>OX411795.1:1213476-2413476 GCA_948252455.1 Acleris cristana | reverse complement strand
CCAAGGAACCTGTGCGGCACCGGACCAACCGGACCAAACCACTTGCTGTAACCTGCTACGCCCACGACGCATCTGTACTATCAGGGTACGTAACGATCGATATATATATTTTTTCTACTCGCGTACTATAAACCGCTAATATTGATATCGTTAAACGTGTCAGAATACCACCTATAGCGTAACCGAAGAGTAAAAACAATTCTATAATTAGCGTTGCCATGGTAATAACAGTGCTATAATTTATTATAGCATTGTTATAACCATGGTAACGGTCATTCCGGCTATCAGTCTTGGCGTTTAGTTAACACTTGACATCCTAATAATTTGTATATAAACAGTTAAAGACATTTTAACACCAATGAAAATTACGTATATTAAAAATAAAATTATTTTTGAGACTAAATATGTGTTTAAAATAACATTTTAATTCAATTACTAAAAATAGATGGTTAATATCCATCGATTTGTTATTTGGTTATAGCTCATGCAATTCACGATGGCGAGTGGGCTTTATTAGTGGATGAACGTGTACATGCACATTGCGGTAGTGTGCGTGTCTGACGGAGCGATCAGTCGCGAGCGCGCCGTCGCTCGAGTTACTTGTGCATATTGTTTCCACGACGCTTACTGCCACGAACTACCGTCAGCATGTCCAATATCCGGAAAAAACGCAAAGTTATTCATAGCGAGGTATAACGGATTTTTATTTTGAAGTATCCTAAAATAAAAATAGTAAATTTATTTAGAACTGTGGGCCTATCCGTGTTTATCGCTTGACAAAACGGTAATAAAACATTCGACGCTTTCTGACAAGTACATACATATAAGTGTGAGAGTGACGGATGTTTGATCCACGTTTAGTCACCCAAGAAACACGGCAATAATAAGCCCTCTAAAATAAAGACAAACCTACAGATAGGTTTTAATTTTAAGTAACATAAAATTGTACGTAATTTTAAGACAGAAAATACGGAGACATTTGAAATGTCATCTTCGCGACAAGATAGAGTTAGGTACATCAATTTCGTAGAAGATGCAACCAAGAAGGTCGCTAGTGTCGCTACTACATGTAGTATGACTAAGTAGTTCGCATATCACATCAAGAACATAAATAAGTAGTTTGTTGTTTTATAATATTTAAGGTCAAGCGGGCCTATTCCGACAAAGGGATAGACCCGTCACTTAATTTTGTTAAGGGAATTCAATTCAACGTTATAAAGTAAACTCAGTCAAACAAAACAAAAAAATAATTTTTGAAATCGGACCATAATTGATGGAGAAATCAAATCGGTCAAACTGAGAACCTCCTTTTTTGAAGTCGGTTTAAAATACTTAATTGCATTATTTCTTATCATTATTTGCTAGAGGGTTTGCGACAGTATAATAAGTATAATGTGTCTAATACTTCTCTTTATTTTTTATGCTTACCATACCCGCTCTCGCTGTCACGCACACTTTGACACGTATACAGATATGTGTTTACCACAAGTAAAGCCCACTCGCCATCATAAATTGCATGAGCTATACCATGGTTACGTTCAATATGGATATCAACAAAATGGCGTTTCGTTTGGCATTCCAACTTGTTTATGATAAATTGATAGAACTGTTTTTAGTAACTATTAAAATACGCGTGAAATTTGTTAACATTTTATCAATAAAATTCGCAAACTATTAATGCGCATCGGAATAGTGAAAATTTATTTGATGATAAGTAATTTGTTAGCAGAAAAATCGAGTAAAGTATACGAGAAAATTTAGCGATTGTTTATTTTTATCATTATCATTTTAAGCTTGTAGAAAAATTTATGTATGCAACGGTTCACAATTAGCTCTTAAGGTACTCGTGCCTGTATTTAGAGCGCTCGCAAGCTCGCGCTCTAACCTCGGCTCTCGTACCTTAAGAGGCTTCATTATGAACCAGTTACATAAATAACTATTTTCCTATAATATCAGTCGCTATAACGCTCATTTTATATAATTATTGAATCATATAACAACATTTCATATACTTAAATATGATATTATTATCATTTTATATAATTATCATTTGATATAATAATATTTATTATAACATACTTTAAGAATATATATTTACTATTATTAACTTATGATATAAAGTTTATTTCATCCAAAGTACAGTTGATATAACCATTTTTGATAAAATGTATGAGATATAATCATAAAACTATCCTACAAAATTTACTTAGGCCAAAGGGTAAAGAGGGGACGGGAGGGCGAAGCCAACCCCAAGGGGGCTCAAAAAAACAAAACTAAGTGCTACCAGAAATGTAGGTTAGGTTAGGTTAGAACTGCAACCCCTGCACAAAACAAAGTGCTACCAGAAAAGTAGTTTAGGTTAGGTAAATCATACAATATGATTTTATATCAAATGATGATTATACCAAATGATGTTTATAATAAATAAATGATAAGCCAAATGATAATTATAGTAAATGAAAATAGATATTTTGATATTATACCAATCGTTTATTATATAAAATGATGAATGATGATGTTTATTATATCCTTATAATTATATCAATAGTTATTATGTCAAATGAAATTATATTAATTATTTTTATACATCAATCAATCATTACACACCCGTACTATCAGCCCATTGGAACCCTGAACCATTATACAACGGTGTCATAGTGACATTATAAAACAGTTTGTTTGACAATTCTTACGACTTGAATCATAACGTCACTGTGACACAATTCTATGATGGTCAGTGTTCCATTGGACTTACGTCTCCCGATTACATTAAGTACTCTACGGAGGCGAAGAAGCTCGCAGAGTATGTACCTACGGGTTAAGACCGGAGCTACTCCGAGGGTCGAGTGGTTGGAGCCCCGCCACAAGGTTAATTTTAAGTCATTTGTGGTGAGAGTACTGACCAAAGATCCCTTTTTAAAGGAGGAATTCTGACACTGTGAAGGTGGCATAGTAATGTTAATTTTAAGTTATTTTTGTCATGTATGTTAATGTAAAAAAGAGTAATTCTATTCTATTCTAACTCATAGGCAGGGTCACTATTATTAAGGCTTAACGCGTTGTAGATAATCAGTTAAAGATACAAAGTTAATTAAGTTATGTAAGTGAGGTAAGAGTTAATTATAGTATTACGCGGAGTTCATGAAGTTTTGGGCATATCTATTTATATTCCAACCCTATTAGAGCATTTGTTGTGTGATTGCGAGTGCGTTAAACAATAAGCCCTCGGAGGGCTATTGCCTAATACACTCGCAATCGCAATCGTTTTCATTTTAAAAGTCGACGGCGAGTCTGCATAATATAAAATGAAAACAATTGTTCCACTTTGAAGCCGATTGCGATTGCGAGTGTGTTAAACAATAGTGACGCTCGTAAACCAGTTTTTTAATATATTATTATATTGTAGTTTTAAAGTTAACAGCAAATTCAAAAGTACCCGTAAGAAAACCATAAAGAAGTTCCAAGCTCGAGTTCACCGACAAAATCTGATTGTCTATGATTTAATACCTTCCTAATTCAAATCGCCTACACACTTGGCATTCTATCTTTTAATGGCCATTGTTAAAGCCAAGGCGATGTTTACCCCAACAGTAAATAAAAGTGTGGGATGTATCTATGAGAGTTGCCAACTAGGTCGCACCCTGAGCCAACATGAACGCAGCTGACATTAAAGACTTTTTGCAGTTTATTTTGTATCCTACGTTTTAAGAATAGCGATGTTCACACTGGCAGTTTTTATGGCTATCTTATGCCTAAACGTTAACGGCCAGGAGTTTTCATTCTCATGCAAAGTTGGCTTGCCGAGTGAGCCCTTGGCGTGGAAGATGTAGGGTTGTCCCGGAAAGTTTGAGATTAAAGCAACGCCTTGTTAAAGTTTTGGCATAAAGACGAGCGTGTGGGTTTTAAGATAACTACTTATGTATTATGTAAGACCCTTTTATAATTTAATTTAAACGTGATGGTACTAGCGTAATGTCGTGGTTAGTTTACTCGGGAATTTCTGGAACTGGTCATCGTCATTCGAGTCTCACGAAGCAGAAATTATTACAGCTTCAATTCTATGGGCCTAGTGATGAAAGGGTATAAACCGACTTAACTCGTTATAAAACGGGCATATGTACATAAACGCGGTATACTAGACTTAAACCTTTTTCACTTGATCTTCAGGAGACATTTTTTACTAGGTCCCCAGATTTGTAATCTTGCTTGAAGAGCGCAAAACAAAAGCCAAATAACAAAATTAAGAATTAAAAAGAAAACAATAAACAAGTCTTAAATGAATAAATAAACGTAAAACCTTTGGACCTTCTCAGGGTTTTCTCCTACTTGTTAAGCCATAATATTGCTTTTGACATGTTTTGTCGACGTTATGATAGGTTTTATTTACTTGACAGGAATGGCGGCCGGGTTCTTCTGTTTCTCATGTCAATGGTTGCTTCTTGTATCAAACAGTGCGGGACCAGAAACTTGCGATTAATAACGGCGGCTGAGTCAAATACAATACGATAACATAGGCAATAAGGTTTTATGGAGTAAAATAGAGCCACCAGCCACCATTTTAGGAGTAAAATGCAGTTCATTTCACGGTGAGCGTAAAGGACAGAGCTATAGCAGTTATATAGCTCTGTCCTTTTCCCTCAAAGTAAACTGAACTGCATAGCTATGTCATAATAATCTGCGGGTCTAGTATGGTAGCTTTTATATCGCGTGTCAAATAAGGATAAAGCATCCGTCACTCTCGTACTTATATACTTGTCAGAAAGTGACGGACGTCTTATCCAAACTTTGTCACGCGATAAACGCAGCCATTTTAGAGCCCCAGATCTCACAAAAATAAGAGTTATTTCTAAAGTATTACAAGCACAAATAATTATCTAAATGTAGTTTACGTGACGGTTGCGTTATGGCAATAATTATTACGCAGAGTCGCGTACAATACTTTATCTACACACATATTTTAAGTACTCTAAGATGGGGTAGTAGGTAACAGCGATGACAGCTGTAACGTAGTTTCATTACGTTATCGAATATTGTAAGGTAATGAGATCCAAATTTGGAACATCTTCCAAAGTTAACAGCTGTCATCGCTGTCACCTACAACCACAGGTAATGCTGGTCATTGCCTACGGGTTTTGAACGCATAATAGAGGACTTATAATGGGTGTGTAATGTTTAGCATAAAAACAAATGGTCTAATGATCATTTTACATAACACTTATTGCATAATTTCAATCTGCATAATAAACCATCGATATAATAGTCATGATGCATAATACGAAATGCATAATTAAAAAACTATAATGTTTATAAATTAAAAAAATAAAATTTCTAACTGCTTTCATTACTATTAATGTGGTCACAGTTCTAACCTAACCTAACCTAGTTAGAAGAAATTGACTTAAAATGCATAATAACAAGAAAATACCAGTTATGCTCAATGAGTGTTATGTTATTCGATCGTATGCCAGATAAAAATTATACAATTGATTTTTATGCTAAACGTTCATTATGCTTTTCGTGGTTAGTTAAATGAAATTATACAAAATGTTTTTATACTAATTGAAGCGCACCCACTTATAATATGTGTGTAGATAAAAATAATTACATTTCAAAGATTGTTGCCAAAACCCCGCCTCTAGTTAGAGTATCTCAGACTGAAAATATTATGGCTTATTAAAACGTGTTTTCTTCTACAGGATGATACATCCGCACCCCGCAAGAAACATAGCAGGCATTTGGCTTGTTGCCAAATCATTTCGGGTGGTTATATTTGTGGTTCAAGCGACGAACGAAAACAATCGTTTTACATTTATTGGGAAGCCGATAACCAGGGTTGGATGGAAAACTGTAATCAACTACAGATCATTTCGATTTTATTGGGGTTAAAGAATTGAAGGTCAATTGAAGATGAATGGGTTGGATTTAGAAGTAATCAATACAATTACAAATACTTGTTATTGGATACAAACAATTACAGGTGAAAAGAAAAAAATAACAAAACATTGTAAGTAAAAAATGGGGTGGCCTTTGCCCTGCAATAGGAATAAAGGCGAATTTAAAAAATAAAGTGAGTTAACGACATTAAATACTCTTTTATTACTTAATAGTAATTCCTACAAAAAAAAAAACTGTGAAAAGAGTTCATTAGTAATAAATATTTGGCAGTGATAGTGACGCAAATAAAAAAAAGTAACAAACAGTAATAAATTTATAATAAACAGGTAAATTTCTAAGTTTCATTGAGAAAAATCATAAATGCGTTCAAAATTTACGAAATATTTACTAAAACATACTTAGTTTTTACTAGCATAGCTTGTTTCTAATCTAATTATCTATTTTGAATTATTTTACATAAAAAATGGAGTTGTTCCGGATATTTATTTATTTTATTATTTACTAGCGACTCGCCCTTACTTCGTTTCGTTTTATGTGTATTTTCTGTAACACCCGTACATAGTTCAGAATTTACAATACTTAAAAACCCTTCCTTACTATGTATACTTGATAACAATTAAAACCGCATTAAAATCCGCTGCGTCGTTTGAAAGATCTAAGCGTACATACAGAGGGACAGACGCCGGGAAGCGACTTTGTTTTATACAATACTAGCGACCCGCCCTCGCTTCGCTTCGGTTTATTTGAGTTTTCTGTAACACCCGTACAATAAACCAGCATTTATTATAGATAAAAACCTTCCTCTTAAATCACTCTATCTATTAAAAAAGCCGCATCAAAATCCGTTGTGTAGTTTTTAAGATATAAGCATACATAGGGACAGACAGACAGACAGCGGGAAGCGACTTTGTTTTATACTATGTATTGATAAAGATAATTACTTCATAAAAGTAGGTGACAATAGCTAATTACGTACCTACTAACAAATTGGAACACAAGCTAAAATTTAGCGCACGTGTTCTACCTTCACTCGAAAACTATTAGAGTCTTAATTAAAACTTCGTTCGTAATGAATCAGTGGCCATCCACCTCTCCTGACTTGCCCCACCTATCGGGAGCTAGGCGAAACCTTATAAAATACACGACACACTTTTGTTGGAGAAACTTTAATTAAGTTTGAGAACGTTTTGGATTTTTATTTTATTTATTTCGGTACAAGCGGGCCGCTGCAAAAGGAAAATTTTAAAAGTTTAACATTACAAGACGAACTGCAAGTTTCGAGATGTTAATTATTTGTCTGAAATATCAAAGGTATACGTCACTTTGAAAATTCAATTTTTACGTCCGCGGCAAGTTATATTTTTTCTTTGTTTCTTGCTTCAATTAGGTATTTTTGTGTTTATGCTAGATTTAAGAAATTGTGATTATTATGATTTTTAGTTACTACCTTGTTAAATTTTTATTTTTACATAAATGTTGTCTTGTCTTTTGTTATTTTCCATGTATTTTTATTTATGACGAATAATGTAAAATCTTATAATTTGACATGTGCAATTTGCAAAATGTAATGTAATGCTAGTAATTTCATTGGTTGTCTGATCCCCACACCGAAACACAACAATGCAAACATTACTGCTTGGCGGTGAGTTTATGGGTAGCGGTCCGGAAAGACCCTGGACAAGGTCTCACCATCACTAAAATTTACCTAATTTTGATACGTGTTCATCCAATAACGTATTTTCATCTCACTCACGCATGAATGAACATGCGTCGAGTTAAGGTTAATTAAGACCTGGTAATTATACAAAATAGTACACTGAAAAAAAAATAGTCGCTTCTAACAAGATTGTGATTGTTGTGCATAGGCGTCTTGAATTCATACGAGCCTAACAGGACGTTAGACGCATCAACTAAGATGTTAGTTGAATCGCTAAAGAACTTGCTGTTTTTACTATAAGTTTTGTTTGATATAACTAATTATCATGAATAGTGTATTCATTTTATGTCAACTAAGAGAAAACCTCTCTTGGTTAGCTCACATTTTTTTGAGTGTAAAAACCGTTAATTCTTATTATTATTTGTTATTAATTTGCCCATTTTATTGTCCCACTGCTGGGCAAAGGTCGCCTTCCTTGATTTCCACACCTCTGTGGCAATCTTCGGCCAATCCTTCAGAAAAGCGTCCAAGTCACCCCGCCATCTCCACTTGGGTCTGGCTCTGCCTCGTCTGTAGCCGTCCTGGGGGAACCACCAGGTTGCCGCATTGGCCTACATCTGTGGGTGCATGCGACAAACATGCCCGGCCGAGGCCCACTTTAGCTGAGCAGTCTTTTTCCCCACATAGGCTATGCCTGTCTTGGAACGCAGGGTGGTGTTTTTTTTACACCTTATATGCTGCGCTCCATTTCTCTTTGACAAACCTTGTGTTTGGACTTTTGATATTCGGCTAAAGACCAACCCTGAGCACCGTAGGTTAGAAGGGGCAAAATACACAACTGTTAACAAAAAATATGAAATAATAAAATTAACACTCCTAAAATATAGGCTTTAAATTGTCCCCTTTATCAGAAAACAGAATCATCCTGTATAAACATAACTCATAATTATGATGCAAAAGCCTGTTATGTAAACCTGAAACCTTTTGATGTTTACTTGCAATCAAAAACAGGTGAAACTTGAGGGTGGATCAAACGATGCAGGTTGATAAAGGATGTCAAGACCAAGCCCCCTACACCCTGTATAATGTGACTTATTATAAGGTGGCCAACAAGGGTGGGGCTCATAATTTCCCAAAAAAAACATTCATATTGGTAGCAGAATTTCCATTTGCAATTTTTCCCGATTTTATTAATTTTCAATCGCATATTTTCCTATCAGTTCGCCCAGTTACATATAATTAGATGGAAATAGGACCAAACCTCCCAGAAATCTCGACGACACTATCAAATATATTAAAATGAAACAATGAAAAAGCACGTCGGAAAATTTAATTAGAAAAAAATGCTAATGAAAATTCTGCTACCAATAAAAATAGATTTTCGGAAAAGCATCGCCGCTGTCAGCAATAATTATCTAGACTGGGCGTTAGGTAGATCGTTTTCAAATATGTTTCGGCACCTTGTATTTATTTAATAGTAACTATTATCTACTTAGATATACATTATACATAATTATATAAACGATAAAGTTCGATACTCCTCTAAGGCTCAAACTTGGCTTAGACTCACATGGGGCAACAGTCACTGTTGGTTGGTCCACTGTTGTCTTGTGTATATGAATATATTTCTATTGGTTGTCATAAAATTATTAACCGTAAAGATAATTTATTGGTGTTTAAAAGTTCATCGAAACTTTCTGCTTAAATGCTTGTTCTTCGTGACGGAGGAAATGAGAAAACTTTATCGATATCGCCGTTTCAATAACATCACTAGCAACTCAAATCTGATACACTGTACAGGATGTGCAGATTTACACTATATCAAATAAATATAATTCAGAATTAGAACTATTAATTTATTTTATTTCCTTATCCATCCAGCTAATAATAAAAAAACAACATTGATAACAAACACAAAAAAATAATTGGTAAATATTTTTTTCAAGTATCAGCTACGTCATTTTTGATATCGTTTTCATGTAAATATTGACTGGTAGAGGATGCTTGTAGCATTAGGTCCGCTTTTTTTGCAAAAAAAATTATTTTATCCAGTTAATAAATATGCTTTTATTAAGGTATTTTTTTAATGATCTGGCTTCTTTAATATGTTAAAATAAAAACAATCGGTCATAGCTATCTCACGAAAAACTCCAGGACAATAGACTTAGCAAAAACAAAGCACATTCATTATTATCATACTCTCGTAGTGCAACTGAAATTAAAACCATTTCCGATACTGTGTTATAGTTACAAAAAAATATATATTTTAATCATAACGATTTTTTGAAGCTGTAATGCAAAGGATTGAATGATTTGCTTTCATTTGAGCCAAGAATATATTAATAACTAAAACCTGATTGGAAAATTATAGTCATCAGATTGAAACCAGTGACAAATTAAATTTTGATCCGATTCCAATTTTAAAGTACCTAACGAAATCAATCATTTCAAGAACTCCGTTTTATTAAAATACTAGCAACTTGCCCTTCTTTAACACCCGTACATAAACCAGAATTTCGGATCTATATTAGAATCCATAATATCATTTGTCCTAATTCATCGTTTGTCCTGAAAGCCATTTCCGCCTGATGTTTAAAACTTTACAACAACTCTAACCTAACCGCAGGTATTTTTGGAAAGCTTAAAAAGTGGTCTGAAAACTAGTTTAAGACAAACGATAAATTAGGACAAATATGACGATTAGGACAAACGAGATTATGGATCGCGAATGACACCCCAGAATTTCTTATACCTACATAAAAACCTGCCATGAAAAATGATCTAATGGCGGAAACCGCACTGAATTTCGTTGCGTAGTTTAGGACGGAGTTAGCGGATATACAAAGAGACAAACAGACAGACACAGAAATCGACTGTGTTTTATACTATATAAAGAAGATGATAGAAATATAATATTGTCACTGATAGGTACCTTTCAATTCCTAAACAGCTAAATTTGAATGATTACATATTTTAAAACCGCATTTTTTTGCCTGCATTTGGTCTAAACCGGGCGAAGACGCGCTCTAATAAGACTTGGAAAATCAAACTTAGCTTTGAAGTGCAATTTCCAGTTACACAGAAAAATCGTACAAATAATTGAAGAATGACTCAGACTAAGTCGTTGCATTTCGTCTATAAACAACCCTCCTTCTGATGCAGTCGGGTAAAAAGAAGATAAACCAAAAGCAGATCTAACAGCTCCTTTTTTATCTCACAAAACCTCTAAAATCAATAATCACGTAAAGATACATACCCAATCTGAGCTCAACGTAAAGCCTCTAAGCTGTAACATCGATCACTCCCACACCACGTGCGCACTTAAGAACAGTCAACATCATCATCATCAGACTCTTAAAAGCTATGCTGTTGTTAGTGGAGTAATTCCCATTCTACCCTAACTTTACATGGTATAAAACAAAGTTGATTCCCCAAGTCTGTCCCTCTGAATGTACGCATAAGTTTTTCAAGCTACGCAACGGATTTTAATGCGGTTTACATCAATAGATAGTGATTCAAGAGGAAGGAAATTATGTATAATAAATTCTGGGTTATGTACGAGCATTACCAAAAATCTACAAAAAACGAAGCGATGCGAGGGCTTGTCGCTAGTTGAATATAAACAACAGTGAATATTGTAGTGACTAGTTTTATCCAAATGGTAAAATGTATTCACTCGAAACCAACTCTTGTATAAAAGAAGAAAATAAACCAAAAGCAGATCTTATAGCTCCGTTTTTATCTCACAAAACCTCTAAAATCAATCATCTCGTAAAGATACATACCCAATCTGAGCTCAACGTAAAGCCTCTAAGCTGTAACATCGATCACTCCCACACCACGTGCGCACTTACGAACAGTCAACATCATCATCATCAGACTCTTAAGAGCTAGTAGCTAGTAGCTTGTCAGTGGAGTAATTCCCATTCTATCCTAACTTTACATGGTCTAAAACAAAGTTGCTCCCCGCAGTCTGTCCCTCTCTATGTACGCATAAGTTTTTCAAGCTACGCAACGGATTTTAATGCGGTTTAGATCAATAGATAGTGATTCAAGAGGAAGGAAATTATGTATAATAAATTCTGGGTTATGTACGAGCATTACCAAAAATCTACAAAAAACGAAGCGATGCGAGGGCTTGTCGCTAGTTGAATATAAACAACAGTGAATATTGTAGTTACTAGTACTAGTTTTATCCAAATGGTAAAATGTATTCACTCGAAACCAATTCTTGTATAAAAGAAGAAAGTAAACCAAAAGCAGATCTTATAGCTCCGTTTTGATCTCACAAAACCTCTAAAATCAATCATCTCGTAAAGATACATACCCAATCTGAGCTCAGCGTAAAGCCTCTAAGCTGTAACATCGATCACTCCCACACCACGTGCGCACTTACGAACAGTCAACATCGTAGTGTTTGATAGAATTAGGGTGACGCCATCGGGATAACCGATTTATCTCCTAACTTTCTTGATTTTGGACGTCGACGATTAGATTGATACAGTTCATGTTAGATAACGTAAAATGCGATGGAAATGTAGAAATTAGAAAGCGTCTAAGTACTGCTTTTGGCTTTTAAAATAGTTTCAATCATTTTGAAGTTACTAAACTTGAAGCTTTATACAGATAACATTCACTGTAAGATAGCGTAAAATTTGTCAGAAATGTGGAAGTTAGGGAACGTTTAAGGTTGTATTCGCTTGTTAAAATATACTTTAAACGAGTAGTTTTTATGATATCCAGGTTACTGGTAACTTCAAATGGAATATTGTGCACTTTATGGTGTGAAAATGGTGTGGTGTGGAGTGAACATATTTCTAAACTAGGGCATAAGATTAATTATTATTGTTACTTACAAAATAATGGATTTTAATTTAATTAATTTATGATACATGAACTATCTGGTAACCCATCATTCATCATCGATTGTATCATGTCATCGAATTTGATTTTGTCGAACGGTATTTTCGGCTAAAACCAAGATGTTTTCAGGATATCTTAAACATTAAATACGTAGGTTAGGTTTGGTTAGAATTGACAAAATTTTAAAAAAATAACACGTGCGGTGAGAAATGCTTTTCGATGAAATGAAAATTCTGCGTAATGATACGTTCGTTGAAAAGAGTTTCGATAAAATAATAGGTACCCGAACTATCTACTATAGTTGTATGATAGATTTATGTAAGTTCGCCTTTGTACTATCAGACCATTGGAACCTTGACCACCATAGAACTGTGTCACAGAGACGTTATGATTCAAGTTATAAGAAGTGTCAAACAAATTGTTTTATAATGTCACTGTGACACCGTTCTATGGTGGGTCAGGGTTCCATTGGGCTGATAGTACATATTTCATATTCATATAAGTGTTTTTTGTAAAACTATTTATTTTTGTTCAATAGAGAGTTTACTTACTTATTTCGATAGCGTAAAATACAACATAAATGTTTGAGAAAGAAGTTTTAGATGTTTTTTGCTGTTTAACCCTTGACCAGGCAAGGGTTCTATTTGTACTCAATAGTACCTTGTATGTTAGTACCTCAGGTTGAATCTCTATTGTGACGTTATGATCTGTCAGCCTGGTTAAGGGTTAAAACAAAATTAACACTGGTAGTTTCGAAAACATTGAAGACACTTGTAACTTGAAATGAAAATTATGAGTATGTTGCATTGCTGACAAAATAACATACAAGACTTTATATTATATTCACATACTTTAGCGTGCGACTCTGTCCGCGTAGACAACGTTTATTGCTATATCCTCGAGAACTGTCCAATTTCCCGGGATAAAAAGTAGCCTAGATATTCCAGACTGTAATCTATCTCTGTAAAAAAAAACATCCAGATCCGTTTAGCCCATTCTGGTCTAATTGAGTAACAGACATCCAAACTTTCACGTTTATAATATTAGTAACACAACAATAAAAGTCGAAAAGGGTATACTTAGATGGTTTGGTCATTTAGAAAAAATGAACAAAAGAAGAGTTTCGAAACAGTATTGGCGAGCGAGAATGACTGGAGATGTCGGTATGGGACGCCCTAGACGCACAAACAGTGATCAGATTCACGATGTACTGAATAAGGGCCAATTCAAAAACACCTGAAACTGACGTAAGTGCATGAAAAGCTTGATGAATGTAGAAGCGAAAGTTGCATGGACCGGTGCACCTAACGTTCCAAAATCTCTGCCTACCCCATTAGGAGACATGCGTGAAAGTATGAATGAATGGATGAATAATAAAAGTCCTTCCGAGTAAAAACTACTCTATAAAACACTGATTACAATCACTGATACAAATTAAAACTACAGAAACCAAACAAACGAAGCTAATCTGGCGTTTTATTAGGCTTCTATCGTAGTATACTGCCCAATATTAAGGCCAACTGCGTTAATTCAAAGCAAGCCTATCCATTCCCACGCCTATAAATATGTATATGATTGTTTTGCCCCATCGATTCCCCATGGGCTCCCCTTTTGTGCTGGCCTGTGGTCATTTAAATTCAAATATACCGGCACGAGGCGAGACATTTCAAAGGCCTGCTTTGTGATTTTGGGAAATTCAAAGATAATAGTAATTACTTGAGTTTGAAAATGTGATTTTAGGTTGAAGTTTATGAATATTTCGTTAAGGGTTACAGCGTAATGATTAAGTGTAATAATATAACTGGACTTAATCTTCTTATCTATGCAATATGAAACTTTTCCGTGACTAACAGACAACGTTCAGCGTAAACCGCTGGACCTAGGGACTTGAAATTTGGGAGGAATATTCCTTGGGTACCCGAGGGGTACTAAGCAGGGTTTTTTCGAAAAACAGCCAAAGAAAAAGAGGTATAACGGGAAGCTAATTCTACGCATACAAAGTCGCGGGCGCGCTGTGATAATATTTTAAATGTTTGTTTCTAGTTAACGGTTAATAAATTTGAAGGAGTCTATGCATACACATGGAGATTCTTGGGAATATAGGCTAGCAGTGAAAGCATTTAGCTGATTTGATAATGATGATGTTACATACATCTATAAAATCAAAGTTTTGAATAGGAGGTAGGTATACACGGAAGGTGGAATACAAAATAAATTGTTTATAGTGACGTTGAACATGAGTCTACCTTTTATTTCTTAATATTTGATGTAACATTTTTACTCATAAATAAAATAAAATCTAGCTACGTTTACTTATGCAAACACGTAATTTATTCAGATGGAAAAGAAATCAAAGAAAATAATTATAACCAACATGCAAACAGGAAAAGGAATTTGGGGAACATTAGCGTAACTTGCCAAGCGGGGAGGCCGAGTATCTCTGATTTAAACATAGCTATATATCAAAGAACAAAGCGCGATGAATGATTGCCATAATGAAGAAAGTAGGTCGTGACGAAAACAAGAAAGATTTATCTGGTCAGTAGAGTAAACAGGGGGTAAAAAAACAATTGGTAGAGTTGCTTATTTAATTTATGAGCTACTTCACAAAAACATGGCCAAAGATAGAGTACTCGTAATTGCAGTAGTCTTAATTGACCAACCAAATATTGAAGAAAGATTTCTTGATAACTTGAATAGTGTTACGAAAACTTAAAAGTAAATCATGAGGCTGTTAATAACAATAGAAATGATCACAATGAAAAAAATCGCTAAATTATAAACCCTGTAAATTCGAGAACTATTCAATATTTCATATTCTGATAGTTCTGGGGTATTAGTAGAATAATAATATTTATAAGGCTTGTGAGGTTCAACTTCTAGAAGATATAGGTAACTCGTGTTGACTCCGTATACGAGTACGATTCATAGCCTTCTTAAATTATGAGCTTAGTCAACTATATCCTTATCACTAGACCCTAGTTTGAGTTAAATTTCTAAGAACTATTGCAATTCAAGATTTAGTTTCAAATTCATATCTAATCTTAAACTTCACTAACTGGTCAGACATTAGATAATTACAGCTCTGAACATTTTGTCCTAGCTTCAACTTAGACATGAATTGCTAAACTTGGTTCCTAGAATTGATGGTCTCTTAGTCTTTGACTGTTAAACGGCACAAATTGCTGCCTGCCGCAACTGCTCATAATTTAGGCATTGCAAGAGAGTCTTGCATTTAGTTTGCCACAATGGTTACTATTCCATCATCGTAATTATGTAAATCCGAATGTAATGAAGACAGTAAAGATATAAATAAACACATTTCCTAAAACAAACATAAATTATTTTTTGTGATTAATTGTAGATTAAATTTACAAACATAAAACTTAGAGTCTTAAAGCAACGGTTTTAAAAATGATAACCAATTAAGAATCTAGTATAAATATACAATTTGCACAATTGGCTAATGGACCTTGAGAAGTAACATCATTGAAACATTAAAGACTACAAAAATCAAAGAATAAAATGAAAAATCATTGACGTTTGCTGCGTGCGTTCGCCTATTTATACAATGTTCATTATAAGAAAGATACAGTCATAAAATAAATACAACTTAACCTAGCCCTCTTGCTTAATTTTAACGTCTAAATATGGTTAGAATCTACAGAACTTTGGACAAGCCCGTCACTGTTCAGAAGAGGCAGAAAAAAGGCTATTCAATTATAATTAATCGCTTGTGCAAGAAATGTAAACGTCTTTGAATCCTGAAAACGTAATCTCTACAAATATTTCTGTACAACCCGCATCCCGGAGATTTCGGTGAGATGCTTTGCGAATAGTTAATTCTGTGACGCATTGACGGAACTTAGTTTGATGCAAGGAATAGCTTGTCATTCAATGTAAATGCTTATTACCTCATATGTAAGAATAAGAAAACGGAGCGGTGAGTACTTACTAAGTAAGAGTAAAGTATTTAAAACTAGAAAAAAGAGATATATCTAAAATTCGAATTTAAAGAGTGTTGTTTGTGGATTAGGTGAATTCAATATTTTTCTTCTCAAGGTTTCTTCAATCATTATTTGATATTATTAAGGTGAAGTCTTGTAATTGCAACTATCTGGTTATTGCAACTAACTTAAATAACTCCTTCTAGGATAACTGTTTAGAAGAACGACAGGCGTGATATTTTATTTCTTAGTAAGGAACAACGATATCACGCCTGTCGTTGTTCAAAACAGTGATCCTAGAAGGAGTTATTTAAGTTAGTTGCAATAACCAGATAGTTGCAATTACAAGACTTCACCTTAGATAATAAAAATATAATATTATTTTATTTGAATTCGAAATCTTGGAACTGTAATCTCGTATCTCTATTCATGTAAATTGCTTTGAAGATTACCAGTACCTAAATAAATCCGGAAACTTCAGAGAAAAGGGTAAGAAAAGACTTTATCGACGCGACTGATTTAAATCAAACGGAGACAAAGTTATTTCCAATAGTAATATAAAAACCGCTTTAGTCAACCAAAGAGAGGGCCGCACTAAACTCAAATGAATTCGTTTTGATTGTGTTCCGTCTATTGATGTCAGAACAGGTAGTTTGATAATCTGAAGGGAATTCCTTCGGTCATCCTACTTCCTGTTAATATTATAAATGCGAAAGTTTACGTCTGTGTGTGTGTGTGTGTGTGTGTTAATGGGTTACTCCTTCACGCTGCCATGGCTTGATGAAATTGGATGAAATTTGGAATAGACATTGCTAATCACACCATGGTCTAGTGTTAATTCAGGGTATAAGAAATTATCCCAGTAAATATAAAAGTTACCGAAGGAATAACGATAATCGAAATCTACGTGAAGTCGCGGGCAGAACGTAGTTAGATATACGTTTTTCTTTAAGTTACTTGATAGGTATAAATGATCTTATTTTTTGTAGTTAATGCCTATAAGGTATTCCATCTAAATCCTGAAGGCTAACAACATGCAGTCTAAGCCCTGAAGATTGTAGTTTTGAAAATGCAAATGTCTATGGGTCACAGATCTTACTTACCATCAGGTGGACTGTGTGCTTGTTGGTCTTCTCCATACCATAAAAAACCTCAAGCGAGAGCCAAATTGCCTTCTGTACCGTCACCCAAACTGGGGTCATAGTGAAAAAGGGTACAAGTCTATTACCTATACTCCGTTCATGTATATAACCTTTTTTATTATGAGTTAAGTCGACTTGTACCCTTTTTCACTAGGATCCCAATGATATAGTTAATAATATCCAAGTTAAAGAACCTATTCCTTAATAATAATATGTTTATTTGTCTCCAATAAAATATATGTTCGACCCCAGTGGCGTCACAGTGAAGAAGGGTATAAGTCTTCTGAAAATCAAGTGAAAAAGGGTGTAAGTCTAGTATACTCCATTCATGTATATACCCTTTTTTATTACGAGTTAAGTCGACTTGTACCCTTCTTCACTAGGATCCCAGTGATATAGTAACTTAATAATATCCAAGCTAAAGAACCTATTCCCTAACAATATGTTTATTTGTCTCCAATAAAATATAATGCGAGCCTCAGATTTATGACGCCGTTAACCTGTTCCTGTCATAATTAATTTAATCTGTTGGCATTGAGATTGGCACTAAACCGGTTAATACAGGATGCGAGCAAATTAATTGGGTATATTATAAGGGTCGTTTATATTAAGGAAATAATTAACAAAAGCTTGTGAAAATTTAGAAACGTATCTAAAAATACCGTTTCTTTAGTGATGTCTATACCTTTATTATGGTGTCCCTTTGTTTCAGCGACACTCATTTCATAGAATATATCACTTCGCAGGAATTTCGTTTCATAGAAATTCTATTTTTTACTGTACATGTGTTGATTTGAGTAAATATCTTTTACAAAATTTATAATCTTTTATAATTACATTACTAATTTAAAGGTCATTGAGAACGAGAGGTTACAGTAAGTACATTATTTAGGGACTTAGTGAAGTATTTGATTTCAAACTTTGGACCTGACGAATTTAGTTTCGGTCACTTTGTGAGCGCTAAAATTCCAAAGGTGCTAACTTGCCAAGGCTAAGTATCCAACCTAAAATTACTATAGTGTTTTAGGTTTAGTTTCTAGTAGTTTATAAATTAAGCATAAGTGTTTGCTATTTGTGGCGAGAACATTGGAGTTTCAGAACTTTAAAGTTTTGTACAGATATATTTGAAATTGTAATGGCGAGAAATGTTACTTCTTACTAATAATTATCTATGCAAAAGCTTGTTACTCAATCACACTAGAACGGCTGGATGCATTCGGATGAACAGATATAGAATTATATAATCATTACTTCAATAGCACATAGGCTACTTTGTATTCCAGAACATTGGACAATTCCTAAGGGAATAGCGATAAACTATTTCTACTCGGACGGAGTCGTGCGCAAACGGTGAAAAAAGATCATAAATTAGTTTTACGTCGTTAATAAAATTAAAGTAATATTAAAAAAATATAACCTGCTACACATTGTGGACACGTCATTAATTGAACCTCGCAGTATTCCTATATTTTTTAGATTTGAGCATAACGAGGAAAAATAATGAAATACATTTCTACCTAGGCTTTGAAAATCTTCATGAATTGAGATCTTCTTTTTCTTCAAATTCCTAATTTATTAGTATGTTGAGAGTCAGCTTTGCATACAACTGGGTACTCTCGCCGATCATAACCAGGTCTTTATCCGTGGCGACGAAAATCCTTAGTAAAAAGATAAAATATTTATTCAGTAAGTAGGCACTTATACACGTCAAAAATCTACCAGCGCTTCGCAAGAGACCACTGCTGAGAAGAAACGCCGCAAGAAACTCTATGGCTTAGCCTATCACGATTATCATCATCCAGCCCTTGTCTAAAACTAGGAGTCAATACAACATATCCTCTTACACTCTCCTTTACAGATTGTTTACAGACCATCTTCTAGCAAAGATGGGCCTTTAAGACAACACAGATTGTAGATTGTGCGGTGAAATGGCGGATATAATGAAATACATAACAAATTGCGTGAATGTGAAGTTGTCGCCGAAGTGAGAATGAAAATCCTTGGCTGTGGCTTTCCAGAACCAAAAGATCTCAAGGCACCGCCACTGCACTCCACAATCCGCTTTCTAGAAGGGGTGGAGGCAGCATTGGACCTAAGCACTAAAATAGAGGGGTAATTATCTACACACAACATATCCCATAGGGTCGAAGTGTATCTGTAAAGACCCCACCAATAAGATGATAAGTACACTTTCCTTCGTCTTAATATAAAAAATGGTATTGAGAAATCAAATCAAATCATACATACATTAAATCACGCCTGTTTCCCAGAGTGGTAGGCAGAGACCACTTCTTCCAACCAAATCAAATCAAATAACATTTATTTCAAACATCTTTGGACCATAATAAAAATAAAGTGTTGGTAAACTAAATCCACCGCAAATCGGGCCCAGTGGAGGAAAATTCGAGAGGAGGCGTATGCCCGCGAGTGGGCGCATATGCACTGAAGAAGAAGAAGAAAAAGTAAATTAAATTATAAATTAAATCTTATGTTAGTAATGTTGTTACTTAGCATATAACTAAGCTAACTTACTTGGACTGATGTGTCAGCACGTGAACTAGACAACAATAATCATAACATACTGACAATCGAACCTAGGCAGCCCTTTTTTTATTGTGTTCCTTAGAATGATACAGTTTTTTCTTTTGTTTGCAGTAGTTCGCAGGGCTTCTTTGCTGTATTTATCTTTTACATTTGTCACATCGTTCAATAAAACAGATTTTCCAACATTCAACAATACAAGCACCTTTAAGGTTTCCAGACGTCGACGATCGTATATTTTAATAGAGTACGCTTAAAGTCGTATTTATTGTTAGTTACAATTTTATGTAACACTAGGTCATATAATAATTATATAACACTAATAGTAGACCCTAGACCGAACATTTTCTATCATACGTTAGGTGTAGAATCGCCTTTACTATTTGAAAATGTTGATAATACTTTTTTAAAATCTATCCGTAGCACACTGAAAAAAAAACTCGGCCGTTTGTAACAAGATTGTGATTATTGTGAAGAAGCGTCTTGATGCCATTAAAGCCTAACAAGATACAACATACATCAACTTAGACTTTAGTCGGATCACTAAAAAACTTGCTGTTGTTGCTATCAGCTTTGGTTGACATGAGTAATATCATAACCATTATATTTTTTTGTCAACTAAGAGAAATTCTCCCTTGGTTGGCTCACATTTTTTGGGTCCACGATTCTAGAATAGACTGACAAGTTCATCTTATATATATAAAAGGCCAACCTGACTGACTTATATATCAACGCACAGCCGAAACTACTGTAGGTACCTAGAAACTTGAAATTTGGTACAGGGGCTCCTTTCATGATGTAAGTGAGCACTAAGAAAGGATTTTCCGAAAATTGACCCCCAACGAGAAGAAATGGGGGGAGTAGCGGGAAACTAATTCTACGCGTACGAAGTCGCGGGCGTCCTCTAGTACATTATATTATTTTACGCGTATACCGCACATTATCTTCTACATGACGATTTGAAAATCAACGTCAACGTCGAAGTTCTAGGAAATTTTGGTACTAAATCTGGGGACCTAGTGAAAAAGGGTATAAGTCCACTTAACTCGTAATAAAAAATGATTTATGTATAAACAGAGTGTACTAGACTTATACCCTTTTTAACTAGATCTTCAGGTGACTATAACCTATTTCACTAGGATCCCAGAAATATATGGTCACGGGCGTTGGCTCCAATCGCAATCCGGGACCGGTAGCATCGTAAGTAGGGACAGTACAAACTAAACTAACCGGAGGGCTTATTGCCTAACGCACTAGCAATCGTTTTCATTTTGACAGTCCGAAGGCGAGTCCTCATATAAAAAATGTCAAGAATTGTTTCACTTTTAAGCCGATTGCGATTGCGAGTGCGTTAGGTAATAGCGACGCGGGTCATCAAACATTCAAAATTCTTATCGTTCAGCTTTGCTTAATAATAATTATAGGGAAAATTCATGACTTTTTTTCACAGCTTTTGAATTAAATAATTTTTGAACAGGTATAAAAATAAGCATGATAAAGAACTAAGATTTTGTTCCTATCTCTTTCTAGCAAAACAGAATTTAACATGGAGTTTATATCGCCGACCTGAGGGCTTATTGTCTAACGCACTCGCAATCGCAACCGGCTTCAAAGTGGAGCAATTGTTTTCATTTTGTATGCAGTAAGGCTTTGATTTTCAAAATGAAAACGATCGTGATTGCGAGTGCGTTAGACAATAAGCCCTCTGTGACTTCACTCACAGTGCATATCGGATCTCTGTCTAATCGCTGTCTAATTAGCAGTTTAATAGTACATTACTTAACAAGGGCTGTAAAAGAAAGAAAGCCCGAAATCGCAGGTATTTGAGACCCGAGCCGTAGGCGAGGGTTGTAAATATGCGATAGAGGGCTTTCTTTCTTACTGCCCGTGATGAGTACACAATTTTACGTCTTTACCTGGCCACAATGCGAGTTTTACCGTGCGCGCAGCGTGCGATAAAACTCACATTATGGCCAGGTGTTACGTAAAATGCTTTTATCATCCATATTTCTTGGCTGATTTTAATTTTAATTTCACTATTGGTGATCTCTTTTACGGTAATTTTCATATTTTGTTACGAAATGCGCGAATCTATGAGTCATTTTACAGGTTTTTTTATGAATTTACCTTTACTTACCACCGCACTATGTAATAATGGCAGCAGATTAAACGGTATGATGGTGGTAACGATCCGGAAGGTCCTTCCACCACTCACATCACATTAATGAAAATGTCCTACGTTTTATGTAAGAGCCATTAAACTATTGGGTTCGCAGAAAGTACTGAGGATAAACTTTTATTTGGGTCCATGTAACAGCTGATATTCTCGTAAAATGGTAAATGGAGAGCCAGCAGATATTTTCGCTAAAAAAGTTGGCGAATATAACAACTTGTTAGATGATCTGAAAATGCTGCAAGCTACGATATATGTTTCTTTTCATAATTTAATGCCGTACACAAAGAGTTTTTGTAAATAAGTTAGAATATAACCAATGAAACGAAGATTGGGTTTGTTTATAATTAAAAAGTGAAAAAAACGGGGTGCACAGTACAGTATTTTTGTTTTCTCTAAACCAAACCAAAAACCTATTTTAAAATAAATGACTTCACTTTACCCTTTTACTTACTTACATAAATAATATCACACTAATGTAATAAAAGCGATAGTTTTTGTGAATCTGTGTGAGCTACGCCAAGACTCTGAATACGGAGGGCGGAATTAAATTTGAACTGAAAATAGCTTTCATCCTCATTGACACACAGGCTACCTTTTATCTAAAATAAAAACATTTCCCGTAAGATAAATAAATAAAATTAAATAACAGTCTCACACCAATTGATCTAGTCCCAAACTGTGCTCTAGGCTTGTACTATGGATACTAGACAACAATTAACTTACTTCAATACAAAGAAAATATAAAAAACTTGGGAACAAAAACTCCACAAATAAATCTAAATTTACCGGAATTTGAACCCGGGACCGCTAGCCTCGTAGGCAGAGTCACCAACTACAATAAAATCTGAAATCTAGGCTAGTATCGTCAGCCCCAATTATGATGCCCAATTAGTTATTCAAGTTAATAGAAACTTATAAACGATGAAGTAGAACACTAAACCTTTTATGAATCACAACCAAGCTGAAGAACTTTAGACAATACATAATTCTGCACATAAATCCAACCTTATTCCAAAAGTCATAAATCCCAAATGTACTGAACAAGCCATATTTACGGTAAGCGAAACGCTACATCAGAAATTATTTCACGCACACGTTTTACTTGACGGGATTACGTAGGGACCGATTTCGCATTGTGGAGTGGAATTATTCAAGAGATTAATTTCGTACATGTTAATCGGGCGACATGGGATCCATGGTTTACTAGGAGTTAACGGTAATCTTACCTTCAAATCAAACATTACTGATGTGATATTAATTGTGAACGAGATTAATGATGGTGTAAGAAGGAAGGGAACTAGTAGAAGCTTGCGACTTTTTATGCGTAGAATTAGTTTCCCGTATCTCCCTTTTATTCAAGTTGGGGTTGATTTCCGAACGTTATTTCTTTGTACATACACCCTTGACGTCATCATTATTTATTTAACTTAAGAGCTAGACTTTTGTCGATGGAGTAATTGCCACTTTTCTTTGTTCTCTGCCAGTTTTTTCACCTTCTGATACGACACGACATTGACCTCCTCTTATCTAGCTGAAGTACACTGCCTTCCTCTTTCTCTTTTTCAAGAAAAAGAAACTATCGTACCATATCAGGTGTCCCAATATCTTTCCCCTTTCCCCCCCCCCTCCTTACCCTTGAGGTATTCAAGAAAAAAATCTTCCAAATTTCAGGTCCCTTCGTTGAGCGATAGCCGTGCGCTGTCAATCAGTCATGGAAGAATTTTATATGTACCCATTGATAAAATGCATGTCCGTGTCTACAAAGGTCGCATTACGAGTAAAAACTGATAAGACCTGACAAGTTCCACAACTTGAGCACGAATTATAACCTTTTATCGAGTGAGTAGATAACTTTAGAGGTATCGTATCATTATCGAGAAATTTTAATAGCGTTGTCATGACTAAATTTAGTGATAAAATTTTATAATAAGAACCTTAAAGTTGACATTTTGTATCGTCATCAAGTAGTAAAAGTGAATTACGACAAACAAAGGCGATATAAAAGCGTGACGTATGCTTGAAACGTTTGTGCCTATGAATTAGATTATTAAAATATTGATATTAATAACTATAATGACTCCCTATCCCTTTCACTGACTGGTACTTGGTAGATTTTCACAGTTCATAATGAAGTTTCTGGTTGCCAAAGACCATGGCGCACACGGAATAGAAAAAACAGTGGAAGTGGCATGAGCTTCGCCTAGTATCAGACCTGTTGTCGCCAATACTCAAACTATCATAAAAACAACACGTCACCATGGAAAATGTTTTTGGTGCGGCTATCGTTTTTACACTCCAAAATAGCACAATAAGGCATGCTTCTGGATTTATTTCTTATTTTAGAAATATCGAAATATCGAAATAAGCGATCGCGGCAAAAGTATGGTAGTTTGCGCGGAACTCCGCATAACTATGCCACACGTTACACGCCCACTTGACACTTCTACTGTTTTTTCTGTTCTGTGATGGCGCATCACCTGCACTACCCGCGTACCTTGACGACTTTCTGCGGCTGAACCTAATGACGCCACTGGCAAAGCCCTTCGCGTTGCAGAATATTAATCAGTTCACATCAAACATGCCGTCGACACGCTGAGAAAAAGCAGGTGGCCGAACTTAAAATATTTGACTTAAGAGTGACACCTCGTTTGTGAAGTCTTGACCTATCATAATCATAATACACTCAACATTTAAATTAAGAAAGCATAAGTAAACTAGCTCTTTAAAAAGATAGCATTTTAGGCAGGTTTTTATATTTTTATTTTTTAATATAGTCTACAATGTTAACTAAGACAATGTAAATAAGGACCTGCTATTACATTAAGGATCTAAACACGACGTTCCGATTATGTTCATCAACAAACATCAATCTTCAAACTCGAATCAGCAATTTGTTAAACTCATCGTACGTACATAAACGTAACAAGCGGTGGGGAAACACAAACAAAATTAATGGGGGCATCACATGGAACAACATTAAAGACAGGTACGTCGGTTCCTCGGTTATTTAAGACGCCTTTGAGACACGTGTGTTTTGTGTCCTTAAATTTGCGTTATTTTCTTTCGCGTTAACAGTATTAATTACGTCAAATTCTGGTCTTACATAAGATTCTATAATTAGTAAGGTAAGTAATTTTGCCGAAATATTTCTTGCATATTTTAATAAGGCGAATCATTTCAGAGCTTACATTTCCCTAATTGGCCGGCAACGCACCGACAACCCTTCTTGAGCTGTTGGTGTTTATGGGCGGTGGCGATTACTTCCCATCAGGTAACCTACTTGCTCGTTTGCCTCCCAATATTATGAAAAAAAAAATGTCTTTGTGTCGTCAATGTATTTTCAACATTGTTAGCGTAAAACCAAATCTCATGAACGTAATATTTTTTCAAATTGTAAAGCAAGAAAATATTCTTATACTTAGCAATTAGAAAAAGCCGGGCAAGGCGAGTCGGACTCGCCCACCGAGGGTTCCACACATGACACGGTTAACTCAATTTCAAAATTTGCACCGACGCCGTTCCTTGCATACAGACCCTGATTTTTTTGTGATTTAATTTAAAATGTTGGTTTTTCAGACGTTTTCCTATATTTGTAGTATGAGACGGTATTACTTGCCAAATTTCATAGTTCTAGGTCAACGGAAAATACCCTATAAATTTTGATTCCCTTGAGAGTGTCGAAATAATATGATGATGTCAGGGAAGTAAAACATTCTATTAAATGAGTGTCGGCGATTAAAGCGTAAACCTACTATGACATATAAGGACAAAGCATATTTCCTTTGGGGACCCTGGGAGCCAGTGTCAAAAACTACTTGATTTCTGTCTTGAAACACTAAAAACTATTTTGTTTTATCGCTATATGTGTCTGTCGGGCTAATATGGTTGCGTTTATTGCGTGACAAAATGTGGAAAAAGCTTCCGGCACTGTCGTACTTACGTGACAAAAAGTGACGAATGTTTTATCCACACTGGTTTAACTATTGCGCGTTTATCAATAAGAGGTAACTGCACATCGAACGGTGTTTGTAAGCGTTGAACCATGACGACGGAACAAATCTTCGCACTAATATCCGTAATAATGTAGATAACATAATAATATAACGACGTCCTTATTGAAGCAGTATAATTACTCTGTCAGTTGAGTACTCTCGCTGCTTTGTCTAGTGGAGTGCGCCTTAGTTTAATAATATCCTGAAGAGTTTCACCGCTGCTTTCTAGCGCAGAATATTGTTGTACAGAAGTTTAACCTGGATGCCATGCGCAGATTTCAGTGCACTGTACACAGTGTACGTCTATTGCAATTTTTAAATCTTAAGCGTATAATGATTTAATTTTAACATTAAACTAGCGACCCCGCCCTCGCTTCGCTTCAGTATGTGAGTTTTTTTTAACACCCGTAAATAAATCAGAATTTGTTTTACACAAGCTGTTGTCTGCGACTCCGTCCGCGTAGAAGTGGGTTATCAATATTCCCTCGGGAACTTCATTTAATTGATTTCATTCGGGGATTTCGGTTATCGTTTTCTGGGATGAAAAGTAGCTGTGTTAATCCAGGGTATAAGCTATCACCATTCTAAATTTTATCCAAATCCGTCCAGTCGTTGCTATTAGCCCAGGTGAAACAGTAAGTAACTCACTTTCGCATTTATAATTATTATTGGAATTTTGCTAGTGGGATCCATTTATGGTAGGCTCTGTTGGCTATTTGCACGAACCTAAGTGAACTTTGAAGCCCCTACACAAAGTAATCTTCGGATGAAAATCTCAACACTGCAATGCGTTGCTAGGTCTAAGGATTAAGATGGAATTTATTAGTATTGACGCATTCAAACAACAACCAAAATAGTTCAAACCCAAATTCTATCCCTACATAAGTAATTGCTTTTTGTGTACAAATTCCACGGCCCTCCCATCGAGAGGGAAAACCGCAAGTAAATCAATAATTACTGGATTCGCACCCTTTCGGTGACATATTTGAACAAGGTCCTGCCAAAAGGGGTACAATATTACCCTTGCAAGTTGGTGGACCACAATTTAGTATGTTAACTTGTAAAGTGTCAGGTCCTTTGCATTTTTGTACCTTTTTTTATGTTACTACATTTTTAAACATATTTAAAAGGTCAAGGATAGGGAATTGTGGGAGGCCTGAGGCAGGGTCATCCATTATTTTATCGAACTTCACTTTATCAATTCTATCATTGCATTAAATTTCATTTCATCGAACGCTATTTTGCTGAAATCATGATCCTGTCAGGATATCTTAAGTACATTTATTACGTAGAGTAGGTAGGTTTGGGTAGGTTTACACTTGTAAAACTACCCAAAAACTTCAAGGATTCTCTTTCATTTAAACCTTGAGCAATTGAGAGATCAATAAAAACAACGGATGGCTAAACGTACAACAATTAAAAAGATACTAAAGATATAAATAAAAATAGCATTTTGATTAATGAAACAGTGCAAAAAAAGGCACCGGTGTAAACTTCATTCAGAGACGGATTATTTGGTGAAAATATACAATCCCTTCAAAGGTGAAAGAAATTGCAAACACCTCTAGATAACCTGCAATGCTTCCCAAGGCTCAAGTAACTCAATAAACCCTAATCCCCCTACAATAGGCCGGGAAAATATAGAAATCGAAGGCAACCAAGCGATACAGAGCATCTTAGAAACGTATGTCACTGATACCAAAGCACCAGCCACTAAGAGCTCCCCCACTTCACCATAAACTTTGAAATCTGTATTGGAGAATAGGGATTGTTAGACCTGTCACAGCTCAGGCTTAAATGGACGGTTCGTAAAGAGATTTATATCTCATTTCGTATGAGGTCGTGACAGAAGCCGGTACAATGCGGCATGACGGCGCTGTGAAAGTGAAAATAAGAGAAATATTGATAAATTATAGGGGGAAAACAATAAGCTCGCCAGCGGACGGCAAGGGATTTATTTCATTACCGGTCTTCAGTCTTTTGACGTTTATGTTTCGTTGATAATAGTCTCAATGCGATCACAGATTTTTTGTGGTCGGATGATTTTTCCAATTTTTCTTTGAACGTATTGAAATATTATGTTGCTCAGCTTTTAAAATTATTTGCTGACGTCGGTGTAAGCGTGCATGTTTAAGGTATCTTACGACATAGCAACGATCATGATGGCGTATGTGGGTCTATTTGATTCTTAATCATTGATTTGTTTTTAATACTAATCTTAAATAACGGAAAGCTTGAATTCTTTAAATGTATTCTACTAAACTTATTGTTTCTTAATAAATCACGCATAAACGCCGGATTTATAAAATTTGTCACATACGATACTTTTTAATTCCAGGAATTCTGATGAAAAAGCGATTAAGTATTACTTTTAACGAACGGAATTGCAGGTAAAAAATAAGTATTAAAGAACTCTGTAAGACTGTTAGTAGAAACGCGTGTCAAAAACGTCGCCATTTCAAGCCATTTCATATCTCAAGAGCTATTTCTAAGCTTAAATTAATCGGAACCAAATTTAATAGCAAAAATAAATCAAATCACAGGAGCGTTTTACCCAACTTTGGAATATATTTCATTCGCAATCGACAGTACGTTATGCCGTGTCGAGAGTTTTAGCTCATTTACATGGGTTAGCTTTGAGATGTTTTACTTGTATATTTAACTCGAGCAATAAGGGATTTTTATTTGTTTTGCAATCTAAATTAGCGAATTGTTTGCATTCCAATTGGTTGATTTTAGACCAGACTTTAAATTAACTATGCGTGAAGTATGTTCAGTTTTTGTAGGGATTGTTTGCTCAGCAAAAACCTATAGGTACGTAACTTTGGAACAGAGATTAATTTTAAAAATCAGCAGTAATCCATATTGCCTTTGACATGTTATCCTAACGTTATTAACTGAGCCGCAATTACTGTCAAGTAAATAAGAGCTGCTATTGTAACAACATAAGTTTTTATCGAGAAGATTAGAGTACTTAGGCTTCGAAAATTTATTATTTGTAGAAATTCGAAATCTTAGTGCACAACCATGCTTAGTATGCTAAAAAACCATGAACACAATGTGGAAAAACGATAGCAGACTAAAGTTTTACAAAGCAAAAAAGGTAGCGCGCCTTAAGCGGTACTAGGCTTACACAAACAGTAAAGAGGACATGAGATGAGGCTCAGAATAACTGGAATGGAAACAATGGATAGGTTACAGGGTCGAGGTTGAGAGGTATTTTGGATTGATAGTATTACCAAAAGTCGATGCGGAGGCGCAAAATTGACGAGAATGAATTAAATTGGTTTTCATACAGTAGATAATTGTAAGCTTGTCCGTTGGAAAAATGGTAATAATGATTTAGTGGCAGTAACCATCAGAATCTGCGAAAAGTTTCTAAATTTGCTTTTTATTATCCTTGTTCTATCTTTCAGTTGCTGTAAAGTTTATTTCTTCAACAAGTTATTTCTGTTGTGTTGCAGTGTGTAATGTCAAATGACGTGAGTGCTTTAGATATGGACTGCTAGTTTGTCTTTTACAATTGTACATTTATCTATCTAATCTGTTAGAATAGGAGTACAATTAATCTTTATTCAAGCCTTTGCCTGCTTTTACTATTTATCAATTTCCTCACTTCTAAAACATTGTGATATCCCAACTTCATTCGTGGACAAAATGCATTACTTACTAACTCATAGGTGCATAGAACGATGCAGTTTCGAACGCGATGCAATCCGCGATTCGCTAGATAAGCCGGATTGGTGCTGAATCACTTTTGTGGACGAACATTTACATATAAAGTGTTATTTCTACGACTTATGACGGTGCAACATTTTCAATACCTGGAGTGCATTGATCTGTTTGTAGAAAGGATTATTTGGTGCTTCCAATAATGAAAAACATGATTCAACAACAATATGCAAAAGTTGTAATGAAAACGAATTTACGTATACTCTAATACTCTAATAAACGAACTTACTAATAATATTACGAAAGTTTTTGTCTTTAATTACTTTTTATTACTCGTTTATGTCGTTATCATGGGTTTACATTAGGTGTTTTTTTTTTCCTTTCGATAATCAAATATTTTCTATTTGACGGTTATTGTTTGAACACTATTTTTTTTACTAATCATTAAATCGCTATATCGTTACTGTGGTGATTTTTAAGTAAGCGATCCACTAACGGACCTTGGTTGCCTGACAATTCATAATATATTATGAAAACAGTAATAGCAAGAAACAAAATTGAATTCTAGTAAATATACAATCATTTTTTCATTAATAAAATTTCGGAGTCTTCAGAGAAATTGAAACAAGCACAAATATTTACCTTCCAATTTTATGAAGCAGAAATTGTAATTACCAAAGCCTAAAACTTCGTTTGCTCCGTCACAGCTAATTTACTTATTTATAACAATGTGCCTATATTATTAAATTAGCAGTCTAACCTAATAATCAACCTTTAGATTTTCACGACTAACCACCAAACTTCAAACGTTAATAATTATAACCTCTTTGAATATTATGACGCGTTCTATTATCGACATCATCTATATCTATTTCAACAACATCTTATTAACTCCAGCGTCCATGTAGAACTTCAATTTTAAGTTACTTGTCTTAAGGTGGATTTCGCAGCCACTTGAGGTCAATGAGATACGATGTCTCTATAGTTTTCATTCGATATATCATACCCGCACAGTATTGATCGATCGAAACGTCGTGAAATTGAATGGTCTGAGATTACATCGCGCGTAAAGAGAATTTCTTCCTCTGAGACAAAAGATCTCGTTTATTTTTTTACGACCAAATACAGTAATAAAGAAGTTGTTATAACTGGAAGAGGTTTTATACCAGTTCGTATTATAAGTTGATTTATCACTGTCTATAAAATTAACGACTGTATTGTACAATTTATTTGTTAAGTATTTTAACTAGGTATGTTTGATGAAGAATTTACTCGTGTTGTGCGTTTCTAGACTATATAGGGAGAGTGACAAAAATGGGCTAGCGACTTTTGAAATATAAAATTGGTTTCTTAAAATGTAATGTTAGAAATTAAATACCTTTAATTCAATATAATAATTGTTATTCACAAATTGGTAAAATTGTTCTATTTTTCTATGTAAACCGAGATTGCACTAAATACTTTGAACATAATAGGAGCCATTGAGAAAGGAAATAACACTGCACTTTCCAGCATGTTCAAACTCGTACTTTCTCGACAGACATTTTGCCCGATGAACTTCCACCAAAATTATCTTTGTAGCAAGTGTAGCGACTGAGTTTTCTTGCAGATAGAAAGTTAAAATGAAAAATTCATTTCAAAATGGACTTCGTTTAAGCTTTTTTGGTGAATAATATATGTGGATGACTATCACAACAGTTAAAATTATGCTTTGAGAATTACCCCGTAATTCATAAACACACTATAATACTATTTTAGTTAAAAGTATGCTTCGTCACTTTCTATCAGATGCAAATGTATCAATGACTATAAGGACTAAACATAATTTTAGCCACACTTTAACTATTGTGCGTTTATGAAGTAAGAATCTAAACTTCAAAAACCTGGGGTTATAGTGAAAACGGATATCTTCTGAAAATAGAGTGAAAAAGGGTGTAAGTCTAGTATACTCAGTTTATGTATTATACCCTTTTTATTACGAGTTAAGTCGACTTCTACCCTTTTTCACAAGGACACTAGAAATATGACACGATTTTTATACAAGCGAATTGAAAACAATCTTAGCGTCACATCTTTTTTGCATAACCGATTCTCATAAAACTTACCAATAAAACACCTCCTTATATTAAAAATACCTACATACTTAAAAACTACAATTCAAAGGTTAAAAAAGTTTTTTTTTTTAAAGGTTATAATGACTGATAGTTGAAATACTGGAAAAGGGCCGAATCTTAAGTACCCGAAACCGACGTGCATGCATGACTCGATGTATGAATGTGGAAGAAGCGAAAGCGATTTGTCAAGATCGTAGCAGGTGGAAAAAAGTGGTCTCTGCCTACCCCTCTGGGAAACAGGCGTGATTTAAATTATGTATGTATGATATAATGACTTAGAGTAGATATTTAATACACAGACTTACATACAGACACAAGCAAAAACAACCCATTATTCATGTAGCATTTAAAAAACGGATAATATTCCTTATTCAGTATACAAGTCTTTGGAGACTTCCATGTATCGCTAAAAAAGGTCAAAGCATCATAAGAAGCAAGCAACTTAATAAGATTTATTTTTTATGATCCACATTTAATCCCCAAAGCAAGCAGAGTTTGTAACCAAGGAGGAAAACATCGTAAAGGAACTAAGGGATAATATCCCTAATGCCTTAAGCGGCTGGAGACTCACCTACTTTTTATTTACTGAAGGCTTTCCTAGAGAATAAATATTACCCAGTATTATGATACCGTTATCAAATAGATGATCTATTTTATGAGTTCAGCAGGTTAATAATGTGAAGATAGTAAATATTATTGAAGATGATGGATGTGAGCCAATTTCAAATGGTATTACGGCGAAATTGTTATGGGAGATGATGGTATAACGAGTTTATAATGATAGCTATTATAGGCTCGATAAACAATAAAAGTCAATGGTTATTATCACACTTACGACTCAGTATATTTATTAAGAATTATGTAGGTGCAAACTTTTGATTGCGAAATCTATATCTATGATATCTTTTATAGGTTTAAAGGTAAAAAACCAAATAGATGCTGGGCATTGCTAGGTGAATGAGAAACAAGACAAAACCGTCTTATATTAATTATATTCAGACATGAAAAAACATAACTGGCAAAAAACCTAAGTAATAAAAGTTATGATGTTTTTCATATTCATTTGTTTTACTGTGGTTTTCTTCTCGTTTCGGTCCTTTAATTTAAGTAACCTTAACAACTTAACCCCCGACACAGGAAGGAGGTTTATATATTTATTAATTATTACAGAATTAATGAAATAAATAAATATCAGGGGACAATCTAACACAAATTGACCTAGTCCCAAACTAAGCTCTAGGCTATTACTATGCGTACTAGACAACGATAAACTTACTTACATAGACAAATACATAGTTAAATACATAGAAATGATCTAAGACGCAGAACAAACACTCGCGCTCATCACACAAATATCTGCCCGGGATTTGAACCCGGGACTGCTAGCTTCGAAGGCAGGGTCACTTCCAACTAGGCTAACGAGTTTTCAGCCAAAACATTGTTAAATTTAATGTACCAACTAGAGAGTACTATAACAGTAATACAAAATGGCCGGACGTGACACTTTAAACTCAGCAGAAACATTTTTCCTAAACAGAAAAATAATAGAAGCAGATGGAGCACAAGAAAACAAGTGAAAATAAAAACAAAATAGCTCTCATTGCTACCGCTCTATTCTTTTTATTCCCGCACGGTTTCCATTTCTTATCGAAACAACAGAATCTACTGAATTAAGCAGACAGGGTAGAAAAAGGTACAATAACAAAAACAGATGGACACGTCGTATTACATAAGCAGGATGCGAGTGGTATGCAAATCTGTTGGGCCCTAAGCGAAGACTCCGAAAGAGGATAGGACAAGTGACAGCTTTATACGAAGTGGGAGGCAAATTTAAAAATGTAATGTGCTCTGGGATTCGTATAAAGATTTGCGATATACTGTTACTTAGGTAAAATGGAAATGAAGATACGAAACTGGTCAAGAAGTGTACTAGCGCACCAAAGTTTCTGTACTGCCTGACTTGACTGGTTTTTATTAATTTGATGCTTGTATTCATTTGTACTTATAAACGTTTTAACGAAACAATGTAACAAAAACAATAAAAAAATTACCCCTTTACTAATAAACGTTGAGTAACGGTGACATTTGAATTTGACATATAAGGACAAAACATTGTATAGCTATACCACCGTTACTCAACGTTTATTAGTAAGGGGCGTTATTGTATTGACTTCCATATTATTTCACTTTTCTTATTATTTGTTAGGAAATCCGCTATTATCTTTACATAGTATAAAAACAAAGTCGTTTTTACTAACAACGCAATGAATTTTCATTTGAGTTTCATCAAAAGATATAATGATTCAAGACGAAGGTTACGTTGAATAAGTTCTGGATTATATTATGGGCGTGGCAGAAAACTCACACAAACCAAAACGAAGCGAGGGCGCGTACCTAATAATACATTTTCTGTAAAAAAAAACTATCTATTACGTATTAAAACATACAGCTCCTTAAAGGACGGACGCACAGACGGACAACGAAGGCTGGAACCCTAAAAAATAACAACTGAAACAACCGTACCATGAGTTCAGAAATGCATATGATTGCTTAACCCGTTAATGGATGTATATACTTATACTCTGTAATGTTCAAGAATAAAAAATAAATACAAAACACAAACAAGTGCAAAGGCAAACTTATCCTTTTAAGAGATTTCTTCCAGCTAACCTTATATCTTTTTTGCCACTGCGCTACTTTCACTCTTGTAAAATTTCCCTTATAATGGCTTTTTTCCGCACGTGTTACTTATTTACACCTTTTAAAATTCTTTTTTCAAATATTCTTTTTCAAGACTCATTATTTTTCCGGTCATTGTTTTGTCATAATTAAAAAGAAAGCTACGAAAAAGATCAACATAGAAGGTATTCTTTTGAAAGCGTTTGAACGTTGTTTTTTTTTTCAATTAAAGGATGTTTTTCGGCTAAACTAGACAACTATTGATGCCACGTTTTAGTCAGATCAGAACTGTTTTGGCTTACAATTGTCAAAGTTTGAAATACCCGGAGGTTTCAACATGTGACAAATGGCGCCCAACGTGGGGCCATTGAAAAGGAGCAATTAAAACAAATTCACTAAAAATATATCAAATTAGATATTAAAATATTAAGTATTAAGCTTAAATAAATGAATTACATACCAAAATATTATATTCTTCGTAAACATGAAACAGCTATCAAAATAATAAACAATACATGGAACGACATAACTGAAAGCCTATAAAATCTATATTTCGGCTGTGCGTTGATATATAAGTCAGTCAGGTTTGTCTTTTATATATATTAGTTATAATATAAAAGACAAACCTGACTGACTTATATATCAACGCACAGCCGAAACTACTGTACCTAGAAACTTTAAATTTGGTACAGCGGTTCCTTATGATGTAAGTGAGTACTAAGAAAGGATTTTCCGAAAATCGACCCCCAGAGGGAAGAAATGGGGGGAGTAGCGGAAAACTAATTCTACGCGTACGAAGTCGCGGGCGTCCTCTAGTGTTATATAAAATTGAAACGGTAAAAAGTTCGCTGGGTGAGCTAGTTTTTATATTTCCATAGTGTTTCAAGTTACCAAAATGCAATTTATTTTGTCGACACCAACATAATTACCAATACAGAAGATTAATTTATATGGCAACACTATATTTTTTATAACCTGTGAACTTTAAGAACCGCCTAATGGCATCCACCTAACCTAAGTAGCATTTTATTTGATTTAAACAGTAGGAAGAGGTGGAATTCGTTTAATAGAATATACGCTGGCACACCAACAATTGGTATTTTTACGTAGTTTGGTGGATGACTGAGATGGCTATATTTTTCCTAACTATGCCGCCAGGCTGAGGTTTTCTATTTTTCGTGCCATGAATTCACCTTCCTCAAGGTGACATTTCATTGCAAAGGTATTCCCATTTCTTTTGACGCCCGCTTCCAATATATTTGCTTCCTTTCTTTGAGGTACCATCACCGCAATTTACCTGAAGATTTCCTTTTTTAGAAATTCCTTATGAAATATTTTGATCATTTCATTATCAAATGAAGTGAAAGCCAATAATCGGGATTGTTTGGTTGCTGTTTATTTCTTACCTATTGTGCGTCAGTTACTTAATTAAGATTTTTTTATTAAGGAAATAAATACGTCAAAGAGGGCAAAAGAGAGATAGAGATCACAAGAGTTTTTACATTATAATAAAGTTTTATGCCTGCTACCAAAAGTTTTGAGTAATTTTGGTCATATTGCACACAGAGTTCCAAACGTCTTGGAAAAAGTATTTTTTTCGAATGAATACCTGGGTACTTCCACGTCTGAGTATTTATCCAAGTAATTTTCCATTTTTAATCGGGAAAATAAAAGAAAAAATGACTTTTACAATGACATTTTAACTCGCTAGTTAGACTAAGTTAAGACAGGTAACTACTTTGTTCTTTAAATCTTTTCTTATCAACTTATCAATAAGAAAAATATATGTATGTATAACTGTGCTCATGGATACAGCCTCAGCCTAGTTGTGGATCCGACGGAAACAAATCTTTTGTATACATTGTGATTTGATTGAAAATTATTCAATTGAACTGGCCCTCTAGTCACATCAGATAATTACATGTTACAATTTTTTTTTCAATGCATTCTTCTGTGTTTATGGCACGGAGAAGGCAAACAAACAGAGCATCCGATAGTAATGACCTCTGAAGACCAAGACTGAAATTTTAAGACTGTAAATGAGTTACTTTTCTTTGCGCATTATTTAAGATTATTCGGTTCACTTTAAATAATGAAAAATATAACTTAATTAAAGTACTAATTTTTTTCTTATAGTTAAATATAGACGTAGGGTTATTTTTATACAGGAATAAGTGACGTAAAAACCGCTTTCCTTTATTGCAATAAAGTTAATTTATAACGTCTATTGCAAAAAAACTGGTCGAAACTTAGTAAAAGTCGTAAAGAGACTTTAAGATTGTTTTCATCTTTCGTAGATCTTTGACGCTCTCTTGGGGACATTTATTGGGAATACATTTCATAAACACGTTTCCACACCGAAAAAAACAGTAACACATATCGCGCCTTTTGTAACTAGGTACTAGCAATAAAAAAAACGGCACAAAATCTCATACAATTTCCTCCTTTTTCTTATGTAAGCGCTAAAACGTTCCACCAATAACATTTAACCGTGAAATAACAAACCATTTCCAGCCTCTATTGCAAAAGATTGAGCAAAATATTTCTCAAAATAACAATCTTCTTAAATTGGATAAAATCTCTGAACAAATACTTGGAGGTATAAAAATACTGGCATGAAAATAAGCAATGTAATCTCCAATGGGCCATTTGGTACAAAACCGTCGTAAGTTTTTTTGCATCGTTCTGCTTTGTCATGTCATCTTCCTTTTTCATTCTTTTTCAATTGTTCTTTGATGTGATTGCGGGAATAGTATTTGGCTTATACCATTCCCCTTATGAAAAGTTTATTTTAATCACTGAAAACAGTGAATAAAAAGCACTTTTAATCACTATTTTCAAAACAGTGAATAAAAACCATTTGAATTTAGAACACACCAATATATTCGACATCCATCTCAATGCTATACAACCTCGACATACAAACTCCTTGTGCAAATAACTCCTCGAGATTTGATTGGTCGACATTAACGACAAGGAGTTTAGCATTAAAAAAAGTTTTGTGTTATTTGCTGTAGGTAAATTGGCGTCATTTTGAATACTGTAAGTTGTACGAAAAGCAAATTACTCTTAATTTTAGTAATTGTTCCAATTTTCCCTGCGGTCGTGATTCAATCGTTAGTATCCTTCACTAGCTCGTGAGTCATCTATGGCCCTCGCTTTAAATCCATCCTTTATTCACTAATTGCATAATGTACTATTGAATAAAGGGAAAGTGACACTTGGCCTTTTTAATATCGATAGCCTTTGTATCGTCATTCATGTTATGTTGATAATGACTAGACCCCGTTATCTTGTCTATGGAATAGAAAAAAACAGTGGAAGTGGCATGAGCTTCGCTTAGTATCAGACCAGAGGGCTTATTGTCTAACGCACTCGCAATCACGATCGTTTTCAATTTGAAAATCGAAGGCTTGTCTGCATTAAAAATGAAAACAATTGCTCCACTTTGAAGCCGGTTGCAATTGCGAGTGCGTTAGATAATAAGCCCTCTGTTGTCGCCAATATTCAAATTATCATAAAAACAACACGCCACCATAGAAAATGTTTTTGGTGAGGCTATCGTTTTTACACTCCAAAATAACAATAAGGCATGCTTTTTTAGAAATATCGAAATGTCGAAATAAGCGATCGCGGCAAAAGTATGGTAGGTTGCGCGGAACTCAGCATAACTATGCCACACGTTACACGCCCACTTGACATTTCTACTGTTTTTTCTGTTCTGTGATCTTGTAGCACTGACGTCGTTTTTTGTAGAGATTGAATGATTTTTTTATCGTCTCGATGTCGAATTGTATTAAGAGTTATATATGTCATGTCACTGACAATGAGTCAAAGACAATCACTACTATATTATAAATATTATTGTATTGAGATTTTGGCTTTTTTGCCTCTTAAATGTTTATGGCATTGTTGTACCTATGATATAAACTACAAACATAGATAGGTATAGATATGGTCGATAAAATAAAAGTTCAATCCCTACATAAAGCAATGTCATTGCAGCAAAACAACGGGTTTTAATTATGTCAATTTAAGTTTAATGTAATAAACTATTAAACAATTTACTATTACTATTAATATAGTTATTATTGGTAGCAATATTTATACGAATACTTATACTAATATTTTTATTTTTTCAATATATTTTATTTATGTTGTATCGTAAAAACAGTAAAACATACAAGCTTCAAATTAGTTAAGGAATGTAGCAGTAACCCTGAAAAAAAAAACGAAAACAAAAACAGAAAAGTGGTCAACCGTGAGCTCACGCTGATTCAATTCGATATTGAATTCAAATTGAATTTAATAATCCTACTGTGTAGAATCAGAAATGATGATATCCGCAGTAGAACTAAGGTTACCGACATAGCCCGAAGAATAGCTAAACTTAAGTGGCAGTGGGCGGGGCACATTGCTCGCAGGACTGATGGCCGATGGGGTCAGAAGGTTCTTGAGTGGCGTCCGCGGATCGGGAGACGAGCTGTAGGTAGGCCTCCAACAATATGGAGTGACGACCTTGTAAAGCGGGAACGCAGTGTATGCGAAAAGCACAAGACCGGTCTGAGTGGAGAGCCTTGGGGGAGGCCTATGTCCAGCATTGGACGTCTTTCGGCTGACATGATGATGATGATGACTGTGTAGTACGGAACATTCGGTGCGCGAGTCCGACTCGCACTCGACCGGTTTTTAGCCATTAAATTCAATCATTACAAGTAATTAGCGATTGCGACAAAGAATAATCACAGCAGGACAAATACAAGCGTGTACCGTCAGTGCTGCAAACTGCTACTGACAAAAAATAGGAGATTGTTGCCATAAAAACCAGGAGACAGTAAAAAAAGAAGGAGTACTGATTTTTTTATATCTTTATGTGTAATTTAATGGAAACAGCAAGCACTCTATGCATTTTTTTCGTATATTAATTACAAAAAGCACTTTACTGACGCAAACAGACAATCACTCCAAAGTAAAACGTTCCGCTCAACTATAGTCAAATTAATAAAAGTGACGTAAAAATGATCGTTACCAATATAACACAACCAAATAGAAAGGATGAAAGTCAGTAATATCAGTATTTTAAGGATATAACTGCATTTACTAGTGCACATTCCAGAAAATCAGGAGATTTTGTTGATATCTTTAAAAAAACAGTAGACCAGGAGACAATACTAAAAATAATGTAATCTCCAGATAAATCAGGAGAGTTTGCAGCACCGTGTACCGTGCAAGGCATAAAAGAACCACTTCACTTCACTTTTACCAACGGCGTCACGACACGTAGGGCGTAATCACTGTGCATTAGTAGCCCATTCACGGCACTGTTAATTAAGGGGGGAGTTCACTGAAACACATTCAAGGCGTTACCTTTAAATGTACCTGTAAGGGTTTCGAGGAAAATTGGAATGTATAGCCCGACCAAGTCTATTCTACTCAATATTAGCATGATTGCTTTTTACACGTTCTTATTGTTTCGGTTTTGTTTTTAACTCGGCCGCCATTACTGTCAAGTAATAAGCGCTGTCATAACGTTGATAATACGTTAACATTATTAATAGTTATTATGGTTTTATCGATTAAAATTGAGCTCCAGAACAAAAAAAAAACAGTTCTGTTTTAGTCTGTGTTACGTGAGTTGAAGTGATAAGAACAGGCAAAATGGCGGGGATTTTCATAGTACTGTTACTAGTACACCAAAAAACAGTTTTATGATTATGTTTTAATAGGTTTAGTAATGACTGGAATTGAGATTTTCATCAGAGTTCTTTGCTCACTTTTTTAGGATTTATCGGTCAACCAGGGTAGTGATTCTTTCAAAAGCAAAGGTGAGCGAACGCAGGAGTGAATATCCAAGCGGCGAGTTTAAGTAGTCCCGTCAAAGTGAACAAAACACATTTCAGCGCGTGTATTTGATTTGGCAGCATGGCTTCTCGAACGTATAAGGCTGCCTAATTGAGAATGCACGCGCTAAAATGTGTTTTGCTCGCTCTGACGGGACTACTTAAACTCGCCGCTTGGACATTCACTCCTGCGTTCGCTCACCTTTGCTTTTGAAAGAATCACTACCCGGGAACAGGTATAGTTTTGCCATTGTCCGTCTGTTCACGGTTTAACTCAAAAACCCCCAAAGCTGTAATTTGGCATAACATACATAGAAATAACCAACAAAGAGGTAATTTAAAATTTTGAAAAAATAAGTTCGTTCTTGTTGTTATATGAGAATGTTATTTTGGGTTTATAAATTAAAGTTTGCTTCGGAACCCTACACTGAGCATGGTCCCACTAGTTTTTTTTTTGTTTGTACTTAACTTGTAGGTACTTAAACTAAGGTATAAATAACTAACACAAGACAAAACAGCCTCGTGTCAATTACTTTGTCCTTATTCTAGCTTCGCTTCGGTTCTGCAAACATCGCCACAAAAAGATGTCAAACATAATACTGCTCCCCCTTTTCTCTTTAAGGGGGTTAAAAAGTAATTTAATCCTTACCTACTCTGCCTCATTTCCATTCTCTTGAAGCATATTGTTTCCAATCGTTCTCATTTGCTTTTTTTGTTTTCGCTTGATTTCTTTTTCTTTGCAAAGACAGTGTCAGTGTGAAAATATACAGCACAGGAATCAGACAATCATTGAAACTGAGGCATAGAGGCATTTGCGATCTTCAGATTGAATGTGGTCTTAAGATTTTAGTTTTGAATGTGTGTCAAAGATGCCTGACACCATCAGTTTTCTCCATGCCATTACAAAAACCTTCATTGTGTGTAACTGATGCGGTTTCCACAACAATGCCACAATATATTACGTAAATAGTAGAGCGGTCCCAACGGAAGACCAGTGGTGTGATTCTCTCAACAACGACGGACGGACGGACGAACAAGTGAATGTCCAAGCGGCGAGTATAAGTAGTCCCGTCAAAGCGAATTAAACACATTTTAGCGCGTGTATTCAATTTGGCAGCATGGCTTCTCGAACGTATACTAGCAAGGCTGCCTAATTGAGAATGCACGCGCTGAGATCTGTTTTGTTCGCTCGTACGGGACTGCTTAAATTCGCCGCTGCGCTTTCGCTCGTTCGTTCGACCGACCACCATTTTTAAGAGAATTACTCCCCTGCGCTGTCTTAACAGTCGCCACATGCTGAGTTGGGACCGTTTCACAACAACTGTATTGCCCAAATTTGTGCAGTTATTTAAAAAATATTTTTTACGCTATTTTTGTGTTGTTTTACTCCGTCTACGGTTGTTGTTAATAAAATATGTATTCTCTTTCTTTTCTTTCTTTCTTTCTAGTTATTTTACTTTGGTAGGTACTATAAGCATTTATTTTTAAAAAGAAAAATGCTTAACCATACTTCTTCTCCAAAATTTTAATCGTAAATAAAAGATAAAATCTCAGCTTTCCTTTGTGAAGATATCCGGTGTTAGCGCTGGATATTTTTCTTTCAGGATTCCAACTTAAAACTTTCCGAGAGCAGATCGCTTCATACTTTTGTTACATTTTTCACTATTATCTCTACTGTCTTAGAAATCATTTTTATTCTGTAAATGAGTAAGTAAGATTGTACAGTTTTGGATATTTTTCTATATTATCTAATCAAAACAGAATATTATAAACCGGGCAAGTGAAAGCGACTCAAACATAGTTGCATTTTTTAAGCGACTCAAACATAGTTGCATTTTTTTTTCTTAATTAATGGCTTTCACTCCTTGTTTTAACAAGGTGTATATCGCCAGTATCGAGTTTTAGACAATCGTCATGCACTTATTAGAGAAACAAGTCCATGGATATCATACGCGAGGACAATTGTTCGGTTAAAGAGATTTACTCTGGTGGACTAAACAGAAGCACATGGGGTTAGCTCCACGCGCTTCTGTCAAGTCCTTGGCTGCTTTTGTATTAATGTTATTTGGTTTGCACTACTTATAATCACAACAAATTTGACATATGTATGTATTACCCACAGAATAAAGACTAAAGGCATAGAAGCCGTGCAATAAGATGAACGTTGCACCAGCTACTTGTCTCTACTTTATGGATTACGTATTGATAAGAGCTAGGTGTCTTTTCTTCTTTAATCTGTCACGGTCAGAAGGTGAAGAAACGTCAAACGTTTGACTGGACTTCTTTGGCCTTACTTTCTTCCATACTGGTGCTTATAGGTCCAAATCACGCCTTGTAACGATGTACCAAATAACGAAAGAACTCCAACTCACTATGAAAACCATAAGAAGTCAATCATAATGTATTTTCTGCTTATTTAGTACGGTTTCGATGCCTTTAGTCTTTATTTTGTGGTATTACCGTTATTCAGATAGAGCCAAAACGTATTTTTTCTCTCTCATTATACAGTTTCTAAATGGTATACGGGCGTTCCTTTTAACTGTGGTTAGTATAGCCCCTAATGAGCACATTAAGGCAGCTTTTGTTAAAATTAATTTAAAAAAAAATAACCATACACAATAATTTAACATGCAATGTATAACAAATAATGCAATTAATTAATGATGTTTCAAAGTTATGACAGATGGAATTAGATTTACATTGCGTGTCGATAGTATGTTCAAAAATTAATAACGGTGTATACGTTAGCGTAATCAAAATAATTCTTTCTGTTTGTGATTATTGGAGTCTTAATCTATGTCCATTTTTAATAAACGCCCGTATACCATTTACACACTGTATAACAACTTCAAAAGATCCAGCTCTTTAACGGACGGTCAGTATCGGCTTAGAAATAAAATCCCAATGACATCGATTGAGTACAACACCCGTAAAATAAGTTTTCGCTTCATATATACATTTTACTTACTACTTCCTAAATAATTCACATCCATCTTACCAAAATATGTTTTCTTAAACTTAAATTACATAGCAACCACAACTTTCTCACAGAACACACCAGTATTTTTATAATGAAATCATAATAACACGCTGTTTACTAAACCTAAATACTTAGAAAAATGTTTGTCCGACCCGCCGTCGAATTTCACCAGTAATTTGGCTTGTTTACCCTCCCTTTTCGGACAAATTTAATTTTCTACCATTATTCAATTTATATTTTTCGAACGAACGCCCGGGTACCTGACAGGGTTAATTTTTAATTAAAGACTAGAAGGCTCTTCATTTATATTGATAAATTGCCCCGTTTCATACGCAAAAACGGTTTCGCTTTCAATTTTGATGCTTTTGCTTTGCATGTTTTCAAAGAAGACATTGACATGATTAACGTGATCGTTTTGTTTTATTAATAACAGAAATGGAACTCAACATCGCTTGAAAAATAATCAATGTTTTATTTAGATCTTCAACATCATTATCACCAGCATCATCATTATCTTATTCATCATCATCATCATTTTCATCTCTATCATCATCATCATCATCATTTTTAACATCAGTATCATCATCCAAAATATTCAAAGATATTTTTAAATCAAAAATAGTACGGTTAGTATTGCCGTGTGTTTGCCGTGTTAGAATAGTGCCACTCCGTGTCTTCCCGTGGATGTTGTAAGAGGCTAATAAGAGAATAAAGGCTGGTAGTAGGTACTGTTAGGCGATGGGCTTGCAACCTGTCACTAATACGCTGGTGAACATCTAGGCCTAATTGTGCAAGATGTGGTTACAGAATTATCAACAAGTTTTTAGAGTTGTTGGTAATTCTATAGCTCTGCCTACCCCACTCTAGGAGTAAAGGTGTGCGGTTATTGTATGTAAATAGTACGGTCGGACATTGATAACAGTAGCTGGACACTCTAGTGCTTTGTCACTTTAATATTATGTTTGTACTGTTGTACTAATCTGTCAAAGTTGTTACAGCGACAAGGTACCAAAGTGTCCAGCTACTTATAAGGTCGAATGTACCATATTTTCAATAGGTCAAACTTTTTAATTAAAACTTTGATTTACAACAATTTTAAATTATGATTTTATTTCTTGAGAAAAGCTTTACCTAATCGAGTTTTTATCTCATCCCGCTTGTTTTGTGCCTTTTGTGAAGTTTTAATTGGTTATCTCAGCTCTAGAAAATTACGCGTTAAAAATAAACAGAACATAAAAACCAACTTTTTCTTTACTACATTTAATGTAAGTAAATTTTGCGGATAATAAAGTTAGCGAAGATGTTTTGAAGATAGTAAAGAAGAAAGAAAAAAAACCCTATTACACTTTATTTTTAACATTTTCGAAGACAAAATCAAAGGAAAAAGAAGACATAACAAGAATGTCCAAGGCGAACAGAAAAAACAGCGGCAATTTTACTTCACTGACAGGAGCTCTAGAATAACCACTCGCTTGGTAACTAAAGCTACCAACTTTGTACGCCTACAAATTGCTTTTGGGTAGTCGTAGTTACCAGCGGAGTTTCTTTTAAATGATTAGTGCACTTATAAATTCGTAAAGGCGTTTATCCTACGGATAGTAATATAATCAAAATTGGAAACATACGTAGACTTAGTCTTGCACGTATATACACCCGAATTTTTCAACCCAATTCTTGGGCAGTTTGGTTAAATATTATACTACCTCAAACTAACTAAGAAACATAATTATGTGATAAAGACACAGCGTTCATAACGTTTAAAGCTAAAATTTAAGCAAGGGTTTTTTTCGCAACTATTTCTACAGTAAATCCACGAGTGGAATTCTGCAGGAGTTTCCAACGATAATACGGTAAGGAACATTTTAATAAAATGTTAAAATTTCCACACAATTCCTTCACCGCAGTAAGGAGCAATTTTCTCTATGCGGTTTTTAAGAAACGTCTTATTTCAATATGTGTGCAGATAACGATGTAAAAACTAAGTATCTTATCCTCCTAAGTACCTATCTACGTAATTATTGTAAATGTACTTTTTTTCAAGGTTATTAAAAGAGCAGTCGAAGTAAAGTAGAAAATTTTAATGGGGTAACGGGGACCCCGTTGTTGTCCATCTTTTTTTGGTCATAATAATTAAAAATAATAAATAATTAAGTAAATCTGAAATTAATTGACATTTGAATTCTCATGACTACAATCTCAAGACTGCAATCCTAAGACTTCAAATGCGCTGCCAACCCTGAGGACTAGTAAATTCACGGCTTGACATTTGCATCTGACAGAAAGTGTAAAACTAAAATAGGTTTATAGGAAGTTACACTTTAGTACCTTGGCATTAAGCAGTGCATAAATAACTACATTAGTAGGTACAGTAAAGGAAAATGATTCCTTGATCACTTTGAAATATGTCAAAGTGACGTAAACAATCAAAAAGTAAGAGACTACTTATGATTTTATTTACATTGTCACTTTGACATATTCCAAAGTGGCCGAGGAATTAATTTCCTCGACTGTACCTACTAATGTAGTTATTTAATATGCAAACTATGCATAAGCCAAATTTAACGTCGTTATTGCTACGTGTTAGCGTAATACAATTGTAAATTCATGCAGTAGTTGTGTTATAGATACGTCCAAAATTACAATTAAAGCCTTTGGCAATGATGATACTGATGGCAATGATAATGATGATCAAGAAGTTATAAATGATGTATCATTGTCCACATTTGATATACTTTTAATGTTAGTTGAGTTTTGAACGGATGATATCCCCTATAAAAAAGTTGAGAGAAATATTGCCGTCTATCATTCTAAGGGTTAATTTTTCAATCTTCAGATGACTATCCATATTTTTTTTAATGGCATGAAGAAGGTAAACGATCACACAAGCCATATGATGATAAAGTGAACTCTGAAGTGCATAAGACATTAGCAATACCAAGATTGCAATCCGATGACTTAGATAAAATGCCTCTATGCTAGTCATTTAACAGGTTGATTAACCCTATTACCTGAACACAACAATGCGAATATGTCAATGTTTGGCAGCCGGCTAAAGGGTAAGATGGTAGTAGCAATTCAGAAGGACCCTAAAAAGAAAAAAACTGTTGGAAAAATTTAGCGGCGTCCTATTCTTTCATATGACAAAGAATAATAAAGCGATAACTAACACTGTCATAGACTATTTTCTAAAAAAAAACTCTAAGTAATGTGCTAGACTGTTCATTGACAATCCAGCTTCATGTTTTAATTCAATCTAGCAATAAATTAATAGCTATCCAACGTGAAAACTAAGCTATAATATCAATAGGTAATTTCAAGCTAAGCCGGTTATAGTTCAGAGTCACGCTATAAATAAGCTAAAGGCAAGGTAGAGCTTAATACGAGCTAATTAAGATCTAAGTTAGTGCTAAGCAAGAAGAGCTTAGTCGGAGCTAACCAAGAACTTAGCTATAGCTAGAATTAGAACATATTTTAGCCAGGATCAGGAACAATCGAACGAGAAAAGAACGGCATCAACAGTAAAATATCAAATGGAATCCCAACTTTAATATAAAATCAGTATTCTGCACCCAAATAACGTGTAAATAGCCTACTATTTCTAGAAAAATGTTCGCTGGCGGTAGTACAAAGGTCATTTAGAATTTATAAAAATGCAAGCTATCTCCGCTTTGCCTGCGGTGTTCTAAAATTTTCATATCAGCTTTGAACCTGGGTTAAAACGTTTTTGAAGCTGAAATTTTAAGAGGCACCTACTTCGTTATCTTCAAGTATTAAAGGTTATGAAAACACTAGCTTTTGTTCGGCGGTATTTTCTTGGGAAATGTTAGATTTTTGTAAATAAAGAGTACTCTAAACACAATTATAGGTTTTTGGGCTATAAATTAATATCAAATGATAAGCCGTTCAACCACGAAGATGTGATAAGCAAAGAAACACACACTGAAGTAAGTTATTACGTTTTCGATTGCGATTGATGTGAACAAGGCACTAGCCTCACAAGAGATGCATCAACTTAGATGTTAGCTGAATTACATTAGACTATGCTGTTGTTTCTACTAGATTTGGTTGATATAATTAATGTGATAGCTATTTTATTCATTTTATTTCAACACTGGGATGTAATCTCTCTTTTATGTGAATTTTAGTATGTATAATTTAAGTAAATGCGGCCTCAAACCTTTCATTCAAAATAAAAGAACTGAATTGCAAACTGCAATCTCGGCTTATCGAACTTACGATGAAACGAAATAAATATAAAGAGGGATTAAATAACATACACATACACGCGCATAATCTTACACACATTAGTATAATATCCACTTACTGCATGGAATAAGGAATAAGGACTCTTTAAAATTATTCGTACCTATCAAATCCGGGACACTATTTGGAAATTGGTTGTCTCGTAGGAGACAGGCTAAGCCTCATGCAGGAGCCAGGACCTTAATAAATTTTACTGGATAAAATCACATTGCTTTTGAAATGTTATAGTTTTGTCAATATAACGATAGCTCTTATTATTTACTTACCAGTAATGGCGGTCAAGTTAAAAACAATAGAACATGTCAAAGGCGATATGGTTTAACCGAGTAGAATAGAGACCCTGAATTATCTGATTGAGTGGTAGAGAATGCCTTAAGACATTAAATCCACCATTTGTATCTATTTTGTGTATAGTGTTATACAAAATTACATACATTCATACATAAACTCATGCCTTCATTCCCAGAGTGGGGTAGGCAGAGCTACAGAATTACCAACAACTGTTGATTTTTTTTTTGATAAATCTGTAACCACATTTTGCACAATTAGGCTAAGATGTTTACCAGCGTATTAGTGACAGGTTGCAAGCCCATCGCCTAACAGTACTACAAGCCTTCATTCCCTTAGTCGCCTCTTACAACTTCCACGGAAAGACATGGAGTGGCACTATTTTAACCCGGCAACCACACAGGATTATAAAAAAATATAAATAGTATTAAATAAATAAATAAATTATGAGGATTGTTAAATCACATAACCATGTGTTGAATGTTACACTGTTATTTATTAACATGTTTTTATGTTAACCTATTAAAAAAAAAATGTATTCATCTTTTTACGTCCAATTTTAATCTTATCAGATCATTAAAGCACTAGAATACAAATCAAACATTTTTTACCTAAAATGGTGTGTTTTGGTTACTTAAGTTTATTTAGGATCTGAGAAAATCTGTTGGCTTGTACATTTATACAATACACTATAACGAAAAATCTTTATACGAATAATAAGCTCCTGCTTGAAAGACCTATTGGCAATTTTTTTTGTTTCAATTGTCTTCCTCTGACTACTTTCCATCGACATCATTACTAGGTATCAAAATAGCTAGATGTTACTATAAAATACAGTAAAAAAAAGTATTTTAAAATTTTACGTTGCGGAAATATTTCTTTGTAACATTACGCTGATAATTGGAAAAGGGCAAAACGTAAGATTTTTTTTTAAACCGTAGAAATCAGTGAAGCGTTTATAAAGACAATTATCCTTGCGTAATAAAAAAGAAGACAAAATAAAATCATTAATGCGTGTAAAATGATTCAAAGAAGACCCGGAAAATGCGCTTTTATTTTATTTTAAACGTTAATTGGGTAAGAATGATGAAAAACGTCTGCTTCTAATAAAAAAAAAACGTTGTTTAATAAACATCATAGTCATTTGTGTTACTGGTTAAGTACTGCGGATTTATTGTTCCAATAAAACAAAATAAAATACCTTTTATAATTTAACGTTTTTTATTTTAATATCTATTGGTTAATACGACACGGATACAGTAGTACACAAATGTTAATATGAACCCCAAAATTATCCGCAGCCTGTATTTTGGCCTTAAATATACTTAAAAAAAATATATTTCTAAATGCTAGAATAATATTGTAAAATATGTATAAGTAAACAATATAATAACTGTGATAATAACAGTCAGCCATGATAGTGGTATTAAATATGGTCCGATTTTTATTTAATTGAAAAATTCTTAAAGTCAATTATTTCGAATATTGTTTCAAAATATTTTTATAATTGCTCCTTAATATTCAATCCTAAAAAAAACTGAAGATTATCTTACACGAAATTAATATTGAAAACCTATTTCTTGCATCTCATTGTAAAAATCACCTTTAAAATATTTTAAATTAAATTCCAACACTTAATTAAAATTCCTTACCTGCAAATTATCCAATAGAACACAATTTCACTCTCCAAAAAAAAACACTACAGTATCAACACTCCACTATCACAAAATAAAAGTCCAAACGTTCACTATCCAAGCAAACTTGAAACCACACTGGTAACTCTAGCTACCAAGTTCCCGTCCCGTATCACTTTACCGTACGTCACAAAAAACCGGGAAACGCGGATACGTCCCTTCACCGTGGCACCTCAAATGAGACTAATGTACCCAGCGTCGCAGGGTTGGATTTGCGGCTGTGTGCGTGGAACGCTTGTACTTACACCGCGTTTTACAGGAATATGAGCTAGTGTGGGTGGATTTCTTCGCATGTGTCTGTGATTTCAGAGTGATTGAGAGTGTGTGAATGAACGAATTGTGCGTGTGTTAGTGGCCGGTGCTGTTTCTCGCGCATGACCGAAAATCTTGGAAAAATAAATCGGTTTGGCGCTTTATTTGAATATTGCGCAGTGTATAGAATAGGTTGATTTTATGCGACGAATCAAAACTAAGATTTCTATTGTTAAACATTTATATTAATACAGGGTGTAACATTTAAATCAGTCAGTATTGGAAAGTCTGAAACTATAAGACATACGAAGATCTTTTCTTAGGAACCATTTCATCTATTTTAGTAGGTAACAAGGAAAACTGCATTCACACATTTTAAAAAAAACGTGTACTTACTCAGCTTGGGAATCAAACCCGGACGTTTTGAAAAATAAAACTACATACATAAAACTATTTCTAATTAGATATAGATTGTGTAGGTCTTATAAGCAGTAAATTTTACTATGAAACATGATGTCTAAAATTAATAAAACGTATTGTTTATTGCTTAAGACCTACACAATCGATATCTAAATAGAAATAGTGTTACGTAGTTTTATTTTTCAAAATGTCCGGATTCGATTCCCGAGCTAAGCACAAGTTTTTTTAAAATGTATGAATGCATTTTTCCTTGTTACTAAAATCGATGACATGGTTCCAAAAAACAGATCTTCGTATGTCTTATAGTTTCAGACTTTCCCATACTGACCAATTTAAATGTTACACCCTGTATACCGACCGGTTGGTGACCCTACGAAGATAGCGGTCCTGGGTTTGACATCCGGTATGGGCTTTTATTTGTGTGATGAGCGGGAGTATTTGTTCTGTGGCTCTAGACAGGATAAATTGCAAGATCATTATCGAAAATATATAGGATTGACGTAAGCTGCCGGATGGTCGCGTCAAGCCCACACCATGGGGATAAAAACATCCCTACGTTCCGTGTAGGGGCTTTTTTTTCAAGATTTTTTTTACTACTTTGTCGGCGTAACTAATATGTATATTCATGCCAAAATACCTGCGCCTCTATTCCCGACCGTAAAAATGATATCGTAGTTGACCTGTTATGGTATTGTTATGACGTCAGACGCCATTACTGCCAAGTAAATAAGAGCTATCAAAACGTTGACAATACGATAACAGATCAAAAATTATAATTTTTTTACCGTGTTGAATAGAGGAACTGTATTGCATCTGCGGGGCTATTGTAACTTTTCATACTAAAACGTGTTCTACTTTTAAAAATAGTATGAAAAGTTACAACCAGCCTCACCTAACAGCTATCTATAAGAAAGAGTCTCTGAGCTAAGCTGTAGACGGACGGACGGACGGACATGGCGAAACTATATAAGGGATCCTAGTTTGACTACGGAACCCTAAAATCCACGCAGACGAACATAACAGATTGGATTAGACTTATTCAGAAAAAAGAACTAAGTAAATTTTATTTCACAGCGTTCTTTCAGGGTATATTTTCCTTTTGAATTGGCTTTTAGGATCAATTTAAGTGGATTTCAGTCAGAAAAACTGTTTACTTTTGCATTGGTAAGAGTGTACGTTACTAGCACGCCAAAAATAAAGAGTCTAAAAGACTACATTTTGCGGCATTCGCTCTTAGTCGTCCTTGAATATGTTATGTTGAATATGTTGACGTTTATGTTGCGCGTTTACATGCTTCGACTGCATTTGATTTATTCGCATTTATTATTTTACTGTAAATAAAAAGTTGAGGGCTCATGGTCGTGTCCGGCTTTCGTGTAGACGGGTTGGGTATCTGTTCCCGTGTTTTACACGGACACGTGTTTATAAACCGTCACGAACGGGTTACCGGGTACCCATATCGTGAGTTACCCGGGTACCCGTGTTTATGCACCGGCTACGCATTAACGAATCTTAAATACTTGCGGGTAGTACTCGTCCTTTAAGAATAGAACTCAGCCCGATCGTTGTTTACCTATAATAATATGAGCTATAAATTAATTATGTAGGTAGCTATGAATATTGTGGATTTGCAATAGTGGCCTCTATAAACCTGCCTATAAGCCTGGCTCAGCGCTATCCATCAAGGACGGGTAATACAAAAATATACAATTATTTAGATATACCGACAGTTCCATGTTTTTTTTAGTGTTCAATAAAGAGTATGAATTGTATTGTAGTGTTATACTCGCAGGTAATTAAGGTCCGCCTGCACGGGTTGCCGTGCCCAAACTTAAACATGGACATTTAAGCGGGTCTTTAATGGATCCGTGTAGTTCAGACACATACCACCGGGGCCAAGAACACGGGTACCCGTGCGGGCGTGTATAACGACACAATGTATCAGCTCTAGTTCTAGACAATCGAATACGGCCAACTTGAATAATGTAAACGCGCCATAACGTGCTTTTAAGCTCTTAATAAGCGTGTTTAAATAAATACATTCTTTACTCACAATTGAAAATCCGTTTGTTTTTTTTCATTTAGTTGTTTTAAATATGGATATTTTAGCTATATGAAGGAAATCTTCGAAAAGTTTTTCGTTGTTTTGTTGTATTCATTTGTTTCTTTACTTTTAAAATTATTGTGTTTTTTGTGGATATAAGGTGATTTGTGACCGGATTTTATCTTTTCTTGGCAAAGATTAAGACCAAGATAAAATGGACAAAATCCGTTGCTTCGTTATTCCTAGATATTGTAAAGTAAAGCTCATTTGATAAAAAAATACGATGAAACGTTCTTAAAATTGGTACGTTTGATTTAATTTAAAATTTAGTTTTATGAATTCACTAGAACATTTTAAATATGCATGAACGTGAACTTAAAAAAATATTACATGTAGCGCTTGTTTAAATGTAATTATTATGTTCTGTTTGCTCATCATCTATTCTATTGAATGTGGTAAAAATGGGTGCGCTTCAATCAGTATAAAAACATTTTGTATAATTTCATTTAACTAACTACGAAAAGCATGATGAACGTCTAGCATAAAAACCAATTGTATAATTTTATCTGGCATACGATCGAATAACATAACACTCATTTAGCATAATGGTATTTTCTTGTTATTATGCATTTTAAGTCAATTTCTTCTAACTAGGTTAGGTTAGGTTAGAACTGTGATCACATTAATAGTAATGAAAGCAGTTGGAAATTTTTATTTTTTAATTTATAATAATTATAGTTTTTGAAATTATGTATTTCGCTTTATGCATCATGACTATTATATCGATGGTTTATTATGCAGATTGAAATTATGCAATTAGTGTTATGTAAAATGATCATTAGACCATTTGTTTTTATGCTAAACATTAAAACACATTATTTGACCATTAAAATGCTACACTATCCCTGAGTAACATAGGCTATGTTTTATTTTTATGCGCAGACGGAGTCGCGGGCAACAGCTATTTTATAATGAGTTGATAAATATCAAACTCCAATATGTCCTTGAAATTTGGTATACGAATTTAAAATTTAATTCGAACAAATTAAGTTTTAAATTCGTACACCAAATTTCAAGCTCATATTGGAGTTTTATATTTATCAACTCATTTACCTTGAAGGCGTTAGTTTATGTATGTATATTAAAATTTATACAATTGCCTTTTGCGAAAACTGCAAATTACTACAAAAGGTTAAACGCATAATAGTGTTGGCCTTTCGACTGCAAGCCGGCTGCAAAATTGAAGTTTGAATGCGGTTTTTGTGCAGTTCGCCTAACTGCTACGAAAACTGCGAACGGTCTGCGCTAACTGCTGCCCATGACTTCGTTTGCGTAAAACTCTTTTCACTATCACGAGAACTATTTTTTTACGATTATAGTGCTGTACGTTTGTACCCAAAGACATTAAGGGATAGGTTCGCCTTTGTACGTACATCCCTGTTATATTTTTGACTATTTTATAATTGTTATCTCTTTTGTTTCTACAATAAAATGTTTACATACATTTTAGAGACAAATAATTCATTCCCTGCAACAATATACTTTTATTTAATTTGCACTGTTCGTATAAGGGTGTTCAAAAAGATTGTAAGCAGTTGAGGACTTAATGAAAAAGACGTTATTTTTTTTCCATTGTAGGTATGACGAAAATTAGCCATAATTATTGTGTGAGTAATTTTAATTGCACAATGGAAGAAAGTTACGTTATCTCTATTAAGGCCTTAACCTATGTGCATTTTTGAAAATTCACACTATCATATAAGTTGTCTGCTTCAAAAAAATCATCGTCATTAACTAACCCTGAGTGGCCGTATGGGCCTTATTCTGCCCTCCTACGGAGAAAAGGTGCATCTACTATATGAAATGTATTGCATATCTAACCTTATTATAACCTTTGAGAGTTAAAATATAAACTATATTAAAGCGAAAAAATTCCGTCGGTCTTAGGCAGGATTCGATCCTACATCTCCTCTGCACGGCTAGCACATGTTATCCGCGACTTGTTTGTCGCTCGGATCTCCCTTTCAATGTAGTCTGTTACGATAGAGACGCACTGAGCGACAAGCGAAAAAATACAACTTGTGCTAGCCGTGCTGGCTCTCCGGGCCGATGCAGGCGCATTACCACTTATGCCACCAAGACCCTACTTAAGATCCACGAAATTTTTGATCGCTTACTTTTTCATACTCGGAGGGTATGCTGACGCCAACTATCGTTGTTTATTAACAAACGACACCTATGTTTAATATAGTTTGAATTATGTACAGACGTTTCTGTTAAAATTAAAAAATAGTTAAAATATACTTCTATGAATTAATTGCACATGTCACTTTTCTCTTTAGGAGGGCAGTATTGATGGTTTACCCTTGTTTTATAGACACTCATTACATAGACACTATCTTTTCACAGAATTTTCGTTTCATAGAAAACTATTTTCTGCTGAACCCGTGTTGATTTCAGTTCCATTACTGAATAATTCCAAGAACTTCATTCAATTTACTATCACTCTGTTATTAAAATGAGAATGCTAGTTTGTTTCACGTAAATGTATGTTTTAAGTACTACTTCAAATGAACACAAACATAATAAATAAATTTAAATGCATTAATATAAAGTAGCCAGGACTGCTGTAGCTAATGGAATATACAATTTAACTGAGATATAATGCGAAAATATGTAACATTGAAATATTAAATATTTCTGTATTTTTTTCTTTGAGTTTAAAATGTAAATCCAAATTAATATTAAGATTAACAATATACACGCCGAAAATTATTTCGACGAAATCCAACTTGCGCAATGTAAAGTTCACATTTTAAAAAGTTGTATAGGAATACGCGTCAAATAAATAACCGTTTTTGTTTGAAATTAACAAGTTTAATGAAAATCATACTTAAAAACACAGCAGCATTTTCTGATATTCTGCCCTCCTACGGAGACAAGGTACAACTGCAATATTCATAGAAGCATATTAAACTCTCATAGGTTATAATAAGGTTGGAAGTGCAATACAATTCATATAGTAGATGTGTCTTTTTTCCGTAGGAGGGCCGTATTGTCATCGATATATTTTTAACCCTTAGCCAGGCTGACAGATCACTCGTCACAGTGGAGATTCAGCCTTAGGTAGGTACTAACGTACAGTCGACAGCATAAATAAGTGATCATTTATGTACCTTGTCACTTTAACGTCGTGTTTGAAATGTGATACAAAATTGTGAAGCGATTTAAAGCGTTGTACAGAAATGATCACTTATTTATGCCGTTGACTGTACAAGGTACTATTGAGTAGATTTTTTGTGGTCCACATAGATTCCTTGCCTGGTTAAGGGTTAAAAAAATTAACCCTCCTCTCTCTCATTTCTTTGATTACAATATTATAGGCAATAATTAAAAATAATAATATAGCCTATGCCACTTCCATAACCAAGAGGAATCTAACGACATCTCAATGTTAAAATCTATCGTGGTATCGTAAGAGCTTCTCGGTGGCCTAGTGGCTTAGGGGGTCGACTCGTGATCGTAAGGTACCGAGTTCGAACCCCCGCGGTCACCATGTACCAATGAGTTTTTCTCACTTAAGTGCATTACCCGACGCTCTTACTGTGAAGGAAAAACATCGTGAGGAAACCTGCACATTCGAGCAGCTGAGTGTGTAAAAGGGTAATTACATTAAAGATCCTAAAAGGTCGAAGTGTATCCGAAAGGGCCCATCTGTAAGATAAGATAAGATAAGATCGTGGTATCGATGACGATGATGATAAAGATATGCAGCTGGCCGAGAGCCTGCCATGTGGCCGAAATATGTTTTTCCGAAATTTGTCGTTTCCCAACTGTTTAATTTGCCAACCAATTTATTCCTGTAACTATAAATATTTCAGGATTTATTTCAGTACCGTCGCGTAGAGCTCTATAGGTTAGATTACGTTAGCTTTTTATAAAATCCTGAAATATTTACGGTTACAGAAAACAAAGCGTTACAATTTGGCCAACATATTTCGACGAAACAAAGGTAACCCTAACTGGCCACATGGTCTCACAGTCACCTATAAACGTTAATAATGTCAGAAGCATAGCCGCGTGCCATTTAAAGAGTACTCTTTTTAAGCCACGCTTAAAAAAAGACATGTCACAGTGCTGAGGAATTACTTAAGCGGTCGAAGCACGAGGGAGAAGACACCTCAAGAAACGGATTTAAGACTTCTATCTATACCACGTGACTTCAAATTGGTAAAACAAAAACAATGTTTTACATATAATCTTCTCAAAAACCAAACCTCCTCCTAAGTTTCATGTTGATAATTTATTGAAAGTTTTTTCCAAGTTTTAATTTATCCCATTTTTTTGGCTTAAGGCGGTTACCCTACAACTTTGTTTAAATAAAATGAATAACATCGAGTGACAGTTATGACCTTTAGGTATTAAATGTAGGGTAACCACACTTCAGGGCTTTAATTAAGTATATGCTAATTAAAGAAGGCTAATATAGACATCTGAGTAAATGTACCTACTGCACTATTCGTCATTAATTGAACCATAATCAAGTGATATGTATTACCAATTTAAAGTCACCCTGTAGGTATATTTTGTTTTACATTTTGATTGCTTGCCTTATTTATATATTTAATGTATTAAAAATCACGTTCAACGTTAATCAGAATCTTATCTACAGAGTAAAATATATTCAAAATCAATAACAAGAGTCTTCAAGTTAAACAAGCCCGTAATAAAGGTTAGATCAAAACCTCTTTAAGAGCCATCCGAAGACAAAAACCTCTCGAAAGTTGGGAGTATGATCGTGAATTCAGGACGCGGTGAGCAGGAGAGCAGGACATGAGATGAAGCGGAAATTATCATTGGAATAAACGATTGTCTTTGAGTGGTTAAAGAATTGAACTTTGGATTTGTTTTGAGTTTTTCTTTGTGTTTATAGAAGTTGAAATAGGAAGATTTATTTAACGAGCAAAGATCATAAAAAAGAGAATGGCAACACAGAAAGCAAATTAATCAATAAAGAACGAAAAATACTATTGTAGGATAATGTTGCCATTCGTACGTCGAAATTGACGTCACAGAATTACCAATCACAACATTATCCCCAATTTTGAAAAGCAAAGCATCTTTATTGACCATCTGCATTTCAATTGCAATCAAGCTGCATTTTTTTCTGTAGTGCGGCTATACTACTGCATCACAAAATCACAAAATTTCAAATTTGTCAATGACTGCATACTGCCATTGTGCAGTCGTTAGAAGTGGTTGACAGCTGAGCAAGCGCTCGGAGCAATTGGTCAGCAGTATTGATGCAGTGATGTTGACTGCAGAAAATTACATGCTACTGTAGTTTTGCAGCTATATCGCAGTTAAATAGAAGACGTTTTGTGTAAATCCACCTAATGTAAGTTTATCCACAGTTGTTGGAGAAATTAAAAAAAAATAACATGAAAAATACCTATTCTGCTGGATGGTGGCCTATGAGGTCTGAACCTGTTTGAAAGCGAACATCCAACATCTTAATATCCTCAAGATGTATCTACTAGCAGTGCAGTAATGTGCAGGGTCCGTTCGAATCGCTTTCAGGGTGTTACCAGACTAATCGATCGATCGTCGATCGACGGCATCGATCGATGGTAGAATTGAATAGTCGACGTCGATCGATAGTTCCTACCAGACCAATCGATCGATCGTCGATCGATGGCAAAATGGATTAGTCAACGTCGATCGATAGCTCCTTCATCAATTAAAGCTATCAGACCAGTCAATCAACGTCGACCGGCAATCGATCGATTGGTTAGTCGAACGATATCCGCCGATCGATTGGTTAGTCGAACGATATCCGCCGATCGATAGTTCCTACCAGACCAATCGATCGACTTCGATCGACGTCAATCGAATAATCGATGCCGTCGATCGGCGATCGATCGATTGGTCTGGTAACACCCACCATTACCCACTAACCTACCACCAAGGAGCAGTATTCGTAGTAATGTATTCCAATGGGGGATAAAACGGGCTGGTAGTTTTTTTTGGATACAATTAAAACAATAATTCCGCTTATGATCGTGACTCGAACGGACGCTGAATGTAGGCCGATCTCAAATCTGGAAGCTTCCAAAAGGTCCACTCCGATAGCTATTGTTTACCTAAAAGCCCCGGCCGCAAAACATCCACATAAAAATACAGATTTAGATTAAATAAGTTCGATAACGTCTGGTTAGGAGTGGATATTGTTTCAACAACCAAGGTAGGTTTAATTATAGGAAGCTTGTAAATAATTCGTTGTTTGTTTTTTTGGCCTGAACGTGGCTAAAGAAGAAAGTAATTTTAGCGTGTTATTGTTATCGTGATGTTCATTAGTTTTCTAAATTAAAACGCTAATAAAAACCGGCCAAGTGCGAGTTGAACTGTCGTGGAGAGGGTTCCGTACACACGTATTTTTTTTTATTGGTTGAATTCTTATAGATTTTCCTGTAATCTACAAGCGAAAAACTATACTTTGTATTTTTTTTTCAAAATTTTATGCTCAGTAGTTTCGGGAAATGGACAATTTTCGTCTTCTTTCATGAATAAAATCAAAACTGTTTATTTTACAATAATAACAAAAAAATATTTGAGATTCTCATAACGAGCCTTTTTATTTAATATATGACACAGTAAGGTTTGAAAACCTTTTTTTTATTTTGTGAGAAATCCCACGAAAATGACACTTGTTTAAAAAAAATCATTCTTTGCATAATCTGTATTTTCGGACCTTCGTTGAGAAGAAGCGCTGCGAGAAACTGAGGTAAAAGGGTTTTTAAAACCATACAAATCATTGTAATAGAATACAATATTAAAGTAATTAATTAAAATCACAAGGTAATTAAGTAATTATTAATAATTATAAGTGAACAAAAAATAAGTAATAAGAACTCAAAATAATAGGTCTGTGTTGATCCATCAACAAATGTCAGTATTTTAAGTATTAAAATAATAATTGATCTAATAGGTCCATGTGTTAGTTTTCCTTTTCCATTGTTTACAATAGTCTTAGTAAACTATCCTCGTGTCTAAATTGACCCAAAACACCATAGAATTAATATCAATACCGGTAGTAATTATTACATTACGTATTCAAAAGGCCCGCATGAAAAACATAGATAATTACACCTAAATCAAAAACCACGGGTTGGTCATTGACGTATTGTTGATGTTTGATGATAAAAAATAAATGGTTTTGTTTATTAAACATCTATTAGGGCAATTAGATAAATGACATGAAATCATTTGATTCATAATTAAGATAGGGTAAAGTCACCAGTGGTCAGCCAGAGACCTAATAATAATTATGCTAATAACTAAAATGACATTCATTACCACACAGTTTCAACAAGTAGAGGTTATTAGCGGCCTTTACACGTAAAGTTCGGACCGCGGGAAACGCCACGCGCCGTTCCAATCTTCGTTCCGAACCGTACGTTTTTTACTATTTTACTATTACAGTTGCATTTACACGTACGGTTCGGAACGAAGATTGGAACGGCGCGTGGCGTTTCCCGCGGTTCGAACTTTACGTGTGCAGGCCGCTATTGTTTAATTTTTCAAACTTTGCAATTTTTTATGAATTCGCTCGCATTCGCTACTTTTTGTCTAAAAGACCAGTTATATAATTAATAGTAATCCAAATTATAATACATAAAATTAGTAGGTATTTATTTGCACACTTTGGCCACTTTTTGAATAAATTTTCATGACTATGTAATCTCCAAAGCCGCAACAACAACATGTTTGACATAAGTTGACTGGAAAGTTAATTATTGTTTGTTGTTTTTAGTAGAGGTGAGACGTATATACTGGAATAGGTTTTTGGAATAGGTTTTTGCTTGGACGTCCAAATACGCGAACCCATCAGAGTGCGCCAACGCGTACCGAGTCTTTACACGTATCGGGATCAGGACGCGAAAACAGCGCGGTGTATTTGGAGTAGGTAAAGACTCGTTTCAACGGGCGAAGAAAGATTATAATAAAAAACTAACTTTTTTCAATTCAAGAATTGTGTATGGATCATTTTAACCCAATTCAATGCGTGTGTGTGGACCATTTTTTGTAACCGCCAAATGATTGACACAAAACATAATATTGGATTATACTGAATCTTCTGTCAAACTCTCAGTCACTAAAACCTGGGCCGGATGTCAGCGTCCGCTTCTTAATACTTAAGACTCACAACACTCGCAACTCGGAAAGACTCTGAATCAAATATTTTACTAATAAGCCGCGTACTTCTAAATAGGTACTCGTGGAATTAGTCTTTGGACCTAGTCTTTTTATGGACGCGTACTCGAAAGACTCAGTACGCGATTTGCCTAGTACGTCTCACCTCTAGTTTTTAGAACTATAACAAACATTGAAAAACTGCTATCTATACGACCTCTATCCTTTCACCTTGAAACTAGACATTTCACATAAATAGTAGTTTATGTTACTGGTGCATAATGCGAGGCATTCATACACGAGTGTGGTTTTACATACATACATACGTACATAACCTCACGCCTTCATTCCCAGAGTGGGGTAGGCAGAGCTAAAGAATTACCAACAAAATTAAAAACTTGTTGATAATTCTGCAAACACATTTTGCACAAGTAGGCCAAGATATTTCCCAGTGTATTAGTAAAAGTGTTTTATGAAGGGTTTTAGTTAAAACACCGGTCAGTCTTCATTAGCTTTATTCATGTTCTGGTCCGCCATCTTTGCGTGCGGCTGTCACTCCCTTCCCACCAGTCACAGATAATACAACATCTCTCTCTCCTTAATTAAATTTAAATCTAGTCACATACATAGTCGTTTAAGTAGACCGGTCTCCTTACAAGCCTTCTTGATTCTCTAACTTCCGAGTTTGCATTGCTTTGCTGCGCCTCAGTTTCACTGTCATTACTATCGTTCACTGACTGTCCATGGGAATCCAGAAAACTTGCAGGATTTTCAAATACATTTTCATAAATAGGGTAATCCTCATTCCCCGATTTATCATGTTCAGCTAACACTAAATGCCATCGGTTACGTCTGAACATGCCTTTGTCAGTTTTTACAATAAATGAGCGAGGTTCTTTACATTTTTCTTTTACTCTACCATATGTTTTTAAATCAGTTATCCATACTCTGTCATTTATTTGTAAATCAGGCAAACTTGACACTCTGTGTCTTTTATTATAGTACCACGCATCTTTTTTCTTCTTTTCATTCCTATCAACTTTGTAATTTTCTCCTACATCAACAATTTTATTCAACTTACTAGATATTACTGGCAAATTGTCACGAAGTTTTCTACTAAACATTAATTCAGCTGGGCTATAGCCACAATCAAGAGGAGTATTTCTGTATATCAATAATGCTAAATATACATCATCATTTTTATTTAACAGAGACTTAGCTACTTTTACTGCAGATTCAGACTGGCCGTTACTCTGAGCATAGTATGGACTACTAGTAATTAATTTAAATCCATACTCTTTTGCAAAAGCATTGAATTTAGATTTAAATTGAGTGCCGCAATCAGTGCGGACTACTTCTGGGATACCATAGCGAGCAAATGTCTCTTTACATCTCACAATAACACTCTCCTCTGTCAAATCTTTTAACTTGAAAATTTCTATAAATCGAGAGTAGTAATCAATCATTACTAAAAACCAGTTGCTGTTGAATTTAAAAAGATCCATACCAATTTTTTGCCAAGCCCTATCTGGAACTTGGTCCACAATCATTTGCTCTCTATGATTTACCCGCATTTCTATACATTTAGGACAATTTCTTACAATTTCCTCAATTTGTTTGGATAATCCCATCCACCACACTGATTGTTTAGCTCGGTCCCTGCATTTGGTTATTCCCAGGTGACCTTCGTGTATCTTTTTCAAGATGTTACTCTGAAGCGTTTGTGGAACTACTATTCTTGAATTATACAAAAGCAAATTATCTTCTACTGTAAAGTTATTCCTGTACTGATAAAACATTTTAAGTGAATTATCTAACTTATTTCTATTTGGCCAACCATTTACAGTGTAATCTTTAAGTTTGGAATGTAAAATACTTTTTTGCTGCTCAGATACAACTTTACTAAGCATATCGTCATTCACAGATTCATTTATGCAAAGATTGACTATTAAGTCTGTATTAGCTGGAGGCTTTTCAGCCTCACTTGTTGTTAATGGATTTCTAGAGAGAGAGTCTGCAACAGTTAAATCTTTACCTGGAATGTACCTGACCTCATAATCAAAACGCATAAGCTTCAGTCTGAATCTAAGTAAACGAGGGGTGAGATCATCCAATGGCTTTGTATGCAAAATTTGCAGAAGAGGCTTGTGGTCAGTTTCTAATTGTACTTTAATACCTATTACATAGTCTCTAAACTTTTCTATTGCCCAAACTAGTGCTAGACACTCCTTCTCAATCTGTGCATAATGTTTCTCTGAATCTGTCAGTGTACGGCTAGCATATACCACAATACTTCTCTGGCCATTTTCATCTTCCTGCATAAGGGCTGCGCCCAGGCCATATGAACTACTGTCGGCAGACACAATAATTTTTTTACTGGGATCAAAATGTGCTAATGTGGGTGCTTTTTTAAGCAAGTTTTTTATCTCTTTAAAAGCTAAATCCTGGGACAGTCCCCAAACAAATAAATTGTTTTCTTTTAAGAGTGAATGGAGAGGCTCCAATATGTGAGATTTATTTGGTATAAAACGACCCACAAAGTTGACAACACCCAAAAACTGAAGCAGCTCCTTCTTATTTGTAGGTGTACTGAAGTCTTGTATTGCTGTTACTCTATCTGGGTCTAACTTAATACCCTTTTCATTAATTAGATGTCCCAAATATGTTGTTTCTTTTACTCCAAATTTGCATTTCGCCTTGTTAATAGTAATTCCTTCTTTATTTAATCTTTTCAGAACTTCCCTCAGTACCCTATCATGCTCTTCTAAAGTTTCCTCGTAAATCAATATGTCATCCATGTGAATGGCAATATTCAAATCTTTAAATAAGTTGTTAAATTTCATGCTGAAATATTCAGGTGCACAGTTTAGTCCGAAAGGTAAACGATTATAAATGTACCTTCCAAAAGGAGTTATTATTGTAGTAAGTTTCTTTGACTGCTCGTCTAATTTAATTTGGTGAAAACCTGATGTTGCATCTATTTTTGAAAAATATTTTGCTCCATTTAGCTTTGCTAAAGTTGTTTCAACTTTTGGTATAGGGTATACCGGCCTTTTAATATTTTGATTTACCTTGGTATAATCCCCACATATTCTAACCTTTTCATTTCTATACACTACCACAATAGGTGACACAAAATCAGTTGGCTCTTCAATAGGGCTAATTATACCTAGAAGCTCCAGTTTATTTAATTCTTCCTTGACTTTAGGTAATAGAGGTATGGACACACTACGTGGTGTTGCCTGCACATAGGGTTCAGGATTATCTATTAACTTAATTTTGAATTCCCCTTGGAACACACCTAACTCATCAAAAATATGAGGAAATTCCTGTTCAACTTGAACTTTAGAACTCCCGTGTAAATTGTCTGTACAAGTGACCTCTCCTTCTGTCATAGAACAAATTGAAATTATATTCATACCTTCAATAGCAGGGCGCCCCAGAATAGCACATTTCAATCCCTTAATCACATAGACTTTGTCATAATATTCTTTATTCTTATACACTAACCTTAATTTAGTTGTTCCTATTACTTGTAAACATGTACCGTCTGGCCCTTTTACCTTATCATCACATTGTACTAACTGAAGTTGGCTGATGCAGTCTGGTATTGCAGTTATATCCGCGCCGGTGTCTATTAAAAAATTCAATTTGTTAATATACACCTTGTCCTGATAAATGTCCATTTCCATCAGATATTTTTGATTGATGATTTCACATGAACCCACCATATACACGCTGTCTTGAACATCCTTATCTATTCTTTTTATGTTCTTGGTACGGCACAAACTGGCAAAGTGTCCTACTCGCCCGCATTTGAAACACTTCACGTTCACTGCTGGACATTGGTCCTTTGGGTGACGTCCTCCTCCACAGAACCAACATGCTTGATCCTCTTTATATCCGCTTTTCTTCATCTGAATTCTATTTAGTGCTGGCCCTTCCATGCTGCTCTCTGCGATGACTTGGTTCTCCTTCCGCTGGATTTCAGCTTGCTTAGCAATCAGGATAGCATCTTTCAGCTTTAAATCTTCTTTTAACTGCATTCTTTCGCTGGTCCTTTTATCTTTAATTCCTATGACAATCCTGTCTCTAATCAGTTCATCTTTCAATTCCCCATATTCGCATGTTTCCGCAAGCTTGTACAAATCCGTTAGAAAATCCTCGAAACATTCATCTTCACGCTGATTCCTCGAATTAAATTTGAAACGCTCGAAAACCACATTTCTTTTTGGTAGAAAATAATTGTCAAAAGCGGCTAGTATATCTTCATAACCTAACTTTTTCTCAAATCGTAACACTATTTCTTCAGCTCGATCTCCCATATAATAGATTAAGCAGTTTATTTTTTCCTTGTCATCTTTTTCATCTTTACCGCTTAAGTTCATAAATCTTATAAATCTCTTCTTCCATACGCTCCATTGCTCCGGAGTAAACGAAAATTGGTCTGGAGCCGCCACGTTTCCTCTAGTGGTACTCGCACTCACTTTTTTTCCGTCGCCGGTATCCATTATTTCTTTATTTTTTTTCTTGCAACACAGTTAGATTTTAGTTCAGCTCGTATTTTTCTAGTTTTACCGCTGCCACCATGTTTTATGAAGGGTTTTAGTTAAAACACCGGTCAGTCTTCATTAGCTTTATTCATGTTCTGGTCCGCCATCTTTGCGTGCGGCTGTCACTCCCTTCCCACCAGTCACAGATAATACAACAAAAAGTTTGCAAGCCCATCGCCTCACAGTACAACAAGACTATTTCGAGTGTGTTTTTATTCTTAAATAAACAGCGACAACTGTAACTGTCCTACAAAATAATTAAAATAATGCAAATACCATGACAAGACTAAAACACCATAATACTCTTAACTTATCTCAAGTCCTTTCCCAATTACACAAAGAGGTTTTTGAAATCACCGGCTCTTAACAAATCAAAAGCACTTTAATCACTCTATTTGTATTTGTATTTCAAATTGAAACCTGCACTAAATCCAATAAAACTCGGGATCGCATCAGAACAGACAATATTCGACTAGAAATCGGTGGAATCACGCTATTTTGTAAATAATCAACACATTTCTATTCTGTATGCGAGCAAGCTCGGGGGAATCTTGGCTGGAGAGAAAAAATGTGGATACGGTACCTGTGTTGCGTTCTGGGGTTCCGTTTTATGCCTTATACTTTATTAATGATGTAAGATAAAGGATTAAAGACCGGTATACATGGTGTTATTATATTATTGTTAAAAATATTGCTACCACCATTTCATCTGAGCCCTCAGCGGGCTGTATGGTAGTATGGTTGTGTTTATCGCATGACAAAATGTAGATAAAGCATCCGTCACTCTCGTACTTACGCTTTATCCGCATTTTATCATGTGATAAACGCAACCACTTTAGGCCCGCAGGGTTGGCAACGCACTTCAGTCTTAGGATTGCAGTTTTGAGAGTTTAAATATGTATGGGTCTCAGATCCCACTTACCAACGGGTGGCCTGAGTGCAGATGCTTATGTGTAGGGAATGCAATTTAACCGGTTATTAATAGTTTTATTATGAAAATAACCAGTTAAAACTGGTTATAACCGGTTATGTGCCTTTTCCTTGTCATTAGTGTGTGAGAGCAGCAGGCGCATAACGCATTTATGAGACTTAACCATCTTCTCTGCAACTAACCCCTTAGGCTCTTTACTAGAATCCGACTGTCAGCATGTTATGTTTTTTCTATTCTTCTGTTTGGAGTCGAGTCTACCAACCAATACGAAGAGTCACGTAATCTACCAGTGGCTCGATTGGTTTAAAAACGAAACGAATAGAAACGCTAGTTAAGGTCATTCATCTTGGCTAGGGCTTTTGGACTCTAACCCACGCAATGAGAAAACGGATATAAAATTTCAAGAGGTGAGTTTATGAAAGAATATTGACGATATCATGGACGGATAAGGTGTCTAATCAGATGTTGCAGATGACTAGTAAAAAAGTGGAGGTCCTGAACATTCTAAAGGTTTGAAAGTTGCAATACCTGAAACATTTACTGCGAAATGAGAAGTATGATCTGCTCCAGCTCATAATGCAAGGCAAGACCAAAGGCAGCAGAAAACCAGAAAAAAAGACGAACCTCATGGTTTAAAAATCTCCGGATTTGGTTCAATTGAAGCACGAGATCCATATAACGAGCAGCGTATCCCAAATAACGATAGCCTTAATGATAGCAGACCTCTAGCAGATGGCACTTTAAGAAGAGATAGTATCCAAAGTGAGATTGTAAACAAACCTGCAGAACCTTTGAATCTCTACGGAATTATTCTGCAGTTCCATTGAAGATGTATGAATTTCCAAGCAGGCGAATACGTTTCGTTTAGCAAAGCCCAATTAGCATTTCATGGATCTAGATTGGTTCTTTGATTGTTTCATTCACTTTGCTGCAGTCTCATTTTCATGTAAAAATCAGGAAAGCGTGCTTTCAGTAATTGGGTCTTGAAAGGATAGTTTTATTCTAATTTGGTTTGTAGAAAATCTCCGATGTTACTAGTTTAAATTGTATGATTGTTTGAATTCAAAAAGAAGAAGGTTCAGTAGAATTATCAAGTGCTAAAGTATACTTTGAAGTTATTGAAAACATTTTTAGTAGTATTATGAGGTTTATTATTAGGACAGCATTGGACTTACCAACATTTTTTTGTATGACTTAAGTTTTAGTTTTTAGTTTGCGTGAAATTAACTTATTTTGTTTACTTGGTCTATTATTCGACTGTCTTTCTATAAAATTATTTGCTTTTCGTTTGTATGTTTTTTCTTCTCTTGCTTTATAACTTCCTGAGGCTCCGAAAATAATATTTAATACGGGCATTAAAATATAAATCTAGTACAAAGGAAGTAAAGTAGAATTTCTTTTTTTTTTACTTACCTACTCATGATTAAATTACGAAATTGACTTTATTTCATTCACAGTAGATTAATATTCCATTGACAAATTTCGTTGTATGTTAGGCATTTAGAAGGCTAAGAAAGTAAAAGGAAAAATGAGATAAAACATGGACTCTACAGTGTGATGTTTTTTTGTCTGCTTCAGCATAATATAATTAGTTTTAATCGTGTCTAACAACAATACCTTATCCACACATTCTTCTGTCCCCTATTTCAATATCAACGCTTGCAGGTAGCGTGTGAACGTCCAGTTACATCTATAATTATAACGAACCCAAGCTTTTATTGGCACACCCTATAAACTAAACTAGTTTTGACTCTAGGCAATTTTATATTGAACAGCTAAAGTGCCCTATTTCCACGTGTATACTTACGCTATTTCAGATCTTAAAATGTTAGACACTAGCGCCACAATCGCATACTACAAAATATACTTCAATGATTTTGGTTTTAAGGCAAATAATTTTGTCGCGGCTGTCGAAAATGTCTCATTTTGGGGGGCGGCATAGTGGGGGTTAAGCACGATAGTTGATAAGGGGTGTGTCACCTTTTATTTGAAATTGCGATTTGTGTAGAAAATAAATTGGAAGTAAAGCAGTCTAGACTATATTGATTAAAAATACTTATTTGAATTCTTTATTAGTGACAGAATGAGAAAGGTATAACTGTGCTAGGGTGGCTTTGTACTGCCGTTTTTAAAGGCAGTATAGGCAAAAGGAGGTGTCGTTATATTGCCTTTTTTTGAGGGGCAGTGTAAATAGACAAAATAAGAGTTGGTGAATTTTATTACACTTATATCAGGTACTCGTGTAGTAGATACATTTTGGTTTGTTAATAGAAAATAAGTATTATTTTTTACTCCAGCACCATTTCCACATTATAAAAAGTTAAATTAAGATTTTATTATAATCAAATCACATAGTTTTGACAAATAACGTCTGTTATTATCGATTGTTCACTCTAACGACTATTACGTCACAATTAAGTAAAAAGAGAAAGAAAAAAGTAAACTTTATTTTGGTGTTTGCAAAAAAACCACATCGCACAGCTGTGGATCTAAATAGAAAAAAAAATATGGTCATAGAATTAAGATGTGGAATTTACTCCTGTTTTTTTTAAGAAGAGGTCTGAGCTAGAAATACTTAAAACATTAAGTTATTTAATGAAATCCATGTAAGATAACATGGCTCAATTGGGACATTACGAGAAAGCAGATGTGGTTTTACCCAGACAAAAAAAACATTTTTTTCTTACGTAAACAATACGATATATATGTGTTTCTGATGATGATAAAAAATAGGTTGATAACGCTAGTTAAACTCTATTTTATTATCTAAATAAGAATCGAACCTTGAATACTTTTGGTCCTATTACCTTTATTCGGTTTGGATCATCATGCGTCATTTTATGTAAATTCAAAATTAAATAGCTTGGTATTATTAACCTTTTATTCCTCACCAGATTAACAACTTATTGGCGCATCCTGTAGAATTACTTTGTATCCAGTCTAGGCCTTTGCTAATAAAGTCTTTAATTACCATGTCATTTAATGACAGGACATGAACAAACAAAAAAGAAGCAACGAACTGTTCATTGAAATAGATTGTGATTAAAACTTTTCTATTGCGCTCCATTACGTATTGACTGGTCAACAAAATGCATGACATACTTTGAACAAATAAAAGTATTCAATGCTAATAAGTCACGCTTCATCTGACTCTAGTGCTTTATTACCAAAGTTTCATTACTACATTTTAGTAAAATATAGTGTCTTAAACATTTCATTAAAATGAAAATAATGAATTTTTAATAAGTATTTTTTCTTATAGTTTGTTATTTATTGGATCTTCATGAAACGAGCATACTCTTTTCGCAAACGCTCGCAACGCAGGAGCTGCAATAGGTCCAAGACAAGATGCATTACGCTAACTAGCGTTTCTATTCGTCACGTTTTTAAACCAATCGCGTCACTTGTAGATGACGCGATACGAAAAGTCACGTGATCTAGCAGTGACGCGATTGGTTTAAAATCGAAACGAATAGAAACGCTAGATGGCGTAATACATCTTGTCTAAGGGCTCAGGGCCCGTATTATGGTCACTTTTATCGCAGTGGATGAAACAGACGTCACTCTCGCACTTATATATGGTCAGAAAGTGACAGACGCTTTATCCACATTTTGTCACGCGATAAACGCAACTATACTAGGCCACCTGGGGTGTGATTCTCTCAAAAACGCGGACGGACGAACAAACGAACGAACGCCTTATACGTTCGATTTTATCGAAAGAAGCCATGCTGCCAAATTGAAAATGCACGCGCTAAAATATGTTTTGTTCGCTCTGACACATTTACTCGTTCGATCGTCCGACCGCGTTTTTGAGAGAATCACACCCCTGGTGTTGCGGGTGTCCATGGGCAGCGGTGACCACTTCACATCAGGTGACTCGATAGCTCGTTTGCCCCCTCTAGCATAAAAAAGTTAAAAAACTGACTTCTTTAGGCGACACCATTAGCTTGATCTGCATATTATTATGTATGCAAGTACACCACGGAATAGAAAAAACAGCGGAAGTGGCATGAGATTCGCTTAGTGTCAGACCTGTTGTCGCCAACACTCAAACTATCATAAAAACAACACGCGACCATGTAAAATTTTTTTGGTGCGGCTATCGTTTTTACACTCCAAAATAGCACAATAAGGCATGCTTCTGGATTTATTTCCTATTTTAGAAATATCGAAATATTGAAATAAGCGATCGCGGCAACAGTATGGCAGGTTATGCGGAACTCCGCATAACTATGCCACACGTTAAACGCCCACTTGACACGTCTACTGTTTTTTCTGTTCTGTCATGAACACTCACCATTTAAGTTTATCAGACATAGTATTATACGATGTTAAACCTATCAAAACTAGAATAATTTTAAAAGCCTTTAAGCGTGTTCAGTTATTTTAGTTACTTTGTATACTCCCAACTCCAATACAGGGTGTCCCAAAAGTACCACGCCACAGTGACACCGGAGGTAGGTCAGCTCAAGAGGAACCTAACCAGCCTAACATGACCTCAGTAAAATATGACTTTTTTTTTTTCAAATTGCTAGACCAATTGCAAATTAAAATTAAATTGGTCTAGCAATTTGAAAAAAATAAAGTCATATTTTACTGAGGTCATGTTAGGCTGGTTAGGTTCCTCTTGAGCTGACCTACCTCCGGTGTCACTGTGGCGTGGTACTTTTGGGACACCCTGTATATTTTAATAACAACTGTACGTTTGTAAGTTAGTCATTTCATAATCAAAATTGAATTAAAACCGCCTTAATTTACTATAAAGCTTTGCTAAGTTTAACGATTAACTTAAGTACCTACGTAAATTTAATTAAGTAGGCTATATTTTAAAAGCCTGAAAGCGGTTTTGTACTACGCCGATCCAAATCCGATCCGAACCCGTGAATATATGGATCTAGACCGGATATATTATATAGGTAATAAAATCGGATGACGGAAGCCGGATCTAATGCGTAAACTACCATAGAAATAGTTCTACGACTACTCCGGACTGTATTTTCACGGTTTCGTATTGGATTCGGATCCGTCGTAGTGCGAAACCACTCTGAGAGATGATGGTAGATGGTCTCAAAAATCCTGTAATGGTACTAATTGCGGATGGGAAAAAGAAGTGTTGGTGGACCATCCGCTAGATGGCGTGACAACATAGTCAAAACCGCAGGAAGAGAGCGAATGTGCACGGCGTGGAGCTGATGCGCCTGGAAAATGCAAGAGGAGGCCGTAATTCAGCAGTGGTGGTGAGTCAGTCGGTGAATTATCACAGTATAACCTAACAGTCCTCCTCGCTACACTCGTCGTCGTGCCTAACTTTTAGAAAATTAAAACCGACATTATGACTTAAATGATAAACATTTAATTTCCATATTTCAATATTTGAAATATCGATCGGCATAGATCGGCATAGATATTTTAACGTTCGATATTTTAATATCTACTATCGATATTTAATTACATACCTACTCAACAAGTTCGTTCGACATTTCAATCATCGGCGTAATGACCGTTCGATATTAAATTTCAACTTTCGATGTTTAGGATTTCGATGTTTTAAGTTTAGATTATAATTAATTAACATTCGATCATATCAAATACATATTTAACCTATCGGGTAAGGTTGTTCTGATGACCGTCGTTTTGTTGTCTAAAGCTAGCAAATGTACGTACAACTACAAAATACAAGAAAATGTTACTTTAAGGCAGGTTAGCGAGTATCACCATCATACTATGATCGTGTTAGATATCTGCACAGAGCATGATAAACGTAACGTAAATAAGTAATAATAACAAAACTAGTTTTCCCTCAAATTTATAATGTTAGCGGTTAAATAGGTCAGCGTATTAATTTACTGTGCCTTTATATTTAGAAATTAGATACTGAGTTAGTAATTTAGACGAGCAAAGTAGTTTTGTTCGCTGCCAACTTTGTAATTTCCCTCAAAGGACCTTTTAATTTTATTGGCAGCCATTTTGTATGAGTACAAGGACTTTAATAATTTTTTATGCCGAGTCGACCGGATGATATTTGTGATTTGTCAGTTTTGTTCAGTTTGAGTATGTGCGTGTGTTTTTTTAAGTTCACGAGATTTATCATATTGTTTCTGAGCCATATTTGACGGCGGTTTAAAAAATAACAATTTTGTTAGGTAAGGTTGATGATGATGATGATCATCATCATCATCATTAGGTAAGGTTAGGTAAATTATAAAGTATCGACACGTTATTTTCAAATTAGAATAGACAACAGGATACAAAAAAAAACATAAAATATATGGAATATTATCGCTTTGTCGGAACGCCTAGGTCGTGACGTCATTTTGTTTGTAACCGAGTCATGTAGGACTAGCTGTGACGTAGAAAAAACCATAGCGTTTAAGCTCTTTAACCACTAGCAAAAATTGATTGATTTATTTTCGCAATAAATAATGAACAAAAAACAAATAGTATGCTTAAGACAAACCACTATAATTATAAGCTTGATTTTTTTAGAACACCCTATAAAAAGTTTCTGTTTTCAAGATAGTTTCGTTAATAACGAATATACAAGGTGTTAGGCAGAAGGTTAGACAAACTTCAGGGACTAACTCTGTAGGTCATACTCATAAACTTTTATTACGGGACCAACATACAAATCGCGGAAAAAAAAACAGCTGTTCCATACAAACTTTGCGAGCTAAACAGTCGAAATGTATGGAACAGCTGGGTTTTTTTTCGCGATTTGATTGTTGGTCCCATAATAAAAGTTGATGAGTATGACCTACAGAGTTAGTCCCTGAAGATTGTCCAACCTTCTGCCTAACACCCTTTATAACTATAAAGTTATAATAAAATTAATAAGTTACAATTTTATTTTATTTCTAATTTGACATCACATAACATGAAAACCTATGCCATTCCTTTCGGCTTACTCATTTAACCTGATACCTATTCAGTTTTTTTTTAAACGGATTTACAATTAAGGGTTTTCGGTCGTTGACCTTAGCTGTGCTTAGCCAAAGTAGCCTAAATCCGGGAAAATCAGATTAATATCTACCTACCTACCTAATGCCATGACATTGTGCTGGTTTTAGCCACAGAACAGAAGAAACAGTAGAAGTGTCAAGTGGGCGTGTAACGTGTGGCATGGTTATGCGGAGTTCCGCATAACCTACCATACTCTCGCCGCCATCGCTTATTTCGATATTTTGATATTTAGAATTTCTAAAAAAGGAAATAAATCCAGAAGCATGTCTTATTGTGCTATTTTGGAGTGTAAAAACGATAGCCGCACCAAAAACATTTTCCATGGTGGCGTGTAGTTTTTATGATAGTTTGAGTATTGGCGACAACAGGTCTGACACTAAGCGAAGCTCATACCACTTCCACTGTTTTTTCTATTCCGTGGATTACACCGTGTGGTGCCGGGTTTAGAATGTTGCCACTCCATGTCTTCCCGTGGATGTCGTAAGAGACGACTAAGGGACTAAAGGCTGTGTAGTGCTGTTAGGCGATGGGTTTGCAACCTGTCACTAATACACTGAATAACATCTTAGCCTGGTTGTGCAAAATGTGGTCACAGAATTATCAACAAGTTTTTGGAGTTGTTGGTGAGTCTGTGGCTCTGCCTACCCCACTCTGGGAATGAAGGCTTGAGTTTATGTTGTTGTTGTTGTTGGTTTAAGCCAAGGTATTTATATATTGACGACGCGTTTGGCCTAGTTGGTAGTGACCCTGCCTACGAAGCTAGAGCTACCGTGTTCGATTCCCGGTAAGGGAAAATATTTGTGTGATGAGCACGAGTATTTGTTCGTGAGTCTTGAATATTTTCCATGTATTTAAGTACACGTAAGTAAAATTTTATAGTACCCATAGCACAAACCTTGAGCTTACTTTGGAACTAAGTACGTCAATTTATGTAAGATTTTCCCTTGACATTCTTCTTCATCAGCGTGTATTCGCCCACCGTTGGGCATACGCCTCTCCAATTTTCCTCCACCCAGAACGGTTTTCCGTTTCCCTTGTCCAGACTGGGACTGCTGTCTCCTTAATTTCATCGGACCAATGGCCTGTGACCAGTGGCCTGATTTATAAAGCTACAATTTACAATTTACAGGTTACAAGTTTCCATTTGACACAACCTCGACCAATGACGACCAGCCATTTGAGCAGTGTTGCCAGTTTAGACCTGTAAAATTGTAACTTGCAGCTTTATAAAACGTGCCCCAGGTGACCACCTGCTCACACTTCTGCCTAGCCGGGGTCTACTCTCCATTTGATATAATATTTTTTAGTTATATTTTGTTATTTGTTGTACTAAATCGATTACATTTCGTTTATAAACCTAATCGATAATCGAAAAAAATATGTGTGATTTTAATTAGCAACACCACTAAATGTGCCTAATATTATATCTTCGGCGTTATCATACGATCTACTGACTTATGTCAAATAAAGGTCTAAAAAGTTCGATGACATTAGGTATATTGAGTAAATTATTTTCGCAATTGGGTTTTTATTTGAATAACAAGGTCTTATTAAGTTTCAAATTAGTAATTTTGAAGTTAATAGAAGAATGATTTTATTCTTATAGGGCTACTAGCGGCGTAATTTAAATTTAGGTGCAGTATTTTATCTAGTTTTATGCTAACAGTTTCATATATTTTGATACTCATTAGGGTGACAGCACCAATGATGGACACTTTTAGCTGAAAGGTACCAGTATAGGACACTTCAATCTTAATTCAAATTTCAAATTCTGTGACCACATTTTGCACAACCAGGCTAAGATGTTATCCAGTGTATTAGTGACAGGTACCAGTATAGGACACTTTACTCTTAATTCAAACAAACACACCAAGCATTTCTGAAAAAAAAAGGTAATAAGAAAGACCAGTCTGACAGTCAGCCAGACAGACAGACTTTTTTTCGTTTTGACGTACGAAACTCTAAAGAGCGGTGTAGTTATTTAGTTATAGCAGCTTACTATTATTTAATTTTATCCTTTGCTAGAATTAGGCGTAACCCTGCTATAAATTAAGGCCAGATTATAAAACTTGGCCGAAACACGGCGGCAGAGGTGTTAAATGGATTCCAACTCTCTTAATTAGAGACACCGAACTTGTAACAGAGTTTTGTTTCAAACTTAATAATACTGTAAATACCGTTGTTAATTGAATGATCTAATTCGCAAACACGCCGGGTTTCATGGAGATTAACTAGTTATTTGAGATACGAGCTTCTGCCCACTATTAAACAGTTAAAGAGTTAAGAGTTTCTTGTATGCTCGCGTGAAGTCTGCACCACCTACTGTGTAAAATAATATTTTAATTTTACACCATGACCCCACTACTGTTGTCTGGAAGAGATCGCTAATAAGCGATGAGACCGCCTGTTGTTTACCTGTATTATTTTTAGTTGTGCTGTTTCTCTGTTATGTTTTTATTTGGTGTAGAATAAAGTGTTTTGTATTTTAATGTATTGTATTGTATACAGTTAAAACTAAGGACTAGGTACTTAACGAGTCTGTTTGGAATGTGAATCGACCCAGTTTTTTTTTTTAAAGGGGTTTTGATAAAAATAATGCCTGTAAAGGTTTGTCTCAAAAGCATACTAAATACGAATTTTATTTTCATTATTAGTTACTGAGAAAAAAACAGTTAGGGCGACGGCACCAATGATGGACACTTTTAGCTGACAGACACCAGTAATAGACACATCACTCTAAATTCAATTTCATTCGGTCCTAAATTGATTGTTGCAAAACAAATGAATAACCTTTATCTTCTGTTAAATAAAAATCAAGGTGTCCATTACTGGTTCCATCACTCTAAATATTGTCTGTGTTTGCTATGCCCGCTTTAGACTAGCGGTTGGAACGACTTCATTTTGTTTGTAACCACGTTTTGTCACTTGCTGTAAAGTTAAAAAAAAGCGGCCAAGTGCGAGTCAGACTCGCCCATGAAGGGTGAAAGGTAAATTGCGGTTTATGATTTATGTCGTATTAAAAGAAACTACTTACTAGATCTCGTTTACATCATATATTTTTTTTAGTTTTATCATTCTCTTATTTTAGAAGTTACATGGGGGGGACACACATTTTACCACTTTGGAAGTGTCTCTCGCGCAAACTATTCAATTTAGAAAAAAAATAACTATCCATAGATACCACACATGTATAGGTTTGATGAAAAAAAAATGGAGTTTTAGTACCCCCAAAATTTATTGTTTTTTTAAATATATTTTTGTGTGAAAATCTTAATGCGGTTCACATAATACATCTACTTACCAAGTTTCAACAGTATAGTTCTTATAGTTTCGGAAAAAATTGGCTGTGACATATGGACGGACATGACGAATCCATATGGGTTCCGTTTTTTGCCATTTGGCTACTGAACCCTAAAAAAACATGTGCCCTTTAAGCTCTTTAGCCATTAACTGAAATTTGTTAGTTATTTTCTCAGTAAATAAAAAAAGTTTGCTATTGAGAAAAAAACCTAAGCATGATTTTTTTTCAGAACAATTAAAGTTCCTATTGTCAATTGGAGAGATTGGGCGTGACTATTTAAGTAGTTTTTTTTAAGGGCAAACAAGCTATCTTTTCACTACCTGAAAATTGGCAGTTAAACACTTCAATAAAATGATAACCATGAAATTCACATTCCATTTGAACTACAAACGATCGCTATTTGTTTTAGCTATAAAAGTTTTTCAGGTAGCTTACTCAAGCCATTAATCAACTTTATTATTTAGCCAATACGGCGTAAAATCGCTCAAGAGTTTATTTTTATGGGTACGAAAAACTCGACGCGTTTTTACGGCCACTTCATTACTGCACTTCACGTTTCCGTGACCGCTACATCGTAAAACGTTAATTGAATTTCGACTTAGTGTTGTGAGCGGTTAAGTCGGTTTTATTGCAGGTTAGAAAAAATGCAAGGATACTGTTGTTATGAAAATGTCCTCTCGAAGTTTTTAGGGTGGGGTGCGACTGTAGGCGACATTTTTATTTTAACGTAATGGCACCAGTGTTCGACACTTTAAGCTGACATGCACCAATGATCGATACTTAACTCTTAATTCAAAGATCATACGGATATAAATTGAATGTTACAAAATAAATGAATGAAATGAATAACCCTTATCTTCTGTGAAATAAGAATCAGTGTCGATCATTGGTCCTTGTCAATTATTGGTTCTATTACGTTATTTAAAAAAAAAGTGTTATAGTGTAACTTGTGTATCTGTGTATGTTTGTTTGCCATGACTGTTTGATTTCTTGTTATCTTATCTTTCAGGTTATGTGCTTTCGTTTAGAATATTTTCTATATTTTTAGTATTTATATTTGTTGCGGCATGCATTAAAAGCGAAACAAAAAACCTTTGACAGTAAGATTAAGTTATTTTTTATTTGGTTAAAAAAATAGAATTTTCTTATAAAGCAAACATTTAAGAACATTTTAACAACCGTAATAGTGGATGACATGCTTCACATATTATTTATTTATTTTGTAGAATGTGCGGCGAAGAGGTGGAGACAACGAAACGCTTGCTGTGTGAATGTAATACCCTCGCCGGAGTAAGAATGAAAATCTTCGGTTGTGGCTATCCAGAACCAAACGATTTCAAGGCACTGCTATTGCACACTATCCGCTTTTTGGAAGGGGTGGAGGCTGCATTGGATTAAGCGCTAAAAGAGGGGTAATTACACAAAAGATCCCATAGGGTCGAAGTGTATCCGTAAGGACCCCACTAACAAGATAATTTTAATTTTCAACACTAATGCAAGCCAATAAGTTTCCTTACTATATCCCGCTAACACTAGAGCGCCCCCCGTTTGCCCCGGTCCACTGCCCACCCCTAACGCGGCAGCGCGCAACGCAGTCATAAAGTGAAATTGACGGTCCACATTTTACTCGCCAGTAAAACGATGCACCTGGTATTTTCTGGTACGATAATACCAAGTATTTTAGCAAGTATTTTGGGAAGAGGGCCGTGGGGAGACGGAATATACGCGGGGAGACTGACGCGATAGTGTTTTGTTTTAAATGTAAATTTCCCCGGTTTGAATAGATTCGGGGGTTTGGATTGGGCATTTGATATTCAGAGTTTCCGAACGTGTATAGTCTTTTCCGGAACCTGATTCATCCGGTTTACTCTGACAAGTAAATAAACTAAAACTGATTTAAGTTTCGATGTCGCTTTCAAATGGGTTTCGTGGGATGTACATATTTTTATAAATATCGAGGACAATCTCACACAAATTGAACTAGTCCCAAACTAAGTTCTAGGCTTGTACTTTGGGTACTAAACAACGATGAACATACCATCACATACATAATTATTTGCTCATAAAATATCGAGAATCGAATCCGAGACCCGCTAGCTTCGTAGGCAGGGTCACTAACAACTAGGTTAAACGCGTCGTCTAACAGGCTAATTATGATCTATTTCGAACTAAGAATCACTCAAGCATATAAGCTTTCATCTATTTGAAGTCAAAACCTAAATTAACGAACAAGTTTTGCTATCGCTTCTATTCCAAATATACCCGTTAACAGCTGACCTGTTAAATTTTGTTGGAAAACTTCTAAATATTAGCTATGAAATTTGTAATAACTTTAACTGTGATAAATTAAATGGTTTTGGAAAACATAATTTTAGTCATACGATTATTCATTAGTTAGCATTATCAAATAGTTCTTATTATAAAATAAAGAAGGAAGTTTCTAGTTTTAGGATGCGTATCCACCAGAGCGAGGTAGCGAAGCGGAATGCGAGGAAAAATCTACCAAACGGAGAGCTGCGCTGGGTATTGATTCTCTCAAAAGCAAAGGTGAGCGAATGCAGGAGTGAAATCGAAGCGTCTAGTTTAAGTAGTGCCGTCAGAGCGAGCAAAACACATTTTAGCGCGTGCATTCTCAATTAGGCAGCCTTATACGTTCGAGAAGCCATGCTGTCAAATTGAATACACGCGCTGAAATGTGTTTTGTTCGCTTTGACGGGACTACTTCAACTCGCCGCTTGGACATCACTCCTGCGTTCGCTCACCTTTGCTTTTGAAAGAATCACTACCCTGAGCGAGGCTAATAAATTAAAGTATTGCTATTGGTGGATTTTTTCCTCGCATACCACTTTACTACCTCGCATAGCTCTAGTGGATATTCACCCTTAGACAGGGTTTCTACTGCAAGCAGAGCGGGCCCAATATGGACTCTGTTCAGATAAAGATAAAGATAAAGAGACATTTATTCACAACAAATACAAAATTACATTACATAGATTCAAAAAGAACAAGACAGAGAAATTGTTGCGAAACGGCCACAACTCAGCATTCGCTAGCCGTAAAGCACTGGTCTTCCGTTGGAACCGCTGCGCTTGGAGAGAAAACACAAAGCAACGTTAAAGAAAAACAACATGGATGCAATAACAATCATTCGTAACGGTGGTGCCTTCAAAAGAACGCGCAGACGCAACAAACAGAGCAATTCGGCATTTTAAGTGTAGGTACCAGTTTCAATGCCGAATTGCTCTGTTTTCGGATCTGTTGAGCAACAAATCCGACTTCTCGCCGATGAAAGAGATGAAATCTATCGTGTCAATCTGTAAATTGTGACTCGATCGTAAACAAAAATTGCTCGAGGTGTGCAAGTTTTGTCGCCGTATTGTTCCATTTTTTATGTATTAGTGTCATCATTACAGTTTTGTTTTTGTAAGTAGGTGTGCAGGGGTGTGATTCTCTCAAGAAACAAAGGTGAGGGAATGAACGAGTGAAGTCGAAGCGGCGGAATTAAGTAGTCCCGTCAAAGTGAACAAAACACATTTTAGGGCGTGCATTTTCAATTTTGCAGCATGTCGTCTCGAACGTATAAGACTGCCTAATTGAGAATGCACTCGCTAATATGTGTTTTGTTCGCTCGGACGGGACTTCTTAAACTCGCCGCTTGGAATTCACTCCTGCGTTCGCTCACCTTTTCTTTTCAGAGAATAACACCCCAGAGCTGCATTAGTGTGCAAATTTCTCCCCGCAAGAAATGACAGAACTATTTGACTGTAATATTCATAGCTAAGGCGACTCCCTTCTACTAGGAAGGCCGTGTTGCTCGATGGTTTATTCACTACATCTTTACAATTGTACATATTGTACTATCACCTCCATAATAACAATCCTTGAATTTAAACAAGATACATTGCTAAAACTGTCTTAACAACAACACTGCACAATCTCAAACGCTTAAAATTATCCAGACAAGCAAAAACAAAACCTGGATTTTGGCTGAGTGCCACTTCGGCAAGTTCGGAAACAATGTGTTCCTCCACTAAACAAACTTCCTTTTAGCAAAGATGGCTACCGGAAGTAAGCCGGAGTGGTTGCCACAAGCAAACAGCGCTGCGGTTTCCGGTTGGTAAAAATTATCCGTGATTTGGATTAGACAATTAACTTTGTTTGGTCGTTACTGGATATTTTTCTATTTTATTTATTAACTAGAGGACGCTCGCCACTTCGTACGCGTAGAATTAGTTTCCCGCTACTCCCGTTGGGGGTCGATTTTCGGAAAATCCTTTCTTAGTGCTCATTAACATCATGAAAGGAACCCCTGTACTAAATTTCAAGTTTCTAAGTACAGTAGTTTCGGCTGTGCGTTGATATATAAGTCAGTCAGGTTTGCCTTTTATATATATAGATAGATTTATTTATCGTTTACCAGTATTACAGTTGTTACAATACAATTTTGATATGTGGCGTTATCTACGAAAAGGGACCTTATTGTCGATGGCGCTTCCGCCATTATTAACGATGCTCCGATATAAATACAACGTCGCGTGACGCAGTGCAGGCGTAAGCGCCATCGACAATAAGGTCCCTTTTCATAGATAACGCCACATATATTACATTTGGGCCCTGCAACATAGGGAATCCTAGGAGGACCCAAAACTATTGTCATGCCTTAAGTTAAGTTTTTCTGAATAAACATTTATTTTTTTCACAGTAAAATAGCGTTAAGACTGCACCGAGCATCCAGTGACGCCCTTATGGCGAATGCTATACGCTGGATACGTATCGCGATATTTAACGTGATTATCTAGTAACATTTTGGTGTACTACACATAACGATACGAATCGCGTCAGTACGACGGTAAATATCATTGAGTACACTCGTGTTTCGTATGAATACTGACGCGATAAATATCGATTAGAGACTAGACGCTCAATATTTATCGATTTCTATAAATCCAAAAATCCACGATCTGGTTCAGTATCACGTATCGTGATACACATCGCTGGATTTCTAGAAATCTAGCGTATCACGTATCGTGATGCGGATCGCTGGATTTCTATAAATACTACACACTCGATAAATATCGTGATCCTGGATTACGATCCAAATATCACGATAAATATCGAGCGTGTAGCATTTGCCTACGACTTTTACGTTATTTTGAGAATATTTGCTCAATTTTTTTTTATTTCCTTGATATAATAGGCATAATCAGGTTAGAATTATACTTTTGAACTTTGCCAAGCTCGCAATGTCGCTGAGCTTACAATCCATGACATTATCGGCGAACGGATTACTTAAAAACGTAGAATGGCGTAAAGGGCACATTTGTAGTTGAAATTGCATTGGATATACAACTTTCTGTGTAAAAACAAAGGGTGTAATATTGCTGATCTGAGTAAGAAGATTATCTACATGACACAGAACTTGAGTCGAGTACAGAGGGTACAGTAATTTTGTTTTGTTATAATAATATAATTGTGTAATAACATCTAAGTAAATAGAACTATAGTACTAAGCAGACAAGAAGTCAATTCTGACACATTGCACAACCATAAAGTTTCTTAGTGTTGATAATGTTGACAGCAGTAAAAAGAAACAATGGTACTTAAAAATATTACTATTCCTTAACACGCAACAAGTAAGTTTAGCATTGTTTTACTACTGTCAATATTGTTCTAAGTTTAAAAAAATTTCTATCCACTTGATATTTAGAAAATCTAAATTAGACTCGTATAGTATTAAAAATACAAACAACGAAAAAAATACAATACCTACAAATATCAAAAAAAAAACAAAAAAATCTTTTCAATCACCCTCTAAAAATACAAAAATAAACAACATTTTATCTACATTGGTAAAGTCTAAATAATTGTCAAGAAAACTCTTGCTTGGCACAAACATTGAAAATGTATCCACTCCATTGTGCAAACTGCTAACTGAGTTTCTAACTCGTTGATCGATGACTGTTGCCCAACACTTGAGCTGAGAGTCGGAGGCTTTTTATATTTATCAATATAACTAACCACTAATAAGATAAACAAGAATTTGTTGGTTTTTTAAAGAAAATAATGTAGAAAGTTAGTGAGGTAAAAATCGTTGGTTTGAGATACATTTGTGTTAATAGTTTTAGATGGATAGCCCATCTCGCTTAGTTGGTACTGTCGGTATTCTACTGTGGCTTTGCCTATTAAGTAGGAATGTTACGAATATTCGTATTAACATTATCTTATGCGAATGATTCGCGTCATTTTAAACATTCTCATCGACATTCGCATTTGAATTAAGCGATGCGAATGTTTAACGAATGCGAATGTGTGCAGGACAATCAAATGTCTTTGACTATTCCTAAGAAAGGCTTACAGCGCTAGGACCCCACGGATCAAGGGTCTCGACACCGAATGGAGTAAAATTATAATATTCTGAGCCGAGACTACTATGTTTGCCTATCTTAATCTTTTCAGCCGCTTCGGCTACTGCACCAGCCCTATTGGAGCTTCGTGGGAGATTACATGTGACGGGGCGAGCGTGTCTAAACAGGTTGCATCCCACAGTAGCACCCGCCCCATATTCCAGGGAACCAAAGACATTCCGTCAGGTCTCTTGCCATCATTCCTGGAGATACCAGTTGGCTCTAATAGGGCCGGCACGTTAACAGAGGCAAGAGACCGACGGATGACATCATTTAGGGCCGTATTAATAAACTGATCTCAACTCTAATGCTCGTCTCGAGATGCGTCAAAAAAGACAGTGGTCTAAGGCTTGACGTTTACTTTGACGTATCTTGTGACGGGCATCTCAGCCAAGATAAGTTTATTAATGCGGCCCTTAGTGCAGCATGTCTTGAGAAGCGGCCAGCACTTCTCTGGCAAGAAAGTTCGTGATGTCCTAGCTAGACGATCGATGTCACTTCCGAATATCAGTTTAGGTCAAATGATAATTCGGATAAACGATGCGTTAGAACAAACGTTATTAGGAATTTTGAGGGACATCCGTAATTATAACGGACGGTAATTGTAACTCATGGTTAGGTTACAGAGAGAGTGTGGCAGTGATAGACCGCCGAGTACTATTAATACTATATTTAGTATAAATCCGTTGTCATAAACGTCAATAATTATAATTGCTTTTACCATGGATCAAACCTGCGGCTCTACTTTGAAATCCGTAATAGGAACTTCGTCTATCGCTATCCCTTTTGCTGTCGACGCGACACTAAATCGCAAGAAAGTGACGGGGCGATCCGAAGTTCGAAGTACTGATTAGTAGAGCCCCTGTGACCAGAATCGTAGGTCACTAACTAATTTTACTGGGTCACTTATCTTATTACCAAAACAATTCAACAAGTAACATTACCTTTAGTAACACAGTAGCATAATAGTGGTTTTGTGTTTCAGTAACTAAATATTTATCTAGGTCCGGCTTTCAGTTATGCTTAGAAAAAAGAGCGTAAGTGTTCTCATATGTATATTCAATTTTTAACCTTAGGTATATAACTGAATGGTTCAATTTGCCATACACAGAATTGAAGATAGTCCCTTTTAAGTTGTAACTAGGGATTTATAGCGGGGTCCTAAAAACACAGATTTTAGATGTATGCTCTCACTGGAGGCGAGAACGTCGACTTGTGTTCGTTGCTAGTTTGTCGAGTAAACAGCGTTGTGGAGACCTTAGGAAGCAGGGCGACTGCTTTAAATAATAATAAGAATTAAATCGACTCTTTTGACTTGTTTTTAGAGAGACACAAATCAAAAAAAAGTGTGCTTCTCGGGACGCCCGACAGAAGTGATAACTTAAACTAATCACTTTCAAAAACGGTGAAAGTTTTAGCTTATATGCTCACTGTCAACAGTATTTATGCTTAGAAACGCACGGTGCCGTCAGCAGGTAAGATCAAATACCGTTTACCATTTCCGTCCATACCTTGTAACTTAAGATTTGGTTAGCGGCTGAGAGGTAAGTCTATGACGCTTAGGTGTGCCACGGTTCAAATCCGATTCCTGCATCTTTTTGTATTTTAAAAATTGTTTTAAAATTAGTACTACCGCTGCCGTATGCGTGAGAGAAAGGGAAGCCAGACAGTCTGTCATTAATCGCGCGTTACGTAACGAAATGGTTAACCCTCCGTAAAGAAGTTATCACTTCAAAAAGAAACCAGGCAAGAGCATGTCAAACCATGCTCAGTGTAGGGTTTTGACGCCGTTACTACTCTGACAAAAAATATTTCTACAAACTAGTATGAATGAATTGGCTATATAACATTTGGTGCTTGCTGTCTTAAGCCAGGGATACACTAGGGGACAAATGTCTTGCAACACGTGTCGCCAGCCGACGTCGGGTGAAGTGGCGCGACGTTGCCGGACTCCGCTAGACATGTCTGGCAACATCGCGCGACACGTGTCGCCAGCGACGTCGGGTGAAGTAGGGCGACGTTGCCGGACTTCACTCGACATGTCTGGCAACATGACGTCGCTACGGACATAAGTCGCGCGATGTCGTCAGATATGTCAGGCGAAATCGGCCGGCTTCGCTTGAGATGTCGCCGTCACAGATCGTGGGACATTTGTCCCCTAGTGTATCCCTGGCTTTATTGTTAGATGATTTTTAGAAGTTGTAAATACTTTATTCTCCTGTACCTCAGGAACCAATCAAATTTATTGTGTTCGTTTTAATAAGTAAGTGCTTTCATTTAGGATATTTCCAGATTTTTAGTATATGTTAGTTTCTGAGAAAAAGTGAGTGTGACATACAGACAGACAGATGGACATGGTGAAACTATAAGGGTTCCTAGTTTGATTTCGGAATTCTAAAAAGGAAGTCTTATCACTTTGGTCTTTGTCCGTTTGTCAATCTGTCTGTCGGTCTAAGCGACTGTCAAAACCTTTCATCCGAGAAACTCTCTCGCAATAGTATGTTAGTAATTTCACCAATTGTCTTACCTCAGGAACACAACAATGCGAAAACTGCTTCTTGGCGACAGATTGAAAGGCCCATTTGAATTACCGATACACGTTTCATTACGTAACCGAATTAAATTTCACGGAAAGTTGTTTTCTGCGAAAGTTCTGGGTGTTTCCGTATTGTTTTTAACTCGGCCGCCATTTTGCTGCCAAGTAAATAAGAGCTATTAAAATGTTGACAATACAAAAACACGTCAAAGGAAATATGTTTTTTAGCCCGTAGAATAGAAGCTAAGGTTTTTTTTACAAAAATCCCTAAACATTTATTACACGGGTTAGCTAGACCAAATTTAAGATGAGCACATATTTTTATCTTACGCCATCTTTATAGTGAAATTGCGACACGACGAATCTAATGGCACCTCGCTTGTCGAAATCGGGCCAAAAATACAGATCAAGAAATATCACCCAAATTTTTCGCCAGTTGAAAATATGAGCACACCAATATTCTTTTTTCAAAATACCCGTTTGGCTCTCGTTTAGCCTGACCAGACTTTTTATAGCCCGATCATTCTTACGGCATCTGTGGCCGTGTCTATCAATGTCCTGCTTTTCAAAAATAGAATACAAAATGCTTTTCGTTTTTCCAACGAATGATGTATTGGACGGTTCGAATTTGGAGAGAAATACGCTGCGTCGGTCATTGACCTCGGTTTCGGCTTTACAAAAGTTTATGGACAATTGATACTCTTAACTCTTTTAGTTTACGCTTAGAATTTTTATTGGCTTGTAGCTTATTATTTGAATAAAATGTAGTACAAGTAACAATGTCAACTTGCTACAAATTTAAGAACTCAATGCATAGAGGGCGCTGATATCATTCGCCGTACACATTTTCTCGATGGCGGTCGCTATCATACGACGACGATATTGTTTTCAAAAATAAAAGTTACTGTTATTTGCGTAGAATTTGCTATCTAAATACAAAAGAAGTGAACTGACTGACACCCGTATTCAGAAACAACACTTAAGGGATCTTTCACTGAGTAAACGCACTGCGTTCAAAGCTTTGTGATTGGTCCTTTTTGACCGACCTTTTGTTTATGAGACGATTTGAACCACCCTGTGCGTGAGCACTGTGAGACCTCATAGTGACGTTTGTGAATACGGGTGTGAGTGACTGACTGACATATCGACGCACAGCCCGCTAGGTCTAGAGATTCCAAATCTGGCACGTAAGTTCCTTAATTTATGTTTGTAAGGGTGCACTAAGAATTAGATTTCCCGAAAATTGACCCCCAACGGGAAGAAATAGGGAAGCAGCGCTGCGGGAAAGTAATTTTATGCGTAAGAAGTAGCGGGTATCCTCTAGTTTTTATTATTTAAGGTAAGTTGCCGTCCTTGTGGCGTTTTTTTTCCACCTTGTACCTACATATATAAATTTAATAATAGCTTTAAAATATTCCAAACAATAAGCCATTGATCCAAAACTAACCGATGTACGGGTGCGAAACGAGCAGAACTTTAATAGCTTTATTTAATACGAGTTCGATTGTTCGGGCCGAAAGCGAAAACTGGTCATTATCCAAAATGCGCGCCTCCGATTATGTGACACAGTGCTCTGTAGAACGTAGTAAAAATAGACATTTAAAAAAAAAATACTCACTTTTTTTCACTCATAAACCGAGACAAGTCTAACGAGTTTAAATTTAGTAGATTAACATCCTACTCCATCATTAGATTGACTTTTTTTAAAATAACTATTAATAATTATTATAATTTGCTGCAGGCCTAGTATGGTTGCGTTTATGTGTAAAAAAATGTGGATAAAGCATCTGTCACTCTCGTACTTATATACGTGTCAGAAAGTGACGGATGTTATTAGGCCCCCAGATCTGACATTCTACACGATGACACGTCAAAAGCAATTATTGTTTTACCGACTTGAATAGAGACAGCTAAGTGGTCGAAAATTGATTACAAATTCTGACCCAGAAAGATAGGCATGAAAAAACTAAGTTAAAAAAAAAACGGTCGCATAATATTAGGAAATGTTTTTAAGGAATAAAATTACCAGAAAAAATGTGTTGACATTACTATATTGTGGGGTAAGAAAAGGTATTGCGCCTTTTCATTTTTTAAATCAGGTGAAAAAAGATGTAAATGTTATCTAGACTACAAAATTCCCGTAAAACCCATACATTTCTGATGTGTCATTAATAAACACAACGTCATTATAAACTGATATCTTGCGCGAGAGTGTTTTGAAATGGAAACTCCAAAGTACACCACAGTCAAGCATATTGATATCCGTTTCCAATACGAAACAAATAAACAGTCGGGGGAAACTAGTTGCACATTCAAAACATTGCTTGAGACGCTTCCAAATAGTACAGTTCGAGGAATAGATTTTGCATTTGCTCTAATTTAGAGGGTTAGTGATAATTTTGAAAATCTGTTTTAGGGGGAAAGGAGGAAAATTTGCAGGAAATAAAGTTTTTTTAGACTTTGGGAGGGAAAAAATCTATAAAACTTGAAACGATCAGAAACAAAAAACCTTGATTTCAAAAATAAATAAAATTGATCAACATGTAAAACTTAACATTTTTTAAATTTAACAGAAACGTCTGTACTTAATTCAAATTATATAAAAGCGAAAAAAAAAATCGTCGGTCTTAGGCAGGATTCGAACCTACATCCTCATCTGGCAATCCGGGCCAATGCAGGCGCATTACCAAGACCCTACTTAAGATCCACGATCGATTTTCGATCGCGATTTTTTTTTCGCTTTAATTTAATTTTATGTAAAATTTATTTTTTGGAAATGTTTTTATATTATTACTCCTTTAAAAAATGCAAACTATAGGATCTAAAATGGTTTATCTCATAACTATGTGACTACGCAAAAATACAAAAGGTGTCCCATCACTTTACTAAATTAAACTTGTCTAACTGCCGCACTCAGAGACGTCAATTAAATTTAATGCTTGATTAAAGTTGCTGCTGTCACTTTCATTGCTACAGCAAAAGAATAAGACAATACGTCACTAAACAAGCATTATATTTAATTGACGTCTCTGAGTGCGGCAGTAAAAGGCCTCTGCGTGTTGGCTTCGGCTCCATGTACACCTTCCAAAGGTCCGGGACTCCCATAGTCCCGTGATTGGTAAAGACATACTAATAATAGTAAAAGATAAGCGAGCACTTCCACAGACATAACCTCGTGACCAGAGGGCTTATTGTCTAACGCACTTGTAATCACGATCGTTTTCATTTTGAAAATCGAAGGCTTGTCTGCATACAAAATGAAAACAATTGCTCCACTTTGACGCTGGTTGCGATTGCGAGTGCGTTAGACAATAAGCCCTCAGGATCATTAATCAGCAACTTGCTCTTCAATAATGGTCTTGTTGAGTCTGAAGTGCCGCACTATTAGTACATACCGGCGCCAGTTCTCGAAAATGGTCGTACTACGCTCTATTGGGATCCTCTCACTGCAGCTTTAACCACCGGTAGTTTCAGTGCCTCGAGTGTAAGTTGCTGTTCCCGCGGCAAACCGTCTCGATCGCGAAAGTGACCATGTTATTCATACGAGAAACGCAAACACGATCGAGACGTTTTTGTCTATGTTAAAATAAACTACAGGCTCAGAGCCCTGCCCCGCTGCCGGCGGCAGTCGTAGGTTAGGTTTTTTAAATGTTTATTTTTTGTAGCAGTATTGTTATTCTACTTTTATTTTTGAATATGTTTTATAAAAAACCTAATTCACAGAAAATTTAATAAATATCTGAATAGATGGTAATAATGGAAATCTCAATTTAATTAATTCATCTCTGGATCGGAGACGTTAGACGTACACCTAGTTAACGTTTGGCTAGAACCTACTAAGCAAATTGATTAGATCCGATGCCTTGCCTACAGACTAATTGCCAGAGACGAGATACCCGAATTCCAAGTTACACCGAAATAGGTTTACGTTACAAACAACCATGTTTACTTCGAACGATACACGCTTGGTTGTACAGACGTTCATCAAATTAAATGCCACCTTAAGTCACGTTTTATCAGTTACGTAACATGACCTGATGAGGCATCCGTAGTAGGAATGCAATTTAACCGGTTATCTACCGTTTTTGTAGGAAAATAACCGGTTAAAACTGGTTATAACCGGTTATTTGCATTCCCTAATCCGTAGTAATGACAGTTTGTGCAATTAAATGACTACTGACACTAAACTAAGGTCTGTCAAGATATTTGTTAAACTTGAATCGAGGTAATCGGTTTTAAAAAACAAATTACTCGTAAGCAAAGTCTGACTTGAAATACCTTAAACAACCCGCCTAAGTACTAAAAAACACATTTGGGCTGGCTATCCAGAGAGGTAATACAGCCAGGCATAGGGACCATGCCGCGAGCGGACCTGCTAGAGGGGGTGTTCTTTTTATTATAGTAGTGAACATTATTTACATCTTTAATATTTGAGTAGCTTAGTTTTATTTTAATTTAAATAAGTTTAGTTTTAGAATAGAATAGAATAGAATAGAAAAACGTTTATTCGACAAACACATCAACACAGGGGTACATCATAGTAAAGATACAGTAACGAAATAGAACTACTTCTTATCTCCTAACAAGCGACACTATTAAATTAAAAAATACTAACTTAACTTAACTTTTAATTGTATTAATTTGATAAATGTTCTAATTATATTCAGGGTTCAATCATGCAGGGTCGAAGTATATCCCTTGGTACCCCACTCATAAGACAAAACTCGTATAAATTATAAAAGAAAATAGGATAAGGAGGGCTTTACTTCAAAATATACTCATATGAAATACTTTATACCAACAAGAGTTAGTATTTTTTATGTTAAACATTTTTAATTTCATTAATTTTAAACAACAGTGTGTCCCAAATGTAAAAGGCACCCGGATTAATGAAAAGCGCCTGGGCCCCAAACTCTTCTATTTAACACCTCAACTCACTGATTCGATTTATCGACCAACTTTAGGAATGAAGAGTTCCTCCTTCACCGCTGTGTATTATGGGCGGAACAATACATTAAGAACTTGGCTTTCAGACAAATTATCTGCTTAGAAATTGGATTTGGTTGGGAATTATAATAATTTTGAATGAGGTTAAGTTAATTTCGAGATGAAGATCGTTTTACGCGTGGCGTTTGGTTTAGAATGGGTTTATTAAAAGTAAGGTTTAAGTTTGTTTACCATTGAAAGACACAGTTACCTGGCGTTTTTATCTTCTTAAGCTTTTATTGTAGCGGTTTATTATGTCAATGTGCAAGAAGCACACTGGAACGGCTGAACGGATCCGGATGAAATTTGGTACAGAGATAGACTAGTCTGAAATAGCACAAAAACTACTTTTTATCTCGGAAAATTCGACAGTTCCAAGGGTAAAAGCGATAAACAAGTTCTATGCGGGCAGAGTTGCGCGCATTTAGTATACCTAAATGCAAAAGTTTGTGTGATACTTTGTTACTCCTTCACACTGTACCAGCTGGATTGGAATAGATTTCTTTCTGCAGCTTGTAGATGCAGCACAAGGTGAAAAATCAAAACTGAGTCATTTTGCTCAGTCAATTTACAATGAAATAAGACGTTTTAATTACCCAGTTACACCTAATTCGAGCAGTATTTAGGGGTTTCAATCCACAATGGCGTGCCCCACCTCATGCGTTTGCAAGGTTGCGACAGTGTAAAAAATAAACTGGTGAGGCGGGACATCATTGATTGAAAATGCTCAGTCAATACAAAACTGATCTTATTTAAGAATACCGTTTTAAAATTATAATCGACTAGCAACCTGCCCTTGCTTCGCTTCGGTTTATTTAAGTTTTCTGTAAAATTCGTAGATAAACCAGAAAATAATTACACATGAAATCTTCCTCTTGAATCACTCTTTCTATATAATAGATAGTGATTCAAGAGGAAGATTTTATGTGTAAATATTGATGAAAACCGCTTTAAAATCCGTTGCGTAGTTTGAAAGATCTAAGCATACATACAGAGGGACAGACGGTGGGACACGACTTTGTTTTATACTAACCCCCTTACTTATAAACGTTGAGTAACGGTGGTGGTATAGTTATACAATGTTTTGTCCTTATCTGTCAAATCTAAATGTCACAATGACAGATAAGGACAAAACAATGTATAGCTTTACGACCGTTTATTAGTAAGGGGGTATAATTATGGACTTGACAGAAGCGCGTGGAGCTAAACCTGTGCTTCTGTTAAGTCCATTAGAAACAATCTCTTTAACCGAACCCGCGTGTGATATCCATGGACTTATTTATTTCTTTAATAAGTAATAAGTAGTAATAAGTCCATGGGAGTGTCTATAAAAAACTCGACATTGGCGAAATACACCTTAACAGGAGTGACAGCCATTAGTTAAAATAAGAAAATAAGAAGGGGGTATATAATGTACTTAATGTATACAAGATAAAGACATTCTAGAAACCAAAATTATAATTCCCAAATGCCTTTTAAAGGAGTATCATCTAAATAATGAGGTATACGGCAAAGAGCTCATCATTCACTCTCTGACTGAGGACCAAGTTCTGGCTGCAGTAAATCATGAAAACGTGTGATGCAAGCACAATACGTTTGTGATTGATGTTGACTCAAATCTTATGATTTATGAATGTTTTTTTTATGACGAATATTATTTTGTTGCGTTGTTTTAAGGAATTCTGTGGTAAGAAGCATGTTTTGAAGAACTGGTTTGAATACCTACATCTATTTATTTGGATTTATCAGTCTGGTTCTAATAGCTACATTGTTTGGTTTTTTTTTCATCCCCCGATGAAAAATGAGGGGTGTTTTAAATTTAAGTGCTACGTGCGTGTGTGTGTGTGTCTATCTGTAGCACTATCTGTCTGATTTAGATGCGGTTTTATTTTAATGTAGTTTAAAAAAAATTAAAAATGAAAAAATGAAATGAAATTTATTTGGCACTTTTTCTAGCTTTTGTAGTAGTTTATAGTTATTTACGTTTTATTTGAATCTGAATCCGAGTGAGGTAATTCCCGTTTTCGCCGGAGCATATATAATTAGAGCATTTCTCAAACAATGAAACAAAATAAAAGAGTAAATAGGTTTTCTGAGTAAACGTGTACCACTCTCGACCTCGTTGTCACCTAACATCAGGTGAGAGGTCAAAAGCAATTTAAAAAAAAAATGTCATAATTATTTTAAGAGGATTGAGAGAAAATCACCTTTTGAGTTTTTTTTTATTAAACTACGTGTATCAAGATTGTTTCACGCACAACGACGCGCATTCCAAAAATGTGAGCCAATCAAGAGAGATTTACTCTTGGTTGACAAAAAAATAATATATAGAATTATGATGTTAGTTACATCAACTAAAGCAGATAGTAGCGACGGCAAGTTTTTTAGTGATTCAACTAACATCTTAATTAATGTATCTAACATCCTGTCAAGCTCGTATGGAATCAAGACGCTTATGCATGACAATCACAATCTTGCTAGAAGAGACCAATTATTTTTCTGTGACGCCGACTTGCTTCGCTTCCCAAGTCGGGATACACCGACCCTAATGCTACACTGCAGATGCTGATGCAGTTGGGTGTAGGGAATGCAGTTATAACCGGTTTTAACCGGTTATTTTCATACAAAAACGGTTAATAACCGGTTAAATTGCATTCCCGTTTGGGATTGTTGGGTGTATGGGTTTTTTTTTTCACGGTTCTTTTGATTTTTATAAAATATTGCAGAAGACCGGAATGGGTTTACATAGGTATGTTTATTTTACTCCCATGAAGAAAATGAGGCGTTTTCTTTTTAAAAAAAAACCTTCCTGTCCAAGCATGTTTGAGAAAAAAAAGGATTGGTATGCTATCAGAGTTCTTAAAACTTGCTCGTATAACTTTTGAACACACTGTAGAATTGAAACAAAAATAATTAGGTTATTCTATGAAAACTAAAATTATCAAACAAATAGAAGGTTAAATCAACAAAAGACCCTTATTGAATTTAAAAAGAAAATAACTTTAAAAGTTACACCTAACCAAGAAGTTTTCAAATGCCGAAGCATCTCGAAAATTTCGTTTTTATTTTTTTGTAATAAGATTGCTGCAAATTAATTTATCTTTTGCTCTAGTTTAATGATGGAATTTCTTTGAAATGTTTTATAAAATAAACTTGGGCATAATTAATTAAGATAAATATTTTAATCATTCTATTGGAAAAAAAAGAAAGTATACGAGTAGCATCTGCTAGTTAGTAGTTACCGTCCCCCTATTTTACTATTCAGTTGACCTAGTCCCAAACTAAGTTCTAGGGCTTGTACTATGGGTACCTACTAGACAACGATAAACTTACTTATAGAGAAATACATACTTAAATACATAGAAAACATCCAAGACACAGAAACAAAATAATCGCGCTCATCACACAAATATCTGCCCATGCCGGGATTTGAAACCAGGACCGCTAGCTTCGTAGGCAGGGTCACTACCAACTATGCTAAGGTGTCGCTGAAGCTTTAAAAGGGGTAACCATATTGAAGGGCTTGCAATAATACCAAGGGTTTTTATCTATTTCTTAGTAATAACCAATTTCTAATAATCGTGTTTCTTACAAACATACAGAAAAATAAAAACATGTAATAGCGTATTTTTGTACCTTCATCAGATATTATTAAACAATTAGAGCTTCCGCAACGCCTAATCTTAAAGAATGTAAAATGTTTGAAATTTAACACTGTTCCCACATTCAATGCCATGATTCGTCATGTCTATACCAAATGGATGCGTTATGGAGTTGTCGGCACTAAAAGGATTAAGACAGTATAAGATCAAGTTTATTCTTGGTTTAATCTGATAAGGTACTTATGTGAAGATTAGTTCGTTTAGAGTTACGTGAAATTTAATTGTTTGTTGATAAGTGTGACGATGGTTTCCCTATTACAAACAATAATTTTAGGGATTTTTGAAGTCATATTTTTATTTTATAGATTTTTTAAAATATTTTGCAGTTCCCAACGTTTACCCTTAAAATAAACTTGGTAAAATGATACATGAACTTATTTTATTTTTGTTTTAACCTTATTGCAAAAAAAATCGGCCAAGTGCGAGTCGGACTCGCGCTCGAAGGGTTCCGTACCATTATCTATACAACATTCGCAAAAAACGGCAAAAAACAGTTTTGTTGAATGTTGTTATAGCGGCAACAGCAATACGTCTTCTGTAAAAAAAAAACAACTGCCTAGCTATCACGGGTCATGAGATACAGCCTGGTGGCAGACAGACAGACAGACAGACTAAAACAGACAGGTTAAATTGCATTCCCTAAATCCGGAGTCATTAGCGTAGCGAGAGGTCCTTAGAGAAGCTTATTGTGTGATAATTGTTTGTAACGGCTAAAGTGAGTGCGTTAAATTATCCGTGTGTTCGTGCATTTCTATCATTTACCTACCCCAACGTACGTAGGTATATAGTAGGAGATCCGAATAGGAGACGATTTGCACCGGGCTGCTTATTCGATCAAAAGTATTTTATATCAAATTTGATACGCTAAATAATATGTGGCGAATAGGTTGCCTGAAAAATTTCAGTCCAGTATATAATTAATAAAAAAAATAAAAAATAACTTTGGCTTAAAAAAATGCTATTGCTTATTTAATAGACAAATTACATACCAATCGAATGTATGAAGCCTATAGAACTTGCAAACGTTAGGTTGATTATTTTTTTCCCGTCAAACTATTGGATAGGCAGGTATAAATAAACAGGTAAATCGGTACTAATAATTTGCACCAAACCTAACGTTTGCATATTCTATAGGCTTCATACTTTCGATTAGTATGTAATTTGTCTATTAAACAAGCATTTGCAATTTTTAAACAAAGTTCATTTTTAATATTTTTTTAATGATAAAAGTACTGGCTTGAAATTTTTCAGGCAACCTATTCGTCACATATTATTTAGAGTATCAAATTTGATATAAAATACTTTTGATCGAATAACCAGCCCGGTGCAAAACGTCTCCTATTCGGATCTTAGACCAGTAACAATACCATAATAGGCCTAAGACGATGTGGTTTTTACCATCCACCAGCCACAGCTAATAGTTCAAAGAAAATTTCCTGCCCACCTAACGAAAATCAATAAAACACAGCACGAACACGTACCTATAAACTACCCACTGACAAGCTACCCAATCAAGGCTCTCGATATTCGTACGATACTGCCGGCGCCGGATACGTTGACGGCGTCCGGTGCGATTGCACTCCAAATTCGAATTTTGAACGTGAATTTAAATTTAGAATTTTATGTTGTAGTTTTGAATTTCGAAGCAGTCTCTGGAAATTTGATTTTAAGAATGTTTACAGTTTGCAGTTAGATAATTTTTCACGTCTCATACACTGAAAGTAGGTCATTGTGTATCATAGAAGCGGGTTGAAATTTATGCATATCAACCCTAGGGAAGAAAAGTAGTTTGTAAAAGCTGTCAATGGACCTGTGCAGATGCAGAAACTTATAAACAGCCTCTATGTAGTAAGATTATTAAAAAAAGTTATTTGATAAAATAACTAAGTCTAGACTTGTGCAGTATCAGAATCCTATATCATTATCATAATCATATCATATTTATTTATTTGTCAAAGGTCATACAGTATAAGTTACTTTAGCACAAAATCAAAAAATGCGCAAATATACTGAGATTGTCAAATAAAATTTTCTATAAATTACTATGCTACCTAATAACAATAACTATTCACTAACAAAATATGATCATATAGTTAATCGGTTTAGTTTTTATGATAATGACATTGTCACTTTTTTTTTTGGAAATTGTTTCTTTAATTATAAAAATATTCAATTCATACATTGTCACTACTTAGGTATATTCTAGTATTTATTGCCTAGGTACTCTTTGGCTCTATCGTTGGCCTTATGCGACAAGGTTCTATAGTGGTGCATCAATTAAAGACCGTAACCGTAAATGAGTAATTCTATAATATAAATGTTGATAATACAGCAGTTAAGCTCTGAAGGTTTATAAAGTATTTTTATCGTCTAACGCACTCGCAATCGCAACCGGCTTCAAAGTGGAGCAATTGTTTTTATTTTGTACGCAGACAAGCCTTCGATTTTCAAAATTTACACAATAAGCCCTCAGGTTTGACTGCGAAAACCTAAAAAGGAAAACAAGTGCAGTCAAATACAGAAATATGAGTACAATTTTGTACCTTGTCACTTTAATTGCAGTGACAATTCATATAGGGCAGTTTAAACATATCTTTAAATAGACAAGGTACTACAGTGTACACATTTATAAACTAGCCTGTACCATGATTTCGGTGCGTCACAATCGATGTAACTGAGTTAGGCCTTCATGTTGACGTCATGGAGTTTGAAAGAATTTTAATTTGAAAGCAGGTTTTCTAGCGGTGGTTCTTAGCTAAGTTGTATGAAAATCGGTTAGGCCGTTTAAGAGATATCAGCTCTGGAAGAAGGTGGCACCATTATATCGCGGGCTATTTTCTATCTAATTGTCATTAATTAAATTAGTACGTTTTGTAATTCCAAAACCAAATAAAGTGTCCTTTCCAAAACTTAACCTACAATCATCACGAGTGGCAATAACTACATGCTGTTAGCAAACATTACCCGTAAAAGACCAATTTCAAAGAGCTACTAAAACAAAGCCATAAAACAATACGACGGCTCTACCAAATTGGTCCTCACTTCGAACTCATCTGACTGAAATTCCCGATGCAAAGCTAGATGCTATTCTACTGCGGAAACTGTTGCGTCATCAACAGTCGGTCACTTGATTACTTCCCGTGTTGACGCCCTGTAATCTAACCTATTCAGGACCAATCGAGTCGAACGTTGCAATCAATAGCTATTGCTGACTCGCTCGCTCAAATACGGAGCCGGCAATTATAGAGAATGGAGATGGACTTGAATAGGGGTACCGAATGTGCTAATTTAAATGAGGAACAGGCGTTCTATTTTCGAATATACACAGATGAGAAATTAAATTGGGTTGCTTAGGTTGCCAGGAACTAATGGAGATAAGAGAAAATCTTAGAAAACAATGCTAATTTTAGAATAAACAAAAGTTGCATTTGGAGATTGTAAAAGCTTTTTTAAAAAAACTGGAATTCGAATGGGGTAAATTTTATCCAATATTCTTTTTGTGATAGTAGATACTGCTGGCCGTAAAAACATTTTTTGCATAAAACCTCCATGCCGAAAAATAACAAGTTGTGCCATTTTTTCGGGTTCTATTTCCCCACGTTACGAGTATGAGAGATTTTAAAATGTAGTTTTTCTTTTAAAATCGACGAAATTTCTAGAACAAATTCAACTAAGTATCTCCCATGGCTTCACGCTTCATTTTACAGTAGCCATGCCAAGTTGCATTGCGAAAACGTTATCCTCATCGAAAATGTAAAGGAATTAACGTAAGCTAACGAATCGTCGTTGCGTCAAGCGCTTATGACAATTTCATACATTTTAATCGTTTTCGTTTCGAAAATCGTTTACGTTAAGTATCTTATCTAAGGTCACTGGACAATTACAGTATTTTTTTTAATTTATCTAGATTTTCTAGTTAATGTTTTGTTTATAAACGACGCGATTGACCTTGTAAGTAGTAACTCTGCCTACGAAGTTAGCGGTCCCAAGTTTGATTCCAGATAAAAGTAAATATGTATGTACGTGTGTAGGTATGTAAATACTTTATTTTACAATAGAAAAACCAGAACAATAATATACAAAAAAAAACAAAGGCGAACATTATTCCACTACCTTACGTGTTAAATATGATCCCATTAAAATAATAAAATATCCTTCGTTGTTTTTTATTTGCTCAGGAAATTTGATATTTTGGACCCCGTGACGCTAATGGGGTAGAAACCGTCTTCCGCCATCGAAAAAATAATGACTTGCAGTTTTCCTCGTCGAATATGAGGAAAGATTTTGTGTAAGGGTTTCTTGTAACATGCATTTGAATAAGTGTGTATGTTGTTTGTTGGATTATTGTTATATGTAGATCCAGTAGGAAAAAGGATGAAAACTGACTTATAAGAAAGTTGATTTGCTTTGGCAGAACCTGGAAGATTATGTACAAAATTATGAAAGTGAAATAGATAACAATTTCAATAAAATGGCGACCTTAATTAAATTTTTACTGCGTCAATTGAAGTAGCCAAAGATGTTAACAAATTACACATAACCTCAAATATTCATACGTATAAAATACTTATTAAGTATAATATACTTATTACTTATACGTTATTTTAAATAAAAACATCCCTGATCAGATGAATATTTATTGAGGTTATGTGTCAAACTGATTTGTTTACATCTTTGGCTATTTCAAATGACACAGTAAAAATTTAAGATTAGTTATAATAAATTACGTAGGATATTGTACCAAAGTGTAATTTAGCTTTACTTTAGTTTACAGTTCTACATTTTTTATTTACAATTTTCTAATTGTCTGTATTTGAATATGTATAAAAATATTATAAGATAAATATTGCAAATAATTATATCAAAAGATGATTACTAGCAAAAATTTCAATCAGTACAAGTATAAAAACTTTCCAGACGACAAAGCTAGCTCAACATGATTCTAAAATTTTTGTGACCATTCAAGAAATATCGAAAACACATCAACACGTCCAATTTCCAATTGAATTCTTCGTTCCATCGCACCAATTCCCAACACAATACCGTCTGAAACAGAACGCCAGTACAAGCGCACCAAATCGATACTTTTACGCCCTTTTTGATTTAAGAATAGAACTCTCACGAAATATACACTCTATTCCAATAAGAAAGTTAGTAAATATAGGAAATTCATATGCACTTACTGCCTTTTTATTTCCGATTGCATTTTCTTGGAAATTGTCACACGGAAGATATTAACAATAAAAAAAAAACAAATTAGAAACAATAACCTCGTTCCGTTTTCAAAATTGTGTATGAAAATCGGTCACTAAGGGCGGCACTTCACTTGCTAGTATTTTTAAAATACTGGCCTTATATATCTTACTTTTGACATACCGAATAAAAGTGATGCAACGAGAATGTTTGACACATGACAGTCAAGTGTCGTGCCGATATAAGCACTCGTCCCACCACCGACGAGGAACCGATTAGTTAGAGACTATTTTCTCACTCAAGAAACGAACAAAAGATATAGATCCCGAGTTAATAAAAGAGACACAAATATTAATAGGTTGATCCCTGGCTGAGAATTATCTCTACAACGAAAGATATTTATCCCGTGTCAATAAAAGAGACGCATATATTATGAGTTGACCGCTGGCTCTACTGCTTCTCCCTCATGGTCGGCGGTGGGCAAGTGCCATAAAGATCTAACCAATCGTCATGAATTAACTCTGCGTACAAGGGTTAGTCCCACATTTGGATCTAATTTTATACGGTCAAAAACTTTACCTGTCATGTCACCATGTCATATTGCTAGCGATATGTCAAAAGAAAAAAATTAAGCCAAAAATAGTTATTGGCATTTATTATGTGTTGCAGTACCTACTTTTTATTCATAGAGCTAAGAAGTGTTACTTTAGGCCACCGATATATGGCTTCAAAAAGACACTTGGCCTTTTACAGGCTTCTTCTTCTTAAAAAATGGCTTTCGCTCCTTGTTTTAACAAGGTATATTTCTCCATGTCGAGTTTAAGACGATCCCCATGGACTTATTAGAGAAACAAGTCCATGGATATCAGATGCGAGGACGGAAGAGTACCTATTAACTCTGGTGGACTAAACAGAAGCACAGAAGCACATGAGGTTAGTTCCACGCGCATCTGTCAAGGGACTGACAGCCTTATTAATAAAGATTGAGTAACCGTGGTGCTGTTAAGCCATGCTTTGTCTTTATCTGTCATTGTGACATTTGAATTCGACACATAAGGACAAAGTATGGACTAGCTATCCACGGTAACTCCAAGGGCATTAGAGTTCGACAACTGAAAAATATCAAAATCAAATTTAGAAAGGTTTGTTGTGTAAACCGATACAAAAAGGATTGCCCAAAAAATCTTTATCAACCATAAAAATACAATTATATCTTATACAAAGTAAATTACCCAGAAACAATTCGCTAATATTTTAGCCACAGCTGCCAAACGCTCAACCCTAAAAATTTAGTAATGTCATCTAGCTAAGAATTATAACATAACTAATGAAAAACTGTAACCAGAATTTAACATAACTAAACTAGTTTTATTTACTTATTATAATAAAAAGAACAAAAGTATAAGTTTGAATGAAGGAGTGTAATCGTGTAGCTCTGCTTATGTAAGCATGTTTGCGAGTGTGCGTGTGTAGGAGTGTGTTGGAGTGTGTGTGTTAGTTGCCGTGTAATGCATGCCGTGTTACGTGATTGACACAAACATGGCGTTTGTCGTTTTTTGCGCTTGCAAAAATGATATGTCGAGCGCCATACTGCCGCCAAAAAGCCGCTAACTGCATATAGAAGTCAAAGCATTCTATACTCTATTGGGAATCACATTAAATTTAAAATGCTTATACTATTCTGCCCTCATTAGAAAAAAGGGCGTATGTCTCATAGAATCGCGAATGGATTAGTGACCTTATTTAATTAACATAGGGGGTTCAATTTGCTTTGACTATCAAATTGCAGTTAGCTGCCTTCTTTGGTATTATGGTTGCATTGTCAGATGCATCCAATTATAGTCTTTAAAACTGTTACTAGTTTTAAATGGTTTGTTACATTATTTTATCATCAATACTAATAATAATAAGTATTAAAAAAGTGAAAGTGACTCGGTCTGTTTGTAACGCTTTCACGGCTAAACCGCTAAACCGATTTTGATGAAATTTGGCATGGAAATAGATTAAAACCCGAGGAAAGACATAGGGTTCTTTTTTCCGCGATCAGCGATAAACGATTTCTATGTGGACAGTCGCATCTAGTATTTTCTTTTATAAACGACTATCCTCTAAATAAGCTTAAATCTTAAAATTTTACATCAAGTTAATGAATTTTTATTGAATTTTTTGCCACCGTAAAACTACAAAGCTAAATGGACCTGGGAGCCTAATATGGCCGCGTTTATCACGTGACAAAGTATGGATAAAACATCTGTCACTTTTTGACATTTATATAAGTACAAGAGTGACGGATGCTTTATGCACATTTTGTCACGCGAAAAACATAATCATACTCTTATTTTACTTATCACGTTATTCTAAAAATATAATAGCTTTAGCTATAGCTAGAGTTTAGAGCAATCGATTTTAGGCCAAACAGTAGGTACATTATGCCCAGCAATAATAGCAGTAAGGTAGGTATCATATTTTAGAATAATGTATTAAGGAAAATTGGACTATTGTTGGAGGCTAAGACCATAGTTGTATAGTTTTACGGCATCTAATACCTACGACATTACAGATTCTTTAACCAGTATATATGACTAAAAGAAACAAATACTTCGAATTTGTTAAAAAACGCTGAGTGTTTTCCCCAAGGCATTATTATAGACAGTTTTACGAGCTTGACAACAGACCCTAAAGATTTCCTTTTCAAAGATCCCATCAGCAATGCGATTTAAATCTGCTATTTTCGAACTGCATTCTGCAAAAAGATCTTTAAATAAGAACGTATCATCCGATGTAAGTTTCTTAAAGTATATACTGACTTATAAGCTACAAAAAAGAGTAGAATTTGTATTGCCAATTCTTTTGTAGATGTGTCGTTTTCTCAAAAGAGGGTAGGATAGGAGCACAGAACAGAAAAAAACAGTGGAAGTGTCAAGTGACGTGTAACGTGTGGCATAGTTATGCGGAGTTCCGCATAACCTACCATACATTTGCCACGATCGCTTATTTCGATGTTTCGATATTTCGATATTTCTAAAATAAGAAATAAATCCAGAAGCATGCCTTATTGTGCTATTTTGGAGTGCAATCTAGCCGCACCAAAAACATTTTCCATGGTGCCGTGTTGTTTTTATGATAGTTTGAGTATTGGCGACAACAGAGACAACATTCGCTTAGTATCAGACCTGAGGCCCTTGCCAAGATGCATTACGCTAACCAGCGTTTCTATTCGTTTCGTCACGCATCGCGCTGGTAGATCACGTGACTTTTCGTATCACGTTATCTACCAGTGACGCGATTGGTTTAAAAATTAAGCGAATAGAAACGCTAGTAAGCGTAATGCATCTTGGCAAGGGCCTCAGGTCTGATACTAAGCGAAGCTCATGCCACTCCACTGTTTTTTCTATTCCGAGGATGTACCGGTAATGTGTCCTGAATGTGTTATATTGCGGGTGATGCAGACTGCTCCCGACAGGTCAGTGCACTGAGACTGACAGACGTGTATTACTATTCATGAGATTACTTGGAATAAAAAATACAGTTTAGGTAAGGTTTTATTTAGAATCTTTTTCCTGTTAGTATAGGCCAAAGGCGTCTTAAAAAGTATGAGTTTAGTAGGCGAAGGAAAAAACAATGTTAGATTTTTGTGTATTTTTCATATTGAAGCAAAAGAAAATTTAGAAAAAAAAATGGATAATTTGAAGGCGTCCCTTAAAAGGTTAAATTTGCCATAATTTGTTAATCTTTAACTAAAGTTTATAAACGAATTTACTTGTAATTGGTTTTTTGTATTATAAATAGTTTACATACGTACATATTTTTATATTTAAGAAAATTTAATTTTGTTCTACTACTGATCTTGCTGCTGTCTCGTTGTTTTGGCTACGAATAAAAGAATAAAAAGCGGAACTCGCTTGGAGAGGGTTCCTTACGATTTTTTTAGGGTTTCCAGTAATTTATAAGTAAAGAACTTTCTTCGGGTGTCACTTTTTTTTAATAACTATAATTGAGTATGGAAAGACTTGTTAACCAAGAAAATATATGTACTTACTTAAATAATTAAAATTTTCAAATATTTTCAAATAATTATTCATCTATTCAAAATGCCCGTTAATAACCTAAACAGTGAAACCCTTATTCATAAACTCACTATGAACCTATTTTAGTTCAGTTATTTAGTTAAAATATTCTGTCAAACTCAATTGTAATAATGACAAATAAAGACAGAGTATATTTCAAGCACACTTAAGTTATTGCGCAATTATGAATAAGGGGGTTATTAACCTAATAATTATTGTAACTAAAAGTTTAACAGAACCAACTTACAGTACATTTACATGAAAATACAGATTCTAAGAAACTATTAATCATTTAAAAACAACACTTAGTCTTCTAACAAGGTTCACAGAAAACTTCAAACATCACCAACCCGAAGAACTCAAGACACTAATGAATATTAACTTCTTTTAATGCTAGACCTAACTTCATAACTGAATAATCTCGTCTAAGTAATCCCTAAGCTATATTGCATTTCAATTAATGAATTTTTAATTAATTATTTCAGAAACAAACTTAGCTTAAGCTTTACTTTTCTCTTCATTTTGAAATTACATTATGCTTTTCTGCTTTCTTAAGCCAATCAACAGTATCTCGGATTCAATTGCCAATGTAAATTGAATCCACTCCTCCTAGTACTAAGGTTGATATTTGCATAGGAGTTTTATTTGAGATGCTACTATTTGGCTTCGCAGGGCAGTTTTAACGAGAGACTAATAATGAAGCAGTTTAGGATTAAGTTGTTCTTTATCTATCAGTAAGTCATTTTTTTTTAAAGCAAATTTAAGTACCGTAAAACTACACAACTATGGCACAGTATATAAATAAACCAGTAATGAAACTAGGCCTACTTTTCAAGATAAATACCTACGCTCCAATTGAGCGTAAGGGTTGTCCACTAACATTTTGTAAAATTGAAAAAAGTTCTTGTTTATTGTATCTCAGCTAGTTAGTGCAAAATCGAAACGTGTGATCTGCGACAACAAATCCGTTGACAGATTGAGAAAAAGTAGCCGCCATCTTTCATTTTTTAGTTATTCCACCGATTGCTTCCAAAATCGATATCTGGGGATGTGTGTGGTCTCCGATAACGAATCTGTTGGCAGAGTGAAAAAAGTAGCCGCCATCTTGAACTTTTTTATTATTCGACTGATTGCTTCCAAAATCGATATCTGGGGATGGTTATGGTGTGGCCGACAACGAATTTATTTCTTTATTTATTTAATTATTTTTCATGGGACAAAAAACAACTGAACAAGGTATGTTAAACTTTTTGTTATTCTACCTATTCCTTCCAAAATCGAAATCTGGGGATCTGTGTGGTCTCTGACAATGATTTCGTTGGCAGCATGGGAAAAAGTAGCCCCCATTTTGAAGTTTTTAGTTATTCAACCGATTGCTTCCAAAATCGATATCTGGGGATGTGTATGGTCTGATATCGATTTTGGAAGCAATCGGTTGAATAACTAAAAAGTTCAAGATGGCGGCTACTTTTTCTCATTCTGCCAACAGATTAGTTGTCGGAGACCATACACATCCCCAGATATCGATTTTGGAAGCAATCGGTTGAATAACTAAGAAGTTCAAGATGGCGGCTACTTTTTCTCATTCTGCCAACAGATTAGTTGTCGGAGACCATACACATCCCCAGATATCGATTTTGGAAGCAATCGGTTGAATAACTAAAAAGTTCAAGATGGCGGCTACTTTTTCTAATGCTGCCAACGAAATCATTGTCAGAGACATCACAGATCCCCATATTTCGATTTTGTAAGGAATACTTTTGTGGCATCGTTCTAAAGAACGAACGTAAAATGTGAAGGAGCCCATTCGTCTCGACGCGACACTCGCGACTGACAGCACCGCCAAATCTCTTAGCGGTCTCGTAGAGGCGTGCGTCTGTGTGAGTGCGTCGTTTCGAGCGTTTGTTCGTAGTTTCATTACTGGTTTATTTATATACTGTGACTATGGTCCTGGCCAACAACAATAGCCCAATTTTACTTATCACATTATTCTTCAAATATGATACCTTTAGCTATTTAAGACCAAACAGTACATTTACCCAGCAATATCTACAGTAAGGTACGGTAAGGGGGTGGTCAGTAAGGTATCATATTTTAGAATAATGTAATGAGGGAAATTTGGACTATTATTGCAGGCTAGGACTATAGTTGTGTAGTTTTACGGTATTATTTTCTTATTGTAAATAAACTAAAAAAAAGTATTGAAGTAAAACAACAATAATTAATACAATAAATAGATAAGAGACGATGCGCTGGCCTTGTACCGACTAGGCCAACTTATCTACGGGAGTTGAACCCGGGACCGCTAGCTTCGTAGGCAGGGTCACTACTAAGATCCTTTAGCCCTATACACATTGGGCCAATGCGTTGGGCCGCGGTATTGGGCCAACGTGTAGAGGACACTTGGTTACGCTATTGGCATATTCGTAGTTGGCGACCAACGCTGGCGGGCCAACCAGCGGGTGTCATCAATGTATACAGGGGCCATTAGACGGAGACAGAGAACTTTGTTTTGTGCCTTTCATCACCGCGTAGCCCAAGTCTTTTCATTGAGGTCGTATTGATACCTCCTTAAAGTCCTAGCTAAAGGCAAAGAGTGATAGCAATCATATAGCTTTGTCCCTTTCAAACAGTCAAGTGGGTGGTTTCCGGCACACAATATCTTTTTTTTAAACACTTTTTTCCGCTGCTTTTACAGAGATTAAATTAATGTTACATGTAATTATTAATTATTTAATGATTTTTCACATGTCTTAGGCCCCGTTCCCACTATGCCGGACCGGCGAATTTGCCAGATGCCGGTAAGGCTAGTGGCTATGACGCTGTTCACACGGCATAATGTGAACAGCTTCATATAAATTGTACAGCCACTACCCTTACCGGATCCGGCAAAATTGCCGGTCCGGCATAGTGGGAACCAGGCCTTATCCGTGTACAAGTTGGGGCACAAACGGGCCATGTCATTTTACCGCTAACCTATTTCCATTATTAATAATAATAATTACATTTTAGAGGTAAAGCGTCACAATATCCATCAAAATTTGCTGGCAATTAAAACTCAGCTATTGCTAAAGCCGCCGTGAATGTAGAAATTAATAGGAAAACTTTGCTTTAAACTTGGCCGCTGCTTTTTTTCTTTTTAATTAACACGACACGGTTGTGTGCTAATGGAAATATTTTATGCGATAACGAGGTGGCACGGTAAATAGTTTGGTGGTGGTAGGTAGTTCTGCTTTCAGATCGCCTACAAACATTTTATTCTTTAAACTTTTGAACGCCTTTGACTCGATACAAACGTCGTCCTCACACGCCAATGACAGCTGAGAACCACAGCTAATGTCAACCTTACGTCACAAATACTCGGGTCAATTTTGCACTGTATCTGTGACCACTATATAGGTCGATGGCGTGGTAGGCACGACAGTACACGACCACTTTAGTGGTTCTTGGCGTTCAAAGGGTTAAACTACACACATCAAAAGTGCCTAGGGATATTTTTTATCCCTAGACAGTTTTGAACATTTAAATATAGGCATATTACTATAAGAGCAGTTTCCATTAGGGTAAGGGGAACGAGAAGACACATCAGAGCATTTGAATGCGAAGATGGAGCCATAATCCACTAATAATCATTCCAAACATTTATATATTTGATTTGCCGTAGCTACACATAGTTTAGTAAAGAAATGTTTTTTGCATGGTTTGAAGTAATGCTTATAATATCTCTGTTTGTAACACACCTACATACCATACCTACCAACATACCAACATACCTACTTAATGCAATAAATAAATTAAACACTAACTATAAGTTTGTTCTCTTGGCATATTACTACTGAGTCAAAACATCAAATTTGTCTAGGGATACTGAATATCCAAGACTTTTTTGATGTGTGTACTTCGCATATTCCGTGGCGGAGATAAAACTATCGGTGAAATTTAATTACTAGTATACTGCCGCACTCAGAGACGTCAATTAAATTTAATGCTTGATTAAAGTAGCTGCCGTCACTTTCTTTGCTATAGCAATAGAATAAGACAACACTTCACTAAACAAGCGTTAAATTTAATTGACGTCTCTGAGTGCGGCATGTAGTGGCATTAAATTTCAGCTTAGTCCTCCGGGTAGGCAACGCATTTAGAATCATAGAATTGCAGTCTTGAGATTTAATCATAAACAAAAGTTTTAATCATAAACATTAATATTAATCTTAAAAAGCCAATGCTAAACAAAGAGGTTTCTCGTGTCTATATGTAATGTGCCGGTTTATAATTATTAAAAATAACAGTTGAAGGATTCGATTATTCCTGTTATTATTGGTATTGTGGTGGTGTCATCGTTTCAGGGAAGCCTTCCAGCAGCGAGTACATCAGTTTTGACTCTACGCTTAATAGACAGTTCTGTAATAAGCTTTTAGTTTCAAATGTGAGTGGGGCAGTCACTTCTGCCGCATTGGTACACCCGAAAAGATCGATTAGTGTAGCCACCAATTTGGTGCCAATAGATAGGCCAAGAAGAAGATTGCGGGACAACTTGGACGCATTCCTCAAATATTGGATGGAAAAAGTATCATCAAATATCACACAAAGATTCGTGGATATCTAATTTCTGCTGTCTGTAAGGAATATCTTTCAGCAGATATTTAAATACTTATAATAATTATTATGACGTAATAGACACATTTATTCGACGAGCACAAAAAAAACACAACAGAAAAAAACATCATATAAAAATTTCAAAAGATCAACCCGACTGGTTACTGTTTTTACTTAGTATACTGTGACGTTCTTTCACTTTGCAAGCCTAGACCACATGCAAAAATTAAAAATATTTTAGCAGCCGTTAATTGAAGAATAATTACACGCTAATTATTTAAATATTGTTGTGTAAATACACTTTAACAGGAGATTGTGCTTTTGTAGCATACCCCCTTACTAAAAAACGTTGAGTAACGATGGTACAGCTATACAATGTTTTGTCCTTATCTGTCATTGTGACATTTGGATTTGACAGATAAGGACAAAACATTGTATAGCTATACCACCGTTACTCAACGTTTATTATTAAGGGGATTAGAGGAGGGAAATGAGCACACGGACCACCTGATGATAAGTGGTCACTGAGGTACTATCAGCCGAATGAACCATAACCCGCCATAGAACGGTATCACAGTGACATTTTAAATCAATTTATTTAACAATTCTTACGACTTGAATCATTAACGTCGCTGTGACACAGTTCTATGGTGGGCCAGGGTTCCATTAGGCTGATAGTACATATTTGCCATCTTAAGATTAAGAGCCGTATTAATTAGCAATACTTTTTAGGGTTCCGTACCTCAAAAGGAAAAAACGGAACCATTATAAGATCACTTTGTTGTACGTCTTTCCGTCTGTCTGCATGTCAAGACCCTTTATCTCGGGAACGCGTCAAGATATCAAGTTGAAATTCAAACCATATACTCCGGTCTACAGTCCCTTGAAGCTGTGAAAAAATCAAACTTCTACATTTACGTAAAAAAAGATCGGCCCTTTATGTCGCCAAAAATGTGTATTTCGACACTCTCGAGGGAATCAAAATGTATAGGGTATTTCCCATTGACCTAGAACTATGAAATTTGGCAAGTAACACCGTCTTTTACTACAAGTATAGGAAAAAATCTGAAATCTGTACATTTTTAGTTAAATTACAAAAAAAACAGGGTCTTTATGCAAGGAACGGCGGCGGTGCAAAATTTGAATTGAATTGACCGTGTCATGGGCGGAACCCTCGGTGGGCGAGTCCGACTCGCCTTGTCCGGTTTTTTATTTATTTATTGCTCTCCTCCCTTGTTTTAACAAGGCCAATTTAGACTTTTAGAAAATCACAATGAACTTATTTTAGAAATAAATTAATGGATATCACACGCGACGACAATTTTTCCTTTAAAGAGTATTTATTCTGGTGGTGGAGTATTTATTCAGAAGCACATCTCGATTAATCACAAACACACACATAAATCAGAAAACCCAATGGAAAACCCAGATCAAATGACAAAGTTTTCTATGATTTGACGTTTTCTTTGACGTTTTTAGGGTCCCGTACCCGAAGCAAGTCCAGCGGTACCTACCCTAATAATATGCCTACGTTGCCCGTTTTTCCTAACTTAAAAAAGAGCTGTATCTTTTGAACTGTAATAGATAGCGGATTGTTATTTTTAGAATGTGTTATGTAAAGGGGTTCTTATACAAAAACCGTTATTTTTTCAACGTATTTGAATTTTTGTTGTATCGTAAAAACGGTAAAACATACAATCGTAAAATTTTGTATGATTATAGAAGAAACCTTGAAAAAATATTAAAAAATAGTCAAGTGTGAGTTGGGCTAGTGCTGATTTGATTCTAAATCGAATTCAAATTGGATTATAATAATACCTACCTGTACGGTGGTATGAAACCCCCGGCGTGCGAGTCCAACTCGCATTTCAACAGATTTTTTTTATTTACACCAAACCGTGGGAATGCACAAAGTATCATTTGACGACACACACACACACACACACATATTCAACGTCAGCAACCCGCTAGTCTCGTTTTCTGTTCGTAGGCAGTTTTCGCTACAAAGCAGGAAACGGTTACGAGCGTAGCGCGTAACGCTACGTAGCGGATAATGTGCTAGGTAGGTAGTGAGAATCTGCTACGTAGCTAGCGGTCTCAATTTATTGGCTACTATATCGCACTGCTAGATCAAAACAGTAGTAACTCAAAATACAACTGTATTTTAAAATCAACTTTAATACAACTTCTATGAACTTCAAACAAAACTAACAAGCAGTGCGATATTGTGATGAGCGCAAGTATTTTAGATATTTACCGCCTGCTTCACAATCGACAAGTAAAGCATATTTTGAGGAATAAATTTAGCCCTTTCTCTTTCTTAAACTTGAAATAGACAAGTAGAGATCCAAATTTAAATGCAATATAAATTTACTCATCGATTGTGAAACAGGCCCTAAAAAACAAATGACCTATTCGCAAACTAATCTCCAGGCTTGTACTATGGGCAACACGATAAACATGCTTATACAATAGAGAAATATATACTTATATACATAGAAAACATCCAAAACTCCGAAACAAATACTCGCTCTCATTACACAAATTTTGTCCTGATCGGGAATCGAACCCTGAACCGGTAGCTTCGTAGGCAGGGTCACTACCAAGTAGGCACCTCGTCACCTGGCACTTCGTCGTCCACGTATATTTATTGTTCTCTACGTCTAAGTACTAGTTTGTACAATTGCCTATAAAACTTGTTTTTCACTTCATAAAAAACCAATTTTCTGCTGTAACCGTGTTGTTTTTAGGTTGGTTAATGGGTAAATGAACTTTTAAGGTACTCCTTTTCTTTTGCGGTATTAAAACTTGATGATTAATATAATGTATGAATATTAAAATCAGACCTCCAGATTTACAAACCTTACACGTTAAATACCTCAAGTATATTTTAATCTTCGAAAAAACCTGGTAACTCGGTGGAAAATGCACATTTTCCATACAAAACCTGGGGACAACATTGTCCGCTGCATTACCAACTTTATTATTATTTAAAACTGTTCTATTTTAAATCAAATCATTTAATATTAGCCTGTTTGTCTAATTTAATAAGCGTGTAAGCCACGTCATTGGCAAATGTATAGTTTTTCTAAAAACATATAATTTGTGAAACATATCGAAAAATGCTGCTGCTAGGCGATGGGTTTGCAACCTGTCACTAATACACTGGATAACATCTTAGCCTGGTTGTGCAAAATGTGGTCACAGAATTATCAACAAGTTTTTGGAGTTGTTGGTGAGTTTGTGGCTCTACCTACCCCACTATGGGAATGAAGGCGTGAGTTTATGTATGTATGTATGCATATCGAAAAATGGAGAGTACCTTAAAAGTTGATTAACCCAAAATATTAATTACGTAGGTTACGTCGGTCTTGTTACTATCACAAAATCTAAACTCCTAATCCTGGAAAAGCCTGGCGATGTAATGAAAATTCTGCGAACTAATACGTTCTATAAAGTAAGGGTCTACAAAACAAGGGATAAAATGATTCACCCTGTGAAAGAACTTCGTTCAAGGTTGACGCCCTGTGACCCCTGGAAATTATATCCCAGTGATATTGTCTCTTCCCACATTATAATTAATAAGGTGTAATTAGTCAGAGGTTGTTTACGTCACAGCAGATTTTTGACCTGGGGTGAGTGACTTTATTTTAACACATAGCTAAATGGCAAATAAAAGAAGTTCTGGCTTGGCTTTATTTCATAAATATCAACTGTCCTCTACACAAAACGTGATTTATGTAAGTTTATGTGTGTAAAGTACGGCCAATAAGATGAGATAAATAATGTAAACAAACAGACCGTTACTAAGTTATATTGCTATAGCGAGCGATTATTAATATCTGTCCTTATTTCTCGTACGCAAAAATATCTTCAGTTTGTCGATGATGGCTGTCGTTGTTGCTGTTAGTACAATGTTGTCAACATTAGAGCCGCCATTTTATTAAGAATTAGGCTAAAATGTTTACCAGTGTATAGATGAATTACCGAGACCGTGGAATTGCATATGTAGTGGTAACATGTCTTTACAGGCATTCTATATTTAAATTTCTTCTACTTCTTAACCATCAGCATAAAAAGAGTTTTGTTATATATTAAATAAGTAAGTACAAAAATAATGTCAGTGTCAAATTGTAAATACTTTTTACAATGCACTAAAATATACGTCTTTTTTATTGTACATACATACATACCTTCACGCTTTTAATCCCAGAGTGGGGTAGGCAGAGCTATAGAATTACCTACAATTTTAAAAACTATTTTATTGGATACTCGTAATTTTCAGAATTATTTTGACTGGGCACGTGCGACTGTAAGTTACACAGTTTGCAAAAGATATGGCAGTAAGTAGCAGTAATTTTGGTCAGATTGAGAGTCATAGTAAACAAATAATTTTAAATGTAAGAAATATTTTGAACTCGAAGTAATGAAAAAAGAAAAACACCTTACACCGCTGCCCAATTCGTTAAAAAAGCTACAGGTGTTTCGCTCTCGACTACTTATAAAATTATGACTAATAAGTAAGAGTGACAAATTCAAAGCAACGAAAAAATTCCCCTCTCCGAGTAAGAAAAAGTTACGTACGGTCCGTCGGCAATAGATGATTTTGATCAAGAAGTCATCAGGAGAACTATATATAATTTTCATCTGTCCCATAAGCAATTTTAGGGTAATCTCATTAAATTAAGAAGAAAACTTAAATGGTTTTCCTTTCCATGCGAACGGTACAACCACTACATATGCAATTCCACGCTCTCGGTAATTCATCTATATTAGTGACAGGCTGCAAGCCCATCGCCTAACAGTACTACAAGCCTTTATTCCCTTAGTCGCCTCTTACGACATCCACGGGAAGACATGGAGTGACACTATTCTAACCCGGCAACCACACGGGACTACATTGTTATGAATATTTAACAAATTTAATGATAAGCTGAGGTAGTTTAGTGGATGGAATGCGCTTCTCAATAAAAAAGATAATGGGATCTAAGTAGAATACTATACTAGCGACAATAAAATTTCCAAATTCAGAAAAATCATGAGAAGTTTTCATTGATTTCACAGAATTTATTAATGGAAAGAAACTTCTCTAAATTCTTACTTGTTGCAGATAATGTTGTCAGTATTTTTACACGACGGCCCAAAAAAAGGAGTGTAATGTTTTCATGGTTCATGTATGTATGTATCTAGAATTATTTATTTCACCATATCTTCTAAAAACCTGAGCCGATTTAAATGTGTGTGGTATCGTTGGAATCCTTTCACCGGGTGACATAGGATACCTAAACTGTTAAAATTGAAATAACAACAATGGCAAAATGACAATTTTGTGTCAACAAAAAAAGTCTTAATTATTACAATACAGGTATCATTTGAAAGGTCTTAATGTGACATAAGCTATACGAATATAAGTAGCATTAATAAACAGGTTTAATAACAATATCAAAAAATGCAGTCGGGTTTTTAAAGCTTGTTTTTCATTAAGTTATTTTATACATTTGCCAAAAGATGAGAAATATAAGATATATCCAAGCCAATCATTGACCGAATAACACTCTGGTCTGTTAATTAACAGCGATATGTTCTGTGAAATTGCGGCTGCCCCGTTGAACCGACACGTTCGCTGCGACCACTAGATGGCGCAGCATGGCTCTATCTCCACTCGATATAGATTTATGACCTTGTAAGACCGAATGTACCTTAGTATCTCATAGCGACGGAATATAGATCGTTTTATAGGAACCTAGGTTAAGTTTCTTTTGTTTTATTTTCAATTCCATTAAAAATTCAATGTTTATGTGAGTTTTTTGTAACACCCATATTTGCGGTTTTCACGATCAGTCATCAAATTGTCGACTTAATATTATGTAGGAAAGCAAATCGAAACTTTTTTATATTCTGCCACAAAGCGTATTAAAAAAAAAAGATTTGGTATGTACTTAACCATGGTGGCCCTGTGTTTTTGATCAGGCTAAATAGCACATTTTTTTTAATATACTAAGCCGTGCATCCAATCAAAGAGTTTGCACGTTTAAATAAAGTACCAGGAGCGCAGAGGTAATTAGGAGGCTTACACAGTGCGGCGCGGGCGGGCGGGCGCACCCGACACAGCGCGGATGACTGAGGTTAGGTAGGTACCTACTTCTAATGTTTATGCACTCCTAGTATTTGACGTTGTAATTTTTGTTTTAATTATTTTAATGAATTATAAGTTTGAGAAAAGCACTATACATACCTCGCCGTGAAAAGGGGTTGCCAGCCAGTCGTAACTATCCGTCTATATGAACACGGCCGACAACCTCCTACTTCCCGGCCTCTGTAGTAATGTACTATTATTCATTAGTAATATCAAGCACAAAAGGCATCTTAAATTTCCCTTTTACTAAACGTCTAACAGAAGTCAAAAATTTCCATATCCGTTCCCAAGATTTATAGGCTCTGCTACTTAGGGCACCTTTTCCCTGTATTAATGGTGATCCAACCCTTTTCATGTGTCACGGTCCACTTTAGGATCCGTCTTGAGATTTGGATTCGGAGATATAGAATTACTAGGGGCTTTGTTGGAAACTGCGCCTAGGCAATGCATTCGATGAACATTTACTGAGGCATTTCTCTCTTTTTTTTTTTGTTAATGATGTATTACATGGTAAATTTAAGCTTTCTCTCGCGGTTGTAATCACTTGAGACAAGTAAATAGGTATCGTTAGTTAGGTTTCTATTGAAATTAAACACTTAAGGTTTCATTATTTTTAAAGTCCTAACTCATATTAACACATATTCGCACTCCTTTATCAAAACAGCAGAAACTCCAAATACACTGTATTTTAAAGTGAAATTTTGTTACAAGTAATAAAAACTTAAAACGGAATAAGCAAGTTTTTTGAATTGATACTTTTTTGAACTATCAGTGCTGTACGAGTATATGAGGTTACCATGTACGTAAAATGTAACGTATCTACACCAATAGTTAGAAAAAATATAGCCAGTTATATCTCTGACCTAACCGAATAGTTTTGGGAGATTTGAATAATATTTTATTTTTCAGCCTCATATTAACACCACAAAAAACAACACGTAAAAAGACTTGTTAATTTATTTTTCGTTCAGTCGAATAAATAACAACGTAACATGCTAACATCAAAATATCATATTTTTTGTGTAAATATATCCACTGAATATTATATTGACAACTTGACTGACACCATGCTCTTTCATAAAAACTTCAGTGGCCGTGAAATTGAAACGTTTCATCTTTAATAATTGATGTTTTACCCTTGTTAACATGAAAATGGGTGTGTATTTTTGCATTTTCAAACAATTTCAAAAAGGAGGAGCTTCTCAAGTGTATTTGTTGTACTTTTTATTGTGTGTTTGTTAGGTACTTGATTTCTCGAAATTGTCAACCAATTTAAAAGTATATTAAAATGCAAGTATATTTATAGTCTGTGCCAATTGATATTGGCAAACATGTAAACATAACCAAACGAACTAATTTGCATTTAAAGATCAAGTCAGGTCTTAGCAATGATGCTTGATCTTTACTTTCACATTAAGTTTATGATTAAATAACTATTAATTTATACGTTATTTTGAATAAAAACAGACTTGATGAATAGTTGAGGTTATGTGTCAAACAGTACTAATTTGTTTACATCTTTGGCAATTTCAATTGACACCGACTATAATGTCAGAGTTGGTCCGATATAAATTTCGTAAAGATTTGGTAATGGGTTCCGTGGATAGACAACAGAACCCCTGAAAAGTTAAGAGTCAATTCATTGTTTTTTGTGCAAGCTCCGTTCGGATCGCATCCACTATCTTCTCTTTTAACCTACCGCCAAGCAGCAGTGTTCGCACTGTTGTGTGCTGGAGTGCGAATAAGACAACCGGGGAAATTACCAGTATATAGGCATTCCAAATTAGTCCTCAGGGTTGGCAATGCATTTGCGGTCTTAGGATTGCAATCTTAAAATTGTAGTCTTGAGAATGAAAATGCCTGTGTGTCACAGATCCCACTTACTGACACTGTGTGCTCGTTTGATTTTTCCATACTATATTTTTGTTTTCTCGTGTAGGTTTTTCACCATCCATACTAATCCATACTAATATCCATCCATACTATCCATACCAATATTATAAATGTGAAAGTGTGTCTGTCTGTCTGTCTGTCTGTTACCTCTTCACGCTTAAACCGCTGAACCGATTTAGATGAAATTTGGTATGGAGATAGCTTGAGTCCCGGGGAAGGACATAGGCTACTTTTCATCCCGGAAAATTAAACAGATCCCGAGGGAGCAGCGGTAAACGACTTCTACGCGGACGGAGTCGCGGGCAGAAGCTAGTTTGTTATATATTTTAGGCAAGATTTTTATGTACGCGTATTACAGAAATTTCATATAAGCCGAATCAAAACGATGGTGGGTCGCTAGTGTAAAATGTGATAAAAATAACACAACACCCTGTACTGTCTCTGACCTGTAGTTCAGTCAGTGACTCAGGACTAATGAAATAGAACGACCGGCTACTGACCTCGTATACAGGGTGAGATCAATGGCAAGCGGATGTGGTTTGACGTGTATCAGCAGGAATAAATGAAGAAATATCGTTTGGAAAGGTCAAGCTGATTGTTCTGTCGATCAGAACAAAAAGGGAGTACGTGCATATGGATTTCATACTGTTATACTGCCTTTTTGTTTTGGATGGAAGTGTTGATATTGATGCCTTTGTTCGCTTTGACCTGGTATTATTTGGGGGTAAGTTGAATATTTATAGTGTTTGAGAATAACAAAGTATCATAAATAAAAAATATTTAATCGTAAAAGTCGTTTATCTCTTTGTTTTTAGGGATAAAAAGTAACCTTTGTCATTTGGGCTATTTAATTTTAACATCTCTGTACCAAATTTCACGTCAATTGTTTGAATTTATTGGATCGTGAAGACGGAACAAACAAACAAACTTTCATATCTATAACATTGGTAAATATAATGTTTATACTTTTATGATGCCACCTGTATACTTAAGCTAGTTCAGTTTTTTAGTGCTTACTTTATACAATTTTAAATTCTAATTAATAACCAAATACCAAGAAACAGGAAGTTTTTACTATTTTTGCGGTAACTCATAATTTCATCGAACGTTATTTTCTTTTAACGATGATGTTTTCTGGATATTTTTAATGTTAATTACAAGGTTAGATTAGGTAAGGCTTGTGAGTACCAAAAAAAACTATTGCGACGAGACGTGAGTTTCGATGAAATGAAAATTCCACGGTAATTGGAGTTTCTATAAAATTATAGGAGACATATTTTTGCACTTAAATGTTTTAAAATTCTAGCAGATTACGGCAATCCCTCGTTTTGTTTTAATAAAAAGTGAGTAAACATAATGAGTATAAAAAGATAAAATTAATAAATTTAATAAAGCCAGTATTAAAACAAATAAGCTTTTCACTAACGAGACGTGCAAATTAAATATTTAACAAGCCTATTTATTATACCGTAATGAAATTTCAGGCGTAATCAATTTGTATGGGTAGTGCCATGGTAGCCGTGATAGACTGGAGTAAAAATCTTTTAATTGTACAGATTTTGTCCTTTTGTATGTATCTGGTTAAACAAATCTGATATTTTTCATTATTCTGACTCATTTTAACGTAACTTGGTACAATAATAGAAAATATCATTATTTGTATTAATATCAAATTTGATGAAAAAATATAAAATAACATAGCTGAACAGATTTGGATTCATAACTTATGTACCTATAAAATATCACACAGGTTACGTACAAATGTTTTTTCGGCTTCGTATAATTATTCCTGTTTATTTCCTTATTATTTTCATTTTCACTTTTTTATTTTGCAAAAATTGAGCCCCCCAAAATTCCACATCTCCAAACACCCTGTGAAGCACGTACTAATTCACAAATTGGCCAACAAACTCGGCTATTTCTTTCATCCGAGATGGATTTCGAGTTTCCTTGGGCAGTATAATTTAAAAAGTTGGATTGGCGACCCCCTGCGGCGTCTCCAAGTTTTTTACGAGACATTGTTTCAAGAGACGCCCGTGACGGTTTTGATTCGAATTTGTTTTTTATTACTCTTACTGCGTGTCATTACTTATTTGAATGGTTTTATCTAGATTGACAAGCTTTGTTTTGATTTAAATTTTGACGCCGAAAATAAATTACCATTTTGAAGGGATTACACGGAAAGAACTAGGTCTAGTCACCTTAGTAAAGCTAGGCATTCACGACCGCAGCGCCGCGCCAAAATCGATTTGTGAATATCAAAACTGTAGCTTTTAAAAGTACTTGGCGCGATCCGTTGGATTTCCAAATGGACGGCATTTGGAAATCTTAGGTATTTGAGATATTCTTTGTTGGATCTGACAGAAGCGTCTGTTAAGTCCACGAGAGGAAAATACTCTTTGACTTTTTGAATTTTGATTTTGAAAACATAGTTGTTAGTCTAATTGATAGTGACCCTGTATACGAAGCTAGCGGTCCTGGGTTCGATTCCCGATCAGGGCAGATATTTGTATGATGAGCGCGATTTGTTTCTACGTCATGGTTGTCTATAACTTTAAGTATTTATTTATCTATATTTTTATTATATCGCTGCCTAGTATCTATAGTAAAATTATGTGATTAATTTAGTTAATTTAAGGCACTATTGGATTAGGGTGAACGATAATAGCTTAAATGAAACAATAAATAAATAAATAAATAATGCAAGCCTAAAATCTAGTTTAGGACTAGGTCAATTTGTGTAAGATTGTCTCCCGATATTTATTTAAATACAAACTTTTACGAAATCTAAAATCAGCCGAACAAAATCCAATAATAAACTAGTTCCAAGGTCAACTGTCACTTCCATCGACTTATTTTTTCTTCCCAACAGAAAAAGCCTACATGTTTTTTTGGCACCAAAGCTTTTGGAACGCGTCTGGCATAGACAAGCGTAAATATAACGTTCACATTATGTTTTATTTTTGTGACTGATAACGAAAATAAAAGAAACATTTCGTGTAAGCGAAATTAGGCAAGTATATAGGATACAGGATGGTTTTTAATAATGGATCGATACATTTTTGTGTATTTAAAAGAGCAGGTACTATTGAACTTAAATGATATTGTTTATTGCTTAGGGTGTCATTCGCGATCCATAATATCTTTTGTCCTAATCGTTATTTGTCTTAATTTATCGTTTGTCATAAACTGGTTTTCAGACAACTTGTTAAGCTTTCAAAAAATACCTGCGGTTAGGTTAGGTTAGAGTTGTGTTATAACAACACTAGAAAGTTTCAAACATCAAACGGAAATGGCTTTTAGGACAAACGATGAATTAGGACAAATGACGATTGAGACAAACGATATTATGGATTCCAATATAGACCCTTTTGCTTAATATATCACTTTGATTACCTTTTTATCAAATAATTAAAGATACTGCAGTGATCTTGTTATAACAGCTATAGACTGACATATCTGTTACGAATTAACTGGTATATTATTACCTGTGCCTACGTGTTAACCTTTTTTATGCGCAGTACAGTAAGTATCTAAACGAAAAGTTCTACCTTCTCATAATAAACTTCAAACTGAATATCAAAAAAAAAAAGCGGAATTGTCAAAAAGTTTTTGAAGTTATAAAGAATTATGTAGCTCTTCTCCCTATCCAACTCTATGAACGAAGGCGTGAGATTATGTATGTTTGTGTTAGTATCAAATACAAGTATGTCATTTACCGTTGCTATTATAATGGCAAGGTTCTAAGTAAGCTTAATAATTGTATATATATACATACATACATAACCTCACGCCTTCATTCCCAGAGTGGGGTAGGCAGAGCCACAGACTCACCAACAACTCCAAAAACTTGTTGATAATTCTATGACGACATTTTGCACAACCAGGCTAAGATGTTATCCAGTGTATTAGTGACAGGTTGCAAACCCATCGCCTAACAGCACTACACAGCCTTTAGTCCCTTAGTCGTCTCTTACGACATCCACGGGAAGACATGGAGTGGCAACATTCTAAAACCCGGTACCACACGGCTTGTATATATACATATGTCTGCCTGTTTACCGCATCCCCTGGCGACCTATTTACTCATTAACCTTTAAATTGTATAAATATACATGTATTAATAATTCTGTCTCATTATTTTACCTTAACTATACTTTAGTTTATTTAGAATAAGAAACCACAACAACATTATATTGCGGCTCGTGAACTGTAATCTCTTTACAATTTGTACTAGAGTAGAAATTGACGACACGCAAATGAAGTGACATTAAAACAATTTTATTTTGCGGCTCCCAGACTATTGTTCTGTACTATTTGCTAGATAATAAACAGTTGACCAGACGCAATGTAATAATATTGTGGTTTCTAATTCTAAATAAATTGAAGTATACTTATATCCAAATTTACCTCCATCTCAATTATTTGCCAAACAATAAGAGAACTCTTCAATGCTAATAATAAATTAGTCAAGTGCGTGTTGAGTTATTCAAAGAAGAGGGTTCTCTGAGATGTTATGTACTAAAAATAAAATAATCTTTGTTTGTATTCCACACAATATTTACTTACACACTGCGGGTTATTTTTAGTGGCTAAATTAAAATAATATAATTTAATTTAATTTTTACTTTCGTTTTGACATGTGGAATTTACCTTTTTTTTATACCACTATGCCAAACAAGCGTACGGCCCACAACATACCATACATTAATTACATAGATTAGGTAAAGTTAGACTTTTATAACTACAAAAATAAAACATGCAACGAGAGATGAGACCCAAAAATTCTACGTAAATACGTTCGTTGAAATGTATTTCTATAAAATAATAGGTGCCCCTGTAATGATTAGTTTAACGTCTAAAGCGCTCGAAGATTCGAGAACTTATCACACTTTCGGTAGGACAAGGGCACAATTGCCCCTTTAGTCATAATGATACACTAGAGGACGCCCGCGACTTCGTACGCGTAGAATTAGTTCCCCGCTACTCCCCCCATTTCTTCCCGTTGGGGGTCGATTTTCGGAAAATCCTTTCTTATTGCTCACTTACATCATGAAAGGAACCCATGTACCAAATTTCAAGTTTCTAGGTACAGTAGTTTCGGCTGTGCGTTGATATATAAGTCAGTCAGGTTTGCCTTTTATATAATACTAGCGACCCGTCCTCGCTTCGCTTCGGTTTATTTGAGTTTTCTGTAACACCCGTTCAAAAAACCAGCATTTATTATACATAGAAACGTTCCTCTTGAATCGCCCTACCTATTAAAAAAAAACGTATCAAAATCCGTTGCGTAGTTTTAAAGATCTAAGCATACATAGGGACAGACAGACAGACAGACAGCGGGAAGCGACTTTGTTTTATACTATGTAGTGATAGATTGTGCCCTTGTTATACCGAAGGTGCGTTACGCTTATCCATACCATTTTTTAATCCATTAATTTCTTCCCCACTCCTTACTTTATTTTAGGTAATTTTTAGGTACTTAGGTACGTAACCGCGCAATGTCAATACAAGTGACAAGCGTGGCCGTCGTGAATTAAAAACACCATACGCGCAAATTCTTAAGGTACTGGTTTTCTATCAGGGATCTCTAAAATAAGACTTAATCGTACACAAATATTTCTGTGCCCAAATTAAATGCCCACCGTTCTTCCGCAATCCCGCCTCCCAATATGCGGAAAAAGATTTTTCGCCTCGAGCCCTCTCGGATTAATAACGAGTGGCCCATTCAGGTTATAACAGAAATTGCGGAAGATGTCTGACAGATTGTTACACACAGCTATTAAGGAAGGGTGACAGGGCAAAAAGCACCCATTCAGTCGTTTTTATACCCCTTACCAAAAAAGTGTTAAATAACCGGTCAAGTGCGAGTCGGGCTCGCGCACGAAGGGTTCCGTACCATTATCAATACAACATTAGCCAAAAACGGCAAAAAAATCACGTTTGTTGTTAGGGAGCCCCCTTAAATATTTATTTTATTCTGTTTTTAGTATTTGTTGTTATAGCGGCAACAGAAATACATCATCTGTAAAAATTTAAACTGTCTAGCTATCACGGTTCATGAGATACAGCCTGGTGACAGACAGACAGACGGACCTTTGGGTACGGAACCCTAAAAATAAGTATCGCTACGTGATTCCCGTTCAGTCTACAGGGAATCACACATATACAATACACATACATACAATTAAGCACTTGTTTGGTTGATTTAATAGTACTCGTACTTAGTTCGCAATCAAGCGTGTTCTATGTAATTACATAAATACATACATACATATCTTCATGCCGGTCTCTCAATAGGCATAGACAATGGAACACCAGGTGCACCGGTCTAAACATACAACTTTCACTTCCTCTACATTCATCATTCCTCTTCATGCACTTACGTTGGTTTTGGGTGCTTTTGATTTGACCCTTAGGGCTTCCGCACATAACTGCGAATTCGCTACGCATCGCAAATATCTGCGAACTATTCCTAGTGAGTTCCTGGCGGCGTCGTATCGCATCGCATCGCAGTTATGTGTGGGAGCCCTTATTCAGTACATCTTGAATCTGATCACTGTATTTGCGTCTAGGGCGTCCCCTACCGTCATCTCCACTCATTCTATGTCATTATTATTTTTAATTTATAATGAAAACAAATTATGTTGTTGTCAAGTATTCGTAAATTGTTAAGGTTATGGGCCCAGGTCCATCAGTTATACCAGAAGAAAGGTATGAATATTGCTTTATCTTTCTAGGTGGAGAATAAACATGCATAGGAGGACATGTTTTTGTCTGTACATTTAAGTTCCGAACAATCTTTTTGTTACAACAATGTCCGATACTTTTTCTTTATCTTTAAACCTTGCTAGAATAGAGTTTTTAGTTATAGGTTTGGTTTTCATCTGTTCGTTTGTATATTAATCTGTGACGGATTGTAATGCAGTTTTTTTAGTTTGGTAGTTTGTAGACAGGTTTCAAGAGTCAAGTTACCAGCTAACTGTTATTTTGTTTCCAGAATTTGTTTGCGACTCAAGCAAGCATTGAGTCCGCATGTTTGAGAGACTGATATTATTCTTCTCAGAGAGAATTGTTCATAAATGGCGCTATGATTAGGTTCCCTACTATTGTTATAAGAAAGGCGATTTCTCCTTATAACATTTTACTTGTAACAAAATTGCTCGGAATTATTCTTTATGAATCTAGGTTAGGGATACAATGGAAGGCTTACCGCCTCTTATTTGAAGTTAAGTCTTGGGATATTTTCAGTTTATTTGATGATGGAGCTCTGGAAATGCTTTATTCCTGTCTGTTATAATGTCAATTTGTTACAAATGTTAACTTGGTAATGACGATGAATTTAATTATTCAAAGATAAGATGTTTATTCAGTAAAAAAGAAAAATATAAGCACAGGCACTTTAGCCCTAAAATTGCCAAAAAATAAAAAATCGTGAATTCAAACCCTATTTGATTCGAAATCAGTATAAAAAAATAGTAACCAAAAATATAAAAAAGTGAACATATAGTATGTGCATTATTAGATACTCTGCCAATTTAAGGATTATGATGTCTAAAAACTAGCAGCGATTCCCAAGAGGAAACCAATGCTGAGAACTTCACTGTGCTTCTGGCATTGCTGATGTTTATGGGCGACGGTGACTGATGCTTACCATCAGGGGCCTGTTTTATAAAGCTACAAATTACAATTTACAGGTTACAAGTTTCCATTTGACACAACCTCGACCAATGACGACATGCCATTTGAGCAGTGTTGCCAGTTTAGACCTGTAAAATTGTAACTTGTAGCTTTATAAAACGTGCCCCAGGTGGACCGTCTGCTCGTCGTCTTTTACGGCTACGGAAGAATATAATTACTAATGACAATGATAATACTTCATGATCATTATCATCATTTCAGCCAAAAGACGTCCACTGCTGGACATATGCTTGCCCAAAGACGTGCCCCAAGGACCGATACTGCGTCGCTTGCATCCTTCGGTTCCCACCACCTTAGCCACGTCGTCGGACCACCTTGTTGGAGGTCTACCCACGCTGCGTCTTCCGACACGCTACGCCACGCTTTGACCCTATCGGCCATCTGTTCTGTGGATATTTCTTTATTTATAAAGATTCAACAATTCTGAAGGTTACTTCGACGTCGTTATGGTTACCTATTTTTAGTTTGAATTTTCGTTTCTCAACTCTTTTATTTGTTGAAAAACATACTAACACCCGTATTCACAAACAATACTTAAGGGATCCTTCACTGAGTAAACGCACTGCGTTCAATACAGCTTTGTGATTGGTCCTTTTTGACCGACCTTATTATTCATGAGACGATTTGAACGCCCTTGTGCGTTCGTGAGCACTGTGAGACCTCATAGTGACGTTTGTGAATACGGGTGTAAGAAAACATCCGAGACTCAGAAACAATTACTTGCACTTATCACAAAAATATTTCACATAAGAATCAAACTCGGGACCGCTAGCTTCGCAGGTAGAGCCACTACCAACTAGGCAAACTGCGTCGTTAATAGCGATCTCTTCCAGACAATCTGTGATAAAGAAATAGCCTAGGACACACATATTATGGCGGTGTAAAATAATTGCTTTAGAAGTTAAGTCAAACTTAATTACAAGAAATACTGAAAGTAATATTGTTTATTGATGAATTTTTATCTTGAAACCTTATAAGAAATAGTTTTACTTCAATAACCCCAGTAATGCTTTAAACATCGTTAAACTCGTCCATCCATCTTTCTATAAGCACCTCGTCGACAAGAATTTTAACCAAACGCTCGGACTGTCGCTACTCAGGTCATGAATAATGTAAAAACACGTCTTTATGTGCTCTGACGTAGGTATTCTAATGGTTTTTAGACGTTTAACACCTAAACTCATAAATTGTTAAAGAGGAAACTATCTTTAACTCTCTTTATTGAATGTTTTTATTATATCAATGTAGGCAACTATTGATTTTTGCTAACATTTTAAAGAGTTTTTTTTGTATTTAATATTTTTATGACGCGGAAATGTAATTATTGTTACTTTTTAACTTTCATTCTTTGTTTACAGTAGCTATAGTATTATTCACTTTTTGTTAATTTCATATGTCTACCTTTTTTAGTTTAAGAGATGCAGCATAGTGACAAACAGACAAAACGACTGACACATAGACAATGGGACAACGGAGGCTTAGAAATAGGGTTCCATTCACACCCTTTGAATACAGAACGCTAAAAAATCAAGTTCAATAATTCAAGCAAAAATACGCAGCTTCTAAATTTCTAATACACTTACGTCTTCAAGCACCCTGTATACCTCAGGTGACCCTTATTTGAAACAACGCTGGCACTATAAAGATTTCCCTTGCCCTTCGAGGATTTATGACCACCGCAACATGGCGGGTGCAATATGGCGGATATTGCATTTTTTACAGGTCCACGTGCAAAATTGCGTGATTTGTGGATTGTGATGCATTGGGGTTGCGTTAAAATATTTTTTTATAAAAGAAAAAAGTAGAAAACACGGGCAATAAAAAATTGGGGTTCTATAAAATTTGAATTTGAGCAAAAATTTATTTAAGAAGAGGAATGATCACGCTTTTGACTTGCATCACCAAATAAATTGCAGTATTATTTGGTTGGTGTTCAAAATCGTAGATATTAGTATTGGGTCGGCTAAACCTTTCAAATAAAAAAAATAAAAATAATAGAAAACTGAAACGTACTAACCTATATTTTCATAACATCTACTTACAACATAATTATTCAAAAATCGTGGAAATTGGATTTGATTTCGGGGTGAGAAACATGGAGCTAAATTTGCATGTTTTTTTTGAAAGCTACGTGAATTAATTAAGCGTCTTGCCTCACGATCCTCTGAAAGTAATCAAGATAAGAACCACATGATTTAGCCAATTGTACTAAGGTGATGGAACCAGTAATGGACAAGGCACCAATAATGGACACTTGGTTCTTATTTTAAAGAAGATAAGGGTTATTCATTTGTTTTGCAACAATCAATTTAGGACCGTATGAAATTTGAATTAAGATTGAAGTGTCCATTACTGGTGTCTGTCAGCTAAAAGTGTCCATCATTGGTGCCGTCTCCCTAGCACTAATGTAATTCCAATCAAAGTGTTGTAAAAGATTAAAATATAAATAAACAATTTAAATCCAGTTTCAACTGTAAAAACTTTTCATTAACAATTCTCCATCTGTCAACTCGGTGCTAAACCTTAGTTCATCGATATCGTCTAGACTGGAGCTCTTAACAACTCTTATCGTCTGACAGTAATTGCTGCTGGCTGTAAGACTGGCTCTTTTGTAGTCAATTCATCCATTACCTAGTCCATTATATTTATCTAACTAGTTTCTGCGCGTGAATCACGAATTTGAAGTTATTTATCGATATTCTCTAAAAAGTCAACAAAATAGCCAAAAATTTAAACAAAGCCAAGCAATCTCCACAATTACTTTTGAATAATCAAGTGAGATCTTAAGGATTCATTAAAATTATGCTTGATCATTACATACATAAAATGTTTTAAATTTCAGCCGAAAATGGCTTTAGGATAAATGAAAATTCGGACAATCGATGCATTAGGACAAATGACAATTTGGGATTCCATAGGGGAACCCAGTTCGTTTGCATCACCTGGCATAACAAAAATTATGTCTCTATGGTACTTATTCGAACGGTACTTAGGCGTACTTTTTCGAATCAAATCGGATCAAATCGGAGAAATACTGGAAAAGGGCCGAATTTTAAGTATCCGAAACCGACGTGCGTGCATGACTCGATGTATGAATGTGGAAGAAGCGAAAGAGATATGTCAAGATCGTAGCAGGTGGAAAGAAGTGGTCTCTGCCTACCCCTCTGTAAAACAGGCGTGATTTAATGTATGTATGTATGTATGGTACTTATTCATCAGTTGTTCGGAAGTCAGCAGTGTGATATCTGCTGCTTAGCAGCAGGTTAGTATTTTTATTACTAGAATAATGGTTTTTAACTTTTTTTTATGGAGAAGATAAACGAGCACCCAGGCCACTTGATGGTAAGTGGGATCTAAAGATTACAATATAAAGACTGCAATCCTACGACCGCAAATGCGTTGGCAACCCTGAAGACTAAGATGGAATGCCTGTATGCTAGTAATTTCACCTAACAAAGCTTGTTTCTCTTGGGTAATAACTACAATCTTCTCACTGTACCTTTAAGTTTGTTAATTAATTATAACGACTTAAAAAAACATTAAACTCGCGCCCTAAAGACAAATTCACTGGTATTTGTATTAGACGTAATCCAAGACCCCATCTTCATTCAAGATTTTGTTCTACAAATTCTAAATGATCCCCACTAAATAATACTTGAGGCTTTGAATGTAAATCGAGTACGCTAATGAGTTTCTCTTCCAATAAATCTCTTTGGCACTCATTAAGTTGTTCCGAAAATCGGACTTTTCGCAGACTATATAAAACAGTCGTTTTGGAGCGAGAAACTGTTATACGTTTTGCATTTATGTGAATGAAATTGGTGAAAATTTAAATTTTACAACCCTCGCAAACTATTAAAATTAAAATGATGTGATTGCTATTTAAACCGCTTACACACTGAATGCGAAGGCGGCATGGAGCGGCGCGGTCCCATACTAAAAACGCTTTTACGGGACGCTTTTGGAACGTTTTTACAAACACTTTTATAAGCTTGTAATTAAAAATCTAACAAACTAATAAATAACATAATCAAATCTTGGAAGTCAATTTAAACCTGAGAATTTATTGTCTAATGCACTCGCAATCGGAACCGGCTTCAAAGTGGCGCAATTGTTTTAATTTTGTATGCAGACAAGCCTTCGATTTTCAAAATGAAAACGATCGTGATTGCGAGTGCGTTAGACAAAAAGCCCTCTGCTTGTCAGATTGAATTAAAATTTGGCATGCCTACTTGACATGACATGCCATAAATGATAACGTCGAGCTGGTATGACGATGGAGGTCGAAGGTAATGGCGGCCAAGTTAAAAACATCACGACAAAAACAGATGTAAAATACATACGAGTACACAGGTACATATATAATTACATACGCCTTCATGCTTGTCTTCCAATTAGGGTAGGCAGAGACAGAAGAACGCCGTTGCACCGGTCAAAACATACAACTTTCGCTTCCTCAACATTTATCAACCTCTTCATGCACGTACTTAGATTTCAGGTGCTTTTACTCCCTTATTCAATATGATCACTGGCTATGTGCGTCTAGGGCGTGTCCCCTAATCATACTCGCTCGCCATACTCTTCGTAACTCTTCTTTTATCCATCCTTTCTAAATGACCAAACCATATTAGCATACCCTTTTCGATCTTTGTCACTACATCTTCTTTCAATCCACATCGTTCTCGGATCTCGCTATTTCTATCTCTAGCCATCATCCTAACTCCACACAGTTCTCAGAGCTCACATTTCAACAGCATTGATCCAGTTTTCATTATTCTTGCCATAATTCACTACCATACATCAATGTTGGAGCCACAGAACAGAAAAAACAGTAGAAGTGTCAAGTGGGCGTGTAACGTGTGGCATAGTTATGCGGAGTTCCGCATAACCTACCATACTTTTGCCGCGATCGCTTATTTCAATATTTCGTTATTTCGATATTTCTAAAATAGGAAATAAATCCAGAAACATGTCTTATTGTGCTATTTTGGAGTGTAAAAACGATAGCCGCACCAAAAATATTTTCCATGGTGGCGTGTTGTTTTTATGATAGTTTGAGTATTGGCGACAACAGGTCTGATACTAAGCGAAGCTCATGCCACTTTCACTGTTTTTTTCTATTCCGTGGTTGGAGCCAATCGCCACTCACTCTCGCTGGCCATACCTTTTCCGTAACTCTTCGTGTAAAATAATGAAAATGAAGCCCGTCTACAACAAAGGCACTTTAAAGCCTCTTTTTTTAGTCTACTTCATGCCATTAAAAAGAAACCACTGTATTCTCTTCGCTATTTCTTCGTAATGGTAGCCATTACAAAAAGACGGTTCGATGACGACTTGATACATTTTAAATGCTTTTTTAAGGGCGAGATAGGGAGACGTGTTTTTAGAGCCTGTAAAAAGTTTGAACTCGATATTACGTATGATGAGGGGTATTGAAGTGGTAGTGGGAGCTGTTACCAATTTTTGAGTAGGTATTTGAGGCACAGTGGATAATTGTACAGTACTTCTTTAATCATATTTAAGTACAAAGAAGCAGACCTGGCTCAGGGATATTTGAGCTAAACCGGTGTATGTTTTTTAAAGTAAGTAGCACAAGTAGAAAATTTCATTTCATTTTCAACACTCTCTTGCACATAACCTGTCAATGGTAATTCTTGTCTTTCAAAAAAAATACGGGATTAAATATACATCTAAGACCCACAACATCTTTCTTGTAAAACATTAATACAGAAAAAAGATTACTCAACTTATTCAAGTTTAGGCCTAAATATCAAATACGTCGATAGTACGTGTATTTTTTAAATATTTATATCCTAACATTGGCATGGGTCATCGTTATTACACAATATCACATTTCACGCCGAAAAATAGTAATACAATACTCACAACGAAAACACTTTCGTGAACATTATTTGATACGAACTGAAAATAATGGGTACCTTTGATCTATACAATATCCTATTCGCAAATGCGATCAGAGACAAGCTCTCGTTGAACCATCAAATAGCAAATCTTTGGAGGGTTTACTGAACCGATTCACACGGCAAAAGAAAATGACGATTGATATCTTTTGTTTATAATCGTGTGACTGAAAATAAGAAAAAAGGCGGTTCTCTTAGCCGAATAGCGAGATCCGAGAACGATGTGGATTGAAAGAAGATGTAGTGACTAAAATCGAAAAGGGTATGGTAAGATGGTTTGGTCATTTAGAAAGGATGGACGAAAGAAGAGTTACGAAAGAGATATGGCGAGCGAGAGTGAGCGGAGATGTCGGTAGGGGACGTCCTAGACGGACGTATGGTGATCAGATTCGCGATGTACTGAATAGGGACCAAATAAAAGCACCCGAAACCGACGTACGTGCATGAAGAGATTGATGAATGTAGAGGAAGCGAAATTTGTATGTTTAGACCGGTGCACTTGGCGTTCCATAGTCTGTGCCTACCCCATTGGGAGACAGGCGTGAAGGTATGTATGTATGTATGTTCTCTTAGCCAATTTATGTAAGAAATAAATTAAAGTTGTTTGGTTATAATAAACTAAAGATGGAATAACAAAATGGCCCACCCGGCGCCTAAAAACGATTAATGTATAAAAAAAAGTCCATGCTACAGATGTAGATTTTTATTACCTTGTAGTTTTTGCTATAAGGATATAGGTACGTAACTCCAGCAAAAAATATGAAATGGTCTAAGATCCGAATAGGAGACGACCTTTACCCAGCTGTTTATTCGTAAAAAGAATTTTATATCAAATGTAATATGGTAAGTAATATATGGCGAGTAGGTTGACTGGAAAATTTCAGTCCAGTACAGTATACAATTTAAAAATAACAACTAAAAATGAACTTTTTTTTAATTGCTATTGCTTGTTTAATAGACCAATTACATACTAATCGAAAGTATGAACCTATAGAATATGCAAACGTAGCCTATAGACTATGACATTGTGGCAGTGTTGCTTGCGGCACGAATGTTCTATGTATAGTTTCTCTTTAATTGAGAAATGGGAATACATAACATTATATATATTATGAGTAAGATCACTAAAATTATAAAGTAAAATACATTTTTAAAATGAGTTTTTTTTTTAAATTTTAGTTTTATTGACATTATGGGTCGCCTGCTGTCAATAAACAAAGTATTCAAAATTCAAGACCATTGTAAGTAAAAAAAAAAAACTTTAAAATATATCAGAAGATCGCATTCAGATTGCGCAGACAAGTACAAAATTACATTTTCATCTGAACAAAATTGTCATGAGGAATTGAATCAACTTGGCCCCGACATTTCGTCCGTGCGTAAAATTGATTTCAAAAATCCCTTGTGACTTATAGCGATAATGCCATTTTGTTATGTTTTTGAGCGCAAACTTTGAATTATTTACTATTTCTGAAGCCGTAGACAAGATACTTAACGCTAACGTAAACGATTTACGAAAACTCTGAAAGTGTATAGAATTGACATAAGCGCAGTTATGTCGAAGTTAGTTGTACTCGTATTAAAACAATACATTTTGCTGGTAAAACTGTCTTCTTCATTGAATTCTATCATTTGGGTAATGTAAGTATGGGAATAAAACTATAGTAAATTGTTTACTTAAAATATTGTATTGTATTGTATGGAATACGAGATACCATGGCGCTGACCAAAATTTTTTTTTATCATTAAAGAACATAAAACCACCTTCAAAAACGCAAAAAAATACTTCTTTTAATAACTAGGTTACTCCAACTGAAATTGGCCTTTGGTTGAAACTATTCAAGTTCTATTTCAGTTGGACTAACCTATTGTAATGAAATGAAATGTTTTTTTTTTAATTTTCACATATTGACAAAAATTGGTGTATCCCAGTTATATAAAATAAAATAACATGCGCTTTTTTACAAAATACATAGGTAGAGAATTACAAAAGTATGAAATAATCAACCGACATCTCTTCTTGAGTTGCTGGTGTTTTTGGGTAGTGTTGATTACTTCCCATTAGTCAACCCTCAGCTCGTTTGCCCCCCTTTTGCTCTTATAAAAAAACCACAATGTTAGGAAAACTTTACATTAATACAAATAAAGAATACAAAATGGTTTTATTATTAACTCTCTATCTAGATCATTAAACCTTCTTCTTCCTTCAATTTTGCTCTTTGCGCTTCAGTTCTCTTATGTTCAAACTTAACAGGCAATGTACATGTAGCTCCAACGAATAACGTTACCACAAAACCAACGTTACCCCACAAGTAACCAAAGTTTTCGTTAATATATCCAAAAGTGAGGGTAGTCGCAAATGTGAAGAGTAAGGACGTCATATTCATAATAGTGCCGATGATAAGTTCCGACTCGGGAAACGTTAGTTCGGTTGCTACGTCGAAACTAACGGCGGTAAAACCGCACAGGAACGTTCTGAAAATAGAATTGCAACATCAAAGTAAATCATAATTAGAGGATTGATAGCTTAGTGTAGATTCGTAGTTAATACTGCCGTGCTAGTGTAAAAGGCGATCTTTCGACATTTTGACCAAATTGAGTTATTATGACCATTGTGATGTGGAGAACAAGCCGCGTCGACCCATCTTATCCGTTTGTCGATAAGAGGCTTGGTTGCGAAGATACGGTAAGGAAAAAGGCCGTATAACAGACTATTTTCCAGCAAATACTAATCAATAAAGCGGCAACTACGCAATACTACATTAGAAATACGTAAAACAAGACACACCGCATTATTGTCCAGTGTAGGTTTGATTTATTAATAAGTTGAACTACTCTATAAGGCCGTAATTGCAGATTACTAAGTAAAAATAACGAATAACATATTTTACCGCCTTTTAACTTAGTATTTCAAATGTTTTTTTCTATCTGCTCATAATCTAAATGAACGTAACAGAGTTTTCTAGACAAAAAGACCGTATGTCAGTATTTTGCGGTATTTTAGTCTAGCTAATGCCGATTTTTTAATAATGATAAACTTGTTTAAATCAACGTTTGTTTTGTGATACGGTATTTTTACTTGGGACAGAGGTAGTTTGTAACGCTTAAATTACTATTCGAATATCCACAGAAGGCCCATGCTACTTAATAAAACCGTATAATCCCCACTCTCCTACATACCCCCCGCGGACGGGGAGGGCCCGCTTTCGGGCGACGCGGGTCCCAGCCACCTTCAGTTCGCTGACGTTACGAGTAATGGAGGTGCGTGTGCGCTGGCGCTCTTTATCACGCGAAAAGGCGACCGAATTGGCGAGAAATAAAAAAGTGAGTACAGTCAACCAATTTGATTCCTAGGCCACTATGGACTTTGTCAACGTGACGTTGTAAACCAAATCATAGGAAGTCTCTTACGTTTTGGTTGTCAACGTCACTTTAACATAGTCCATAGTGGCCTAGAAATCAAATTCGTTGACTGTACATACTACCTTCTAAATATTTATTACCTGAGTTCAGTAAAAATAAAAGTTTCTTAATGGTACGATCATATGGGATTAATTCGTCAAAGAAGTTGCTAGTGTGTTTGTTTATTGCTTTGTGACCTACATACTTTAGGTTCAATAATAATGTTATTTGGTTATGGCTCTTGCTTTTTAACACTTATATTAGCTTGACTACTTGAATATAACTAACTATCTATGTAATACTCTTGGAAGGGTTCTCATCGTCGGATCGACGATGTTAGCATACCTATTGTGATGACAAAATATACCTAATAATAGACAATAGCAGAGGCGAAAGGTGGCCGTGCAAACTCCTCAATCCATCCATACTAATATTACAAATGCGAAAAAGTGCCTGGCTGTCTGTCTGTTAACTCTTCACGCTTAAACCGCTAAACCGATTTAGATGAAATTTGGTATAGAGATAGCTTGAGTCCCGGGGAAGGACATAGGATAATTGGGTATGGATGAACTACGCCAAAATGCTTGGATACGTTTTCGTTGGTAGGTAATAAGAGTCCAAAGGAAAGGAAAAAATATCAGATTTTTTGGGTGCGCTATATAATTATACAAAATAAAAACAGTTTATTACATTTGGGCCGGATGGACACTAACCTTAGTCCGTCACGTATTCAATGATATTTTATATTTAGATACGTTATGCTCATACTAAGCGCACTAAAGCCCGTCACCAATTACTGACAGTTACCATGGTTACGATACTCCAACAGACAAAGACGGCAATCCGTAGCGAACGCTATTGTTAGAAAGAGATAAATAGTTGTTTCAAATTGCTCGCCATTCCCGCCAAGACAAGTGCCCGCTCACGGCCATCCTTTTCGCACTCCTGCGATATCTAATTGTGTATCTCAAGTTTCACAGGTGACAATGACGTCGGTACAAATTAAACAAATCATGGCGATGTACAGTCAACAGCATAAATAAGTGATCATTTATGTACCTTGTCGCTTTCAATCGTTTCACAATTTTGTATAACATTTCAAACACGACGTTAAAGTGACAAGGTACATAAATGATCACTTATTTATGCTGTTGACTGTACAAACAAAATGTAAAAAATATTTACGGTACTTACGAATGAAATGAGACATCCATTCTTCCTTTTACAGTTAGGTACAGTATAATTTCGTCAGCCTCGAAAAACACAAGGCGGCATTTTTTATGATTTATATTTGTTGCATTTCGGTAATAAGACTTTACTGTTTTTGATGCGTGCGTGTCAACGGCCGCGGCGCAACTGATCGGTAGTCAAACGGTAGTAAGGCAATTGCCTTCCTTTTTGAGGAACGCTTTTGCGCGCAGATGACGGACCTATCTTAATATAAATTATCATTGCACGTATTGATAAAAAAAGTGACAGATGTGTCATTGACAACTACCAGGACGCAAAATCAATAGCTCAGAGGCCCTACTTTGAAAATCTAAGTTCAAGTTACGTTAGCAGACGCAACCAAAAAATCTGATACATTTTTTATTTAACTAGGACGCTTATTACCTACCAATGAAAACATATCAAAGCATTTTGGCGAAGTTCACCCATACCCAATTGCTGAGCACACAACTTATGTTAAGTACTTAATAAAAATATATAGGTAACAACCTTTTAACTATAATAGTGTTTTCACAGATCCAAAATGCAGAACCCTCGTATTGAATGTCTAAAGACATGTCATTGACGTCTTTGTTTATTTTGAATATATTGGGTCCTTACCTATGAAATTGGCGTTATTTTTACGTGTTTTATTTCGTACGGAATTTATTCATTTTAATTTAAACTTCCACATTATTTTTAAATTTCATTAATACAGTAGGTATGTTACAAAGGTTTAAGATACAAATAATATGGTTCAATTTCTTACTTAGTGTTTAAAATTAAAGTGTGAACTCAACTCTTTTCATGTGCTGTCAGTTCTAGTGTTTCAATTGCGCAGAGTTTTATGAAGCTAACTATTTTTAAGTAATAAAGATATGTATAATATAGCTTAGAAGTGTCCAATATTCCTGACAGAATTTTATTTGACGTTACTAAATAGTCCGCAAAATTAAATGTATGAAAACCAACGTTTTCATAAAATTCTCCATATGAAACGCCAATTTCATAGGTAAGGACCTAATATTTGTACCGACTTTATGATGGTTTTAATTAGCATTTAGTCTAACCTTTCATCGTAGTACTAGATTAAAAAACCGTATTTCGTCTGACTTTTGCAGACATACGTTTTTTTAAACTAGTATACTAATATAAAATGATCGATATGAAAACAAACCATATTTTTTTTAATGGCGTACTAGACAAGATAAACGTATTTCTTATATTCGGTTTTATTGTTTAGATCGGAATCATTCAAAAAATATTTTATACTAAGCAATAAGGCGGTATGTTACAAAATACGTCTTTTTAATCAAGCATTTTTGTGATACGTTCTAGCCCTAGTTTATTATGTAGACGTGTGAGGAAAAAACTAGCCTATAAGGCGGTATAGTGCTCATATACCGCCTTTTTGCTTGTTTTTCAGTGGCAATTATTAATCGGCAACTAAGCAAAAAGGAAAAAATGCGTGTAAAATAAAACCTGCAGGTAACAAAAATACAATACTTATGTAGAAAACTAGTAAAACACAATATCTATCCGACACAAAAAGTTTCATTTCAATATCTGTTTAAATTTCCTAGAAATATGAAAATTAAGATTTCGGACACTTTTTTGCGATTATCTCGAAAGTGTCTTTTGTCGAAAAGTCGCCTTTTACACTAGCAGGGCAGAATAGTAGAGGATACGAATAGGAGACGATCTTCACCGGGCTGCTTATTCGATAAAAAGTATTTTATATCAAATTTAATATGTTAAGTAATATTATATAACCAATACCTTGTAACTTGCAAAGAATTATTAGGGATAATATTTACTAACCCTATAAATGCTGCAGCAACAAACATGACCCACACAGTCTTACAAAAGACCAGCAAAGTTGTAAACGTTGCCATGGCAACGCCTGACATGTAATAGATGACCATAAGCACGAGTTTGAATTTTTTCGTCCTGTCAAGTATAAAACCATAAGTGACTGATGCTGACATTCCAAAGACGATCATTGTCACGCCAATTCTGCCTGCGTCTTGTTCTCTTCCCTAAAAAAAGGTTTATTTTCAGAATACATCCGAAGTAATCTTACTACTATAAATAAATAAATAAATATCAAGGGACATTCTCACATAAATTGACCTAGCTCCAAACTAAGCTCTAGGCTTGTACTATGGGTACTAGACAACGATATAAATACTTAATAGAGAAATAAATACTTAAATACATTGAAAACATCCAAGACTCAGAAACAAATATTAGTGCTCATCACACAAATATCTGCCCTTACCGGGATTTGAACCTAGGACCGCCTAGCTTCGTAGGCAGGGTCACTACTAACTAGGCTAGCGATACGTCCAAACTATTGAAGATTTATGTTTAGACCACATCCATAGTAATCTTTCTAATATTATAAATGTGAAATTTAGGATGGATCGATGTTGGTTGCTCAATCACGCCAGAACGGCTGAACGGATCTGTATGAAATTTTGCAAAACAGAAAGAAAAATTGGATACATCCTGAGGGAATAGTGACTATACGCACCGCGCAAAAGATAGTACCTATTATAAATACAAATGTAACTTGATCGGTTTGTTACGCTATCATAGCTAAACCGCTGAACCGATCTCTATGAATTTTGGTATGGAGATGCGTGAACTCCAAGAAAGGACATAAGGTCCCTTTTAGCACGAGAAGTGGGTAATGACTTTTATACGAACGTAGTCTAAAAAATATCTGGCAAAAAATTGATCTAGAGACAAGATCCAATATTGTATTTTTAGGAGTTTATTTTCGGCATACCAATAGCTTCAGTAATAATATAATAAGATTTGCTATTTTGATACTGTTTCCAAACTTACAATAAGCTAAAATCATATTTTAAATTGGTAACAATAGTTAAAGATCAAAAAGTTTCAAACTTGCCAACTATTTAAATTATTACCAACGAAGAATTACGAGAGAAATAACGAGAAACTTTATAACAACAAACATCTCTAACACTCCCTGACTTACTAAAGTGAATCAAATATTCAGAATCAAAAAAGGCAAAAGCCGATAACTTGCTAAGCTGAGCACTTACCGGGAAATAGTTCAAAAATATCTGACTCAGTAAAGTGGATAATCCATTAAAGCATCCATTATTGATGCCAGTAGTTACAAAGAGGGCCAAAAGGTGGCGCTGAGAGAAAATCCTCATTAAAGTTCTAATGTATGTGCGCAGGTTAGATTTGGTTTCATTTCGAGATCTTGCTTGACCCAATGTTGGTGGCAGAGGGGGACTAGCTCTGAAAGCTAAAAAAAAAGTTACATCATTAATTTTGAATTGCCTAAACGAGAATTGATTACTTAGAGGAAAAAATATTTTTCTCAAACATGCTCGGAAAGGACGGCTTTTCTTTTGAAAAATGAAGACTGAAATAGCCTCATTTTATTCCTAGGACTAAAATAAATGTATGAAAACCCGTACCAAGTCCACTGCGATATTTTATTTAAAAATCCTCTCTATTGAATATAAAATCGAAAGGACCATGAAAAAAATCCCATACACCCAACTTGAGGGGGGGTGCAGTGTTGGGCCGCGGCAGGGGACTGCGGCAGCATAAACTCGAAGGTTTCAAAAAAATATTCTTCCAGAACTTGCCGGAAGTTCGTTTATATACTTATAACATTATGTATTTGTATCATTTTCCTCACATTGTTTGAGAAAATCATTATATATGCCTCGGCGGAAACGGGAATTGCCTGACTCAGACTTCAGCAGACCTCGCCAAGGCTCGGCCCGTCAACCACCTCCTCAGGCAATTCCCTACTTTCCGGGCCTAGGAAATAATGTACTATTATTGTGTAACAACAAGATTTTTTCATCGTTGGCCAGTAAAATTGACATGTAAATTTGTGATAAAATTATTGCACCAATTTTATTCGGCGAATCATCATTGTCTAAAATCTAATTTGAAGAAATGCTTTGGAAAACTGACGTCTCAAATACAAAATATTGCTGCCCATATTACTGCGCCTATTAAAAATAAATCAGCTCCTCTAGCTCTGTAGGCATAATCATAAATTATAAACTTACTAAACACTACCAAAACAGCCACAGCACTTGATACAATTGCGAAGTATAAAAACATATTAAACAAGTCGTCTCCTATATCCCTCAGGTCTTTGTGATCTGACACCAGCAATGGCGGCAGAAAGAACCCCACGACCAAACCGAACTGGAATCCGAAGACTCCAATACTGCATGCTGAAGAGACCTGAAACAAAGACACCATGGTTTTGTTTTTAAAATAATTAAGCTACTCCCAAACTAAGCTTAAGGCTTATACTAACTATGGATACTGGATAATACAAATTGGAATACAGGCATTGGCCTTTTAGTTCACCTGACTGTGTCAGATGACAGTTGAAAATTTGGTATATATTGAAAAGTCTAAAAGTACTCACATATAAACTTCATTATAAGCTACGCAATGTAAACCAAAAAGCCACCTGTCACCTATTATGGCTTGTTGGCTGTACCTTAATTATGCCATAAACAAAATGTTTTTTTACCAATCATCGGGATATGTAATGACAGTATTTCTTGATTTACCTTAAATCCTTTAACAAACACTTAAAACCTTTCAGAAACAATTAGTCCCTAACAGCTGCCACGTTACACTTCGACATTACCTTTCAATTCCCTTTGTATAGTTATGCACCAGCAGTTCTTGTAATCAATTGAGAAAGTAATTTTCGCCACCATTAGCTGTACTATTATCGCCGAGGCAGCTGAGCTAGATCGACTCGACATAGACGTCTTAAACAACGGTTTTGTAGTGATGTTTATGTTGATGATATTATCGATATCGATAAAAAATATTTATATATAGAAGTACAAAACGAGGGACTTAATTCCCAATGGTATTCTCTGATAAGTAGTCAATCAGCAGGCGAAACGGAAAATAAACAGTAAATATCTGTTCACTTGACCCAAGTAACGATTGACATACACGTACTTCTTGATCATAGATCAGTTAACAAATACTCATTTTGCATCAACCTATTTTATGTAAAAACACCTTTTTATGGCAAGAAAAAGACACACGAGCACACAGCCACCTGATGGTACCTAATAGGTATCCTGAGGCCCATGGACATTTGAAGGCAAGCGATCCTAAAACTCCAAATACGTTACTAACCCTGATGACTAAGATGGGATGCTTTAATGCTAATTATTTTACCGGTTGCCTTATCTCCACATCAGAACATAACGAACACTGATGCTTAGTGATAGGTTAAAAGATAATGTACTCATAGTAGTAGCGATTCGGACGGACCCTTCAGGGTCCAATAAATGAAAACCTTGTATAAAATAAAAAATAAAATATTTTATCGATACTTTACATCGATATGAGTTACCAAAATAGTGCCGAACTAATCTACCCTAATCGAACTTGCAATCGAATCGTCCGATTTGCGTCTTCATTTGTAATGCTGATCGAGACATAAGGACAGTTTACATACCGTGTAACATAATGCAATATTTACAATACCTAATGCGGTTACAGAATTATCACCAAGTTTTTAGAGTTGTAGGTAAATCTGTAGCTTTGCCTACCCCACTCTGGGATTACAGGCGTGAAGGTATGTATGTATCTAGTATTGGGTCCTTACCTGTGAAATTGGCAATATTTTTACGTGTTTTATTTCGTACGGAATTTATTCATTTCAATTTTAACTTCCAAATTATTTTTTAATTTCATTAATACAGTATGTTACAAAGGTTTTAGATACAAATAATATGGTTCAATTTCTTATTTAGTGTTTAAAATTAAAGTGTGAACTCAACTCTTTTCAAGTGCTGAGAGGTCAAGTGTTTATAGCTTAGAAGTGTCCAATTATCCTGACAGAATTTCGTTTGGTTTTCATTTGACGTTACTAAATAATCCGCAAAATTAAATGTACGAAACCACCGTTTTCATAAAATTCTCCATATGAAACGCCAATTTCATAGGTAAGTACCTAATACCTAATGTTTGTAAGAAATTAATATAACAACAGACAAATTGATTAAAAGTAGTTATATTGTAGAAGTCCCCAATTAAAGGTGAAAGAAAAAAACAGAAATAGTATTCCCTGGTATTTAATGTAATTAAAAAATAACAATATGAAAGATAAAAACCCCTTAATAATGGTAATCCTTTGAGAGCTAAAATCTCTTAAATGGTGTTACCGATTTTCATGAAACTTAGCTAAGAATAATCGAACTAGTTATTTAAAAAAAAACATTTGGGAGCTACTACGCCATAGCCAGATACACAGATACCTTTTTTTGTTGGGGGTTACTAAAGTTCATCAATATTAGTTGGTGAACGTTAAGCCCCTAAATGGATAGACTAAACAATTTCCAAGAACAGGCTATTAACATTCCATACAAGCAATATTGCCATAAATCATACAACCCTGCAAAACATTGCTTCTCAAATACCGTTCCAAAAGCTAATAGGATCTCCATGACTTAGTTACAGCGGCGCTAAGGCAATTGCAAACTTAACTAGTAGCCATAGCGATGTGTAGAGCTGCAATGTAAGGTTGTTTATGCGTCATGAACCACAAAATGCTTGCGTTGAACTCGCGTTGCTATAATTTCAGCTTTGGAATTGATGAGATTCTCTTTTAATTTTTGCAAATACAATAATTTTCGTTTGTTTTAGAATCAAGTTGAAATACGCTATTTTCGTAGTAGGGTGACGGCACCAATGATGGATATTTTTAGCTGACAGGCATCAGTAATGGACACTTCACTCTTAATTTAAATTTCATACGGTCCTTAATTGATTGTTGCAAAACAAATGAATAACACTTGATTCTTAAATAAAAATCAAGTGAGCATCATTGGCCCTTGTCCATTACTGGTTCCACTACCCTATGTGTGTTGTGAAACTATGATAATGATCGATATGTAAGAAAAGATCAGAGAGAAATGTGGGCTAGAAGAAGATGTAGTGACTAAGATTGAAAAGGGCATGCTTCGATGGTCCACTCATGAGAAAAGAATTGATGAAAGAGATAAACAGGGCAAAAGTGAGTGGAAGGGTCGGAACGGGGCTGCCCTAGGCGTACTTTTTCGAATCAAATCGAAAAAATGCTGGAATCGACATGCATATATGACTCGATGCAAGAATTTGGAAGAAGCGAAAGAGATTTGTCAGGATCGTAGCATGTGGAAAGAAAAGTGGTAGGTATCTGCCTACCCCTCGGGGAAACAGACGTGATTTAAGTATGTAATTTAAACTCAAGCTTTTACAAAATGATTTTCGCGACTGCGCTCGACAGCCGAGAAATGTTACGCTATTCCTTGACCCCTGACCGATTTTCATTAATCAATTTTAAGGTGACTACAGTACTAGTGACACATACTTACATATAAACTACCCGTATATAAACCAGCATTTATCTATCTATCTTCTAAATATATAAAAGGAGAAACTGACTGACTGACTGACTGACTGACTGACATATCAACGCACAGCCTAAACGGCTAAACGTAGGCACTTGAAATTTGGAAGGGACGTAGCTTAGGTACCGTAGAGGTGCACTAAGAAAGGAATTCCCAAAATTCCCACGGGAACGGGAATTAGCGGGAAAATCTGCTGTGACATACAGACAGACAGACAGACAACGAAGTCTCACCAGGGTTCCTATTTTACCATTTTGGTACGGAACCCTAAAAAGGTATCAAGTCACCATCAAAGCCTCTTTGTTTTAAACTTTTTCGTATCGTATCTGGGTTTCTATTTGACCATGTTCTGTCTCCAAGTCAAAGCTTGCCTTTAGACGCTGTATGTAACTAGAGGCTTAGAAACTCGGTCAAAGGTAAATCGATTAGCGCTTTCACTTAGCTTTAGATAGCTTTACTAGAGGAATTATTTGAGCCGTCTCGGATACGGCTTGCAGATAATGATTTTCACGTTGAATATTACATTTGCAAACAAAACAATAGGGAATAAGTATTCATGGTTTTTCTTCACAGCTTCAATAAAAGCTGATTCATGTTACATGTTACCGGTTTTTTTTATTTTTAGCGAAGCGAGGTCGAGTCACTAATACTTAATATCAAGTACACAAAAGACAGACATACAACTATAATAAACAGAGCTCTAATCACATTAAATTTAACCATGAAAATAAAATAAGTTTTCTAGACTGTATTTTGTATTCTAACGATGATAAATGTGTCTGTACCCTATCTTTATTGAGTTTTAGAACATTATGGTTATGACTTAAATTTTTAGATCATTTATTTTATGACTTGAATACACGATAGCACTGACGCATTTGAATTGGTTACTTGTTAACAGTGAATATATTTGTTTAAGGAATGAATAATAAATAATGGAATGCTTGTTTGTTAACAATGAATATGTTTGGTTAGGGAATCAATATTGAATAACCATAATTATGAACGTGGAGTTTTTAATTAAAAGCTAGGAGGATAAATACGCTAAGAATATGCAACAGTGTGGGACATATTACCGTCATAAAACACAAAAGTCAGAAGAAAAATAAAGGTATTGTATTCAGATTATTTTGCAATCGGTTTTTTGTTTTCGTAACATAATATTTATAAACGCACAAAAAACTTATTCTAGTTAAAGTATTTTTGGCCTCTTTCTGTCACGTTTAAATGTTACAATGACAGAATAAGAACAAACGATATTTTAAACACACTTTAGGTCTTGACAGAAGCGCGTGGAGCTAACTTCTGTTTAACAATTTGAACCGAAAGAGACGTGAAAATGCTTACAAGCTCTATTAATAGTTAAACGATTTTCATTTTCATTTTCATTTTCATTTTTAACCCCTGACGCAAAAAGAAGGGTGTTTTAATTTTGACGTGTGTATCTGTGTATCTGTTTGTGGCATCGTAGCTCCTAAACAGATGAACCGATTTTGATTCAAACTTTTTTGTTAGTATGCAGGTTTCTTAGCGGTGTTTCGTAGCTAGGTATCATGAAAATCGGTTTAGCCGTTTAAGAAATATCAGTTCTGAAAGAAGGGATCGCCATTAAATCAGAGGTTTTTATCTATCTAATAGCTATTACATCTTTATTAGAAACTAGCTTCTGCTCGCGACTTCGTCCGTGTAGATTTAAATTATCGTTATTCCCTCGGGAACTAATACATTTTCCGGGATAAAGTAGTCTATGTGCTAACCCAGTGTATAAGCTATCTCCATTCCAAATTTCATCCAAATCTGTCCAGCCGTTGCAGCGTGAAGGAGTAACAAACTAGCACACATAAACTTTCGCATTTATATTATAGTAGAACAAAGCTTACTTCTCGTTCTCCAAACCAGGTGCTGGACAGTTTCTGTGGCACACTCAGCATCAGGACTTGGGAGATCGCCACCACAGTCTGCCCTGTCAGAGTGACGTAGAATCCTCCAGGGTTTGCAGAGAACAGCTTGATGCAGGATCCCAAGGCAGTTCCCGTGGAACCGAGGATTGCTGTCCATCTTAGGCTCTGCAATTGACACATACAAAAGACGATCAATAAAAGTTGCAGAAGTTCTCTGCAAAGACAGCTATAGCATTGATGTTAAATGCAAAAAAAGAGACCTTCGTAAGTATTTTTGCTTTACCACGGAAGAAAGAGCAGGACTGCAGATGACGCTTACATTTTTTTTGTTTTGTTTTGTTTGCGCGTTTTACAGGTAAGAAGTAAACATTAATTGTATCGCTAAAAAGTAGTCATTCATTCATTAACTGGGCCTTTTCAAATAATTTACTTAGAGCCTGTTTCACAATCGACGAGTAAATTTATCTGAAATTTAAAGTTAACTCTCTCCTTGTCTATTCTCAAGTGTAAGAAAGATTAAGGGCTAAATTTATCTGTCAAATACGCTTTAATTGTCGATTGTGAAACAGGCGATTTGTGTTAAAAATTGAAAATTTAATAACGGAATCATAATAAGACCACGTTAAAGGCTCTCTCTGAAAAAAGTTTACATCCTAAAATTTAAGATAGATTAGTATTTAATAAATAATTAAATAAATATCAGAGGACAATCTAAGCTCTACTTAGGACTATGGGTACTAGAAAACGATAAAAATACTTAAATAGAGACTTAAATTCTCAAATACATAGAAATCATCTTAGACTTAGAAACAAGTACTCGCGTTTATCACACAAACGTAGGCCCTATCCCGGGAATCGAACCGGGGATTGCTAGGCAGGGTCACTTACTACAAACTAAGCTAACGCAGCGGCGTTATAAAAAAATGAAGTCAATTTGTGAAAGAAACAGTATCCCCAAATCCCCAAAAAAATTAACATGGCATTAAATCTATTTTCACTTACGATTCTATCCATAAGACTTGCAGCAGGCAACGCCAGCGGCAAATAGCAACCCATCATCACAAGGGATGTCAAATTGATGTGCCAACTACTTACTCCATAGAATTTTGATACCGCGTTTGGTATTATTGAGTACTGGAGCCATTGCGAAGAATTGCACACCATGTATAACACGTACAGTGCCAGAATGTACCACCTTATCGGGTATAGCTTTAGTACTACTTCTTCTTCTTCGTCTATTGTAGTCATTTCTAAAATATGTTCTGCTGTTTTAAAACCATTGTGTGTTGCTAATTCAGCATTAACTTTTTTTCTTTCATTACCTTTTGGCATTTCATCTTTGCCAGCCAGTTTCAAATGCTTCTCTTTGCTGACATTTAGCGGAATGTTTTCTTTTTCCATTGTAGCGTAGTAATTTGTTAGTTCGTTTATGGTTGTAAGAGTTTTGATTGAAACGATGACCTGAAGAAGACTCCATAAGATTTCTGTTTGTTTTTCTTTTTAATGTTAAGCGCACGAAACAAATCCTGAAACAATTATTCTTCGTTGAAACATAACAAGAAACTGGAGCGTGAAGTCATGTGAAACGTGTCTTAAATATCTTATCGCTATCAAAGATGGTAAATAAGGATTTATGTATTTGTCAACGAGTAATTAAACCTTATTCAGTAAGTTGTTTTTGAGCGTGTTTACTTTTATTTTCAACAAAATAACTCTTTTTGTTGGATGATAGTGTTTTATCGTGTTTAAATAAAGCCAAGTAATAAAATAACCTTGATTGATAAGTAAACATTATAATTTAATGTCCCAGTCTTAAGGTTTAAGTAAATATACGTACAATAAACCCATTTTAGTAAAAGAATTATATTCTATGTCCTTTCCTGTTTTTTTTTTAATGAATGTGAGGGTTAGTATTCATGCAATAAAATCATCATACCATTTTGCTTGGGTACTTTTTTACTGTACTGTTGTTAGGGATTCCGAGGTACACCAAACTACATAACTATTGTATTGTTGTGCATCCTTACCACAGAATAAAAAATACAGTAGAAGTGTGAATTAGGCGTGTCACGTGAGGCATGGTTATGCGGAGTTCCGCGCAACCTAGCTTAGAAAGAAAGAAAGTTGTGCTAATAATTAGGAAATAAAACCAGAAGCATGCCTTATTGTGCTTTTTTGGAATGTAAAAACGATAGCCGCACCAAAAACATTGTCCATGGTGGTTATATTTTTATGATAGTGTGAGTATTGGCGACAACAGGTACTAAGATACTAATACTAAGCGAAGCTCATGGCACTTCCACTGTTTCTTTCCATTCCGTGATCCTTACCTTCTAGTCTTGTTGAGTATTTGAAGTTCTTCGTCTTGGATTTTTTATTAACAAAGCGTCCAGATCCGACCAAGTCACAACCAACACTCTGTAACTGAGAGGATAAGACCAATCATCTACTTAATATATTGACGTAGTAAGTCAACAGTTAATGACGTATGTTGTGTGAATTAGAAAACGACATAGGTTGTTTTTCAATTGTCATTCCAAATATAGTAAAGGGACTTATTATGAATAAGGTGATAATATTTAATCCCTTTTGTAGACTGATTCTGTGCAATTATTGACTTGTTACATTATGACTTTATATGAATTATCCTCGTAAGGCCCAGTCTGCAATAGAATGTTATGTACATAATCAAAGTAGTATAAGTAGTAGTAGTAGTAGGCCGGCAACGCACCTGTGACTCCTCTGGTGCTGCAGGTGTCTATGGGTGACGGTGATCGCTTACCATCAGGCGACCCGTTTGCTCGTTTGCCTCCTATACCATGAAAAAAAAGTATTAAAACTCACACGTCAGCCTTGAGAAATGTTCTCTCTTGACGCGTATCTATAAAACTAGGGAAATATCTTGAATTTAAATGAAGGTTTTAGGTTCGCTAAAGCATAAATTACAGCAACCGTCTGGGGGTCGACTTTAGGGCGTTTCAATCGTTTAGACAAAATAAAATAGGTATCTTTTCAGCGCTTACTTATTTTATCTATACCATTTCACTTGAATCTTAAGCAAAAAAAAGAAATATACTAAACTAAAATGACGACGCGTCCAGTCTAGTTAATCTTGTCTTATCTTATTGGTGGAGTCCTTACGGATACACTTCGACCCTGTGAGATCTTTTGTGTAATCACCCCTCTTTTAGCGCTTAATCCAATGCAGTCTCCACCCCTTCCAGGAAGCGGATAGTGGAGTGTAATGGCAGTGCCTTGACATCGTTTGGTTTTGGGTAGCCACAACCGAGGATTTTCATTCTTACTCCGGCGAGGGCATCACATTCACACAATAAGTGTTTCATTGTTTCCACCTCTTCACCGCACATTCTACAATCTGTGTTGTCATGAAGTCCAGTCTAGTTAGTAGTGACCTGCCTAGCTAATATTTCTGTTATGAGAGCAAGTATTTGTTCCTGAGTCTTAAATGTTTTCTACGTATTTCATTACGTACTTATTTATCTACATATGTATTTATCCTTATCTAGTGTCGACGCTACAAGCTTGTATATTGTCCTCTAATAAGTATTTATGTCATTTATTTATTTTATCATCATATTCAATATCTAACAATAAATTCGTATTTCAAACTAGGCCTGAACGCGTAGTAACATTAAATAAATACAAGGAAACAATGAAATATGTATTTAATTATGTAAAGGTAAATAAAAGGATATTTCTGCGGTAACTTTTAATTCTCGAAAACGAACAGGTAAAACAACGTTTTTTTGCAATAGTTAATTTTATCCCAATCTCCCTATTTTTAACCGACTTCAAAAAAGGAGGAGGTTATACGTTCCACTGTATGTTTTTTTTTTTATGTATGTTCAGCGATTACTCCGTCTATTGTGGACCGATTTAAAAAATTCTTTTTTGGTTTGTTAGAGTATACTTTCGAGGTGGTCCCATTGTCAGCAAATCTGAATCTGATGAAGGGATCAGTGAGGAATTGAGGGAACTCCTCAAATATTGTATGCAAACATATAGCGATTTTAGTATTTTTAGTAACAAGTGTAGCATTTGCATTCAGAAAGTGTCACTTGGTGAATCGGAACTGATGATGAAGACCACAGATGGCCACCGGAACTCCTCAACGGTACCGATTTCAAGGGTGGCGATAAGATATCTCGATTAAGATAGTTGAGCGACTACAACGAAGCACATTTAATTGTTTTATAAAATGACTATGATTTTCCCGCGGCGTTGCTTGCGGCGAGCTTGAAATGTCTTAAAGTTTCATATATCAACTAAGAAGTGGGACTACATAAGCTTATTATGATCACTAAAAAGTGTAAAATAAAATAAATGTTTTAAAAAACAAAAAAACCGCCTTCAAAAACGCAAAAAATAACTTCTACTACTAGGTACTTAGTAGTAGGTACCTATCCTATTAGGTTAGTCTAACTGAAGTCGGCGACCACAATATTTTCAACAAAAAGCCGACTCAGTTGGACTAACCTAATAGGATAGGTACCTACTACTAAGTACCTAGTAGTAGAAGTTATTTTTTGCGTTTTTGAAGGCGGTTTTTTTTGTTTTTTAAAACATTTATTTTTTCTACTAAATAAAGTAATATACCTCGTTGCAATAGTTTTCATCGACATAGTTAGCAAACGTGTTCGTGGTTCAATAAATCTGTCCACGCGCGTTATTGGTGTTGTTAATATTCGCACTGTTAGCTCGAATAACATAGAATAATTGTTTGATGTTATAATTTGGTGTTGAGTTTATAATTGCTTTTATACAGGATGTTCGAAGATAGATATCTAAATAAATAAAAGTTATTAGTTAATTAATGACCTAACTGGTGACGATAAACAATAGTATATTACTTAACAAGGGCTGTAAAAGAAAGAAAGCCTGAAATCGCAGGTATTTGAGACCCGAGCCGTAGGCGAGGGTTGTAAATATGCGATAGAGGGCTTTCTTTTTTACTGCCCGTGATGAGTACACAATTTTACGTCTTCACCTGGCCACAATGCGAGTTATACCGTGCGCGCAGCGTGCGATAAAACTCACATTACGGCCAGGTGTTACGTAAATAATTTAAAAACGTTTTTGCTTTATGAGTTTGTAAAATGATAATGTTTGCCAAAACCAAGACTAGGGTCAAATGGAGGAATGGATGAATACCACTTTTTTAGGATTCCGCAGTCTAACTACTACCCTTACAACTATGCCCGTCCATCTGGCTATCTGTGTGTATATTAGTCTATCTGTATGTCACTCTTTCTCAAAATCTATCAAACCTGAAATTTTGTATTTTACATATAAAATATAGCAGGAAATCTAATACAAGTTCCAAACTAGTTCACAAATACGGATTTGGACTAAAACTATTGAAAGGGAAGGTCAAAACACTGTAACAAAACCCTAACAACTGCGGCGTTTCGGCCCCTTTTGGCCCTTTCAGGCCCTGCGACTTGTTTTGGCCAATATAATGCCCAAATGGAATTAATTAACAGTAATTGGTTGGGACTGGATATGTTTGTGTTGGGAGTTTTTGGAGTTTTAAAAGCGTCTATTTAACTTTGAATTTCGTTTGTTTTTTATGATTATTACCCTTGAGTAATTGTAACTTCATTATGACTCAAGTTATATACCTAAGTTTTAAAACTGTTTTATTTCAAAATTAGTATAACTTATGTCGTTTCTGTATCTAATAAATAAGTAAATACATAAATAAACTTATTAAAATATTAATGTGTTGGATGTTTTCTATGTTTTCAAGTATGTATGAGTATGTTTATCGTTGTCTGATACCTAAGTACAAGCCTAGAGCTTAGTTTGGGGCTAGGCCAATTTGTGTAAGATTGTCTTGTGATATATATCTATAATAGATAGTGTCAACAAATAAGTGGTTTAGCTAAGGTTCGCTCGATGAGTGACCTAATGGGTATTTTCCCAATTCTACAGATTTCTATTACAGATTTCCAATTCTACAGATTCCCAATTCTACAGATTCCCAGGTCTACAGATTCCCAATTCTACAGATTCCCAACTCTACAGATTCGCAATTCAACAGATTCCCAATTCAACAGATTCCCAATTCTACAGATTCCGTATTCTACAGATTCGCAATTCAACAGGTTCCCAACTTTACATACAGATAAACGTAAAACAAATAAAAAATTTCACAGTTGTAGGTAGGTTAGGTTAGGTTCGTTTTTATATGAGGCCCGGAGGGCCAAAACAACCCAGAAATAGGAGCTCCGCAAGGAGCTCCGTCGACTCTGTCAAATTAGATTTTCAAAAGTTTTCTATCTCTATGGACACAGAATGAGCTACCGCCAAGACCGACCAATCAAAGACGGGTGACTAGGCCTAGGCCTTCTGTAGAAATGGGAATCTGTAGAATTGGGAATCTGTAGAATTGGGAATCTGTTGAATTGGGAATCTGTTGAATTGGGAATCTGTTGAATTGCGAATCTGTAGAATTGGGAATCTGTAGACCTGGGAATCTGTAGAATTGGGAATCTGTAGAGCTGAGAATCTGTAGAATTGGGAATCTGTCGAGCTGGTAAAAATGGACCTAATGTAAATCTAGACTTAATTACTGAACGATAGCCAATGCACAGAAATAACATGCATAGCATCAATATTTTGGTAGCCATGAAAAACATATCGTTATCATGGGTGTGTAATGTTTAGCATAAAAACAAATGGTCTAATGATCATTTTACATAACACGAATTGCATAATTTCAATCTGTATAATAAACCATCGATATAAGAGTCATGATGCATAAAACAAAATGCATACTTTCAAAAACTATAATATTTATAAATTAAAAAATTAATATTTTCTAACTGCTTTCATTAATATTAATGTGGTCATAGTTCTAACCTAACCTAACCTTGTTAGAAGAAATTGACTTAAAATGCATAATAACAAGAAAATTATAGTTATACTAAATGAGTGTTATGTTATTCGATCGTATGCCAGATAAAATTATACAATTGGTTTTTATGCTAAACGTTCATTATGCTTTTCGTGGTTAGTTGAATGAAATTATACAAAATGTTTTTATACTGATTGAAGCGCACCCCTTTATCATAATTATCGTTAGTGTATCGTATCGTTAAAAGCAATATAGTTTAAACTTAATCTCCTGACTGCTAATTAATGACATGTTTGTTTGTATAACCTGATTAGCGGATTAACTACGAGTATGACCTGTTTTTGACGAACGATGTATCGAAATATTAGTCTTGCTTTGTGATTGTAACTGCGCCTCTATTCCCGACGGTCACGATATCGTAGTTAACCTGTTATGGTATTGTTATGACGTCAGACGCCATTACTGTCAAGTAAATAAAAGCTGATAATATCCGAAGGACTGCAGGCAGGGGCTGGATAGGGGAAGCCCAGGGTAGAAAATTGTGGCGAAACATGAAAGAGGCCTACGTCCAACAGTGGACGGACCATGGCTGATGATGATGATGAAATAAGAGCTATCAAAATGGTGACAATACGATAACAGACAAAAACTATTGTTTTTAGCGTGTTGAATAGAGGCCCAGGGGGTTTAGTATGCTACGTGAGATTTACTGTCATATTTTACGTCATTCATATGAAAATAGGAAAATATGACATAACGTCACACTTTAAGATGCTTAGTAATAAAAGGACTCAATTCACACAAAATACGCTTTTATTTTAAACCTTAAATTTACCCTTACGTTAGAATATGGAATAGACATATTTGACCCTAAATCGCGTTTGACCAGAGGGCTTATTGTCTAACGCACTATCACGATCGTTTTCATGTTGAAAATCGAAGGCCTGTCTGCATACAAAATGAAAACAATTGCTCCACTTTAAAGCCGGTTGCGATTGCGAGTGCGTTACACAAAGCCGCTCAGGTTTGACGTATTCTTCTGGCCTCGCATGCTAAGCCCACTGGTATGTAATTTATTTCCTAAATCGGCGGACTTATAATGTCAAAACTCAACTACTTTAATGCTAGTTTATTATCAGACTTGATATATTAGTTAGTAAGTTACCAACTTCTTGTCTTATCATTAAACTTATAGTTTCTTTTAAACAAAATTTAACTCAATGAGCAAATTATTTAAATTTTAGGTCATACCTAACTTTCAAGTCCACTAATGGAGTTATTCACAAACCAGGAACTTTGGTTGGCCCTGACCCTTATCTTACGTACCTGGGCGGCGTTAATTAAGATAAATTTATCAAGACAGATGATCTGCCCTAAGTAATAGAAATTTCAATTTCAGTAGAACAATTTTCAGGAGGCAAAATGGAAGAATAAAGTTTGTGTAGAGTGGACACAATCGTTTTCCTAAATGTGGTAAGTTTTTTTATAAGATAGAGAGGGCCAACGAGCACACAGGCCAATTGATCGTAAGTGGGATCCATTAACATTTGCATTCTCAAGCCTTCAATCTGAAGACAGCAATCTTAAGAGTATAAAATAATAACCTAACCAACAAAAAGTTGGAAAACCCCCGACATTGACATATCAAAGTTCAATACTTCAAAAACGGCTAAACCGATTTCAATAAAAAATGTCTAAGAACCACCGCTAGAAAACCTGCTTTCAAATAAAAAAAACCGCATACAAATCGGTTCATCCGTTTATGAGCTACGGTGCCACAGACAGACACACACACACACACACACACACACTTACACGTCAAACTTATAACACCCCTCTTTTTTGCGTCGGGGGTTAAAAAGCAATTGAAACTGCACCTAGCGTTCAGTAGCGCCCTCATTACTATTACTGTGTTTTCTATTAACAAAAGTTTTGTCTTGAAATCGAAGAGTGTTATTTTACTGTACAAATGAATAAACAATTCCCAAATACCGTGGTTCTTAGTATTTTATGAAACCACTTGAGGGTCACGATGGGTAAGACTCTTTCTTGGTCTTTTCAAGGGGTGTGTAATGTTTAGCATAAAAACAAATGGTCTAATGATCATTTTGCATAACACTAATTGCATAATTTCAATCTGCATAATAAACCATCGATAAAATAGTCATGATGCATAAAACGAAATGCATAATTTCAAAAACCATAATGTTTATAAATTGAAAAATAAATATTTCTAACTGCTTTCATTACTATGAATGTGGTCACAGTTCTAACCTAACCTAACCTAGTTAGAAGAAATTGACTTAAAATGCATAATAACAAGAAAATAACAGTTATGCTAAATTAGTGTTATGTTATTCGATCGTATGCCAGTTAAAATTATACAATTAGTCTTTATGCTAAACGTTCATTATGCTTTTCGTGGTTAGTTAAATGAAATTATGCAAAATGTTTTTATACTTATTGAAGCGCACCCCTTTTCAAGTCGCTGAGGTTAGTCGGAGACTTTTTGCTTCTCTGCACTCTCTCAAGTGCCTGCATGGTTTTCTTCCCCTTCACACAAAAATTACCTTAGCTCAATCCTATCTTCTTCGACTACGGTCCCATATCTCGAGATATTATCAGAAGAACTGCTCGATAAGTTAGAAAGCTAGCAAAATGTATTGTCACCCTTACGATAGCTCTAATTTACTGGAAAGTAATGGCGGCCGAGTTTACACGTCAAATGCAATATAATTATAATTGTTTTACCTAGTCGAATAATAGGCCCTGTGCCCGTATTCAGTATTTAAACCTAGTACAAACTTTAAAGTAGTGTTGCTATCGAGTATTCAATCTGTTTTACATATTTCCACTACGGCTTTATTCCGTAAAATTATGTTTTACTCGTAGTACAAGCGTAATTTAGTTTTAAACAAAAACTAGATTACGCTTTTACTATAACATAATTTTAAGACTATCAAATTTCTGCTTTCTTGTGAAATACTTCATTGAATTTTTTAACGCTATCGAAGTAACTTGTCTGTAAATTACTAATCTTTCTTCAAATTTTCACTGGAATTACGTTAATTGCTTTGTAGTTAAGACAACACTATTATTACCTATTTGAACTCCATCGCCAGACTCCTACTTGCCAAAGGCTTTATTTACTTGCTTTTGATTAATTAACCTAATTATTTAATAAACAAACAAACACACTTTACCATTTATCATATTAGTTTTGATAAGAATAGATATAAAGCAATGCCATGGCGTCAGTTTTTACAGCAGATAGGAATAAAAGGTATATTCATATTTTAAAAATAACGGTCATTTTCGGGGGACAAATTAGGAAATTAAAAAAAAAGTTAGTCTTTACTGTGTCATTTAAGGTCTCGTTATGAGGATCTCAAATATATTTTTGTTGTGATTGTAAAATAAATAGTTTTGATTTTATTCATGATAGAAGACGAAAATTGACCATTCCCCCCTGATCTCTGAAACTACTGAGCCCAAAAATTTGAAAAAATTGCAAAATGTATAAGAACAGAAAACCTATAAGAACACTATCTAAAAAAATATAATATTACGTATTACGGAACACTCTCCACGCGAGTTCAACTCGCACTTGGCCGGTTATTATAATTTAGTATCACTGTCGGATTTAAGGTGCAATTATATCGCTAATGTAAATAAACGTAATGCAAATTGACTCACAAAACTATAACACGAGATCCATCCCGATCGTTAACGCGTCCGGTTCTCCAAATTCCGGACACGTACAAAAAAAGGTCCGAGATGAAGAATCGAATCGAATTGCCGATAGAGGAATTCATATAATCGCATACCGATTATTATTATGCATCGAACGTCAATCGAATAACTTGAATAGAACTCGAGGGGCGTGCGAATGGCTCATATCTGTATGATATGCGAACATACTTGAGCGTAGTCTGATTTTATGAATGCTTTGCATATGTGAGCAGATTTTTATTTACAATATCGTTATATTTCGTAAGTGTTGAATGTTCTGTTTAAATACATACACACATTAAATCACGCCTGTTTCTGAGAGGGATAGGCAGAAACCACTTCTCTCCTCCTGCTATAATCCTGCCAAATCTATTACGCTTCTTCCACATTCATACATCGAGTCATGCATGCATGTCGGTTGTTTAAATAATATCATCATCATAATCATTATGAGCCGAAAGACGTCCAGTGCTGGACAAAGGCCTTCCCCAAGGTTTTCCACAACCATCGATCCTCTGCTGCTGCTGTCATCCAGCGGTTTCCCGCGACCTTTATCAGATCGTTGGTCCACCTTTTGGAAGGCCTGCCGACACTTCGTCTCCCAGTAAATAGGTAATATAGAGCAAAAATAAAAGAAACACAGGAGCAAAAATCATACATTTATGTAATAGTTGATAAACACATTACCCCCCTGCTTTGGCAGTCGGATAAGAACACGATTCATTCCGATAACTTTGAGCAAACTGTACAACTGTACAATGCAATTTTCAGGCATCACTCCGGATGAGAGAGCGCCAATAAATTCAATATAACTTCCGAAGGCCTGTCACTGACAGTTGTAACTGGACTGTAATAGCTATCCGAATTTTTTTCACTTGTTGTAACGCGTCCAGTGCCACGAACTAGATATCGTATGGAACTTTAGCGCGCCAGGTGAGTCGCTGGTAGTGAATTCATTGACCAATGTCTGAACAGTGAGTGAGGAAAGCTTTTGCAGGTGGACAATATCCTTTTTGCGCGAGGATTTAAACCAGATACAATTTGTGGAGTTGACTTAAAATAGGTACAGGCTGGTTGGAATCATCTTAGTTTCAGGGTTGCCACTCGAGTCTTTGGATTGCAGTCTTGAGATTGTAGTCATAATAATTTAAATGTCTATGGGTCTCAGATCCAACTTAGCATACGGTGGCCTGCTGAATTTTAAATCCACAGATGACACTATATATTATTATGTGTATCTGTAAGATAAATATTAGCTCTGTTCTTTTTGTTTATGGCAAAAAAAGAAAAGTGATATCTTCAATTTATTGTCAGATACTTTTATCTACGTAGGTATTGGAAAAATCGCCACAAAATGTGAAGTTTTATCGTGAAACACCATTAACTATGTCACACGAATAAAATTAAGATCTGATTGCCATATTGAAAAGAACAAGAAAAACAAGAAAAGAAAAATACATTTGTTCACTACAGACAGAAAAATTTAAAAACAGAAAACAGCAATAACAAATGCAAAAACGTTAATTAAATTAAATGTCGCTAGGTTTATCAAAATCTACTTTTATTAGAAAAGAGCAGATGTCTCCATAACGTTATTGCTTATGAACGTTAGTTTAATGTTGTGTTATCATCATAAAGTGAATTTAATCGATATGACAACAATAAGAATTTGAAACAAGATGCTGGATTAAAATTTAAATACACCTATAAATGCAAAATAAATCAAAAAGATGATGACATACGTTTAGAAAATGTCACGTTTTACGTTTTTCCCTGTTACTTTTTATCAAATTAGTGTTTTTTGTTTAGTTAAATAAAACATTTATTTACTTTACATAATTATTAAAGTACCGTTTGTGGAGTATTTTGGCGTATTTAAATTGTTCGCAATGTTTGTCGCAAGCAATACGTAAAGGCTTTGACTACACCGCTCAAAAATGCAAACCAACACTAATAAATTCGATCAAAAATAGCACGATAAGGCAAACTTCTGGCTGATCTCGGTTTGAAAGGCAATTTAGTTCGGATTAAGGACAATGCGGGAGCAAAATAGGGCAGACATTGCCACGGGGCTTACAGACCAAACTACCTAAACCAAAACGCGGCAGACGCATGCCAATCGGGGATGTCGTTTTTTGCTGTCGTCGAAATGCAATTGAAGAGATCGCTTAGAGAGTTCAATTCGGCTTTATAGTTATACATGCTATGTTTATGTCTATTTTATTAACGTACAAATTGAATGTAGCGTAAGACTTTTTAATATATATTTACATTCATATGACGACGCGCATAGTTGGTAGTGACTCTGCCTACGAAGCTAGCGGTCCTGGGTTCAAATCCCGGTAAGGGCAGATATTTGTGTGATGAGCGCGGATATTTGTTCCTGAGTCATGGATGTTTTCTATGTATTTAAATATTATAAGGTACCCATAGTACAAGCCTAGTGCTTAGTTTGGGACTAGGTCAATTGGTGTGACATTGTCCCCTGATATATATTTATTTTTTTATATTTATTATTACATTCACTATATTTATTACACATTTTTATCTCATCACGCGTTCGCGTTCTGCTACGACAGGACAACACAAGGGTTCAGCTGAAAACCAGCGCTGTGGCTCCAGCTGCAGCACATGCTGAGCTGAGTCCTATTTGACTTCACACTACAGTGCAGCGATTCCATTTCTGCTTTAATCTTGTTTCTTCTTTTCTTACCATCTCCGTTGTGTTGTAGTGTGTTTTTAGTCAAATAAATGTTTTGAATTTGAATTTAAAATTGAAAGGGGCAGAATGTAGAAACAAATAAATAAATAGCAAGGAACAATACCACACAAACTGACCTAGTCTCAAACCAATTTAAGCTTTGTCCTGTACTGTGGGATACTGTTTAATAATTATTAGAGAAAGAAACTATCCATAGTTCGTAATTCATAACATTGTAACATAATGTAGTCCGCCATTTGTAATTAATTGTGTTTTGTTCAGATACGTTTAAATTAATAAGTAAATAAATATTATATTAACTACTTATATTGTCACAATTGCATATTAGTTACGTGACTGAATTGCATTTAATTTTTTCATTTTTATATTCTATATAGGCCACATTATGGCTCTTTTACACGTCGGTAACATTGAGTGAATCTACTAGCGCTTCGGACAGGACCATCATTGCGGAGAAGAAGCGCCGCAAGAAACTCCAGCAGCAGAAGGTAAATTTTTCAATCATAAAAACACAATAATACTTAAAAGTAAGTTACATTAAGTAATAATAAGGTATTAAATTAAAAAACAATAAATTCTTAAAACTAGCAAAAATTAAATTATTACAAATGCAAGGTCAATAAACCTTTAACTAATTAAAGACTATGAGAACAACACGACAGCCCACGTTAATAATGTTAGCCGTAAACTCTTTGCTTCCCTACATTCCTTGAGGCGTCTGCAAAATTTTCTACCTTTTAACACTAAGCTTACCCTTGCTCGTTCCTTACTACTTCCTCTCCTTGATTATGGAGACATTGCGTTTCTTGACCTCAGGGAGGAGCTGCTTGACAAGCTTGAGCGTCTCCAAAATGTTTGTATAAGATACATTTATGGTTTGCGGAAATATGACCATGTTTCCCAATACCGCGTGCAACTCAAGTGGTTGCCCATCCGTCGTCATAGGGATGTGCATGTTCTATCGCTCCTTTTCAATTTACTTTTCACTCCTTCTTCTCCTTTTTATCTCTCCGAAAGATTTAGTTTTTTGGCCGATGGTAGTGGACATCGCCTTCGGTCTAGTGCTAACCTTTCCCTTACCGTCCCATCCAACAAGACTCGTATCTATGCTAAATCTTTCACGGTACACTCTGTCCAATTATGGAATGGGCTTCCACCGTGCTTGAGGCAATCTGGATCTGTCGGTTCATTTAAAGAAAGGTTAAAGAAGCTGTGGTTAAGTGAACAGGATGAGTCGTGAGTTTGTTCCTTTGCTCTGTTGTAGGTTTTAATTGCTGGTTACGTATGTGGTAGTATATATTAGTATATTTTGTTACCTATGTATGTATTTTATTAAAGCAGATATTATTACTTTTTAATATGTCTGTTTTCGGATGTATGTAACTTTTTTTTTTTGTTATTTTGTAAATTTGCCTATCCACTTGCATTGTCCTTGCTTATTCTACTCCAAGGTTAACTGGAAGAGATCCCATATGGGATAAGTTCGCCAATGTACATTATCTATAGTGATGCAAAATGTTTTGTAATTGTTTATGTGCAATAAAGAGTTTACATACATACATACATACACGACGAGGTCTCTACGTCAAAAGCCATAACTAGGTAGAATGATTAATTGAACAACTAGTCCTTGCAAACGTGAACAGACCGGACCCCACAAACAGCACCCGTTCCTCGTGAATGACGCGTATCTCAGCCATCGCCTCTCTCAACCATGTGATCGGGAAAGTGGCGACCCGATCAACGACGCAGCCGTAAGCAAAGACCTTTAAGCGAGCATGACATGCCCATGCTGCCGGACAACCAACATAAAAGTAATATTGTGTGAAACAGCCGACCTTCTGACTAAGTGACTGACAGATAGCCATAGCCTCCTAAGGCCCAAGGTCCTACCGATAGTACTTATTGACTTTGTCATTCAGACCCAGCTCCTTTGACAGTTGTGTAGCCATAGCGTACCACGGTACTACCGGTAGGACTTAATAGAAAACCCGCCAATAGCGTACCACGGTCCTACCAATAGGACTTAATAGAAAAACCGCCATTTTGTCTTCTAAGTACTTGGGTCTGAATGAGTATAAGACACTAGTACTACTGGTAGGACTACGGGCCGTAGTGACTACATGCTGAATTTTTCGTTGGGCCTTAGGAGGATAGAACAAAGAACTGCACTTGACTAAGGGACATCGCTCAGCCTAAATAGGTAGCTGGACCTGGAGACTAGAAATATACAAGAACTATTCCTTCGGCACTCTTAGATGCAATAATGCACTGAGACGAGATTTTCAAAAATCGAACCCCAAACGGGAAATAAATCGCGGAGTTAAGTACCGTAAAACAAATTTTACGCGGACAAAGTCGCGGGCGTCCTTTAGTTATCAAATAACATTTTATCCCTGAAAATGAAATTCTAAAAACCGAATCTCGCATTCTCAATATAAAAAAAATAGAATCTGTTTTTTATTTCAACCGGAATTGACAAAGTTTGTTAACAACTCGTAACCAATCAACCCTGTCGATAGTTCCAAAATTCTGCGAATTTGTGATGAACTTTTATTACCGTTATTGCAGTAAAGTTAAACTTTACTTGTAAACTATAACATTTTGGAAACTAAAACTAATTTTGACTTAAAATATAAAAAAAGATTGATGTCCTGTTGACAGTCACAATGCTGCTGTAAAAAATTAAAAACTATAATTTTCCCAGCAATCATAAACGCAATAAATAAACTACAATAATTATATGTTTTTCCTTAAATAAACTTGTACCGGTTGACTCCTAGATCCTGAACCCAAATAATGTAAAGAAGAAGATTAAAAGAAGATGTAGAGACTAAGATTGAAAAGGGCATGCTTCGATGGTTCGGTCTTGGGAAGGATGGATGAAAGAAGATTGACGAAAGAGATTTACACAGCGAAAGTGAGGGGAAGGGTCGGAAGGGGCCGCCCTTGGCGTACTTTTTCGAATCAAATCGGAGAAATACTGGAAAAGGGCCGAATATTAAGTATCCAAAACCGACGTGCATGCATGACTCGGTGTATGAATGTGGAAGAAGCGAAAGAGATTTGTCAAGATCGTATCAGGTGGAAAGAAGTGGTCTCTGCTTACCCCTCTGGGAAACAGGCGTGATTTAATTTTAATGTAAATTATAGACATACATCACGCGGATCAGGAGACGAGCTGTAGGTAGGCCTCCAACAAGATGGTGTGACGACCTTGTAAAAATCGCGGGAACGCGGTGGATGCGAAAAGCACAAGACCGGTCTGAGTGGAGAGCCTTGGGGAGGCCTATGTCCAGCAGTGGACGTCTTTCGGCTGACATGATGATGATGATGATGATAATAAACATACAAATAATAATTACAACACATAAAGAAAACCCTATATTTAGTTCACCGAAACGTGCTATGGCATTTACAGTTCCATAATTCACCAGTTCATGGCAATGTAGAAAGTTGCACAAAATTCTGTTTCCCAGCCATTAGTGAAGAACGACCAATTAAACTTTAACTCGGCTGAATGAAACGTAAACTGAGAGTTGAACTGATTCCAGTAGGCATTTTTTAATTTTAACAGAAACGTCTGTACGTAATTCAAATTATATTAAAGCGAAAAAATTTCGTCGGTCTTAGGCAGGATTCGAACCTACATCTCCTCTGGCAATCCGGGCCAATGCAGGCGCATTACCAATTATGCCACCAAGACCCTACTTAGAACCACGAAATTAGTGATCGCTTACTTCTTCATACTAGGATTTATAAACAAACGGGGTCTTGGTGGCATGATTCTAGTAGGCTTTATAAAGAGACATACTCGTAGATGTTTTTGTGGCAAAAACGTCAATTAACTTGGGACTACCTTCTGATATTTACTTTATCGATAACAGTTTCAAAGTGACATTTCATAGTAGATAGGTATTCAGTTCACCGGATTAAATAGACATTAACTAAAATGCTACTCACTACCCATCGACGTTATATAATTTACTAGAGGACGCCCGCGACTTCGTACGCGTAGAATTTTTCCCGCTATTCCCCCCATTTTTTCCCGTTTGGGGTCGATTTTCGGAAAATCCTTTCTTAGAGCTCACTTACATCATGAAAGGAAGCCATATACCAAATTTCAAGTTTCTAGGTACAGTAGTTTCGGCTGTGCGTTGATATTATAAGTCAGTCAGGTTTTCCTGTTATATAGGTATATAGATAGGTAATATTTAATTTGAGTCATTCATTGGCATAATTTTTAGGGATTTTAAAATTCAGGTAAATATCAATTTGAATAAACAAAATTTGTGTGTAGTGGAATCTAAGACTAAAAAACATTTGCATTCTCAAGCCTACAATCTTAAGACTGCAATCCTAAGACTTCCAATGCGTTGCCAACCCTTCCAACTAAAATAATACCTCTATGCTGGTAATTTCACCGGTTGTCACAAATCACATGCATTCAAAACTTCAGCCATAAACGATATCGGAAAGTGGTTCGAAATTGACATCCGAGAATAGATCCAAATTCACCAACACCACAAAATTAATAATGTAAAAAATGTATCTGCTGTATTTCTTTATTCATTGTTCCTCTAAATTCAGGAACTCTAGCGGGTTGGAGGCATAACTGACTTAAAGTAACAGTTAGCAGTTAATGTACTATCTCATCTAAGTCAACTTTGAAAGGAAGTCGTGAGATACACGTTGACTTCAAACTTTGCGTAATGGCTGTTACATTCGGTTGGATATTTCTCAAATAATATAGTAGTAAGCCACACACACAGATACATTCACCCCTGTCTCCCAATGGGATAGCAGAGACTATGGAGATATATATTTGATTCGGCCCTTGTTCAATACATCACGAATCTGATCAATATTATATGCATCTTGGGCGTCCCCTACAGACATCTCCACTTCCTCTAGCTCACCATACTTTTTTCATAACTCTTCTTTCATCCAGCCTTTCTAAATTACCAAGCCATCTTAGCATATTTATCCTTTTCGATATTTGCCACTACTGTCTTCTTTCAATCCACATCGTTCTCGGATCTAGCTATTTCTTACTCTGTCTCATCCTTACTCCACACATACACTTTACTGTTTTCTATGTATTTAAGTATTTATTTTTATATTTAAGTATTTATATCGCTGTCTAGTACCCATAGTACAAGCCTAGAGCTTAGTTTGGGACTAGGTCAATTTGTGTGAGATCGTCCCTTGATATTTATATATTTATTTATTTTATACTTATCAGAGCTAGAAATCCGCATCAAATCGGTTCATCCGCACACACACACATACTGCACACATAGCGGTCAAACTTACATCCCTCTTTTTGCGTCGGTGGTCAAACTCGCTATAAGTTAACCACGCCGTCCGTTGTATTCTCGTATTCAATATTCAAACCCATCGTATCGACTCATAATCCGCGAGTATCCCGGTCGACTGGGATTTAATTACGCGGCCCGGATGCGCAGGCGACGCGGGCCGGAAACCTTTGTACTGGCTGGACGAAAATGGACAGGAAAAGATAGAGCGGGTTGTGGAAAACGCGCTGTTTGAAAAAAAAACTGATGCCGTTTTTGATGGTCATTAATTATTAGTAATAAGGTAAAGGTAATGTATTATTATAGTAAGTAATATTTAATAATGTTTTGTTTTTATATTTTTACTAATATCTACATGGTTTTACTGAAAAGTAAGTTAACCACGCCCCTAGCCCGTATTTTGAAGTACTTAATAAAAAAAAAACTTAAGTTCGATATATATTTTTTTAGTTTTAGAAAGAGAAAATATAAACCGTTATCCCAAATTTTAGCCACTGGGACTTCACAAGTTGATATTTTTTTATATGCTGTTAAATGTCACTACTTATTTATTCCGAAATCCAAGCTTATTTTAGTGATATAATTTAGTAAAACTATGTCTCTCGCTGCTTGAAATATTTCATTTACATCTTTATTCCAAAACATTATCATCAAATATTATTTTACAACGTCCTTTCATGTAAGAAATAGAGCGACACAAATTAAATTTCCATTAAAAAATGTCTGGCTTCAGAAATATTATTTTACTTAGAAAAATTATGTTTATAAGAGAGAAACTTTAGAATAGTAGCAAAATTATTTCAATGTTACAAAAAAATCTATAGCCTTGTTTCACGATCCTAATTAGAAAAAAAATAACCCTTCATGCAAAAGTTATACTTATAGTTATATTTATGAAAATGGAACAGTTCCCAACAAAAATCGAGAACTGTTCCGTTTTCATAAAAAAACCGGACAAGAGTTCCGAACATGACACGGTCAACTCAATTCAAAATTTGCACCGCCGCCGTTCCTTGTATAAAGACCCTGTTTTTTTTTATGATTTAACTAAAAATATACAGATTTCAGATTTTTTCCTATACTTGTAGTAAAAGACGGTGTTACTTGCCAAATTTCATAGTTCTAGGTCAATGGGAAATACCCTATACATTTTGATTCCCTCGAGAGTGTCGAAATACACGTTTTTTGCGACATAAACGGCCGTATCTTTTTTTTACGTAAATGTAGAAGTTCGATTTTTTCACAGCTTCAAGGGACTGTAGATTTGAGTATATGGTTTAAATTTGAACTCGATACCTCCACGCGTTCCCGAGATAAAGGGTCTTGACACACGGACAGACGGACAGACGGACAACAAAGTGATCCTATAAGGGTTCCGTTTTTTTCCTTTTGAGGTACGGAACCCTAAAAGTGATAATTTTTTGGTAATCAAATTTAATATCAACCAGTTCAGTTGAGCCGTTAATCCAAATATATGGGATTCCAATTTAGACACCATAAAAATCTTAAAAATCAATTTTAAAACTACGACGTTTTTATCCATATCTATACTCGCTGTATGAACTTAAGTTGTGTCCTTTTCGAGCATTGAACAATAGGCGACGGGCAAATAAAGTTTATTAAATGTTTTCTGTGACCCATTAAACGTTTGCGTTTATGGGACCATTGTATGATGTATGGGAGACATTATTAAGTTAGGTGTTATTACGTAAGAGTCGTATTAACAGAGCTTGGGTGTAATACCCGTCTCAAGGTTGTCAAAGATGTTTTTTAAGGATTGACGTTTATTTTAAAGTAATTTGAGACGTGCATGATACTCAAGATTAGTTAACAAAAATAGGTACCTAAAAAAACGTTTGTCAATACTACTTATAATATAAGTAGTACTTATAATATAACTCAAATTGTGGAGCAGTATTTCTATGCGAGCTGGTTACTGCAATTTGACGCCTTTCGTTTATTTTACGTGTACTTGTTGAGTAGCAGTAGTAGCTACCGTTGAAATTCTTGATGCGTATTTTCGCCTGACGCAATAGTCTTCATACCAGCATAATAAATTCTTTAAAAAAACAGGACATAATTTCATATAAATTGACATAGTCTTAAACTAAGCTCTAGTTTTGTACCATGGGTACTAGTCAATAATTTATATACTTCTATCTATAGAGAATTTTTTAAATAAAAGTTAAAAATTTGGTTTATAGTGTTCATAATTATTGTTATTTTTAAAAAAGGAATTTAGGCATTTTAATATCTATAAAATGAATTGTATGTCTTGGTGAAAGGTGTTGATGGAGTAAGTGATTGTTATTTATTATCATTTACACGGTGTGAGTTGAGACTAGAGATTAATAATAAAAATGCTACCTTAAAAAAATCATGGCCATTCATGTACTTAAAAATCAAATAAACAGCTAAACCATTAAGGGACATAAACATTTACTTGTACTTTTACCCATTATTCTTTGAAAGAAAATTTTAGACAAAACATCTTTTACGAGCTTCCTTTTCTTTATTAACGTGGGCTCATTAGCTACGTCCTAATGAATTAGAAATATATTTAATGAGCTCTTAAAGTGCTGATGCTTTCTTAAGATTTTTTGTAGAAAATTGTGTCACTGTGAGATATCACAGAATTTTTTGTGGTAAACTAATGTACACAATCGTTTGCTTTGTTGGATACAATGTAATAGAGAAATAAATCATTTAAAGTGAATTGGGGTCAATTCGAAAATCGCAAATTTCTACCAAACAGGAAGTTATTTAATACACTGGCAACACTTACCAACACACACACACACACACACACACACACACACACACACACACACACACATATGTTAATCCCCTCCCCCGCATTATCTCCGGTCGCTAGCAGCCAGTGCGTGTGTGCTTACAATACTAATACATAGTTTACATGACTAGCCTATCTTTACAGAAATTGTCATTCACTCAAAAATATAACACAAGTCCTTGATGATTTATAATCATTTCAAATAAACCAATGAAGGAATCTAATTTAATCTATTTTTCACTTCAATTACTTGATTTCTCCTTTCTATTACAAATTTGAGACGCCTTAAAGGAATAATTCTGGTCTTGTCCTTTGTGAATAAAACCTTATTTTTAATAAATGTTTCAGAAGAAAATATTTTTGTCCACAAAAGAAACTAAATAAAAAATGATTTTTTCACAATAATTCAAACTTATTATAAATGCGCGTGCAGGTATACACGTATACACGTATATACACGTGATAGAAGTGAAATAGTGTCTGACGTGTACAATTTGCAACGCGCGCATACGCGACACTATCTTATTATTTATATCGCTTTGTATTTGTCTCTTTTTTGCTCCAATCCCGTGGAATCGAGGTACAGATTCCACTATTTCACTTCTATCACGGATTCACTTCTATCACGTGTATATTACGTGTATACGTGTATACCTGCACGCGCATTTATAATAAGTTTGAATTATTATGAAAAAATCTCTTTCTCGTTCTGTATTAAATATTTCTCCTCTCTCATGTAACGAATTCTGCCTAAACGTAAAGCATCCTTGAAATTTCATTTTCACTTTTTTTGCTTCTCATGAAATAAATAAACTAAACTATACTTTAATCGGTTATTGGATCGCCGCCTAAAAAGTTTCACTACAAAAACGCTAAATAAATACAAGATGTTATAACTGCCGCTGTTAGCCGTGTGGTTGCCGGCTTAGACTCTATGTCTTCGCGTGGAAGTCGTAAGAGGCAACTAAGGGACTGTTAGGCGATGGGCTTGTAACCTGTCACTAAATAATACACTGGTAAAAATCTTAGCTTGTTTGTGCAAAATGTGGTTACAGAATTAACAAGTTTTTAGAGTTGTTGGTTATTCTGTAGCTCTGCCTACCGCACTCTGGGAAGGAAGGCGTGAAGGTATAATGTAAATGTTATAACTGTTTATTAACACAACTGGGCTGGGACTCTGCACGGTAAAACTTTATTGCTTTTTACGAGTTAGTGTACTGTCAACGTTACTATAGCTCTTATTTACTTAACAGTCATGGCGGCTGAGTTAAAAACAATACCATTACATGTAAAAGATAATTAATTATGATTTTACAGAGTTAAATAGAGGTCCTGCGGGCCTAGTATAGTACGGTGACCACATTTGTAATGTACTCGCGCCAGGGTAGTGATTCTCTCATAAGCAAAGGTGAGCGAATGCAGGAGTGAAGTCCAAGCGGCGAGTTTAAGTAGTCCCGTCAGAGCGAGGAACACACATATTAGCGCGTGCATTCTCAATTAGGCAGCCTTATACGTTCGAGAAGCCATGCTGCCAAATTGAATACACGCGCTGAAATTTGTTTTGTTCGCTTTGACGGGACAACTTAAACTCGCCGCTTGCACATCACTCCTGCGTTCGCTCACCTATGCTTTTGAGAGAATCACTACCCAGATATAACTAGGCGGCATGTAGTATTTGGCAGTGTGCGGCATACGCGTAATGGAGCCGGTTACACACGTAATAGTGGTCGATTTTTGTACGTATTTTACGTAGCGCGGCTACGGGAATTCTTCTCAGTGTATTGCGCGTCAAATGTGGATAAAGCATCCGTCACTCTCGTACTTATGTTACGAGTCAGAAGGTGACGGATGCCTTATCCAAACTTTGTCACGCGATAAACGCAGCCATATTAGGGCCTGGAATATTTTCACTGGCAAAATACAAGCAAGTTGTAGTTGGCTTTAAGATCTTTTGTTACGTAAAAGAAAAATTTCTATGCAAAATTAAATGGTGTAGGAAGTAAGTTAGCAAAAGCGTTAACAAGAGCTGTTTTTAAAACTGTTAAAACTTTTAATCTTGCAGTTTAAGCGCTTTTCGAGATAAATGACTTTAAATTTGGTTTTGTTAAAGCTTTGCGTGCAAGAAATATATCTTTTAAATGGCGTACCTTAGCAGTTACTGTAATACTGCCAAATTTACGATCAATTACGATGGGTTTTGTCAAGATAATCGTCATTTAAATAGACGCAATAAAATTAGACTTTTTTTCGTCGAATTTGTATTTTTATTATGTGAATAATACTATGATCATGCGGTGCAAGAAATGTACCTAAAATTTTATGCAGAGTTTTATCTTCTAGATGACCCCACACAGCAAACACATGTTTGCGATCCTTTAATAGAATACTTTAGCTTATGCGTGTAATTTTTATAAGCCTTTAAGTTTATAAAGCATCCTGCCTCATATATGGTGCACTCACGTACTATGAAATGGCGAAGTGTTATAAATGGCGATTTTCTATTGTAGATTGTAGACTTCATTTAGGTATATAAATAAATGTATGTCACAAAAACGCCTTTTAAACTGGAGGCCTATTTCTAACGCTGTTCTAAAGAGCAGTGAAATTAAATTATATCTACACTTAAATGAAACTAATAAATACGAATGAAAAACAAAGAAGAATTACCAAAACTATTCAACACCTCCTCTATAATTTGTAACAGACAATACCAAACAAAAAAAGATACATTAAGAAATAAAGCAGAAGTTATACAAAGTAATAAAGATAGTGCCTACAAAGCAAACGGGCTATGAATCAAGCTTTAAAAAGTCGAATAAACTCCACTGAACTGTTTGTCAGTGTTAACAGTTTGCGCTAGTTCTCGTAATGGATACAAGTTCAGGAACTTCGGTCATGGGATTGTGCTTTTGAACGTTATTTGGTATTGGGAGGAAGTTCTGTGAATCTGAGAAAGAATCAGGTCTCGTTTTATAACCCGCAGTTAGTAGCGAGGTTAGAGGATATAACGCTGCGTCAATATCTTGAAATGGAGTATTTACAAAAGAAGTGTCAACCTAGGGTGAAATAATCATGGATCCACTAGAGATACAAATCCTCACTGCCCAAAGCATCTGGAAATTTCTGGACCCAACGGCCTTTGCGGTGAGCTGTAAACGGCTGCTACAAAAGATCAGCAATGGTCAAAGCGGCACACAAGGCTCATCTCAACCCCCAAAACTAATAATTTACAAAGACATTTCGATAAAGACGATTGGAATTTGTATGGTTCTTAAATGGAGAGCAAACGCAGTAAAGGATGCCCTCAGAATAGGTGGAGTTACGACCTTCGCAAGGTAACTGGCAAGAGTTGGATGAGAATGACCGCGGATTGTGCGGTGGCGAACAGCAGAAGAGGCCGATGTCCAGCAGTGGATTAGTATACACTGATGATGATAATGATTGGAAAACACTGGAACTGAACAAAATGAACATAAAGTTATATAAAGAAAGAAGGGAACACTTAGACTAAATAATGTCATCATAATCATTATTTTAGCCGAAAGACATCTACTGCTGGACATAAACCTTCTCCAATTATCTCTTCTATGTGCGCTAATTTATTGATGCGAATGCGCTACTCCCATCAATCAATTTCTTGCGATCTTTACCAGATTGTCAGTCTACCTTCTCATACCTAAATTTTGCTGCCTAGTCCGCAATTACCACTCTAGAATCTTTACGCTTCCGACGTTGCTAGAAATCGATGGATGCAAGCGGCACCGGACTGACAAACCTTGCGAGAGACCTATGTCCAGCAGTGGACGTATTTTAGGCTAAAATAATTAGTACGTACATAAAACTAGAGAAGGGCTAAGTAAACTCTTCATCACATCTAGATGTAAACGAAACAGAATAATGTAAGATGAAATTAATAAGTGTCACGTGCCGGGTTATTTATCCGACTGCCGAAGAAAGGGTGCAATGTTTTAGATCCGCATCATGCATAATGTATGTTATGTATGGTTCTTTTTTATCTCGTTGAAGTTGAACGGAGACCCCGATTTTGACAAACAAGGTGTCGTTAGATTTGTCTTAGTGTTACTGGACATTTAAAATACAAGCAAAATAAGTAGTTTCCCTGTACCCGTACAAAAGTGCGTTGTTATCGTTGTACGTCCAATGCCTACTTCTGTATGTACAGTTATATCCAAATTTGATCACATTTGATTCATGAACGTATCCATGTGACCGTATCGGAAAAATTGCATTTATGAATCATATTTGATTTATAGAACATAGAACCTAATAACCAGCATAGTTTCGATTAGTTTATTCACTCATCAATGTAATATTACTATATAAATTGCGTAGCATGTTTAGAAATACGAAATTACAATAAGATTGTCAACATATTTACTACCAATAATAAAAGAATACAAAATAACACTAAAAATGTATAAATTGAAATAAAATTATTAAGTAACTAACAAAATGGGTTTTGTATTATCCGATTTCAATATACATAAAAATAATGAATGTCAATACAAAAAACGACATAAACAATGCAAGCAAATTAATGGGCCTTTTTTGTTTTATGTTTGTGTTTTACTTTACATACTTTACATAGTACAAAACAAAGTCGCTTCCCGCCGTCGGTCCCTCTGTATGTACGCATATCTTTCAAATTACTCAACTGATTTTGATCAATAGATAGAGCAATTCAAGAGAAAGGTTTAAATAATATAGTAAATTCTGGATTATAATATACAAGTGTTACAAAAATTTTGTTTAAACCAAAGGGGGTCGCGGATTGCTAGTTACAAAATAATTGATAAAATACATTATTTAAGCCTACATAGAAAATTTTGAACCTTCAGGCTTAGAAGTACAGTGAATAAGTACAAACTTATCAGTGATAGAGCAGTCTATCCGAGACTTGTAATCAATTCCAATTCTACTTCTTTCGCTTGAAAACGAGATTAATGGCATGTTTGGGCGCAACCTAATCTCAGGACATTTATCTAAGAGTCCCTTAGCACTTTATTAGGTTTTGGTAGGTAATGTAGGACTTGTTTAGTGAGCTAAGTTTAACAAAATAGGCCGAGAATTTTATTTCAAAGTAAGTAACGAGGGGCGTTTGAAAGTAATCCCCCAAGCCTAATGTCACAATGAAAGATGCGGCCATATTATTGTATAACGTGTTACATAACTACCCAAAAAAGGAATTATAATAGTAATTTATGTAACTGATATATAACAAGACTCCTTAAAACACGATTGTGGTTTTATGAGTATTTTAAGGCTTAATTATGTACAGTTACATACATTACTTTATCTACACACATTATAAGTACTCTAACTGCCGCACTCAGAGACGTCAATTTAATGTAATGCTTGATTAAAGTTGCTGCTGTCACTTTCTTTGCTACAGCAATAGAATAAGACAACGCGTCACTAAACAAGCATCTAATTTAATTGGCGTCTCTGAGTGCGGCAGTAAGATGGGTTCAGAAGCCGACGACTTGACGACAAAAATGGCGGCGAAATAAACTTGTGCTGTGTCGGTGTCACGAATACGAATGTTTTTTTTAAAATCATAAACAAATTAATAAAGTCCCTATTCGCATGTCGTTCGAAATCAAATGTTGTACGATATTGTACTAAAAATATACCGAGTTAACGTTTCAATCGATACTAGAATTGGCCCTATTTCAATTGTGTTAGTTTTGGGAGACGTTCCTAATTTGAAACTACTTTATAATATTTGATAACATAATTACAATATTACGTTACAGCTATCATTGCTGTCACCTACAACCATAGGTAATGCTGGTCTTTGCCTACGGGTTTTGAAAGCATAATAGAGAACTAATGTTGTCATCTGTCATAGGTTATACAAAAAGAATACTGGCCAGTATGAACTCGTATTTATAGGTTATTCTGTTTTCAAAATTTCCAACATACATTTTGTTTGTTGCGTCACATAAACCTCCAGATATTAATAAAAAGCCAGCCAAAGAGTAAGTTGCACTCGCACATGGAAGGTTCCGTATTTTTTTTAAACTTTGTTTTATACGAAACCTTAATTAAAGAGTATAATTGCTTCAATTATTCACACTTTATAACATAAACTGTAAAGCTTCGGAGTGGCTAGAGTTTTATTTAACGGTAGTTGAAAAAATATTTTGAACAAAATTTTGGGACGAATATTTATAACAAAAATAAAATTTATAGTAACTTTTTTAGTAGCTCTGGTGAAAATCTGAGTTTTGACACGTTTTCCTGCTCAACTCATGCATGCCCTTGCACGCATTATATTTTTATTTATTATCATAGTTTTATATAATAATAGGTTATGTTTTTTCACTGTCGTAGGCAATATTAAAAAAAAAAACTGACTGTTGAGTTTTTTTGCGGCATTTCTTTTATGCAATGTTCTCCTCTTGGGTAGCGCTGGTAGATTTTTGACGTGTAAAAGTTTCCTTGCGGCCTATTTACTGAATAAACATCTTTTGTCTTTTTACCCGACTGCGGCAAAGCCCAAAAGGAGGGTTATGGGTAATGTCCGCTCGTAACTACAAGGGCTAAACCGATTTTAATAAAATATACGTGGTTAGATTCGTCTTAACCACTAGAGTGTCATAGGCTATATTAAAATTATTTAAATGTGAAATTGGCGAAATAAAAAATAAATACACGATACATTACTTTGACGACATTATTCAAACAGCAGTTGGGTTTTTTTAAAGCTTGCTTTTCGTTAGCTACAATTTTATTATGATACTTCCGATTCCAACACCAAAAAAAACAAAACAAAAAGACAACATTTACTTACAAACTTAACCAAGTTTCAAGGAATCTCACGACGGTAACACATTAATCAAGTGGCATCTGTAATTAGTTAATAACTTAAGATTAATTGTCATGTTTTGCGCACCTAGTAGGTAACATATTAATTGATTATGCCGCAGGGCCTCACTCTCGGGGGTGTGTTACATAATGTGAAACTTCTTGGTGTCAAGAGCGTCGTATTTGACGCATTGGATGCCTTACTAGTACTTAAGTAATTAGTGTTACGTCGGTGTTAATTACATAGTTGGTCTAATTTTCAATCGTGATTTTTGGTGCTTTGGTAGCGTTTTCAGCAGGCTGAAATCCTTTCAGTTCGTTTCGGAGGTAGCTGTATCACATAGTAATTACTAGATTATAAAATTTTCAACCATCTTTTCGTCGTTTTCAGGTGCTTGAAATATGTTTTTAGTCCGTTTTAGGCCACTCTTTATCAGATTACGTCATAACTTAAAAAAATCTTTTTTTGTTTTGTTTAATAAAGGCAGCACATTTTTATTATTAAAATACAAAAAATAGTCAAGTGTGAGTTGTGCTCGCGCTGATTCGATTCGAAATCAAATTCAAACCGGAATATAATACCTACTGTGCGACGATACGGAACCCTCGTTGCGCGGGACCGACTCGCACTTGACTGTTTTTTTTTTTTAAATTGATGGAAGCCCTCTGCTGTGTCCTCGCCGACGCTAAGTCAGTATAATTAGCCAGTATCAAAAGCTGCGAATGGCGTTTCATTAACGGCTGAAAATGCTTTAAGTTGTGTGGTGCAAGATATAAGAGATTTTTTTTCTGGCACGGAGCCAAGTTTGTAGTCTGCCAATAAAGCTAGCGGTCCCGCGTTCGATGCCCAAGTATCCTTGAACGCCTTAGGTCTAGTATAAAATGTGTCAAATACCATTGCATTGTACCATTTTAATATTATTTTAATTGTTCCTTATAATTATTTTTATTTTAATTTCGCACTGTATTTTGATTTGTCTATTATTCATTTTATTGTTATTCTTATACACTCTGACGATATTTTTGTGAATTCATGAAATAGTTAAATAAATCTAATCTTATCTAATCTATGTTTGCTATGCAATACAATACAATATAATACAATACAAATATTCTTCATTGCACACCAAAAAACAAAACACGGAACAGTACCTACATTTTAACTTTAGGTATACAAATTACAACTCGATTATTACGAAACAGTCTCTTTTGTTAATGTTCAACTAGTGTCGGCTGTGGCCGACATTAGCGTTAGGGCTGCCACAGACGATCCGTCGGACTGACAGGCCGAGAGGGACGCACCTATTTCTTAGAATGAGAGACGTATTTTACTTTCCCATTCTATCAAATAGCCACGTCCCTCTCGGCCTGTCAGTTCGACTGATCGTCTGTGACGGCCCTTAATAACACGAATTTCAGTTGTCGGCCAGAACCGACTGTAGCGTTAAAAAGGTAGGCCTAGCGAAGATGCTAACGCTGCTAGCGTTTCTGTTTTAGAAAACAACAACAACAATAGATCGTCTAGGTAATTATGAAGCGGTTGACGCAATCTATCATCAACTTACGTCAATCCTATACATATTATCGATTTTTAAAAATCCCTAACTTAGTGTTATGTATCTATAGCCAGCTTGACTAGGCCCAAAGTTTTTTTTGTTCTTTTTTTAATAGTTTTTAACAACAGATCAAAATACCTGCTTTTAGGTCATTGACATTTGCTGTAGGGCGTCGCCGTATAACGTTTTTAACGTGCGAGCGCGACGGCAATTATTATTGTGCGCGAGTAACAGAGACAAGGAATGGCAAGTAAATGTACGAAATTCTTCGTATTCCACCTTTACCACTTTAATCTCTTCTGATTGGCATTATAACAAGCAGGATAGCTCGCCACTCCGGCTATTGACAACACCGTAATTGTTTTTTTTGTGTCATAGATAAGTGAAACAAACACACGGGCCACCTGATGGTAAGTGGAAACTGTGACCCATTCTGTGACATTCGCATTCACAAGACTGCAATCCTAAGACTGCAAATGCGTTGCCAATCCTGAGGACTAGGATGGAATGCCTCTACGCTAGTCATTACACCTACAGTCTTATCCCCAAACCGCAACACAACAATGTGAACACTGCCGTTTGGCAGTAGGTTAATGAAAGGTATTTATTTAACTTACACACGATGTCCACGGCACAACCACTCAACACAACATAAATTAATAGATAAGCTACACAACACAACATAAATTGTCAAGACTAATGTCAAGTAATGCAGATAGTGTTTAGTTTATCTGATGGCCACCTGAGCGCTGTTTGTTGCGACATGCATGCATGTTATTTTTAATTTTATTTCATTGTTTGTTTTAAATGTACCTTAATGTCTGTATGGCCTTCCGTGTTTTCACCGAGCGGCCCCAACGGAAGACCAGCGTTGGCTTCACAGCCAGCACATGCTGAGTTGGGACCGTTTCGCAACACTAGCACTACATGTCATCTCTTTTCCTTTTTTTTTTTGTTTTTTTTTCTTGTCTGTGTGTTATTGTTGTGAATAAATGTTTTACTTACTTACTTACTTACTTACTCATATTCTGCTTGTAACTTGGACTACAGGTCGGGTACGCAACAGCATGATGAATACTTCATTACAGCGGAATAGGGCGAAGGTTACCTTTCGGAATTCTCTGTAATTATTGTTTTTTATTTCGCCTTTCAAACATTTTTCATGATACTTAGTTTGAATGGTCTTTGATGTTGACTTGTTTAGTTGGGGCTTGAAAATTAAATTCCAGTTGCGCTTTATAAGCTTTCATGTATAGTGAATTAAAAAACGAACTAATTCAACGAGGGAAGTTGTTTTGAATGTAGAAAAATCATTTAATTCAATGGAATAGCAGAGCTGTCGACTTAAAAACTGTTGAATTCGCCAGTATAAAAAGTACTTTTATGTACTTTCCTATCTTGGTCATAAAAAGCGGTTTAGTGATTTAGCTACGAAAGCATTACAAACAAAGAGAGTAACTTTCGCATTTATAGTGTTGAGTATGAATTAAAAATAAGTAGGGAAATGTTTAAGGTTCTTAATATGGGTAAATAGATAACTATGAGCATACAAAAACCGTTTAATTCAAATGGCATGGAGGATATACGTTCAAAAAAATTAGAACCAGCCAAGAGAGATTTTCTGTTAGTTGAGAAAAAAATAGTTATGATATTATTTTATTAGTTATATCAACCAAAGCTGATATTAACAACAGCAGGTTCTTTACTGATCCAATTAACATAATTTGTTGATTTATCTAACGTATTGTCAGGCTCGTATGGAATCAAGATGCTTATGCACAGCAATCAAAATCTTGTTAGAAGCGACCAAATTAAAACTAAATAATAATTGCGTTTAAATTGATCCAAAAAAGAAAATAATTAAATGTACTCTACGACCAAGTTTAAAGAAATAGGTATTTGAAATAAAAATAGTAACTACCAATTCCTCTTTACTAGAAACATTCCAAAAGCTCGCAAATGTCGACACAACTTTTATTCCGAAGCTTTAACACCTCACCGGTACCGACCAAAACCGGAAATAAAACTAAAGTTTTTAAATCGGCTCCGGAAGTACCGGACAGCTGGTCGAAAGTAGTGGTTAACACTGTTTTAAACTAACTAGCAATTCTGCCAATATATTAGGTTAAAAAAACCCGACTACATTTTTGGATATTGTCGACTATGTGTTTAATGGTGATAGGACCTTGTGCAAGATCAGTCCGGATCGTTACCACCATCAGATCTTATCCTTAAACCTACTGCCAAGCATCAGTCCACCCAAACTAATTTTCTATTAAAAAGAACACGTCCAAATTGGTCCATCGGTTTAAACTACGATGCCACACACAGACACACAGATACGCAAACACACAGATACACAAACACACAGATACACAGATACACAGATACACAGATACGCAGACACACAAATATACAGACACAGAGATACGCAGATACTCAGATACACAGGCAGACAGATACGCAGACACTCAAATATGCAGACACACAGACATACAGACACACGGATACACAAACACACTTGTGTTAGTGTTTTTTTTTATATAATTATTTATTACTTTATTACCTTCTAATGTTACTTTTAAGTATTATTGTATTTTATGATTGGAAAAAATGACCTTCTGCTGGAGTTTCTTCCGGCGCTTCTTCTCCGCAATGATGGTCTTGTCCGAAGCGCTAGTAGATTCACTACATATTACCGACGTGTAAAAGAGCCCTCATGTGGCCAATTTACTGAATAAATATGTTGAATTTTGAATTTTGAATTTTCAGGTACGCAGACACTCAGATACACAGGCACACAGGTACGTAGACACTCAGATACGCAGATAAACGAACATACAGACACACAGATATAAAAACACTCAGATACACAGCCATTCAGATACACAGACACACAGATACGCAGACACTCAGATACGTAGACACTCAGATACGCAGACACTCAGATACAAAGGCACACAGATACACAGATACACATACACACAGATACACAGACAGAGATCCATTGATACGCAGAGTCATAGATACACAACAACACACATACACAGATATACAGAAGCACACGTTCAACTTTAACACCCTTCCGTTTGCGTCGGGTGTTAACTAGTAATAAATCTCGCAACAAAAAATAGGTATTTCAGTAGCAGCATCTATTTTTTAAACACTAATTAATCTCCTGGGGAATAAAATTCGCTAAAACGCGTGCAACGCTGCAACATTTTCACGTGCACTTTGAATATTTTAATCTTTTGTGACGCTGTTAAATAGTGCGAGACAACTGGATTCGTTCCGGGAGCCATTTTTGTTTTGTGCTGTGAAAAACGCTAAGCCCCGGACGTTTTTTGATTTGGTATTTCAATTTTATTATTTTTGGGTGAATTACTGTGATCCAATGTATAATAGTGCCCATAAATGGGCAGTTACTTCTTTTGTTTGATCATAAACGGTTTGTGCAATATTTATATTGTATACTAGATGGTACCTACGACTTTGCACGCATAGAATTTGTAGAGTAAATTTTTCTTAGAGCACCCTTAGGGTACCCAAGGAATATTATTTTCAAATATCAACTCCCTACTATGTATGTATGTCACTGTTAGTCACTACAGTGTATCATATTTGTATAGATAGATAAACAATTCTGGAATGTTTAAAATAGCTAGATCCCTTCTAGCTGATGAAATGATAATTGTGACAAAGATATTGCCGGTCAAACTCAAAACTTTAAAACCATCATAAGACCCATATACAATTTATTATGCAATAAAATGTGGGTCGTACCTAGCTCACAAGAAAGTAGATGACATACTAATTGCCAAAATGAATATGCTGAGGTCTTCAGGATATGATTTTTTTTATTGTCATCACCGGACAAACAGGCCGACACCCAACCTGATGGGTAGAGGTCACCGCCGCCTATGGACATTTGAAACGCCGGGTGCGTCAACATACGTTGCCAGTGTCGAAGCAATTTAATGTTACCCTTTCTTCCTAAAAGTCCCATATTGTAGCGCAATGGAAGCCTCAGCACAAAGTTCATTACAAATACCTATAGTACGCCGGAAACGTTCTAGAGATCCGGCGTGTAGTTGAGCGCAGTGACTCAAGATGGGAATGAGCATCCTGCCGATGACGAGAAGTGAGATGGTAGAATTTTGAAGATGTGTGCACCAGTCTAAACAGTTCCTCCAGTTCCAGGCAAGATGTAGAGTAGAAGATGACGACAAAGCAAGTGAAGGTTGGATGGGGAAACTGAATAAAGTTGGGTAAAAATCAAAATAAATGTATGTAAAGACGCTATTTAAAAGTCACTTAAATATGACGACACGTTGGCCTAGTTGGTAGTGACCCTGCCTACGAAGCTAGCGGTCCTGGGTTCAAATCCCGGTAAGGGCAGATATTTGTGTGATGAGCACGAGTATTTTGTTTCTGAGTCTTGGATGTTTTCAATGTATTTAAGTATTTATTTCTCAATATAATTATTTAAATCGTTGTCTAGTACCCATAGCACAAGCCTAGAGCTTAGTTTGGGACTAGGTCAATTTGTGTGAGATCGTCCCTTGATATTTATTTATTTATTTATTTATTTATTTATTTACTTAAATGATGTCTTACTTACAATTTCGTTACAAAAATGTATGTGTTAGACGTTAATCGACAGTTTCGTTACAGTGACAAAACTCTCTTTAACTGGACATTTATTTTGGTTTATACCCAGCTGCCCCACTACTAAGGAATGCAATTTAACCGGTTATTAACCGTTCTTGTATGAAAATAACCGATTAAATCCGGTTATAAACGGTTATTTGAATTCCCTACCCACTAGGGAATACAAATAACCGATTAAAACCAGTATTAACCGGTTATTTTCATACAAAAACGGTTAATAATCGGTTAAATTGCACTCCCCACTACCCACCACCATGTGAAGTTTCTTAATACCGTAGCAACGTGCTTTTATTGTCAAGTACCTATCCCATTCAGTTTTGATCATAAGTCGATCGACCTACTTAATGACTACGCACCCTCCCGGTTTTTTTTACTATTTGCCTGTAGATAAGAATATTCATAGTAAACAATGACGAAACAAAAGCAATTACCCTCAGCCACACATAAATACGAAGTACTAACAATTTCTTACTAGCGTTTGGCAATCGCCGTTTTCTTATGAAACGCATTGATGCCGAGTTTTCTTGAAAATGACAACTTGGCAGACCCGAAAAGCCCCTTTTCCGCTATTTGTGTTAAAATCTTTTGAGTCTTTTCCGAGAAACCATTGTGTTTGCACAAGAAGTGCTCATTTTAAAAGTATAGGATAACAGAGAATAACATAAAAGTGGTGGCGAAAACCCGCCTTTGGCTATACTCTGAGAGGTATTTTTGACTTGATTGCCATCATTGTCAAGTAAACAAGCTACTGTAACGTTGACAATACCATAACATGTCAAAAGCAATATGGTTTTACCAAGTAGAATAGAGCCCCTGGGGCTTAGTATGGCTGCATTTATCGCATGACAAAATGTGGATAAAACATCCGTCACTTTTTGACACGTATACAGTCTGTGACATCCATAAGAACATACATTTTAAGTAACGATAGCTTAAGTGCTGTGACCCGTTTAAAGATGATCTAAATTAATAGCTCCAATAAATTTAGTGTAATTCATTTTTAAAGGGTCCATCGAGCACCAATGTATTATAAGTCTAAGTTAATTGCAAGTTAATTGAGGGGTAATTGAGCTATTTTAGATACATTGCGTGGCGAATTAAATAGTATGAAAAAAAAGTACAACTTATGTTAACAATGCACATGTTTTTATGATAATTAGAATGCATTATTAACTGTTGTCAAAATATATGTTCGTATGGATGTCACACACTGTATAAGTACGAGAGTGACGGATGCTTTATCCAGATTTTGTCACGTGATAAATGCAATACTAGGCCCGCTGGTTTTGCACTATGTCAAGAACAGCTTCAATAATAAAATTGTACTTTCACGTTTCATGTAAAGTTTAAAAAACATTTATTTTATGTAACAACAAAGCATAATATTCCTCCATTTGCTGTACTATATTTCCCACTTTCCAATTTCTGCATACTTGCCTTTCTGTCCTTTGCAGTCTACAAAACAAATTGTTTCATGCTCCTCGGTGTGCACTGCAATGTGCATCGGGTGCGTTCACACGAGCCAGTTCTTACCTTCACTATCACTACATAGTATAAAACAAAGTCGCTTCCCGCTGTCTGTCTGTCCCTATGTATGCGTAGATCTTTAAAACTACGCAACGGATTTTAATGCGGTTATTACCCGACTGCGGCGGAGCCCAAAAGGATGTATGTATGTATGTATGTATGTCCAGTTCTATGTTCCCCGCTACAGCAAAAACCGCTTGGACGATTTTGACAAATGAGGTATCATTGGATTCGTCTTCGCAGCGAAGGTGTCATAGGCTACATTTTATCCCGGGAAAACGTTCCGTTCTTTTTTTTATTAATAAAACTAAAAAGAATGAAATAAATTAAATTATTTAAAAAAAAAAAAACCCGACTGCAATAAAAAAAATCTGAAAAGCGAAAAACAAGCTCTATACTTTATAGAAAATTGTAAGAGCAATGTACTTATTAATATTTATAACAATTTAAATTTAACTTGAATATTGGAAAAGGCATTGCAGGCGGGGACAAGCAAGTCTAAATGTAAAATTATATCTAGAAATAGGATTTGTAATTCATTGTGTGTCCCCGCCTGCAATGCCTTTTCCAATATTCAAGTTAAATTTAAATTGTTATAAATATCAATAAGTACATTGCTCTTACAATTTTCTATAAATTATAGAGCTTGTTTTTCGCTTTTCAGTCTTTTTTATTGCAGTCGGGTTTTTTGTTTTTTAAATAATTTAATTTATTTTAAATAGATAGAGTGATTGGAAAGGACGGTTTTCATGTATAATAAATGCTGGTGGCACGGGTGTTACAGAAGAAGCGAATATCACATTGATGAATAGCATTTTTTGTCTGGTACAGTAAACTTGTTGAACAAGCTCCCTTCGGCGGTATTTCCCACCAGTTATGACATGGGTGCCTTCAAGAAAAGAGCTTAGATATTTCCCTAAATGGCCGGCTACGCACCGACAACTTTTCTTGAGTTACTGGTGTTTATGGTCGGTGGTGATTATTTCCCATCAGGTAAACCTACATGCTCGTTTGCCTCCCACTCTTATAAGAAAAACAATAAAAAAAAATGTGTATATTTGTTTCAATATTATAAGTATGTCCATCAACCACGTTAAACGGATTCGAATGTAATTTAATTCGTCCTGACTCGTGTTTAACTTCCCAAAACAACAAAAAACATGATTTCTGATCGAGTCGCGGCTCTCAGCTAGTGTTAATAGTTCTTAAACCTAGCACGTGTAACATCGCCCTAAGCTCAAACCGCTTCTTAAGGCAGCCGCAAACGTTTGCAAATGTTCAGAATTGTTTTCTTGCGGATTCCACGTGTAAATGCTGGGGATTTCTCACAGATAACGACCAAAAGTGAGGAGTATGCTGGCAAACTCTGTTCTACGAATAAATAGGTACTAAATAGCAAAGGTTTAGCTACCGTTGCAAAATAGTACCTAGCAGTTAAGAGCGACCATTATAATTATTTTTTTGGCATGTCTATTGAGAGAGAGAGAGAGGGGGGGAGAGAGAGAGAGAGAGAGAGAGAGAGAGAGAGAGAGGGGGAGGGAGGGATCTACGACATTAGCATAATCAAGACTACAATATTAAAACCCTAAATGCGATGTCAACCCTGAAGACTAAAATAAAATGCCTTAATGTTAGTAATTTCACCGGTTGACTTCTAATAAATCGTTGGACATAGTTTAGGTAAGTCACGCCCCACTACTTTTCTTTAAGTACATTGATGCAATTGTTCAACGTTATTTTAAGAGGCAGAAGGCGGGCCTTCGTGGATTGAAAACAAAATTTTCAACACATGCGATGTTTTCCGTCGGAGTAATAACGAGGTACCTGTCGTTAGTGGCGATGAGACCGGATTTTATGCCTAATATAAGACGTTTTACGACTCTTGAGAGACCAGTTTTTGCATAACTATAAAAAATATAAAAACTCTGATATAATTATGGGCGACAGTGACTGCCAAAAAGAGAGATGTTATAAATATATGACTAATTGTCATGACGTAATGGAAAAGTAACCGTCTTTAATTTTAGTCCATAACAACCAGAGCCCGGAATTTTTGTGGCAATACAAAAGACTGTCGCAATCTAGCTAGTGTTAGAAATATTTTTTTATCGATATAATCGATAGTAAAGTTGTGTAATAAAAGAGAAAAAAAAGTTCCACGGAATGAAAAAAATATTTAGTAAATTATTTTACGTGAGGTTTGTAGAAAAATATATAAAAACAAATGCAATTTCTTCTTCGAAATCCACGTCAGTACACACAACAGCACATGATATTTGTGATTTGTGTGGTTTGTGATAGTGATAGGAGTAGATAATCATTAATTTCTCAACATTCTCTAGGAGTAGACAGTTTCTGAAGTGTCTATTATTTTCGATGAGGTAGGATAGTCACTTCATTCAAAGTTTTACCTTTTGTTTACCCGATGGGTTATTTTATTACTTGATATGATAAAGTAGGAGTTAACATTTAGATGGAATAACACATATAAAACAACGTGCGTGCATGACTCGATGTATGAATGTGGAAGAAGCGAAAGAGATTTGTCAAGATCGTAGCAGGTGGAAAGAAGTGGTCTCTGCCTACCCCTCTGGGAAACAGGCGTGATTTAATGTATGTATGTATGTCGCGAATGATTATAAAATAATGTAAATATATCGGCATGTCTTTTTAATACTCGATATCGATAAAAAAATGTTTCTAACACTAGCTAGATTGCGACAGTGTTTTGTTTTGCGGCAAATATTCCAGGCTCTGATAATAACGTGAACTTTTTTTGAAAAACGCTCAGATACGGCAGTTTTCAAAGCTTTTTCTTCGTTACACTTGTTCTCTAAACGTAGCAATAAAGAGTTTAGAAGTTCCAGTTTAGTCACAAACGTTGTAATACAGTTACAAAAGACAGTCAAAGGGGCTAGTCAACATTGTTCTTCTTACCCAAAATAACGTATCTTTATTACTTCTCCTGTTCTAAATAAAACCTTATTGTAAACACAAGAAGATCGCTTGTGTATTGGATATTGGATCGTAGTTACGCGCAAGATTCGAGGTTAGAACGAAGGTTTCACAATAATTGCGCCCTGAGGCTTGACTTCAAAGGAGTATTTAAATGATACTAAAATGGTTCAGATACAGACGGATTTCAGCCATGATTTAGTGTAGGTCACGTAGATTTGTTTCAACAGACAATTTAACTTATTAAAGGTTTATAAAAAACTAGAGTGCCTGCGTTAAAATCGTTTGTTTCTTTTCTCTTAGAAACATTTATTTCAGGTAAAAAATGTTGTGCGTGTTTTCCCGAAGCTCAAGCTTCTTTACGAGATAGTTTTAAAATTAGCAAAGCGGATAAACGGTGAAGATATAATAACTGTCGCATTTATGATTTAAAAAGAGAATAGATTATTTTGTTTTAAATTAGTTTTTTACGTTAGAGATTATCCCTCTTATTTAAAAACGTACAATAAACCTATATTAATAAAGTATCCTTTCTCTCTATGTCAAATTCAAATGTCCCAATGAAAAAAAAGGACAACCCATGTTATAAGCATGCTTTAGTTATTGTGCGTGTATGAATAAGAGGATATATTTAACGAATTCGTCATCTGTGATGATTATAATAATATCCAGCTGACAGGTTGTATCTGACATTCGACGTATCTTTTTAAAGTAAAAGTACGTCTAAGCACGGTACAGCAAAAAACACGTCTAATAAAAAGAAAGCTTTAAAAATCCGAGTTGTACAGCATCAGAACTGAGGAAGTTCTTTTATACTGCTTTCTTAAGCAATTGAATTTTACTTTTAACATTTTTTGGTAGATAAAACATCAATACATCCTATGGACTTACCAAAAAATATTTGTTAGTAAAAATTTTAAAAAATTTGAAACCGTGTTAAAGCTAAGGAATTACTCCCTCTTATTATTTACTTTAATAATTTTTCTAATGAGTCAAGCACATTATATTGTCGGCCATGCCTTTTTTGGCTTCGTGCCCACAACGAATCCGCTCGGAATGAGAAAGACTGTGCTGCATTTCCTGTACCGTAAATGGACGTAAGTTGGACAAGCGTCACACTCACGTCAAAATGTTAAGCCAAAAAGAAGCTCAATTTTTTTACTAACATCTTATCTTATCTTACAAAAGAAAGTTTGGATGTTTGGATGTTTGTTCACGGTTCAACCACTGAACAGATTGGGATGAAACTTTGTTCACTTATAGGACCGATTTCAAAAATTCTTTCACCATTATTCAAGTTAAGTAATACATAATTACGACACAAAACTAAAATATCAATTATAAACTTAATTATATTTTAAAACTAAAAAGCTATACCTATCTAAAAAAGGGCCCTGTGGCATCGTCCCGAAGATGCTGGCAGCATTTCCTCGCTGGATAGTTAAACTTATGCGTTGAGCGAGGAAACTGCCAGCTCTTCGGGCACCCGTGACGTCAATGAGCCTCTTCGAAATTTCCTTGAAGAGGCTTTAAGATAAAAGATAAGATAAAAGTCATTTATTCAGTAAGTAGGCCGCACGGGCACCTTTACACGTCAGGAGTCTACCAGCGCTTCCCAAGAGGAGACCACTGCCGAGAAGAAACGCCGCAAGAAACTCAGCAGTCAGTCATTTTTTTAACCATATTTCCTATTACAATGATACAACTTAGTCTAGTATTATATAAAGCTACTAGCTGCTGCCCGCGACTTCGTCCACGTAGATTTCGATTATAGTTATTCCCTCGGGAACTTTTAAATTTTCCGGGATAAAAAGTAGCCTATATGTTAATCCAGGGTATAAGCTATCTCCATTTTAAATTTCATTCAAATCCGTCCAGCCGTTGCAGCGTGAAGAAGTAACAAACACACACACACACAAACTTTCGCATTTATAATATTAGTAGGATAAATATTAATTTAAATATAATATCAAATATCATGCGTAGATCAGCAGGAAAACATGGCAAAAATATTAGGAGAGATATAGACGGAGAAAAAGGCAAAAACAAAAAAATTAATAATAAACAAAGTTTCGACATGTTTTCCTACATCAACAGTGTCCCCTAGACAAGATAAAGGTTTTACATTTGAACAAATTATTATTGACTAAGTTTCGAGTTTAGGCCATGCATTTTTGTCTGCTAGATAGTCCTCGACCCTATAATACGCTTTAGACATTAACGACTTTTTCAAGTAATTTTTAAGTGCTGAAAAGGGTAACTTTAAAACTACGTCAGGTAATTTATTATAGAAATGAATGCATTGACCAACAAATGATTTATATACTTTACGTACGCGGAATTTTCGAATAGCAATTTTATTTTTATTTCTTGTATTTAAATTATGTATATCAGAATTTTTGGTGAAAGAATCTAAATTTTTAATAACATAAATAATATTCTCATAAATAAATTGAGATGCTACAGTTAAGATATTAATTTCTTTAAATAGTTCTCTTAAGGAGTCACGAGAATTTAAGTTATAAATAGAACGAATGGCCCTTTTTTGTAAATTAAATATAGTTTGTATTTCAGCTGCCTTACCCCAAACCAGAATACCGTACGACATGACACTATGGAAATAACTATAATAAACTAAGCGAGCTGTTTCAACATTAGTTAGCTGTCTAATTTTCCTAACGGCATAAGCTGCCGAACTTAGTTTACCTGCCAGTACAGCTATATGGGGACCCCATTGCAAATTTTTATCTATTGTTATGCCTAGAAAAACTGCCTTATCTACCATTTGCAGACACTCGTCATTTATAAAAATACTAGAATCTACCGGTTTAACATTAGGCAAAGCGAACCTAACACATTTAGTTTTCTTAGCATTTAGTAGTAAATTGTTACTAGTAAACCAATTAAGTACTTTAACTAGTATGGCGTTTATCATACTGTAGTCTACGGACTTTCTATCTACCTTGAAAATTAATGAAGTATCATCAGCAAAAAGCACAATATCACAAAGTTTATCTACTGTTGGTGGTAAGTCATTTATATAAACGAGAAATAGAAAAGGACCTAAAATGGAGCCTTGAGGCACACCTAGTTTCACTGTAGCTCCAATTGATTGCGTTTTGTTTACAACCACTGTTTGAGTTCTGTCACTTAGATAAGAAGACATAAGACTTAAAGCTTTATTGGACAATCCATAGTGTTTTAATTTTAAAATAAGGGTCGAATGATCCACGCAATCAAAAGCTTTGGAAAGATCACAAAATATTCCTACCGCATCACAAGATTTCTCCCAACTGTTATATATGTATTTAATGAGAACAGATGCCGCATCAATTGTTGATCGACCTCTGGTAAACCCAAACTGGTTACTATTAAGTAGTTTATTTCTATTAAAGTGACCTAACATATCATTCAGCATTAGTTTCTCAAAGACTTTACTTAAAACCGGTAGTATGGAAATGGGACGGAAGTTCGTTGTATCACTCATGTCGCCCGATTTAAAAAGAGGTATGACTTTACTATATTTCATGAGATCTGGAAAGGTCCCCTCTGATATGCAGTTATTGTAAATTAATGCTAGGTGGGGTGCAATTACATCTATGATATGAAAAACTACTTTAACTGATGTGCCCCACAAATCCTCAGTCTTTTTTAAACTAAGCGATTTAAATACCTTGACTATTGAATCTGAATTTACAGGGCTGAATTCAAAGTTTATATTACATTTACTGACATTAGTGCAAAGTAATGATTTAGCTTCAACCGCGGATGATTTAAGACATTTTGTAGTATTGCTGGCTATGTTGGAAAAATAATCTTCGAATGCTAAGGCAACGTCTTTATTTGATGTGATTTGTTTGTTACCTGTGTTTATGGTGACTTGATTATCACGAGTTTTTGATTTTCCCGTTTCTCTATTTATAATATTCCATACAGTTTTTACTTTATTGTCAGATGATTTGAGTTTAAGACTAAAAAAAATTGCCTTAGCAGTTAAACAAGCTTGCTTAAAGGTCCTTGAATAATTTTTAACATAATTTAGGAAGTCAGCGTTCTTATTGTCTTCCCTCTCTCTATATAGCTCATAAAGCCTATTTCTACTCTTATGAATGCCTGCAGTAGCCCATTCACTAAACTTGGTTTTTGACTTCGAAATAGTTTTCATATTAAAATTATTATTAAATTGATCTAGAATTACGCCAAATAAGTCTTTATAAATACTATTACTCTCATTCTGTAAGAAAGGTAACACAGAAAGGTTACTTTGAACTTTATTTTTAAATAATTCCAAACGTTTACTAGTTATAGGTCGGTATGTTATTGTCTGCGGTTTTTGATAAAAATCATTGACGAAAGATGCCTTCTGACCACTATGGTCCGAATTAAAACAATTGAATATTTCTTTATCCAAACATTCGCAATTACAAAAAATATTATCTAAGCAGGTTGCACTACTAACACCTATCCGTGTTGGTTCAAAGAACAGATTACCTAAATTAAAAGATTTAAATAAACTTAGTAACCTAGTGGTATTATTTGATGTTTCGAGTAAGTTAATATTAAAATCTCCACAAACTATAATATGCTTCTGGCTATTACATGCTAATTTTAACACATGTTCCATTGTAGATTCAAATGTGCTAAAATCAGCCAATGGTGGCCTGTAAACACATATTATTATATAACTTTCTAGTTCTGCACATGAAATTTCTACAATCCTTTCTATCGATAGCTTTACAATATCCTTTCTTTCTTTAGATTTAAGAGTACTTTTAACAATTATAAAAGAGCCACCATGAATGGCACATTTTCTGGCAAAATAACTAACTAATTTAAAATTTAGAAAATCAAAATTTAATTGGTCTTGTCGAAGCCAATGTTCAGTAACGCACATAATTTGTATGTTTTCATTATCTAAGAACAACCCTATTTCTAGTTCTTTGCTGGAAAAACCTTGAATATTTTGGTGGATTAAATTTATACTCAAGGGTGTTTCCGCTGTCCTATACTTTAGTTTAAATCATGAGGCAAGGCATTATTGCCAATATTTGCTTGCTGGGGCTGGGTTCTACTGTATCTATTTGGTTCTATATTAAAAGCTAATAGGTCAACCAAGGTCAAGATATATTTCCTTGGCAAATGAATTTTTCCTGATGTTAGGGTGAGGCGCTTAATAAATTTGTTTAAATCAAAGAAATGATAGTTTTTATTACAGCAAATAGCGTTATACATAATAGAATTAAAGTGTGCTATTCTATTATTATGACTAAATGGCATACTTTCTGAGTATGGTTTAAGCGCTAGGACCCCAGGGACGAAGTGTCTCGACGCCGAATGGAACAAACATATATTCTGGGCCGAGACCACTATATTTGCCTACCTTTATGCTTTCGGCCGCTTCAGCTGCTGCACCAGCCCTATTAGAGGTCCGGTGGAGATTGTGATGGGGCTAGCGTGTCTACGCAGGTTGCATCCCACACTAGCACCCGTCCCATATTCCACGGGACCAAGGACATTCCGTCAGGTCTCTTGCCATCGTTTCTACAAATGCCGGTCGGCTCTAAAAGGGCCGGCACATTTATTGAGGCAAGAGACCGACGGATGATGTCATTTAAAGCGGCGTGTCTGGAAAAGCGAAGTGCGAACACGAAGTCAAATTACTAAATAAAGCCTTAAACATCAAAACTCAGTTCCATAATATTCATCCACGTAGTATAATGGATTATCCAATAAAAGTTTTTTCAGCAGTAACTGATATAATATTTCATTATAAACACCCTAAAAACATTACATCCTTGGATAGTCATGTAAAAACATGAATCTGAGCTATAATAAAACCTTTTATACCAACATCGAAAGTAAAACCAATTTAATCCTTCATTACAAACGCCCTTTGACTTTAATAAAGTGCGCTTCAATAACCATACGCATACGTCCCTTATTCAATCTCCGTCCATTTAACGGCGAAAGGGTTTCAAATTTGATAACTGAATTTCATTAACCTCGCCTTTTTCCTGAAATACGAGAATTTATGCGAATATCTCGGTCTTTATTTGAAGCACGGGTTTGTACATGTCCTTTGAAATGACGAGAAGCTTTAGGTAATTGGCTGGTATAAAACTAGCGTTTTGTTAAGCGTAGCGTATCGCTTCAGCTTCTGCATAAATGAGGATAGAAAGCTTAAGTTACGAATGTTTTCAATGTATTTGCTTCCTCGCACCTAAGCCACACAAACCACGCAAGTGCCGCTACTGAAGGTGCTGCAAGGCGCAAGCACTCCAAATAGTCAGAGGTTAAGGTTATTGTTTGAAGCATTTGCTTATTTATCAGCTATTATAAAAATGCATTTTTAGTTCCCAGAGTGAAGTAGTTTTTTCACAATCGACAGTTTTAGACAAAAGACTGATTTTTTAAAAAAATACCCTTTAAAGTTAAACAACTCTGAAACCAGTGACATTAGACCCCCAGTTAACTAAGAAAAAATATTGCAAATTAGCTCTAGTGTAACCCCTTTTAAAGAATAGGTCAAGTTACCAGTAACCCTGTAGAAAACATTTAAGACTCAGACAAGACAAATACTCGCGCTCATCACAAAAATATATACTCATACCGGGAATTGAAACCGGGACCGCTAGTTCGCTAGACAGGGTTACCAACTAGGCCAACAAAAATAATAATTCAAAAATACAATTTGAATAAAAACTTAGTCGCTAGCGCGTTTAATGGCCCGACCACATGCGGACTAAAGAATTGTACGACCGTACCCACGAATTATTGTTATGTTATGTTAACATCGTCTTTGACTTGTCTTGTTAAGGAATATTCTGCTACTTTAACCTCTTATTTATTGTGATAATGCGGAACACGAGGTTTGTTTCGTTACGAAGTAAATGTTTAAAACCCTGATGAAAAAGGGTTTAATAAACCCCCTTGGTGTTAGGATGTGACGTGTGTCTGCCGTCCTACCAAAGAAATAATTAGTCTAACCATTCTATTCTCTATTAGGGTGTTACCAGACCAATCGATCGATCGTCAATCGACGGCATCGATCAACGTCGATCGAAGTCAATCGATTGGTCTGGTAGGAACTATCGATCGACGTCAACTAATCCATTCTACCATCGATCGACGGCATCGATCGACGTCGATCGAAGTCGATCGATTGGTCTGGTAGGAACTATCGATCGACGTCGACTAATCCATTCTACCATCGATCGATGCCGTCGATCAACGATCGATCGACTGGTCTGGTAGCACCCTTAGTAACTACGTTAAATTTAAAATGCTTTTACTATTACTATGCAGTTAGCCGGCTTCTTTGGTAGGATGCCAGTGTATCTAAGTATGCGTCTGTGGCATCGAGAATCACAAACGCAAGCATCGATTTAATTTGTTTTTTAGGGTCCCGAAGGAAGCCCAACAGGACCCTATGAATATGCTTTCGCTGTCCATCCTTCCGTCCGTCTGTCCGTCCGTCCGTCTGTTCGTCCTAACCTAAAAGAGCTGTACTTCTTGAACCGTAATAGAAAGCGAATTGATTTTTAACACAATCCCATGCAAACCAAATCGCGGTCTTTTTTATAACAAATATAGCGCAAAAAACGTTAAATAACAGTTCTTGTCAAAAATTTCAATTTTGGGACAAGATTTTGTTGCCGGCTATATCTACTTCTTCCGCTCAGACATCATCAGCTGCTTATCAAGACGAATGTATCGAGCCTGAACTCAGCGCATACATATTATTAAAACAAACAGCAAAGATCACGTCGCCACCTTCCAACTCCATCATCAGATCAGCTCGATGGTACCATAATATTGCATCGTCATCGGGTTTACACGTGTATTCCAAATTTCAGCAAATTCCACTGACTGGTTCAAAATCTATAAACTCATGCCTTTCCCAGTTTGGGTTAGGCAGAACTACATAAATACCAACAACTCTAAAAAAAAACGATATTTCTGTAACCACATTTTGCACAATAATGCTAAGATGTTACCAGTATATTAGTGACAGGTTGCAAGCCCATCGCCTAATAGTACTACAAGCCTTTATTCCCTTAGTCACCCCTTACGACATCCACGGGAAGACATGGAGTGGCACTATTCTAATCCGGCAACTACACGGGGTTCAACTTGCAAAATTCCAGGACATAGATACGGTCACGGACTTTAATTGAGGAACCACTATAGCCCCTAAGGCCGTACGTCCTACCCATAGTACTTATTAACTTTGTCATTCAGACCCAGCTCCTTCGACAGCTGTGTAGTCATAGCGTACCACGGTCCTACCAGTAGGACTTAATAGAAAACCCGCCAATAGCGTACCACGGTCCTACCAGTAGGACTTAATAGAAAACCCGCCATTTTGTCTTCTAAGTACTTGGGTCTGAATGAGTATAAGACACTAGTACTACTGGGTAGGACTACGGGCCGTAGTGACTACATGCTGAATTTTTCGTTGGGCCTTAGGAGGATAGAACCCTGTCGCATAACGTTAAATATTAATTTTGGCGTAATTTCTTTCATGTGGTTTGACGCTGTCATTATGACAGGGTTCTATGGTAGATCAACCATTAAAGTCCTTGATGGTACAAGTGAAGTTAAATAAAAGCTTGTAAAAATACCATAGCTTCACCTTTTACTGCAATTTAGAATCCAGACGGATAACTAGACATTTTGAATGTTTAAACACTTTCGAGCTAAATTGAACCTTGAGACCAGGCTATAAGAGCGTTGAAGACGCTTTAGGGGTCTGCATTCAAACTCAGTGCCTTTATAAAGGTCCTTTCAACTCACGCTTTTTACCCCAAGGTGCAATTATAGTTAGCAGCCTCGGGTAGTTACGTTTTAGGGTTCTGCAGGTTGTTTTTTTAAATATTTTTAGCAAAATTTCGTAAATTTTATAGTGAAGTCATTGTGGATATTTAAGAGGCCAGCTATGGTGCCAAGCTTGACAAGAATGAAAAAGGATGACTTTATGTGCTTCCGCGCGAAGAATATGAGATGGATATAGTTCGCACGCGGCTTAATGGCAGCGTCAAATTCAATTTATTGCTGTTTACTTTAAAACCACAACATTTATTGAAAAAAATGCCAGGATTAAGAAGTTAAATATACTTAACTAAATCGAAAATCATCGTTAAAGATTATAGGGTTTTGAAGATTCAACCCAAAACATGCAAAAAGGTGTCATGTTTGAAAAATAAAACTATCGTAGATTTTATTTTTAATCGTGTTTTTACGTTTGCGAGTCTCAAGGAAATATGATCAAAACATTTTTTAATTTTAACAGAAACGTTTGTGTCACTAATTTCGTGGATCTTAAGTAGGGTCTTGGTGGCATAATTGGTAATGCGCCGGCATTGTCCCGGATTGCCAGAGGAGATGTAGGTTCAAATCCAGCCTAAGACCGACGATTTTTTTTTCGCTTTAATATAGTTTAAATATGATCAAGTTTATTATATCCAAATAACAGATACAAAGGCGGTATGGTTATTGAGATCCAGTTCGCGGAACACTCCAGACTTTATCATAGGGTGGCCTCAAGTGTATTATATCTGTCAATAAAATAAATGTTTTAAAAAACAAAAAACCTCCTTCAAAAACGCGAAAAATAACTTCTTTAGAATTGTAGATACCTAATAGGTTAGTCCAACTGATGTCGGCTTTTTGGTGAAAATATTGTGGTCGCCGACTTCAGTTGGACTAACCTATTAGGTATCTACAATTCTAAAGAAGTTATTTTTCGCGTTTTTGAAGGAGGTTTTTTGTTTTTTAAAACATTTATTTTATTTTATACTTTTTAGTGATCATAATAGGTACGCTGTTACGTAGTCCCACTTCTTAGTTGATATGAAACTTTAAGTTATTTCGCGCGCGCCGCAAGCAACGCCGCGGGAAAGTCATAGTCATATTTCAACAAGTAAATATTCTTCGTTGTAGTCGCTCAACTATCTTAATCGAGATATCTTATCGCCACCCTTAAAATAGGTACCGTTGAGGAGTTCCGGTAGCCATCTCTGGTCTTCATCATCAGTTCCACTTCACCAAGTGACACTTTCTGAATGCAAATGCTACACTTGTTACTAAAAATACTAAAATCGCTATATGTTTGCATACAATATTTGAGGAGTTCCCTCAATTCCTCACTGATCCCCTCATCAGATTCAGATTTGCTGACAATGGGACCAACTAGAAAGTATACCCATTCGAACACCGAAAAAAAATTTCAAATCGGTCCAGTAGTCTTCGAGTAATCGGGGAACATACATAAAAAAAAAAAAAAAAATATTCCGACGAATTGAGAACCTCCTCCTTTTTTTTGAAGTCGGTTAAAAAACCAACCAAATGCGAGTAAGACTCGCGCACGAAGGGTTCCGTACCATTATCAGACATTAGACAGACAATTGCCAGCCTTGACACCAGAGGCCCTTGCCATGATTACGCTTACTACCGTTTCTATTCGTTCCATTTGTAAACCAATCGCGTCACTGGTATACGACGTGATACGAAAAGTCACGTGATCTACCAGTGACGCGATTGGTTTAAAAACGAAACGAATAGAAACGCTGGTTAGCGTAATGCATGTTGTCTGACGCCTCAGTTGCCATTATTAATAACGAGCAAAAAAAACTCGTTTGTTGTATGGGGTACTTTTGATAATCTTTTTTACGATATTTTCATATTTTGTTAAGAAATGAACTTAAAAAATCCATGCATATTCACTATTATGGCAATTTTCAAAAACGGTTTAGGAAACAGGTTAAGTATTTTGTCTAGGGTCTTCGGTTACGGAACCAAAACTATTTATTACGTTTCGTTCTCGTCGCTTCTTCAGAGATTGTTCACCTTTTGTACTACACCTCGTAAAGGAACGTTATCCAGTTTTTGTTGACTAAAATACAGCCTTTTTCCCTTTTACTCCTTTTTTACGCGGTAGACAAGTAGTAAAATTTTATTGCGTTCTTCTTCAACGAAAATTTTGGCTTAAACAACGTCTTGTAACGAAGCTTATTCCAAACACAAGGACAACTTGATAACATAGATAGATTGAAATTTATGTGACATTATTGAAGCGATTTTGAAACCGATGTTACTATTTTTCTATAATTCTGTTTGTGCAATAAAAAATAGGACAACAGTGTTTTAAAGCCCAATGTTGATTATTTTATCTTGATTTAGTAGGTACCGACTAACGAAAGAAAATAAAAGAAAAATTAGGCATTAAAACACTTGTGTGATCTTATTATGAAACGAGCCCAAAGGCGAGTAACCACACTCGTGTAATAATGGCTCTAATTATGCACCAGTCACATAAACTACTTACGCGGGCGAAGTCAGTTATATAAAGAAATAATAAATAGGAAAAAGGTATAATTATTAAAATTGACGTAAAATAAATAACGAAAGGTCTGGGGCTTTATTCTACTTGGTAAAACCATATTTCTTTTGAAATGCCGTAGATTAAAAGAACTTTAAGAGTCTTACGTCGCTTACTAAATCTACGCTTTTTCATCTAGCTAACCCAATCTTACAAAATAACTCCAATTTAAGCAGAATTTCGAATAAACCTCACCTTTTTCTAATAACTAGCAATAATTGCCTTATTCTTCACCCCATAATCTCGTTGCCGCCCATTTCTCATCCCCCGCTGGCCTCAGGGACCGCTTTACTTTCAATAACGAGAAAGATAAGAGAAAAAAAACGTTGGGCTATGTTGAAGCGCTATTTTCGCTCTACGTTTTCGATATAAATAGTTTTGAGGTAGGTTATGAACTGTCGTTTAAAATGTCATCGATGTTGATTTATCAACAGGACTCTTATTTACTTGACAGTATGGCGGCTTAGTTAATAGCAATACTATAACAAGTAAGCAATAAGTTTTTACGTATTATTACCGAAAAAAATAGAGCGCCTGACATAATGTTAACAATATCTGGCGTTATCTATGAAAAGGGAACTTATTGTCGATGGCGCTTACGCCGCACTGCCTCACGCGACGTTGTATTTATATCGGAGCATCGTTAATAATGGCGGAAGCGCCATCGACAATAAAGGTCCCTGTTCATAGAAAAAGCCACATATATTAACAAGATGAGTTATGTCAAAGTACTAATACAGAATAACGGTAACAAGAAAAATATATATTATTCTAAAACCTACTTTTATTGGATTTATTATAGGGTTAAGTACGTATTATAAGGAATAGGTTGGAAAGTAGGTTGAGTAAACGAAAATAGAAAAGCATTTATAATTTACGAATAGGTAACAAGTAAAATATCGTTACTATACTCCATTGGAAGTCGATTTTCCGAAAGTCCGTTCCTTGTGCTGTGTGCTCCCCTAAGGAAAACTGCTTCCAAAATTTACAAGTCACTTGGTCAAGTGATTGCTATGCGTTGATCGATCAGCCAGTCAGTTTTAAATATAATATACATACAAATACATCTTGAAGATAATATTACCTTTGTTAAGCGAGTAATGGATTTTTAATCCACATTGTCCATAGTGATAGACAAACCCAATGGCGTATTATTTTAGTAATAAATCATGTCAATGTGATGTGACACCTCTCTTTAGTTCTAATATCTAAAATAAATGGAAAAAAGCCTTTAGGTAATCTCGCTAATGTACGTATTGAACAATTTATTTCTGAAGTAACATATTTCGCAATCCATCTTCAATCAGTTTTTTCTAAGAAGCGACGTTGTTACAAAACCAATATTGATGATGTTTAGGTTGTTGTCGTGTATTTTTTTTAATATTAATATTATTCTAGCTGGGGTCCCCTCTATTACGCCGTATGTATAGTTACGCGGAATTTTGTATTCGCATAATTTGTCTCCAGCTTAAACGTTTTTTTTTTGTGTTATCCTGATAGAATAGACTAGGTTAGGATTAGTTTAGGTTTATTTTATATATTTTCAAAAAACTCAAAGGTATCAGTAGAATAATAATTATGCGAAATTAGTATTCTACAAAACACGCCCACTTGACACTTCTACTGTTTTTGCTGTTCTGTGAATATAGGTATATTAACACTGGCACAAAACCAAAACCTTAACAGACTAAAACTAATTGAAAACACGCCATAACGGTACTAACATAAATCGATCCACACTTGAATTTCTCTCCACGTCCCCAACTGAACTGAAACACATAAATGCAATAACTTGGATTAGATTCGCACCCGTATAACTTAGGGTGGGTCTCGATAAATTTATACTTCATGTTCGGTTCGGACCGATGCCATAACCATTGATTTATACGGCTCTTGTGTTAATAATAAAGATCTAGATATATAGATGGCCTATTTCGAGTTGAATTTAAGTAGGGCTTAACTTTGGCGTTGCTCCAAATTGTTTTTAAGTGATTAATAAAAGAACTGTTAACCCTAAGTTGTATCTTCAGATCCCGTTTTATGGTCGCCTTTATCGCGGTGGATAAAGCATGCGTCACCCTCGCACTTACATGTTGGTCAGAAAGTGACAGATGTTTTATCCACGCGTGTCCATTTTCGGAAAATCCTTTCTTAGTGCTCAATTACATCATGAAAGGAACCACTGTACCAAATTTCAAGTTTCTAGGTACAGTAGTTTCGGCTGTGCTTTGATACCTATATAAGTCAGTCAGGTTTGCCTTTTATATAATATATGTATAAATGGCCTCCATACAAGAGAGAGATAGTTTTACTTGTCGTTTTTTGCTCGAAATTATTGATAGAATTCCCCGTCGGCAAATAAACCTTCTAGACTTTGCACAGATCGGTTTTATCTTTGTAAGATTTTATGTTATGTTATTCAAGCCAATAAAAAAAATCGCTTTGAACCGTTAGGGTGCACATGAAAATTTCAAAAATAGAATCACACTATTGAAGCTATGACAACAAATTAAGTTGAAAAATGGCTTAAAAGATACCCTTTATAAGCTCTGAGTCTATCTCGATCACCGAGAATTGCGTAGGAATTTTAATTTACTTGGATCAAAATAGGTCTTATTTCCATTATCCAAACCAATTTCTTTTCGAATCCATTATATTTACAAATTATAAGTAATAAGAGCCATTACGAAGCGAAGTAATTTGCGATATTATTCACCAATGTCAAATAGAGGCCGTGCTCTGCCCTTTTTTTTATTAACCCCCGATGCAAAAAGAGGGGTGTTATTATTAAATAAGTTTGACGTGTGTATCTGTGTGTCTGTCTATTGCATTGTAGCACCGAAACGGGTGAACCGATATGAATGCAGTTTTTTTATTTTAAAGCAGGTTTTCTAGCAGTGGTTGTTAGCTAGGTTTCATGAAAATCAGTCGGGCCGTTTAAGAGAATTAGAGATATAAAATAAAAGACAAGTTTATTATTTGAAATTTTAGTTTTGTATCGTAATTATGTATTAACTATTATAAATCATTATACACAAAAAAAGAAGATATTAGAGATTACAATTTGATTTGCCTCACCCAGAACTTGAACTCTTAGATACCTTTAATTTTATTTTCTTATTCTAAATAAACTGGATTTTATTTTCCTCTAATAATCTTCTAAAAGTAACCTTAGTCGTAAAATAAAATATCGCATTTTTGTCCCGTCTGAGCGCGTCTACACCGCACGAAGGATTTTACTTTAAAATACTTTCAGTCTCACATTCGTCTGGATTTGAAATGAACTTTTATTTCATTTGCATACAGGTTTTGAAATAAACTGGCTGGGAAATAAACTTTGAACAGACCTGGGGGGTTATTATCACGTCATGGCTATACAGTTCATTTTACGGCGAGCGTAAAGGACAGAGCTATAGCAGTTTTATAGCTCGGGCCTTTTCTCTCACAGTAAACTGAACTGCATAGCTATGTCATAATAACCCCCCTGAAGGATTTACAATGAACTGAGTAACTTTTATTTAGTCGTTACGAGTAAAGGTCTTATCGAATTCCTAATCGTCATTTGTTCTAATTAGGGAATTGAAATAACCGGTTATAACCGGTTTTAACCCGTAGTCCTAATTGTATCGTTTGTCTGATTTTTTTAGGGTTTTTGTAATAACTAAACTAATATAAGGTATTTTGAAAAACACAAAAACATAGCTCGTATACTTATAGCAATCCACTGACGGATTGTTTTATTATTATTGAATTATTGAACCGAGAGCTATTGCAGCAGCGCAATGTACCTATCACGAAAAGCATGCGGGCTGCGAGCCTTTAGAGAGATGAACACCCTGTAATGTAATTATCGATTATAAGTTTGCCTTAAGCATAACGATATGATGATTGGCATGTTACATAACTAGGGAATGCAAATAACCGCTTATAACCGGTTTTAACCGGTTATTTTTATAGAAAATCGTCTAATAACCGCTTAATGTGCATTTCCTATACATAACCATTATGCTATGGTTATAGATCACAGATCCCACTTACGAGCACGTTTGTCTTTTCTTCACCATAAAAAAATTGAGCTGATAATTATAAAGGACCAAATTGATTATCATCAAACCCTTTTACCCTGATTAAACTAACTATAAAAAAACGGCTACCACATTTTCCTATCCATTTAAATGATGCGACGGCACAGGTACATCGATACGCACGTTTATCTTAGAACATCCTTCACTTTGCGTCGGTGATTAAACATTATACTAAAAGAAACATACAGCAGCAGCAGTTTTTTGATATGTCTGTTTTTGGATGTATTTGTTATTTTGGTGAATAATCATGGACAATACAAGAGGTATTGTCCATGATTATTCTACTTAGGGAATACAATTTAACCGGTTATTAACTGTTTTCGTATTAAAATAACCGGTTAAAAGCGGTTATAACCGGTTATTTGCATTCCCTAATTCTACTCCAAGGTTAACTAGGAGAGATGTCATATGGGATAAGTTCGCCCATGTACATTATCTTTAATGATGCAAAAATGATTTTAATTGTTAATGTGCAATAAAGCGTTTACATACATATATACAAGACTTATAATGGCCATTAACATGTTTTTACTCTCGACTAAGCTCCGCCAGTCTTCTCGTAATAGATTAGCCAAACTAATTCCAGACCAGCTGACCCCTAGAGATCTAATAGGGTGGAACAAACGCATAAGTGGCGGTCACAACTCATTCACGGGTTTTGCCTCCCTACGTGAAATTTTCTAGAGGCTCTCATGACGAAAAACTAACCGCAGCCCTGATTTTTCGTATAAATTTGAACTTTAGACGGTTCTCTTAGGAGTAAGAATTAAATGGTGTGTTTAGTAGTTAAGTGGTTTTGGTTTTATGATGCCGATAGGTAAACGGTCTGTTTTTGAGAGTTTTCTTTTCCAATGTTTGAGGGCGTTTATTAAATTGCGTGTTATACCTGCAAGAATAGGTTACCATAACTAAAGTATTGCTTTAACTCTATGTACTCCTAGTACCTCACCGTCCTCCTGGCATTACAGAATCCGTTAAGCCGTTTACTGCCGCACTCAGAGACGTCAATTAAATTTAATGCTTGTTTATTGACGTGTTGTCTTATTCTATAGCCATAGCAAATAAAGTGACAGCAAAAAAATTAATCAAGCATTAAATTTAATTGACGTCTCTGAGTGCGGCAGTTAGCCTAAGAGATTCTAGATCCCATTTGACTAGTGTTGTATTGCAGTTTTGAGATTGCAGTCTTGAGTATTCAAATATCAATGGGTATCGGATTTCACTTACCACATCATGGCTGGTGTGCTCGTGTGCCTTCTCTTTCTCTTCTTAATGAAACAAAAAATACATTAAAAATATTACCCTCCTTTTTTGGCATTTTGGCAAAAGCCGTCATAACTTCTTGGCTTCAAACCAAACACTCGAATGCAGAATTTTCAAAAAGTTCAGTATTTATCCTGAGTTTTAGTCTAGACGGTGAGTAAGCAGAAGTTTGTTTGAAAATCCCACTTATATAGACTAGCATTGTAAGTAAATCAGAACAGAATAATTATTTTAGCATTGTGTTCAATTGCAGAAAAAGTTTTAGTTTCTTTTGTTAGCTATTTTGCGTTATTTATTTACACTATCTTGCTAATTGGCTCACGCTTAATCGCTATTTACCCGACTTCGAAAGGAGGAGAAGGGAATACCTTAAAATTCCGATTTTATTTTTTTCCAATATTCACTTGTCCGAATTATTTTTTTTCCGAAAGCTATGATTTGCTGGAGCTATTTTAATTTAAATGCATAATTCAATTGCCATACGTAGGTTAGGTTAGGTTTGATTTATAAGCGATACTAGCCAAAAATAAAGTTTTCTATCATAACATTGCGTTCGGAATTATGAAAATTCGGAAATTTGATATATTCGGAATTATGACTCTTCCGAATTATGTAGTGTACCCGAAAGTTGGCCAAATCGAATATTATTATTGGTCTGAACTTTATCCCAATTAATATAAAACATGCACAAATCATCTGGGTACCAAATTCCTCAAATAGCCCTCTTATTTGGATCTGTTAATAATTAGTATACGTACAAAGCTAAAGTGATTTTAATTTGTAACTGTTGTTATGTCTTTATACTATTAACACGACTCCCACAACCACAACTTTAAAGTGATTTACGCATGCGAAACAATTTCGTACTTGGTAACATTCCTCGCGAACATAAGATACAATAAATAATTTCCCCGCTGATCTCTGGTATGGAATGCAATATCGCAAGGCATTCAAAAATTGTTAAACTTGCACTGGAATTGTATTTGGGCGTTTGTCGCGGTTGTACCCTGCAATGTCGGAAAGCCAATCTTTAAAGGAATTTCCGGTTATGAATCAACAAAAGGTATTTTTGAAAGGAAAGAATTGCCGGGGCTGAAAGTATTTGTCGTAAATATGTTAATAAGTTGATAATATAATGTGACAGGAACAATTTTAAAATGTGTGTGCGATGTTATTGTGTTATACGCTTTATAAAGGGTGGAAAAAAAAGGGCCCTGGAGGGGAACTGCCTTAAATCCTTAAGTTAGATCATTTTACTCAAAGGAAACATGAAACAAAAATGCATTCAAAGATTTCTTAAAATTCGGTTGTCTCACCCAGAATCAAAACAGCTAAAAATTCAAAAAATAAACACTCGTTACAATTAATGTTACATTTTACGATCTTTTTTATTTTTAAGACCAAAAATGTTTATTAGAGAGATTTTATCGTGGACAATAATCCTATCGATTAGTAGAATAAAAGTGTAAAGTTGCTTCGATTCCCGGGTGAGATAAGCGGATTATAGAAAATAATTTGAATGTAGTTTGTTTCTTTTTAAAAATAAAATAATGTTTCCTTTAAGTAAAATGATCTCACTTAAGGAATTAAGGCAGTTCCCCTCCAGGACCCATATTTTTTTTCCACCATGTAGCTATTTGTATATCTAACGGAAAAATATAACCCGACCCTGCCCCGCCTAAATAACCCGACGTTAGATCCATGTTTACAAATATATGTATTGAAATGGGAATTTGAACATTACAGCAGTCACGTTTTTTCTTATCTTTCTCATCAGCCAATTTTTTTTGGATCAACGACTAATTTAATCTGTTCAAAATTAATCTTTAAAAGAGCAAAATTCCTAATAGGCTAGATATTGTAATTAACTTTAAATATCTCCCCGTAATTACATTCCAAATCGAGAAGTTGGGAAAAGTAATCCACGGAATCCTCGAGATAAAAATTTAGAGAAAGGAAAAGAAATTTTAACTTTCACTTTGGTACAAGAAACAGGCTGATAGCGGAACTAATTATTTTAATAACGTTACTCTAAAACTAGTCTAGCATTAAAAGTGTTTTTTACCATTTAAAAAACACATTTAATGCCTGATCCACATGCTTGGTGCTTGCCGCAAACACTGCGGGACGCAACTATACGTTAGAGTGAGATGGAAATACATCGTGCTCACTCTAACATATAGTTGCATCCCGCAGTGTTTGCGGCAAACAGCAAGCATGTGGAGCCGGCATAAGATTTACAGTACCGTTGACGGTAGCGTTAATCGGAACCATGTACATGACTTCTACATGTACTTTATGTAAATGTTTGTAAATGCTTAAACCATGTACATGTAAATGATTCTTAAAGCTTAATAGAAAACGCTTCAAACGTGTATCAAAATACACAATTAACTGGATTTCTTTATACACGAAGATTACAAAAGTAATTAGATTAACTTAATGTACAACACAAGTATCATACAGCACTGAGGCTCTAAACAAGATGCGTTATCTCACAAAATATTTGATCTTTGAAAATTGAAATTAATGATACGAGATATCGTGGTGCAAGCGTCTCCTTGAGTAGAAGCCATGGGGGGGGGGGGGGAAAGCGTCCTCGGGGAAGACCACAAATGCGCTGGAAGGACGACGTGAAGAAGGTGGCCGGCTCGAATTGGATGCAATTGGCTCGACGCCGCGACGAGTGGAAGTTGTTGAAATAAAAATAGAAATAAGTAGAAATAATTACACATTTGAAACACATTTGAAAAAACAGAAATAGAAACTTAAAGAAAAAAATATTTAACACACACCAACACAACACACACATAACATTATTATTAAACTTTTTTTTTATGGCGTGGTTGAGGGAGCCCTACACCGAAATGGTGGCTAATGAAGAAGAACAAGAAGATTATCTATGTATTGCAAATTGGAAATACTGTGTTTTAAATTACTCGTGTTCAATTATTTATTTAAATTCGTATTTATGTAATTCTAGTCAATTTACAAACTGATTCTGTGTGTACATCACAACGTTAGTATTTGCAAAGATTATTTTGACTGTTACTATAAAAAACTTATAACCATTAACTACCCGAATACCAGACATTCAAAATACGTTTTTTTATGATTTATAATACAACCCGAGGTCGCTAATAGGTATTGTTGGCGAAGGATCACTTGTACCTAAGTTAGCAAGTTTTTGAAACAATAGCTCATAATCTTCTTGAAACCTGCTTAGATCTCAAGACTTAAGCCGGACACTTCTCAAGATCGCCTGTTGAAAGAAAAGCCATTCGGTCTTTCTCGGATTACTTGAGAGATGTCATTAAGAACTGCCTGTTCTCTCCTGTTTCGATTCCGTATCCAAAACCGCCTAAAACGCAATGATTCGAATACATCTATCTTTATTCTACTCGCTAAAATTATGGTACGTGGAAGCGGCCCAGAAAATTTGAGACGTATAAACCGGTATTTGACGTGATTAGGTGCAATATCCAGGCGGAAAATATGTTTTCTTTTATTAGGACGCTTCAAATTTACTTTTGCTTGTGTCAAAATGATATTCGTTTTATTTTAACCTTTCGTTTTCATAAAAATGTTTTTTGCTTTACCTATCTATTTATCATAGTTGAGTTAATGGTTTTAAAGGCATTATAAGAAATGCAGCAGAGAAAAACGAACGACAAAAGAGTTCCGGGGGGTTACTATGACATACTAAAGCAATTCAGTTTAGGTTGAGAGAAAGGGATAGAGCTATATAACTACTACAGCTCTGTCCCTTTCTCTAAACCTAGACTAAACTGCTTTAGTAAGTCATGGTAACCCCCCTGTTGTAGACGAAGTTGCGGGTTTTTATAATATTATTATCTATCTTCTATCTTCTATATATATAAAAGGCTAAACTGACTGACTGATGTATCAACGCACAGCCGAAACTACTGTACCTAGAAACTTGAAATTTGGTACAGGGGTGCCTTTCATGATGTAAGTGAGCACTAAGAAAGGATTTTCCGAAAATCGACCCCCAACGGGAAAAAATGGGGGGAGTAGCGGAAAACTAATTCCACGTGTACGAAGTCGCGGGCGTCCTCTAGTATTTTATATTACGCGAGTAAGGATAGTAGGTATTTTTCACGACAGTTGGGACTAGCTTATTGAGCGGTATTTCCGGGCCACTACTATTAAAGGACCTCTTAGGGACGAGCATCTCTCTCTGAAGGGCTAGCGACGTATAAGTAGATATACGATTACTGAGGGCCTATTCTGGGCCCGTATTATGGTCGCCTTTATCGCGGTCGATAAAGCTTCCGTCACTCTCGCACTTACATACTGGTCAAAAAGTGACAGATGTTTTATCTACGTTTATCTACGTCGATAAACACGACCATAATCGGCCCGCTGCTAAGATAAATGGCAATATCTCAACCAAAACTCCTGGAGCAAGTGCGACCTCATTACTAACGGGAGAAGGTTGAATCTGCTTTGGCTATTGGATTTGAGATATCGTCTATTGGCTTATGAGGGCAGCATTATGGTAGTGTTTATCGATGTGGATAAGCGTGTTTAAAACATCTGTCACTTTCTGGCCAGTATGTAAGTGTGAGAGTGACGGATGATTTATCCACCGCGATAAAGGCGTCCATAATACGGGCCCTGGGGCCTTTATTCTACCCTGTTTATACACATAGGTATTGTAATGGTATTGTTTTTCAATCGGCCGCCATTTACTTTCAAAGTTAGCCATGGGTAAAAAATGTAATCACCCACAAACAGAAATGAAACCTGTCTCAGATTATAGATCTTGGTAATATGACGTTTTTTTACTGACTACGATCGCCCTATGTATGGGGTTTTTATGTTATGGTTTTTCAAGAAAACCTAATATGGAATTTGTTTAAAAACATACACACAACTTCCTTACTTACGCCCTTACTAATAAACGTAGAGTAACCTTGGGGTAGCTAAAGCATGCTATGCCCTTATCTGTCATTGTGACATTTGAATTTGACAGATAAGGACAAAGCATGGTTTAGCTACTCCACGGTTAGGCTGCGGCTCCACTGAGGCGGAGATGAGCGGAGTGGAGCGGAGCTGTGCCAATATTAACCAATAGAATCTAAACTAACGTGCGAAAGGGCCGCTCGACGTGACCGCATGCGCCTTCTATTGGTTAATATTGGCACAGCTCCGCTCCGCTCCGCTCGTCTCCGCCTCAGTGGAGCCGCACCCTTACTCCACGTTTATTAGTAAGAGCATAACTCTAGAAAAGTGTTTTTTTCATGAAAAAAATCCATCGATTTTGCAACTTAAATTGGTATTTTGTCTGGAATTTGTTTAAAAATATACACACAACTTCTTTGCTTAGGTACTCTAGAAAGTTTTTTTTTTCATGAAAAAAATCCATCGATTTTGCAACTAAAATTGCTATTATTATTTTTTATCCTACTGAACATAATTGACATGCATCCCGTGACCGTTGGAGAGTGGGGACGGGGACCATATAAAATCCACCCATCAACCTTTACAGGTATGTAAACTTGATATTCATGTAGGAGATAACCTACCAACGCTTAGAATTTAGGATTTAGGTTAGATTCGACCGATCGACCTCGAGTCTGACCTGGAATATGGGCTAGACTTAATCCGAGATAATCTAGACCGCTGACGAAATTGTCTGTTACTCTAGTTCAATCGAACCAAGCCATAGACAAGATGCATTCGGCGTTTGTTATCGTTATCCAAAATGTATAGGATTGACGTAAGCTGTCAGACGGTCGCGTCGAGCGCTTACGTCAATTCCATACATTTTATTCGTTTTCGAAAATCGTTTACGTTAGCGTTAAGTAACTTGTCTAGCCTCACAGAGGCCCTTGCCAAGATGCAAATGCTACTCACTTTTTTTTCTATCACTCAAAATGTATGGGATAATATTCTCGTATCGTATTTATTTTTTGATTTTGTTTTTAATTAATGAAGAAATTTGTTACTTGGTTTCATAAGAGTTCAAGTTCTTTTAAATTGTATATTTGTGGGGTTATCTATGAAAAGGGACCTTATTGTCGATGGCGCTTATGCCGCACTGCGTCACGCGACGTTGTATTTATATCGGAGCGTCGTTAATAATGGCGGAAGCGCCATCGACAATAACGCCACATTTTAGTTTCTAAAATTGTACTTTGCTAATCATAGGAGAGCAGGGACTCCTGACACAGGTATTTTTTATACTTAAAAGAAGACCTCAACCTTGTCTGTAGCTATGTAGGAAAGAAAAATAATTATCATTTTATCATTTATCATAATTTATCAATCCACGTGGTCAACTATCATCCCATACATTTTGAGTGATAGAAAAGAAAAACGTTAGTAGCATGGCAACGGCCCCAGGCTTTAAAAAAAATATCATTTAAAAATCTAAGAAGGTAACGAACAATTACACTCTTTCTTAGTGTTCCGTACCTAAAGTTGTGTGTGTATGTCTGTTAGCGACCTGTACCTATGTCATAAAACGTAATACACTTTGAAATGTTCACAAATTGTGGAATTTCTATTGCCGCCTTAACAACATAATATAAATAAAAATGAATCGCCAAAATGTATGTGATCGCATAACTTCCGAAAGACTAGACCGATTTGGCTGATTTCTTTTTTGTTGTGTTCGTCATTGTCAGGACAAGGTTTGTATGACTGAAAATAATTGAAAAACACACCGGGAAAGTCAAAAATTTGCAGCGGGGCGAAGCCGCTGGCGGGTCGCTAGTACTTAATAAAAATAAAATTCAATTCAAAATTAAAGGGGTCACCATACGACAGTAGTACCAAATCCTTCGTGGGCAAATCCGACACGCACAGGGCCGCTGTTTTTAAATTAGTTAAAAATGATTGGAGGTACGCTTTGGGCCCCTTCTTGAGATAGTCCCGAAGCTCAAAACTAAAATAGAAGCGCATTAAAAATAGTTATTTAGTCGTTATAATGCCTAATTATCTTGTCAAAAGACAGTTATCGAAGACGTGACATCATTAAACTTGCTTCATTTACGCCCAAAATCTCACTTCCTTTCGGACACGTGATCCCGTAAATCCAATGACACGTACATTTTCTTTAGAATGTAACTATACGTGTATACCTTCCCTGTCCTTGCCTACTTCTTCATGTGAACCTAAAACGCCGTAAGTCCTTATTTTACCGATAGATTTTACAGCCTTTTGGCACACGTCAGTTCTGACCTTTTCGTTAAATAAGATATCCTTTGAGATCGAGCGTGAATCTAATATCCTGAGTCTGTCATGGCATGATTGATAAATTGTGTTACCTACATCATATTACGATGTGCGAATGGAAAATTTAAGTTCTGTATTTGTCACACGATGCCCTTAAAGCGGGGAACGGTCCTGATATTTTGAATACCGGTTAAAACGAGATATCACCGGTTAATATTGCAATTTAAAGTGAGCCTGTAAATGACGTTAATTTGTTTGAATAAAGGTAAGGTTACTGTAAAGTTAAATTGATAAGGCTAGTTCCTTGTGTGATCAGTACACATCACTTTTAACAAACCTTTAAAATAAATAATAAATATAATTCGTTCATTGAATACAAAACGGTCACATTCCAAAATCAGTCAGTGTTGCATTTTGAAATTAGAAGCTGTTCGTATAAGATTTTCAATGCAAGAGCCAATTATTTTGGAATGTGTCCGTTTTGTATTTAATGAGCGTATGGCATATCCGAAGCAATCTATCTATATATATAAAAGGCAAAACTGACTGACTGACATATCAACGCACAGCCCAAACTACTGTACCTAGAAACTTGAAATTTGGTACAGGGGTTCCTTTCATGATGTAAGTGAGCACTAAGAAAGGATTTTCCGAAAATCGACCCCCAACGGGAAGAAATGGGGGGAGTAGCGGGAAACTAATTCTACGCGTACAGTCAACAGCAAAAGAAACTGATAAAATAGGGTCTCAAAATAGTGTATACAATAAATTAAGTCAGATGTCACTGATTATTGTAGTTTAGCATAAGTAAATTAACTCGTAATGTGTCATAAGTAAGTGACATGCCATTCAAACAGTTAAAGTCATTACTAAGCGTTTCAAATTAAACTGATTCTCTAATATAGCAATAGTCAGTACTGCCAAACTATCATATGTAAGTGAATATGAATTTTTGGGGCTTTTTGACCTCTCGAGACCACCTCGGAATACAAGTCAGACGTTCGGTTAATGTCGGTTATATTCGTTTGACAAACACGCGAAGCAACTATTACACCTCTCATTTCCGTCAAGGGTTGAAATAAGTTCCTATTACTTCGCTTTGTTTTTTTTTGCAACATTTTAAATAAATCCTTTTTAACTGCCGTGATTACCCTAATCATTTGGAGATTTTGAAATCTTGACGTTCTCTTGTTTGACACTTGACACTTGGGTATTTTTTTATTTCATCATTCTTTATTGAAATTTTCTATAAAGAGACAGTTATGACATCCTTTATAATCATTTTCTTTTGACTAATTAAATATTCAGTTGAAAATGACACTTTAGTATAATCTGTTATATCTGGGGCGTCATGCTAGAACATGTTTTGAAATGTTGATTTTGATCACTTACTTTTGACGTTGACTGTACGAAGTCGCGGACGTCCTCTAGTCTGATATAAATTTACTAGTCCTTACCTAAACTCTGTGGTATAGATAGCGACATACTTTGACACTAAACGGCTTGATGAATTTTGTAACTGTACCTATCGTTGGATAAAGAGTGTCAAAGGCTTACCCTCATATTCATAAACGCACAATAAACCTATCTTAGTTAGTCAGATAAGAGAAGTAATCACAAGAACTGAGTATTCTGTTGAATACAAAACTTCAGTTATGATTTAAAACCATACCATTATTTGATTTATTGACGACGCGCTAGCCTAGTTGGTAGTGACCCTGCCTACGAAGCTAGCGGTCCTGGGTTCAAATCCCGGTAAGGGCAGATATTTTGTGTGATGAACACGAGTATTTTGTTTCTGAGTCTTTTATTTTTTCTATGTATTTAAGTATTTATTTCTCTATATAAGTATTTATATCGTTGTCTCTAACCCATAGTATAAGCCTAGAGCTTAGTTTGGGAGTAGGTCAATTTGTGTGAGATCGTCCCTTGATTTATTTATTTTATACATTACGGTATCCGATTCACCACTATTTTCCCTTTTTTAAACCTTATTTATCAGTTACCTACTTCTGTTCTGCGTAGATTTTTTTAGGAAATCATGTCAACAAATAGATAGTGCGCTGGGAGCCACACAGGGGGATTCAACAAATCCAGGTAGCCAGTGATTTTGTATTCACAAAGTCACAGATAATTTAAAGTGACTTTTTTAAGGAGACTCAAAGTAAAAGCAAAGGGTTGTTATTATTATTTTTAAATAATGGGGTTTAGTATGAAGTTATAGTTTTATATAAAATTTTTTTTTCTTCAAACAAACTTAACTAAACTATATATTTTTAAGTGATTTGGTAACTACAAGAGCCAAATTACAAAATAGTCAAAGTATTATATTTAAGATACAGTTATAAATATCAGAATAACTGATTAACTTCTTTTAAAAAAAGCCGTAATACATCAACCAATAGAACAGCTCCGCTGACCAAGGCCAGGAAAATGAAGTATTCCTATTGCTGGATTTTTCCTCGCACATTACTCCGCTACTTTGCACATGTTTGGTGGATATTAACAATAATGAGCGACATTTGCTTCTTTTTAATACGTTAGCCAGGACACATTATCACTGCGTGGTGGAATCAACGCATGCCTTTATACCCTTTGCGGAATAGTTAAGTGCGTAAATTAATATCTGACGGTTGGTAAAAGTTTTAAAGAAATAAAGATAGGTATGTTATCAACATATTCAATCACAAAACGCGAATTTGAAAAAAAGCTTATGTCTGGAGTTCATCAAATCCTAACGAGACTTTAGTGGTCATTATCTATCTAAGAAATAACTAAAATCAAATTTTTTTACCTGTTGTTACTATCTGCTTTTCTTTGATATTAACTATTATTGTAGCAATGAGGAATTCATTATGTCATGAGGAATTCTTCTTTACTCGTATCCATTCTTCATTCTTCATTTTGCATTAATAACTGTGAAGTCTGGCTCTATGGAGTTTTCTATTATAATGAACTTAAAGTTACTTAAGCCAATAATGTACTTTTTCACCGAACATAAGAACTTTTCAAGCATAAAAATTAAAACCTTTCCAACTTTATGAAATATTGGAATAACAACTTTTACTACTGGTAACTTTTTAGATAAAACAGAGACGTAACAAAGTTTTTATAGGGCCAAGTTCATCCATTGGGCTTTTTACTTTTAAAATCTTATTCTTCGTGCAGATTTCAATATTAATTATAAAATATAGCCGTTGCACCTTCTTTTTTCTTTTTTTTATCTTACTTCAGCGAAGAAAAAAGATGTTTACCAGCGTATTAGTGACAGGTTGCAAGCCCATCGCCTAACAGTACTACAAACCTTTATTCCCTTAGTCGCCTCACAAAACAACAAAATAACTTTATACAAAAAAAGTTCACCAATATTTTTTTACGTTGATCAAACAAACATTGTTGGAAAAAATACATAAATACCTTTAAGCCTTAGGACTTATTGTCTAACGCACTCGCAATTGCAACCGGCTTCAAAGCGGAGCAATTTTTTTCATTTTGTATGCAGACAAGCCTTCGATTTTAAAAATGAAAACGATCGTGATTGCGAGTGCGTTAGACAATAAGCCCTCTGTCTCCCAATAGAGCAGGCAGAGACTATGAAAAACTAGGTTACCTACCCGGTCTAAACGTACAACTTTCGCTACATTCATCAACCTATTCATTCACATACGTCGGTTGTTGGAAAAAGAGATGAGATATCAAGATACAGATGTATACATACATACCTTCACGCCTGTCTCCCAATGGGGTAGGCAGAGACCATGGAACGCCAGGTGCACCGGACTAAACATACAACTTTCGCTTCCTCTACATTCATCAATCTCTAATGGATATATAATTAATATATGTATAATTTTTCAAATTCCATTTTATGAATAGAATATTAATAATAATGTAACCAATTTTCTAAATTGGTTACATTATTATTAATCGGATAGGCACAGACTAGTTTTTTACAGCAGTTGAATAAAAAATCCTATAATTTTTATTATTACATTTATTAAAATTTTGTTAAATATTTTCATACTTGAATTAACAACGAAAGAATATAAGTGAATCATAAAATTCATAAATTACTTACGCTCTGTAACTTTACTCCAATTTGAGCGGAGGTACTCAAGCAAGCTAAACTCCCCCCTATTGACATGTAACTAGGGCATGATAAATTTAGGGAAATCTCAAATATCGTTAGGCCTAATTCGCTTTCACCTTGTTAGCGCTGAGTATGAAATTGATTTTGTTTAATTAATGTGAAGTTAATTTCTCATAAAATTAACTTTGTTTATTATTTCTGATTAATTGGGTGGTTGGAGAAATTAACTAACCATTCCTAGTATCGTAAACCATAAAGAGGACTTTAATACTTTGTCTATCTATCTGTTAAGGAACTGAACAATTAAGTACCAATTTCACCAAACAATGTTAATCACTTAACAGACTATTAGAGCGTTAACAGCTGTCAAAATGTATGAACTAACAGTCGATTAACATTGATTAAATTTAACATCGTTTGGTAAAATTGGTACTAAACTAATCAATGCGGTTTTTTGGGCTAGTCCCAAAAAATCCGTCTGCCTTGTCAAGCAGTTTATCTCAGAAACTATCAGTCAAGCTGTAATTTCCTAAGCTCACATATATTTATATGTATAAAGCGCATGAGAACCAATAATTTTATGAGTCAATATTTATTTTGCCCCGCTTGGTCGTACTATTTTTATTGGTCATTTTTCGCATTATACAATACGAATATGGGAAAAACCTAATAGTTTTGATTATTATTTTTCCAAATGTTCATTTGCCCAAATTTTCATGCAGTGCTGTATATTATGCTGGAGTTATTTACGATTATTAAAGATTAATTTAATTGCTATACACAGTTCAAGTTAGGTTTGTTTTATAAGTGATATTAAATAATAAAGTCTTCTATCAAAACAAAGATGGTGGATCACCTGATACGGTACGAGAGTTTATTTTTAAACATTTTGGAGGGCAAAGTTGAAAGAAAAAGTGGAAGAGGTAGACCTAGGCGTACTAAATAAGACAGAAAGCCAATGTCGTTTTGTATTAGAAGCTGGAAAAGTTGGCAGAGAACAGAAAAGTGGCAATTACTCCACCGACTAGAGCCTAGCTCTTGAGTTTAATGATGATGATCAAAACATTGAAATTTGATCAATAAAAATCGAAATTATTAGGTACTCTTCGGAGTTACAAAGTGTACCCAAGAATATGATCATAGTTGCAAGATAGGCTGAAAAAAGGCCCTGATTCAAATGAATACATTTTTCTACTCGCGTACTATAAACCGCTAATATTGATATCGTTAATGGTGTCAGAATACCACCTATAGCGTAACCGAAGAGTAAAAACAATTGTATAATGAGCGTTGCCATGGTAATAACAGTTCTATAATTTATTATAGCATTGTTATTACCATGGTAACGGTCATTCCGGATATCAGTCTTTGCGTTTAGTTAACACTTGACATCCTAATAATTTGTATAAAAACCGTTAAAAACATTTTAACACCAATTAAAATTACGTATATTAAAAATAAAATTAATTTTGAGACTAAATATGTGTTTAGAATTACATTTTTATTAAGTTACTAAAAATAGATTAGTAATATCCATCGATTTGTTATTTGGTTACCATGGTTACGTTCAATATGGATATCAACAAAATGGCGTTGTGTTTGGCATTCCAACTTTTATGATAAATTGTCAGAACTGTTTTAGTACCTAACTATTAAAAACTGCATGAAATTTGTAAACATTTAGCAATAAAATTTACAAACTGTTAACGCCAATCGGAATAATGAAAATGATCTTGCTAATAAGTAATTTGTTAGCAGAAAAATCGAGTGAAGTATACGAGAAAAGTTAGCGATTGTTTATTTTTGTCATTATCATTCTAAGCTTGTAGAAAAAGTTATGTATGCAACGGTGCATAATTAGCTCTTAAGGTACTCGTGCCTATAATTAGAGCGCTCGCAAGCTCGCGCTCTAACCTCGGCGCTCGTACCTTAAGAAGCATCATTATGTACCAGTTACATAAATAACTATTACAACTCACCAATAAAGCAGAACTCCTAAAGATTTTCAAAATAATTAATCTTACTAAATAGAAAAGGACATTTCAGAACCGTGGAACGAGGTGCGATTTTAATTATTTAAATTGGGGTATTAAAACTTCAAAGTGGCGCCTTAAAGGCTTAAAAGGTGCCGTAAGATGGTCCTGAGGACTGGAAACTGTTTTATTGTGTAAAGAGGTATTCAGGGTGTCACAAGATGATAAAGAAGATAGTGAAAACCGTTGTCAGTCGGACTTCGCTCATTTAGGATTCAATACAAAATGTATCCCGCCCATCTCCCGCATCTCTACTGTTGCTTCTGAAAAAAAATGAACAGGTTTTTCAATATATTGGTACCTATTCGTCAGTAAAACATACGTAATATTGAACATTATCACCAAATTTAAAGATCATAAGTCAATGGAAAAATAATATATCTTCAGAACAAAATTTTGTAAAAAAAAAAGCTAATTTCGTTGACATCTCATTCCTTTATTTTCCAATATTTTTATATAAACAGCTTTAGCTGTATGCATTATAATCAATAAGATGCAAAAAAAAACTTAATTTGTTGCCCCTGAGGACTAAGATGGAATACCTCTATGCTAATAATTTCACCGGTTGTCTTATCCCCACACCGGAACACAACAAATCAAACACTGCTGGTTGGCAGATGACAAAGGATAAGATAGAGGTAGCGATTCGGACAGACCTTGTACAATGTCTTGCCACCACTATAATTATTTGTTCTGGCAATAAATATCTTTGTCTTTTATCTTTATACTTCAAATCGGAAGAACTGAACAAATAACAGTAAAAATCCAAGCAAAATCTACCTTTAAAGATACCTTTTGCTTTTGAAGATACTTGATCATAAATTCATAGAATTGCAGAATCGTACCGGCACTAAAAATAAAAGCTCCTGAATGTGCTCTTTAAGCTTCGGTTAAGTTCTAAAGCTTTTAATTTGAGTGATTCAAATGCAGCGGAATATCCTGGAGAGCGCTAAAGACTAAGCTTTGCCGGGAAAGCTTGGAATAACTTTATTACCTGCAAGTGAAGCTCAAAGGAGGGATTATGTTTTCCAATCATGAGTTCCTTATATGTTTGTAAACACGGCCCGAATGAGATCTGGCGCTATAAGTATCGACTACTCATCAAATTAATTGAGTCTACTTTTGTCATAAATAGTGCATTTGGTGTTTATCTTTAAGTAATTGTTGCATTTACCGAACACATGTAACTAACGTAACCACAATGTAAACAATCGTTGGTGAACCTTCATAAAATAAATAAATAAATAAATATCCCCTTTGTTTCGTACATTTTTTCGGAATAATTGTATAAGGCATAATAACCTTTAGCATAAGTGTGAATAAGCAGAAACGCATAAAGCATAGCATTGTTTCGCATGTATGTAACATCCTACTAATATTATAAATGCGAAAGTTTGTGTGTGTGTGTGTGTGTGTGTTTGTTACCTCTTCACGCTGCAACGGCTGGACGGATTTGGATGAAATTTGGAATGGAGATAGCTTATACCCTGGAATAACACATAGGCTACTTTTCATCCCGGAAAATTTTAAAGTTCCCGATGGAATAACTATAATCGAAATCTCAGCGGACGAAGACTAGAAGCTATTATCCACTAATCCTACTAATACGAGTATCCTACTAATCCTGCTCATATTATTAACCCTAAAGGGTAAATTTTTAAGGGGATCCGTGAGGAATTGAGGGAACTCTTCAAATATTGTAGGCAAACATATAGCGATTTTTGTATTTTTAGTAACAAATCTAGCATTTGCATTCAGAAAGTATCATTTGGTGAAATGGCACTGATGATGAAGACCACAGATGGCCACCGGAACTCCTCAACGATACTTTTTTCAAGGGTGGTGATAAGATATCTCGATTAAGATAGTTGAGCGACTAAAACGAAGGACATTTAATTGTTTAAATATGACTATGACTTCCCCGCGGCATTGCTGGCGGCGATCGTGAAATGTCTTAAAGTTTCATATCACCTAAGAAGTGGGACTAGGAACATAAGCTTATTATGATCTCTTAAAAGTCAAAAATAAAATAAATGTTTTAAAAAAAAAACAAAAAACCGCCTTCAAAAACGCATTTATTTTGTGAAGTTAGATACGTAAAAATTGGTATATACTAATAAAAATAAAATTTATAGCTTACAGCGATTTTGGAAAACTACCCCTAAGGGATAAAAGGGATGTAGAATTTTATATGAGAGTTCGTCATTTTTGTAGTTATAAACGTTAAAATTGGTGTTATTAAAAAAAAATACATTTGGCGATTTTCTAAAAATATACCTAAGTAATTGAAATGGGGGATAGAGGTAGAGATAATAGCTATAATGTACTGGGAGTAAGTACAGTTGGTTAGGTTAGGTTAAAGTTTTTTTATGACCATCCAGAATCCGAATAGGCTTAGTAGGTAAGGTTAAGTTATTTCTTGACCACCCAGTACCGAAAATTAAACATGTAAAAAATTTAATACCCTAACTTTTCTTTATTACCTACCTATTCAACTTTAGAATTAAAAACTAATTGGGCACTTACATCTACTATAATATACATTACGCATTAACATCTAAATCGTAAAATTTGTTCAGAGTGAAATTGTGCGACTTTACTTTATACATGAAATACTGCCCTCCTTTGAAAAAAGGGTGTATGTCTCATAGAACCGTGTATGTATTAATGACCTTATTTCTTAAGGTAGGGGGTAAAATTTACTTTGACTATCAAATTGCGTATGCGTCCTTTTTATTTAGGAGGGCAGAATACAGCGTCAAAGTTCTTTTTCGCGTATACAGTGACAAAGTTCTTCTTACTTTGTTTGGGATATTGTCCGTTTGTATTATTCTATACAAAATTAAGATTTAAAAAAACTGCGAAACATTTTTTTTATTGTATCGTTATAACGGTAAAATACGCAAGCGTCAAATACTGAAAACCGGTCAAGTGCGAGTCGGACACACGCACCGAGGGTATTTATATCGACTATGATTTCGGCCGGAGCGATTGTGTGTGCTGGATATACCTATTTACATCCTAACCAACATATAATATCAATGCGAAAGGTTATGCGTGCGTGAGTTTGTTACTTCTTCGCTAAAACGGATGGCCGAATTTGGTTGGATATAATTTAAAATAGAGTTTGCTTTGGGTGACGGAACCAGTAATGCAAAAGGACCAATGATGGACACTTGATTCTTATTGTACAGAAGATAAGGGTTATTCATTTGTTTTGCAACAATCGATTTAGGACCGTATGGAATTTGAATTAAGAGTGAAGTGTCCATTACTGGTGTCGGTCAGCTGAAAGTGTCCATCATTGGTGCCGTCACCCTATACACTGCTTATAGGCTACCTTGAATCCCGAAATAAATCAGTATTCCCGTGGGATGGCAAAATTACTAATTCTACGCGGACGAAGTCGCGGGCAGAAGCTAGTTACACATACATTTAGTTCGTCGATTAATCTTTATGCATAACATTGATGAGTCGAATGATCGTGAGAAATAAACAATGAAACGCATACACTTATTAAGCGGAATATTATTTCAGCATGAACGTTTTCAATATTTTGACAACATAGATCAGATAAAAATAGCAGTAAGATGTTTCCAGCTTATAAAAAAAAATACCTAGGAACCTAACCTCTCCGAGTCCCTTCTGCCCCGACCCATGTTGCTCGCTCGCTTCGCTCGCTCCCATTATGCTACACAAAATTATGCCATATGACCATTATACAAAAATAAATTATTCGTAATAAAATCCGGTCTCATCTAACGTACTATTTAAAAATCGACCAAACAATCATTCGGATATTTACCAATCGAAACAATATTATGCCAAATTATCTTTTAATCTAACGCCAAGCAACAGTGTTAGTTCGACCCAAATGGAGACCTCACTACCCCCCCCCCCCCCCCTCAACAGTTCCTGTATAGGTTCGAACATGAATTAATATTTATTTCAACTACACTTCTACCGAATTTCCTAAAAACATAATCAATGCCCTACTCAGTTCTAAAACCTCATTTAGTTCGCTAGATTAAACACAGAAAATTACGCTAATGTTGTGTTAATAAAAAAAATGAAGTCGCTCGAAAACTATTTACTTTCCGTTTTCCTTTTCAAAGTGTAAATTGAAATTCCGACCTTTTTTTTTCACTGAATGCAATATTCCTCGCTTTTGATCACGATCGGAATTCACTGTCGTTTTGTCCCACTTCGCTGTTTTTGCAAACAATAGTTCAACTCTTAAGCATTTTTGAATAGGTGTTTGAGGCATTATGGAAACTTGTAGAGTACAACCTGGCTGGAGGGTATAGGGGCTAAACCGAGTAATGAGTTTTGTAAGTAACTTGTGATTTCTTTTCGCAAAATAAGTCCTTGAAGCATTTTGATTAAATACGTTAACTAAATGGAATAACAACTTAAAAAATCAAAGAGCTAGGTAATTTAGTCGGTCTAAAAATTGAGCAAAAGTGTTTTTGAGCCGCGTTGGAATTTTAACAGAGCAATGTTGGTACTTAATTAAAAATAAGTATTAATTTTTAACTGAAACATTATTATGCTCGAAGAAAAACATTGCTTTAAAAAATCATAACTTGGTTTAGCCCCAATACCCTTCAGCCAGATCCAGAGGGCTTATTGTCTAACGCACTCGCAATCACGATCGTTTTCATTTTGAAAATCGAAGGCTTGTCTGCATACAAAATGAAAACAATTGCTCCGCTTTGAAGCCGGTTGTGATTGCGAGTGCGTTAGACAATAAGCCCTCAGGTCTGCTTCTTTGTAGATATTTAAATATCATCAGAGAAGTACCTAATGTACTTTCCACGGTGCCTCAGACACCTACTCTAAAAATGCTTAACAGCTCTCCTACTATGCGCTACGCGAAACAAATCTTTTTATTTAGATGCATAGATGAATAATAAATAAAAAAACTAGCTGTTTTACACGACTATTCCTCGTAGAAGACGTCTATCGTTATTCTCAAAAAATCCTTGGTAAGTTCACTAGATATCTTTTAGTACAGGAGTGAGATCCTTATGGAATAAATTAAACGTTTTAGGCGATGAGTAAATAACCACTAAACTTTATTTTTTTGATAAAGATAAAGAGACATTTATTCACAACAATACAAAATTATATTACATACATACAAAAATAACAAGACAAATAGAAATTGTTACGAAACGGTCCCAACAGCATTCGCTAGCCGTAAAGCCAGCACTGGTCCGTTGGAACCGCTTGGTGAAGAAACGGAAAGCGACACACTTAACACAAAACAACGTTAAAAGAAAAACAAACATGGATTAAAAGTTACTGTAATTTACCGTAACAATTCTGCATAATTTCCCTGCAATTTTCTTAAGTATTTCTGTATATTTCCCCTCAGTTTCTAATATTTTATTACAAAGCATCCGCATGTTCTCACTAATGCAATATGTCATCTGAAAGCAATTTGCTTCGCCGCGTGTGGTCCGACTCTCATTATCTCAGTCTTGCTTTCTTGAGAAACTTTCAAGATTTCCACTAAAAACCAACCTTAAACTTTAAACACAAGACTCATTACACAATGTACAGTTTACACACTTACGACGTTATAAGATTGTGGTGAAAGTTGAAAGGGGTCCGTAGTTTTTTTAAGTAGCGGGTAGTTTTAAAAGTAATTATTTAATGGAAGCTTGTGTTGTAGTTAGATAGTGTAAGAATGCTACTTATAGTGTAATTAGATTTTCATTGTCTGTGTCCTATGCAATGAATGTGCGGATTAAAACAAAGAACATGCTAGATCACGTTTATTACTGTTTAAATCTTAACAAAAATGGTGTCACATTTTTTATTCTTATCTCTTATTTTATTTAATATTAGTTAACTACGGATAAAAAAACTCGCTTTTTGTATCAAAATGAGGTAAAAAGAATTGATGCTGGCGATAATTTTTGAATTGAAAGCAAATTATTACAATCAAATCATGATAACTGCCTTTCTGTGACGTTGAGAATTAAAAAGGCGTCAAAACGTTGCATTCTTAATCCAACCAAATCCGATAAATGTAAATTTTTCAAGAAGATAAAACTCCGTATAATATAATCAGACCTAGGAAAATACGGGGCAAAATTAAATGACAGCTAGGGATTGCCTATATCGATAAACTCAATTATCGATGCTTTTCCCAAATACTAGTGATAGCTCCAAGTTTTGTTTATAATAATAAAATTTTATTGAAAGAATGCAAATGAAACAAAATAGCTAAGTACTTTTTTTTTAAGGATTTTTTAACTTTCACTCATAATCATCATATTTTATTTACTCCTAACAAATTCAGATCGTTTATTTTAACAATAGTAAAAGGGACATTCATTCCGAAATATACAATAAGGAAAAAAATGTAATGATTATGAGTGAAGGTTAAAAAAACCTTTTAAAATAAAGAATAACCCGAATTATGTTGCTATTTTGTTTCATTTGCATACTTTCCATACAATTTTATTTTTACAAACAAAACTTGGAGCGATCACTAGTATATGGGAAAAGTATCGATAATTGAGTTTATCGATATAGGCAATCCCTAGCTGTCATTTAATTTTGCCCCGTATATTCCTAGGTCTGAATATAATGCTAAATTCTTTTGTTCAGACAGTTCAATTAAAAAATATATCTGTTGTTTTCGATTGAAGTAACTTAATATTATTAGTTACTAGCTATGGTGTCCTAAGGGGGTCCATATTGCCTCTCATAATTATTTTTACTCATAAAGTTTTTCAAATCATAACCATCGGAATTCATAACATAAATTTTTCAGTAGGTAACTGTTACCTTTTCAGGATTTTTAGAAATCAAACCTAACCCAACCTAGCCTTAATTACACTTTGAATATTTAAAAACTCCTATACCCAGTGATAATAAAAATTATGAATAATTTTTTTTAGGAAACAAAATGATTATGAACAAAAAAGGTATGTGAAAAAATGCGCTCCCCTCCCAAGGTCAAAATCAAAATCAAAATGCGTTTATTTGCTGGAATACAGCCATAAAGGTGTTACATGTTTTGGGTGCAGTGTATCCAGCCTGCATGCAGGCGTGCAAAATGTTTATAAATAACAGATGAATTTAATAAGTCAGAAATTAAAAAGATATAAAATTAAAATAGAATGTCAACTTAATTCCTAACATGCTCGAGGTACATCTTAACACTATAAAAACATTTGTCCAGAAGCCATTTTGTGAGCGAGCGCTTAAAATCGTTACCTTCTAAAGTTTTCAGGTTTATGGGTAGTTTGTTACATAATTATAACAATGCACATATTAAAAACATTTCTTTTATAAATGCACTTGTGGGCTGGAGGTTTATATAAAAGATTCATAATCTTTTCCCTAGTCTGTATATGCAAGGCCTCACTTCGCTTCTTAAAATATGATGGGTGAGAGACGACAAAAAGACAGATTTCTCTTACATACAAGCAGGGCAATGGGAGAATATTTAAGCGTTTAAAAAGAGGAACGCAGCTTTCGTCCCACCATGCATTACAAAGGCTTATGTACTTAATTTTCGATCCTGTTCATAAATTGTTATGGTCGTGGGTTAATAATGACTGCAACAGACTGTATTGCTGTTTGCGGAATTATCTTCAGCCAAAGCTCAAACATTGGCTGGTGCTTTGTATTGATTGGCGCTTTCAGCGGTTATCGCGTTAAGACCGGCGAATAAGGCCGTGGTCTTCTACGTGCGTCTAAAATGTCTAAAAAAACATAGTATCTATTTAAGCCAACTGGTTTATGGTTCCTATATAAATTGGTTTAGTTCTAAAGTTCAGAGAGAAATGGGGACTAAAAGAAGATATAGTGACTAAGATTGAAAAGGGCATGCTTGGATGGTTCGGTCATTTGGAAAGGATGAAAGAAGATTGACGAAAGAGATATACAGAGCGAAAGTGAGTGGAAGGGTCGGAAGGGGCCGCCCTAGGCGTACTTTTTCTAATCAAATCGGAGAAATAATGGAAAAGGGCCGAATTTTAAGTACCCGAAACCGACGTGCGTGCATGACTCGATGTATGAATGTGGAAGAAGCGAAAGAGATTTGTCAAGATCGTAGCAGGTGGAAAGAAGTGGTCTCTGCCTACCCCTCTGGGAAACAGGCGTGATTTAATGTATGTATGTATGTAGTTCTAAAATGTATTTCATGTAATTTCTGTGTTGTTTTTGTACTTATATCTACTAAGGTTAGCTGGAAGAGATATCTTAAAGGGTAGGTTCATCTTGAACACCAATGTTTTTATAAAAAATATATTTATTTTGTGTTATATACAATAAAGTGATTTGACACATGTTAGTTTGACGGATGGTGCTAGATAATGTTAGAAATTAAACGGTGATTAAGAAATATACATGTTTCATCTGTTTAATCTACATGCTCTGTCAAGTGTTATGCTGTCCAGTACTATCTATGGAAAAAGTTAGATTTTAAAAACTTATAAATGCTAATAAATTATTTAAATATAAATTTCACTAACGGATGGGGATATATATTCTGGGTACATTTGTATCTCATTATACTTACGTATACTGTAGCAACATTTAGGAAAAATATTTAATTAGTAGTTAATCCGTACTATATTTATATCTTAGTCATAACATAACATAACTTACATACCCTAATCATACCATCGTAAACCAATTACCTACCTAAATATGATCGTACCATAACCATGGCATGACCATACTATACCATAAGATGACCATACCGTAAATATAAAATTATCATCCTTAATGTTACAATTCGATCCACCATGTCCTTGTCCTTACCATGATCATAAAATATGGCAATACCATAAGTTTATTATGACCATACCATATCTTTGCCAAAAACACGCCATAACCGTACCATAAACATAAGATAACTTAACCACAATTACACCATACCAAAGTTACAAATCGCTCCGCCATGTCCTTGTCCTTATATACGAAATTAGCCCAATGTTTTCCGCGGAGAGCTATTTGAAAAGGCCTAAAATTTGCATCACTCCAATCACTGTCAGTCAGTTCGTGCATCGACGCTCGCGCGGGGCTTGCTCCTCATTAGCGACGTATTAAGGAGGGTTATCGTTATTTACTGAGTGTTGTGGGAAGGTTGTTTGTCAATAAGAACTTTGAACCGTTTGTTACGGTTATTCACGAGCCATATGAAAACTTTCCTGCACCCATACAAGTTTCATACCACGTTTACACCGTAGTCTCACAAATATCATGGCTTAGTTACTGTGCCGTAACCATGCCATAGCCAAGCCATAGTTGTACCATGACCATAAAATGACAATATCATAAGCTAATATTTATGATCATATCATAACCATGCCATGATCAAACTAGGACCATGCCGTAAACATGACATAACTATATCATAATCTACAAGTTCACCATACCAAAGTTACAAATCGCTCCGCCATGTCCTTGTCCTTACATGAAATTAGCCCAATGTTTTCCGCAGAGAGCTGTTTGAAAAGGCCTAATTGGCATCACTCCAATCACTGTCAGTCAGTTTGTGCGTCGACGCTCGCGCGGGGCTTGCTCCTCATAGCGACACTGACGTATTAAGGAGGGTTATCGTTATTTACTGAGTGTTGTGGGAAGGTTGTTTGTCAATAAGAACTTTGAACCGTTTGTTACGGTTATTCACGAGCCATACGAAAACTTTCCTGCACCCATACAAGTTTCATTCAAGCTTAGTTACTGTGCCGTAACCATGCCATAGCCAAGCCATAGTTGTACCATGACCATAAAATGACAATATCATAAGCTAATATTTATAATCATATCATAACCATGCCATGATCAAACTAAGACCATGCCGTAAACATGACATAACTATATCATAATCTACAAGTTCACCATACCAAAGTTACAAATCGCTCCGCCATGTCCTTGTCCTTACATGAAATTAGCCCAATGTTTTCCGCAGAGAGCTGTTTGAAAAGGCCTAATTGGCATCACTCCAATCACTGTCAGTCAGTTCGTGCGTCGGCGCTCGCGCGGGGCTTGCTCCTCATTAGCGACACTGACGTATTTAGAGGAGTTATCGTTATTTACTTGGTTTTATTGGAGGGTTGTTAATGCATTAAACGTATTAAAATCATAGCTCATCCCTAATGGAAATACATCGCGAATCACATTGTAGTCGTACAATTATCATAAAATTGTACCATGACAGTGCTATAACCAAGTTATAGTCATATGGCAATCATCATTATTATGCGATGGCCTTGCCAGAACTTAAATATTGGGGCATACCTGATGAGAAGTGGTCACCACCGCCTATGGACATTTGCAACGCCGGAGGCGTCACCAATCCGTTGCCAGACGCGAAAAAATTTAATGATACCCTTTTTAAGAACCCCATAGCATAGTGCATTGACATCTGTCAAATTTGGCCTCTTAAAACGCCGCGACTATAGTGTACTTAGGGTCTATTATCGCTTGACCTTGCATACATAATTTATATAGCCTTGTTTATGCGGGCCGTATTAATCAGCGTGGATAAATGTGGATAAAACGTCTGTCACTTTTTGACCATTCTGTAAGTGCAAGAGTGACAGATGCTTTATCCACCGTGATAAAAGCGATCATTATACGGCCTGGTAGGTAAGTACTACTCAATTATCCAGCCTTAAATCATAGACGGATAGCGCTATGAATTACCGGAGATGAGTCGTAATTAGTCTACTATCTATCAATTCCGACGTTCCGCAAGCCGTGTTTAGTACGATTGATGTTAGATTAGATTATGGTTTCTAATTGGACAGGCCTATGCATACTTGACGTGCGTCTAGGTATAGTCTTATGTATTATATTATTCTCCACTCACGCGCTTTGTGCAACCACATTTACCAGTGATAGCCCTAATTTGCTTATAAATAAGCTCGATCAAATTTGCACAAGCACTCAAGTTGGAAAGGGATCTAAGTATACTATATTGTCTGCCACAATTATTTGTTCACACTATATTTAGGTACTTAACTAAATGTAAACAAAAAAACCACGTGACATAGTTGGTCAGCCAATAGGAGCAGAACACTGATACGTCAAAGCTCGACCAAACAGTTTCGATTGGCTAATGAACAGGGCCACGTGTTTAGTTTGTTTACATTTATTTAAGGACCTAAACAGATGGCGTATAGTCATAATTATTCTCTTCATTTTTTTTGATGAAATTGTAACTTTTACTTGTAGCGGTGGTAGGAGGGTGGGACCTTGTGCATGGTCCACCCGGATAGCTACCACCATTTTATCCTTTAATCTAGCGCCAAGCAGCAGTGTTCGCATTCTTGTGTTCCGATGTGGGGATAGGATAACCGGTGAAATTACTAGCATAGAGGTATTTCATCTTGGTCTTCAGGGTTAGTAACGCTTTTATTTCCTTAGGATTGCATTCTTAAGATTGCAGTCTTGAGAATGCTTATGTCTATGGGTCACAGATCCCACTTACCATCAGCCCCCTATTTCACCACCTTGACACTGACATGTAACAGGTGACAATTCGGTATACATTGCGAAGTTAACACGCTGGATACATCAGTTGGGTCTCATAAGTTGCGCCATGTACACTGAAATGTCACCTGTCACCTGTCATTGTCAGGATGGTGAATTAAGGGGCAGGTGGCCTGTGTTTACCTTCGCCGTCCCATACAAATAAAACTTTACTTGAGTTTTGTATACTTAAAACAAACTTAGTCCGCGAGTCCGACTCGCACTTGACCGGTTTTTTTTACAAATATTTGAACTTTAAATAGGTATTCTTAAAGGTTTTCTCCAATTCATCGACGTAAGAAGCCTTCAACAAACTTCTGAACAAGTGGCCATTATTAATACCCATTATCAAACATTTTTCCTCGCACGCGCCGCTATATTTCACTCTCGCGAAATAAGAAAGGATTTATGTTCTCAGATATGTAGGAGCTTAGCATTGAGTACCAGAGACTCGATGTTGAGTCAAATTTATGAGGGAATTTTGGAGGTTGGTAATGGAGGAGTTTCTTAGTTTCGTTGCCGAGGAGTCAATATGGGATTATGGATTTTGGTAGGATATTGAGTTATTTCCCATTACCAATTATAACAGAATGTAGTTAATAGGGAGAATCGGCATCATTATGTCGCATGTTAAATTCAACAGTGACATTAACATACATACATACCTTCATGCCTGTAATCCCAGAGTGGGGTAGGCAGAGCTACAGAATTACCTATAATTTTAAAAACTTGTTGATAATTTCTCTAACCACATTTTGCACAAATAGGCTAAGATAATACCAGCGTATTAGTGACAGGTTGCAAGCCCATCGCCAAACAGTACTACAAGCCTATATTCCCTTAGTCGGCTCTTATGACATCCACGGGAAGACATAGCGTGGCACTATTCTAACCCGGCAACCACACGGGCCAACAGTGACATTAAATTACGAAAAAAACCATTTGAATAGTGACATTATTGCTGTTAAAAAAATAACTTTTGTATGAATTCATTTTTACCCGACTTTGCGACGCCAAGAAGAGTAATTCCGAACGCGTGACCGATTTCGATGAAATTCATAATAAATGTCAATCGATTTCTCTTAATCTTGTGTTTCACTAAAGATATGACAGTTATAAAAAATCTATATGGTGGCAACCGAAAGCCATTCTTATTACAAAAAAGAAAATAAAGCCGACGAAAAATGAGGTATTGTTGAATACGTATTTAAAAATAATTTTTAGGTTTCTTTCACCATTTTTCATTTTGAATGATCAATCTGATCATTTAAGATTTATAACGATTTAAAGTTGGTTAGCAAGAGTCGGGTTTTTTAAAGCTTGCTTTTTGTTATTAAGATCAAGTTGCAAGTTTTTCAAGTTATTAATATAGTGTCACTGTTGAATTAAACGAGCGAGTGACACAACTTTTTAACTCGACTCTTGTTTCATCATCATCATCAGCCCGTGGGCGTCCACTGCTGGACAAAGGCCTCCCCCAAAGAGCGCCACAAGTCACGGTCTTGAGCCGCTTGCATCCAGCGGCTCCCCGCGATCCTAACCAGGTCGTCAGACCACCGGGTGGGAGGCCGTCCAACACTCCGTCCACCGGTGCGGGGCCGCCACTCGAGAACTTTTCTTCCCCAACGGTTATCAGTTCTCCGAGCTATGTGGCCTGCCCATTGCCACTTCAGCATGCTAACTCTCTGAGCTATGTCGGTGACCTTGACTCTTGTTTACTTGACAGTAATGGCGGCCGAGTTAAAAACGATACAATACAATAACATGCCAAAAAAAATATGGTTTCACCAAGCAGAAAAGAGCCCTTAGTATTTACTAACATACAAGCGAGCTCCACGAGTGCAACCCATCACTGACAACGACTTAAACCGAGTCTCACAACTTTTGAGTTGTATTGGAATACCATACATACTTGAATTTTATGCGTCGAAGTTGGTCGGCGTTCGACAGTAAATCGGCGAGTAAGATCGGCCAAGTTTCGACATATTTAGCTACGGGACCGTGTAAGTTCGTTGCAGAAGTTGTGGGATCAAGTGTTGGAATTTTTAAAGTTACTTTGCATAGTATTAGGATTATGCGAAGTTTAGTAATACGAGGTTTTTCGAACAGTATGGAACTGTAAACTTTTTTTATTGTATTAAGATGGCAAACGAGCACACAGGGCACTTGGTAAGTGGTATCTGAGATAGAAAATTGTATTATTAAGACTACAATATTAAGAATGTACTTCTGAGATTTAATTTGTTAAAATGTCTTTAAAATATAATTTATTGATTAAAACAATTACATTATAAATGGTGTCCGGGTCTGTACGCCACACATATGCCCCTGTGGCAACGAAGTTGATTATCAGGGTCACCACGGACTTTCATGCCAAAAAAGTGCAGGCCGCTTCTCTAGACACGCCGCGCTTAATGAACCCAGGTTCAGCAGCTGAGGCGGCCGAAACTATGAAAAAGAATAAGTACAAGGGTCTCGGCGCAGAATATAACTTCGTTCCATTCGGCGTCGAGACCCTTGGTCCGTGGGGACCCGGTGCTATCAGTCTTTTTAAAGACATTTCAAAAAGGCTGATAGAAACAACCGGAGACCACAGAGCTGGCAGCTTCCTCGGGCAACGAATCAGCATTGCTATACAACGAGGAAATTCTGCCAGCATCTGTGTTACTTTGCCACGGGGGCCCTCTCTTTTTTAGCTTTTATTTAGTTTTAATTTCATTGTACTTTTTAGCTTAGTTATAATTTATCTTTTAATTTGCATAGTTTTAATTTTTAATTCTTCTGAGATTGATTGATTGATTGATAAAGAAATACACACATACACAAAATCACGCCTCCATTCCCAGAGGGGTAGCCAGAGCTACAGAATTAGCAACAACTCTAAAAACTTGTTGATAATGTTATGGGCAATGGATGATAATTTTAAAAGTGCTTGAATATTTTTATATCAGTAGGAATAAGGTTCCTTATTAACAGGCAAAAATTACAGATTTTTAGGTATCGTATATCATTAATAAATAAATAATTCGTTTGAACTCGACCAATTTGTCTCCTATACGTAAGTATGGTTTAAACTGTGGTCCAATAATAATTAAGAAAAAGAGCTGCCGTTGTTATACTATCAAAACTGTCAAGTGTCAATGTAATTCTAACCTCTCTCTTGGCTTATACAGACGCTTCCGAGAAAATACGACGGGAAAGGATTATTCACTAAATCTATACATTACAGACTATCCTTGGGTGCATACTTACTGTAAAGCTTTAACGCCTCTTATTTCAGCGGCATTGTACTTGTCACTGTTTTTCATGAACTCCATCAGCATAAATGAATCTACATTTGGTAAATTGAAAGAGTCTGCTCGAACAAACACAGCAGAATCAATGTTTGCCATTTTCAAAGTCAGTGGTCGTCTTAAAGGCTAGCAGTCGTAAAATATAAGATAGGTACATCCAAACGCAAACGATAATAATAAGCCAAGAGAGAGGTTAGAATTACATTGACACTTGACAGTTTTGATAGTATAACAACGGCAGCTCTTTTTCTTAATTATTATTGGACCACAGTTTAAACCATACTTACGTATAGGAGACAAATTGGTCGAGTTCAAACGAATTATTTATTTATTAATGATATACGATACCTAAAAATCTGTAATTTTTGCCTGTTAATAAGGAACGTTATTCCTACTGATATAAAAATATTCAAGCACTTTTAAAATTATCATCCATTGCCCATTCTGTAACCACATTTTGCACAATTAGGCTAAGACGTTTACCAGCGTATTAGTGACAGGTTACAAGCCCATCGCCTAACAGTACTCAAGACGCCTCTTACGACATCCACGGGAAGACATGGAGTGGCACTATTCCAACCCGGCAACCACACGGAAATATAAATAAATAAATTTGGTATGGAGGCAAAAACCCGGCGAAGGACATAGAGAAGGTCATTATTGTCCCGAGATAAAATGCGACAGCACGGGTAGCACAAGTTGTATTTTCTCGCTTGTCGCTCAGTGCGTCACTATCGTTACAGACTAGAAAGAAAGGGAGATCCGAGCGACAAACAAGTCGCGGACAACGTGTGCTAGCCGTGCAGATCCCGAAAGAATATGGATAAACTATTTCTACGGGGACGGAGTTGCGGACAACAGCTAGTCGTGTATAAAAAAACTCGGCCAAGAGCAAGTCGGACTCACGCACGAAGGGTTCCGTACCATTATGTATACAAAATTAGCGAAAAACGGCCAAAAATCACGTTTGTTGTATGACAGCCCTTTTACATATCAATTTTATTTTTATTCATTTATTTATTTTTAAAGTGAATTCTCTCTCTCTCTCTCTCTGTCTCTCTCTCTCTCTAATTATTGTATTATTATATTTGATTTATTGTATTTGATTTTATGTTTTTCGTACAATAAAGTGTTTACATACGCATACATACAACGAAATATTCTGTAAATATTTCAAGCGTTTACCGGTTGCCGTTATTACCTATTGTACAGCAAAAAACTGCAAAAAAATCACGATTGTTGTATGGGAGCGCCATAAAATATTTATTTTATTCTGTTTTTAGTACTTGTTGTTACAGCGGCAACAGAAATACATCTTCCGTGAAAATTTCAACTATCGTGGTTCATGAGATACAGCCTGGTGACAGACAGACGGACAGACGGACAGCGGAGTCTAAGTAATAGGGTCCCGTTTTTATTACCCTTTAGGTACGGAACGGAACGCTAAACAATGTAACTGATAGAAAATAAAAATGAAAATGAATAATGTTGCCCGAGTGGCCGTTTTAATCCTTTTAAATTTATAAAGATCAAAAGAATATCCAAGCAAGTACGAACCGAGACAAAAGAAACAAAAGTAAGATCAGAATGAAACAAACATCGGATACAAGGATCTTAAAATTGTTTAAAGTCAGACAAACTGCTTATGTTGGCGTAAACGGTCTCGATTTCAATTTTCCGCTGCAATAAATATAATGGGTTGAAATGTGCGAGCCGCCGAGGGAAGTGCCGAGCTTCTCTGGTGAAAATAACAGCAGGCAACAATTATATTAGAAACTAGAGGACGGCCGCGACTTCGTACACGTAAAATTAGTTTCCCGCTACTCCCCCCATTTATTCCCGTTGGGGGTCGATTTTCGGAAAATCCTTTCTTAGTGCTCACTTACATCTGGAACCTCTGTACAAAATTTCAAGTTTCTAGGTACAGTAGTTTCGGCTGTGCGTTGATAATATAAGTCAGTCAGGTTTGCCTTTTATATATAGATGTCTTTCAACACGCCCTCGCAAACTGTAAACACCTACAAGCGTTAAATTTAGTATGGCTATAGTAAAAACCCTAAAAAACAGCAAATACAAGTGTGGGATGGGCTCGTGCCAATTTAAAATTAAGTTTGTTATGTCTTGGGTAATGACTTTTGGTGACATATCGTGGTTCTTCTTCTCCTTCTTTAAATTAATGGCGGTCCACTAATGGCCGAACCCTATATTCAAACCGCGGACAGATAGGCTTACTTCGGATTAAAATTTGACACATTTTGTATGGGAAAATGTCAAATTTTAACCTGAAGTAAGCCTTATCTATCCTCGGTTTGAATATAGGGTTTGGCCGTAAGTGATTTCGCCAATGTCAGTGAGAGAGTATAATCAGTAAATAGGACAGTAAATCAAAATTAACAAAAGTAAAAGCCGGGCATTTTTCAATCGGCCATCTTCCCTCCCCGAAGGTTACTGGAAATATATCCAAATCTTGGTTCTAGAGAACCCATGGAGTCGCTGTTTCCTATTATTTTAATCATGCCATCTTGATTTTGACCTTCAGTGTTGTCATAATAATATTTCAAAATGCATTCATTTGCTTGATTCGCTGTGAAAGCATTACAAACATATCTATGCCACCAAAAGTCCTAACCCTAGTTGTTTTTACATAACTTTCAAATCAAAATATAATTATACCTACTGCTTGGCAGTACGGAACCCTTGATGCGCGAGTCTCACTCGCATTTGACTAGTTTTTTTGCTCTCGTGGCGTCATACATGGCATTTCATGTAAGCCCACTGTTGGCCTGAGCCACTGTTCACTCCCGTTCCAGTGGCCCCCGTTTACGTCGCTCCCACTTGACATAAAACCAATTTAAACGTTTTATTTTATTGACAATCGTGCGGACCTCTGATTTTGAAGTTCTCGCCGATATGCTGTTTTGCTGTCTTGTGTTAACTGGAAGGAAATATATTTTAAGACACGCTTGAAAATGTTCAATTTACTGATGCAAAAAGAGCTCGGGAAGTTCTATGTTCTAGGCCAACGAAAATTTAAAAAAGTTATTTTCCAATGGCAACGGCCACTAAAAATGTATGAAATCTCATGAAACCACAGTTGCTGGACTAACGATAACTAACTCTGATTTCGAAATGCCAAATAATCGGGCAAATTATCAAATTTCTCCCATGTTTATTTAACTTTTTCGAAATTCGAAATTATTGCGTTAAACGTATTCGGAATTAATGCCGTAGGTGCATTTTCTTTTTCACGACGGTCGGAGCATTCATTGTCCTCAGATTACAGTATGCTCCTCGTAAACCTAACAAGTCATGCCAGTCTTTGTCTTTCTTCGTATTAAAAAAAAAACTTAAATGTTTTTAAGATAAGATAAGATAAGATAGATTTATTTACCATAAAGCACATACAAAAAATAAATAAAGTGAAAACAAGTTAAACAGCAACACAGAACTATATGCACATTATGCCAAAAAGGGCCCCTCTCAGCATTGTGCCGCGGCAAGCCGTGACGCTGGTATTCTGAGGAACCCTGATTAAAACTCACTTAAACTAAACAAACAAACAAGCAAACAAGTGACGCACAAACGCTAGCGACACATAAAAAGACACTTAAAATGTAAAGAAACAGAATAAAAGAAGGAAAAATAATAATTGAATACTGACTAACACTAAACAAAAATAATATTTTTTAACCTTAATTATAATGGCTGTATGGCAACATTTAACAATACAACAGTTTCCGGTGAGACGTTGCAAGTTACTGCCAGTTTACTTGAAGAAGACAAATTTGTGCATATCATCAGTTTAATTATTAAACAATTAAACAGTGATATATAACACCTCATCTTAGAGACACATTCTAAATAGAAAAAAAGAAATATCTCGCTAGAAGGTAACACATTAAGAAAATAAAAATAAAATGGCGGTAGCACAAACCCAGCATAAGTTCGCGTAGGGATACCGTTACTTCGTGACTTTATATGTACAAAAGGAGGGAACGTAGTCCACTAGCGACATGAAATGAAATGAAATCATTTTGGATCAAGCCCGGTAAGAAGGCCGGGTAAGAAGAAACATTGAAAAATAGTAATGAATAAATTTTAAAAGACAATTGTAGCCTTATCTGCCCTGTTTCATAAATGTTAATATTTTAAAATTAGACATACAGAATATTTTCATGAAAAGTATTTAGAAAAAAAAACAACGGGAAAAAACAGACATTACGCGAACCCAAATGATTTCATATTAATCGATTTAAAAGAACAGTATTGAACTTGATGTAAGTAATTAGATTTCGTTGTATCATGAATAAATTTCCTAGACTGCACATGGGTTGCACTCTCATTGCAGTAGGTATATTAGATGCGATGTAAATCCAGCCGCAGCGGAGCGTGCAATTGGTAGTGCATTAATTAAATCGACTGCCGCGTCGCATAATCGTGTATCGATCCAATGCAATGGCAATTACGCGAATGCGTGAATGTGATAGACATAGTATTCGCTGAGTAAGATCGAGTAAACAGTCGCTATCAGTTCCGGGACTTCCGGGGGACTAATATGGCTGCGTTTATCACGTGACAAACTGTCGATAAGGCATCCGTCACCTTCTCAAGTACGAGAGTGACGGATGCTTTATCCACATTTGACACGCGATATAGACGCAGCCATGCTAGGCCCACAGGGCGCGTAATGTTTTCTCTTATCGCGGTGGATAAAGTATCTACGTTTATCGCCATCGATAAACACGACGATAATAAGGGTACAAAAACTCAGTTGAAAATAAAAAACGGTATATATGTAGATAGGGTTTACTAAATGAAAAACTGGACCATCATACTTACCCTACGCTGTCGGTCCTTCCGTCATCCGTCCGTCTGTATGTCTGTCCGTCCTAACTTTGAAGAGCTCTATCTTAGTAAGTAGTATAGTAATAATATAGCGGGTTTTTGTTTTCTTCAGAATATGTTCAGAGAAATTAAAATAATAAAGGTACAAGAAACGTTATGTTTATTTTTAATTTAAAAACGGTAAAATATAGAAGCGTCAAATTTGGTAGGACCTAATAGTCATACCAAATTATAAACCCTGAAGAAAAATAACATGAAATCATACAAAAAGTGGTGAAGTGTGGCGCTGATTCGATTCGAAATCGAATTCAAACCGGATTATAATCTACTGTGCAGTGCGAAACCCTCGGTACGCGAGTCCAACTGGCACTTGACCAGTTTTTATTACGAGCTATGTCAACTTGTATCTGTATTTGCTATGGCTACAGCGGTCCAGCTTCGCGAAGGGGTAACAAACAAACAGACCTCACTTTCACATTGATAATATTAGTAAAGTTAAGATAAGATACAAGATTGAATTTCACTTGCACACAAGCCATAATGCTATTATTTGCACATTGTTATGGAAACAATAGAACAATAAACATTATCTGTATGGATATGTTACCTAACATAGTTTAACAACCATGGGAAATAGGATATTGTGGAAATCTCATGGTTTACGAGTTCCATCTTGAGGCGGTATTACGAATTCCAAGTCCTGTCAAATACCAGGCAACGAAAAGGACACAGATATATGAACGCTATAACTCTTTCTCTTTTCTTACGTGGGTTTTTTATTATGTGTCTGTTTCCCTTTTGTACACTAAATTAAATAATAAAAAAAGATTATTAATATCAGGGGACAATCTAACACAAATTGACCTAATGCCAAACTAAGCTCTAGGATAGTACTGAGGGTACTAGACAACGATATAAATACTTATATAAAGAAATAAATACTAAAATAGAGGGAAAACATCCAAGACTCAAAAACAAATACCTACTCGCGTTTATCACACAAATATTTCAGTTAAGAAACACAACAAATTGGCTTGTACCAGATCGGTGATATTGAAAATAAATAAAAATCAGGCGTTATGCAAAATTTGTTCGTATTGTTATATTGACAGCTTTGAGAAGAAGTGGGTTGCCACATTTAATCAAAAGACAATCAATTTTATTCAATTCTTAATGTTGCTAGTTAAAAAAAAGTTTTCAACAATTTGACCACACCGGGAATCTAACCCAGCAAGCTTCCCCAACATCGGAACATAACAATGCGAACACTACTGCTTGGCGGTAGGTTAAAGGCTGAGATGGTGGTAGCAATTCGGACAAGCACAACGTCCTACCACCACTAAAAGAAACACAAATAACAAATACATACATACATACATACCTCCTGTCTCCCAATGGGGTAGGCATAAACGGTAGAACGCCTGGTGCACCGGTTAGAAGTGTGAACATACAACTTTCGCTTCCTCTACATTAATCAACATCTTTAGCACTTACGTCGGTTTCGGGTGCTTTTGATTTGACCCTTATTCAGTACATCTAGAATCTGATCACTAACTAGTAATGATGATGTAATGCCAGTCAGTTCTTTTAGCAGTGCAAATAATTCCACAATCCAATGACCTTGAACCACTAAGATGTCTTATGTTTTTGCTCGTTGCGACAAAATTACCGAGACGACAAAAAATGGAACCATTGTGATTCCGTAATTGTTGAAAGTGTGCAAAACCTAAGCATTTTTCTAATCTAATCTAATTATAGTTCGGTTTAACGATAAATGCTTACAATTACAGTGGGCCTAGTATGGTTGCGTCTATATCGCGTGTCAAATATGGATAAAGCATCTGTCAATGTCGTACTTATTTACGTCTTAAAAGGTGACGGATGCCTCATCTAAACTTTGTCACGTGATAAACGCTGCCATGTTAGGGCCCCTGTGCTACTTAAACCGCGAGATACATAATTTATACCACTTAAGCCAATTAAACAGTATCTCAGATTCAACTGTCAAATTAAATTTAATCCTCTACTTTTAGTAAGTAGGTTATAATTGCTACAGGAGTTTTATTTTGGCAGGGAATTATTTAATTGGGTTACATCAATAATTTTCTATTGTGCAAATCGTGACCATTAAGTAAATCCATAAAATATTTGACAATGATAATGTGTCGATGAACTCGTGATAAAAATGTTCATCACTCGTTTCTCTGTGTTTTTTGTTTAATGTACTTATTTCCTATTCAAACAAGATTTTTCCTATCGTTTACTGGTTTTCATTTAACTTTTAAGCTTTAAAAAATATATCGCTTAGTGCCTGCTATACGGCCGCATCTCAAAATTTTTCATTTTTGATATTATTGCAGATTCGTGGTCAGAAGGGTTTAATTTACCACCTTAACTCAAAAAAATAAGGAAAACTATCCTCTAAAGCCTCTTAATGCACTTGTGGCCTTATGCAAATTTCCAAAAATCGACTATCCCTTACCTGCAATATGGCCACTCGCCAGTCCGCCGCTTGCGCCCGCGACGATCGCACGCAAAACTACCATGCTGTTCAGACACTTCGGAGTTGCGGCCGTGTAGCACAAACGTTCGGCACAAGTTTTTGAGTTACGTCCACATCGCACAACAGTAAATAAGACCGTGATTACAATGAACGCGTCAAAATATAAACGAAATAAAAATCACTTGATGATAAGACAACTACAGTAAGTAGGTACCTTTATATAATAGTTATAAGTCGTTACCTATGATTAATATACCTAAAGGTTGTAATATAACAATATAAGGGTCAATCAACTTTTTTACACACACAATTCTGTCTGTTGCCCACTGTTCAGATTTTAATAAATAAAATAAAATCTGGGGACTTATTGGAAGTGAAATTATTATAAAATTATAGTTATATCATTAACTCCTTTCATTATAATGTATTGTTTTATTATTATTTTGATATTTATTAAATTTTCTGTACATAGGTTTTGTATGATAAATATTCAAATATAAAAGTAAAATAAAATACTAATACAAATAATATACATTATAAAAAACCTAACCTATGAGTGCCGCCGGCAGCGGGGCAGGGCTCAAGCTACCGGTGGTTAGGGCTGCAGAGAGAGGAACCTCCTCACAATGCGTGCCGAGGAGTACTACCTTCTGTATCTGGCCCTTAATCCAGCGAGAGTCTCTTGAGGTGTTGGTCGAGACTCTTCGCTATAAGACCGTTTGCCGAAACAACAATTGGGACAAAGATCGTCGAAACAACATCCCACATAGCGGTCACCTCGTGAGCCAAGTCAAGGTACTTGCTGAGCTTGTCCTTCTCGGCCTTCACGAGGTTCTCGTCATGCGGGATGGTGACGTCGACGAGCACTGCCGCCGGGCAGATCGATCGATTGAGATCGATCTGTCAATACGATATCAGGCTTATTGGCGACAATAGTCCTGTCCGTGATGACAAATCGATCCCAATAGAGCGTAGTACGACCATTTTCGAGAACTGGCGCTGGTGTTTACTTATAGTACGGCACTTGAGACTAAACAAGACCATTATTGAAGAGCAAGTTGCTGATGGATGATCCTGGATGTATGAGCAAGTACTCGCCGTTGAAATTATGTGTCTGAGGGACTTGCCGGGGCAACGGCACGCTCGACAAATGTCGACCGTGCCATCCCTCAGAATATATTTCCGGTAATTGTTCGTCATTATGACCTCGTCAGCAATTGCACAGACAAAACCTTCGGTTCCCCAAAGATTTCGGTTTTCACGGACGCTAAAAAGTCTACGTCGGGTCTTGTAAGGGCCAGGTAGAAGCGTCCGTGTAGCTCGTTGCTTTTCCATACGTTCTTGCGGTCTTCAGTGCTCAACACCGTTGGTCTGCGCCAGTTTTCGTTTGCCAAGGAGAGAGGCGTGAGGCTCCTGTCTACTGCAACCACGATGCACCCCACACTCATTGCCAAGAAAATAATCCCTGAGATTGCACGCACACCTCGCGGTTGTGGAGATTCTTAGCATTTAAAATGCCTCGACCTCCACATTTCCTTGGGATGTACAATCTCATGACAGATGAGCGTGGGTGCAACATGCGATGTGATTTAAGCAGTAGACGGATCCCCCTATCCAGGGCGTCCAGCTCAGTCTGAGTCCACCTTAGTATGCCAAAGGAGTATGTGAGCAGCGGCACCACCCAACCATTGAAGGCGCGCCTTACTACCCCGTGACAATGTTGACATTTAATATCATATCATGTCATGCAAAAACCATGATAACAAGATCTAGAAAGAATAGAACAGAAGCGGATACTGCGATAGCACGTCCTCCACCCCAGCCCGCTTCGTTCAGCTCATGTCGCCATCGCTGTTGGGTGATGAGTTCGCCACTGCACCCGACACCAGCGAGTCGAGTTACCTCCGCCGTTGCGACCACCTACGTGACGTGCGACCACCGCTGCCGGCACGCTTGGGGCCTGCGGGGCATCCTGCTCTGCGCACGGCTCCCGCTACCGGTGGTTTAGTGCAACGCATGCGATGGTCAACATCGAATAATGAAAATTGCATGCGAGCATAATACGGGGCTACAGAGGGAGGAACTAACCTCACTGCGTACCGTGATCGAATGCTGCTCCTGTTTCAGACTCTTGAACCAGCCATCACTGTTACCGCCCAATGACTATCGGATCAGGTGCGGCCCATTCAGCGGCTTCGGCGACTGGATCAGTCTGTACCTTGATCGGTTACGCCTTGAATCGCTTCATCACGGGACCCTCCTGCTGCGTTATCGGCTTCGATGCCAGTCGCCCAACACGCACTGATATCAGTGCAGTATGATCCCGTTAGCGACGTTGAGGATTGTGTGAATATAAGCGTAACTAGCCAGGTGAATGAGCAACTGAGGAGGGCTTTGGAAGACGCGATCGCGCAGTATCGGTCCACACCCAACTCTAGGTCTCGTTTACCACGCTTGCCTGGCAGTAAACGAAATTTAGCACTTATGAGAGCCCTAAACGCCTTGCTGGCGTCATATTTACAAGCCAGCGAGGATATTATCGATACCCACCCAAATTTGTACTGCGGGGCCAGCACTGCATGCCGCGTAGCTCGATTCAAGTTTTCGGACACTGACCGAGCGACGCGCGCTCGCGGGTCTGTCCCCGCTTGGCAAGTGCGAGTTGAGCGGCGTATTGATAAGTTTAGGACTCTCATAGGAAAGCTGGTTTGCAATGAACGCCCCCGAGTCATACGTTTTGTGAACCAGGCTTTTGCTTGGACCGGAATAAGGCCCCAACATTATTATGGCCTGTGTCACGGAACGTATCGACTTCCTGAAGCAGAAAGTTTGCGCGTGGGCAAGCCGTATTCGTTGCTATAGAGAGCGTGTGGATAGATACCAGCAAAATCACCTCTTCCAAAGTGATCCGAGGAAGGTGTACCGAAAGTGGGAAGGAACCGATCAAGGAGTGAGCGACGGACACCTACCGGATGCTCCTGCTATGGTTAATTTCTGGCGCAGCATCTGGTCGGTGCCTGTCGTGCACACAGAAGGAGACTGGATTTTAGCTGGGCAGATATTCAAACATAGGTTATTTAAATTATATACCTATCTGTTAAGAGAATTTACGCGTTAGGCATACTTCGAGACATTGATTATCGCATATAATAATGTTTTACTGTGCCAAAGATGATTAATAAAGGTATCTGATAACTATTTTTCGTGTTTTTCATTTATTTTATTATTTTTAAATGTATTTTTGTATGATAGTATGCTTATTACCGTCATTTAATTCTTTTGCGATTTTGGACACATCTCGAAATTCCGTAAAATACTTTCTGCGATATGGCCACAACACGAAGTGCCTATATTTGAAGGCCAGTACTTTAAAAACTACGCATACTTGAAAAAAATGCACATTCATTTGAAGCTCTATATAATGAACAACAAAATAATCTAAACCACAGTGTTATTGACCCAAAACTTAAGGAATTAGACCCTTTTTTCTGCCGCACACTCAACTCGCAAAACTTTGATCGGCGATTTCTCTTAATATTGGGTTTTTGAGATGTGCCCGTATAGCAGGCACTAGGCGATATATTTAGCGATAGAAACAAGGCAAAATACACGAGTTAACTATGTAAACGGTGCAGCGTGTGATTCTACTGTACTAAGCTAGCGTAAACATCATACGTCGCCGAAGCGAGACGCGGTCGGAGATGCTATTCGAACTAACGTACAGGATGATATTTTGAACGGGACCGCTAGAAAATTTCACAGTAAAGAAACACGTAATAAAGATAACGAAACGAGTTTTTACCGCGGTTTGAACCCGTTTTGTTATCAGCAGCAGTTGTAAAAAAATTATAGTAAAAAACATTCACGTTTTTTACAACATGTTTATTTAGTGTGAGAATACTAAGTACAAGCCTGAAACATAGCTGTTTATTATAATATTGTTAAACGGCTGCTACACGGTGAGCAACCAAGCTCTCCATCAAGGTGATCTTGGTTGGTGACTCGGTTGCTAACGCCATCACGTTTCCGTCAACGCGGTTGCCAGCAGCAGTGTGTCTACTGCGCCTCTATTCTAGGCGGTATAAACGATATCGTAGTTTACCCGTTAAGGTATTGTTATGACGTCAGCCGTCGTTACTGTCTAGAAAATAAGAGCTATCAAAACGTTGACAATACGATAACAGGACAAAAACCATATAATAAAATAGAGGCGCTGCTAGCGGAGAGAAAACACGCATCGTACGACTGCACAGTGCACACGATATTTTTTTTTTGTTCTATCCTTATACGACTTGGACGATAAATCCCAAAGGCATGGTAAATCTTTGTACAAATCTATCATGTCGGCGATAACTGCCCGCTCGTTCAGCTGCTGGTTCGCCATCTTGTTCTCGTGAGTTGTTGCGTGAGGCCGTGCGCACTCTGCCTGCAGAGACACAAATGCGCTCGCGTGGTTGGCAACAAGCGTCTACACGGTGTACAACGGCGGTATCCAAAGGGCAATGAAAGGTCAAACGAATTTTGGTTACAAACGACCTTCTACACGGTCGCAAACCAGCAGGGTCACCTTGGTGTAGAGCTTGGTTGCTCACCGTGTAGCAGCCGCTTTAACTAAAACAGATGCGACTCAACAGATTACTCTATTTTATTTTATTTTTAATGATAATTTCGCTCAATTTTATTTTAATAATCAAGAGAAACGTAAAATATACGGAATTATCATCGCCCCTTTCTAGCTTCTTAACAAGCACGAATACTAACATCACAATTTTAATTCAACACAGATACTTCTGGTTTGTAATAAAAAATAACTTTATTTGTTCCACACTGTGTTACCCTGTAGAAACAAAACACAATCCCGTATATCTATAATGTGTTTATGTGCAAATTGCAACTTCCTTGTAATTCTACTGTTTAGTTCTCCGATACATAGTTTCCAACTGAGCGGGAATATTCTTAGACAACACATTTATTTTAATGTTTTCTATAGGTACTCCTGGTTGTTTAGTTGTATATTAATATCAAATGAAATAGATCAAATGCTCAATGGTATCAAATTTAAGTTTTTAATTTGTCAAAAAACCGTTTATTGCAAAAACAAACGTGAATAAACATAATATAAATTCTTTATCTACAAATTTCTGTTTTATTTTTTATAAGAAAAGGTTTCAGCAAATAGGTTTCTGATAGACTTTTAATTTGCTGTTTACGTCTCAGAAAAAACATGTGGAAATTCGACAGACTCACGTATTTAGTTAAATCGAATGAAAGAAATTCGAAGCATAATGAGCTTTACATAATTATCAAAATAAAATGTTGTTTACAATAAAGAGTCGTGAGGCCCATAATCTATAAAAAAGGACATTATTGTGAGTAGGAATTCAGATCTTACAGCAAAGAATTAAACTTCAATTACCTTTGCTCCTTCATTTTATTTCAAAATTTTATACAAATAAATATGAGGTTTATACTAATTAAAATATAGTTTAAACTTTATTGCCTTGATTATATACCTCTATTGCACACCAAGTCTAACAAGGATAGGTAAAACTAAAATAAATTATTAAAATTAATCTTTTTTTTTCAAGAACACTGCGGAAGAGAGCAACATTTAGTTGTAAAGTCTGTGAAAATCTAACTTCATATTTTTTGTAAGTTTCTTAAAAACTATTTAAAAGAAATAGAAACATCTATATTTGAAGAATTTGACTTTGAAAAAAACTTAGTCCTGGGTAAGATAAGAAGCTCGTGATTTACGGGACCAAGTGGACCTGTTTTAGTTACTTTTATCAATGCGTTTTACCATTTTTATCACGAGATTGTCGAAATATTATCACCATCGACGTATGATGCTACAATGGCATCGGTTTAATTGTCTTATGTATTCCTGACGACGATAAGTGATAAAATTATATTTAAATCGATATGCTTAACAATTTTAGCCTCACTTAGACGCAAGCGTGATATATTTATAAAAGTAATCAACTGTGTTAGATTTTTAAACTGACTTCAAAAGTAGGAGGTTCTCAATTCGTCTGTATTTTTTATGTATACTCCGAATTGTAAACCGATTTAGTGATATTTTACTCATAAGAAGAGAATATGTCAAGGTTAGTCCTTAAATAAATTTAAAAGAAACCGTTTACTGGAAAATAAGGTATGATAATTTGACGACACGTTAGCCTAGTTGGTACTGAGTTGACCCTGCCTTCGAAGCTTGCGGTCCCGGGTTCAATACCGGTAAGGACAGATATTTGTGTGATGAGCGCGAAAGTTTGTTCCTGAGTCTTGAATGTTATCTACGTATTTTAGTATGTATTTCTCTATATAAGAAATTTTATCGTTGTCTAGTACCCATAGTACAAGCCTATAGAGCGAAGTTAAGGACTAGGTCAATTTGTGTAATATTGTCCCCTGATATTTATTTATTTATTGATATTGCAACATATTCACCAATTGTGATTTGCAGTCGGTTCATTGTTTTCACCTTAACGGCGGCAAAATATTTAACTGTAGTTAACCATAATTATATCGGTCTGATTCGACCCGATACCGTACCGAACGTGTTAAAACATATGTGATAAAATCGACGGATTTGATAAAATTTTATACATGTCCACTCAATAAAACTGTGTCTCGCATAGTGGGCCCGCCGGAGGTGTTAGTAGATTTTACTGTAGCATTTTTTTGTGAATAGTGCTAGATTTTATTTTCTATCAATCTCATTGCATCTAATTTATATACTCTTAAAGCATATACATATTTAAGCTAATCTTCACTTTACAGCTTGTTAAAATGCCATAAACCAGCTACTGAGAGACTATTTCAGTTATAATTATAACTTTGTTCAAAGTTAAACTGCAACAGTGTTTTATTTCAAATTGTAGCAATGTTATTGGTCTAAGATCCGAATAGGAGACGATTTGCACCGGGCTGCTTATTCGATCAAAAGTAATTTATATCAAATTTGATACGCTAAATAATATGTGGCGAATAGGTTGGCTGAAAAATTTCAGTCCAGTACTTATATCATTAACAAAAATATTAAAAATGAACTTTTTTTAAAGTTGCAAATGCTTGTTTAATAGACAAATTACATACTAATCGAAAGTATGAAGCCTATAGAATATGCAAACGTTAGGTTTGGTGCAAATTATTAGTACCGACTTACCTGTTTATTCAATAGTTTGACGGGAAAAAAATAGTCAACCTAACGTTTGCAAGTTCTATAGGCTTCATACTTTCGATTGGTATGTAATTTGTCTAATAAACAAGCAATTGCATTTTTTTAAGCCAAAGTTAATTTTAATTTATTAATTAATTATATACTGGACTGAAATTTTTCAGGCAACCTATTCGCCACATATTATTTAGCGCATCAAATTTGATATAAAATACTTTTGATCGAATAAGCAGCCCGGTGCAAATCGTCTCCTATTCGGATCTCCTACTATATTAATTACCTGCGAGATGGCCACTTTGTATCTAATTGTTAAATTAGTTACACCGATATGAGGTATAAATAGTAGGATATCCGAATAGGAGACGATCTTCACCCAGCTGTTTATTCAATAAAAAGTATTTTATATCAAATTTAATATGGTAAGTAATATGTGGCGAATAGGTTGACTGAAAAGGTTTAGTTCAGTACAGTCCATAATTAAAATAAAAACTAAAAATGAACTTTTTTTTAAATAGTTATTGCTTGTTTAATAGACCAATTACATACTAAGCTGTAGTAATAACAAAGCTTTAAAAAAATTAATTGACATTTCAATATTCAGAAAAAATACTTTGATATTAAGGTGTTCCGTTACCTATAAAACACAATATCGGTTACAACAAGAAATACATTACACATGTGGAACCTACAGGGGTTGGAATAAATATAGTCTGTGTCAATTGAAATTGGCAAAGATGTCAACAAAACCAAACAAACCAATTTACCATTAATTACTCAATAATCACGTACTTTTAAAGATCAAGAGAGGTCTTTGCAATTATTTATACACTTGACCATTACGTTTATATTCAGTTTAAAATAAAATAACTATTAATGACACACTATTTAAAATAAAAACAAGCTGGATGTATATTCGAGGTTAAGTGTCAAACAGTACTAATTTGTTTACATCTTTGACAATGTTAAGTGAAACAGACTATAGTGCTTAATTCATGTTAATTCAAAACGTGTCCTCATTGCAGTCGCGTATAGGACAAGGACTTTAAGTATTATGCCACCATGGAACCCTGTCATAATGACAGCGTCAAACCACATGAAAGAAATTACGCCAAAATTAATGATTAACGTTATGCGACAGGGTTCCATAGTGGCATAACAATTTAAGTCCTTGACTGTACCTATTTATCAAACAACCAATCATACTTCCATATTCAAACTTCAAATCAATTCCCAACTACACTAATAAGCGATAACCCGACAAAGTTGTGATGGAGATTGGAGACGTCGACGGCGAGTAGCGCGCCTCAATTACTTACACCTCAACTCTGTGCAGGTACTTCGAGTTAAATAAAGTGATTACTGCGTGTGAGTGAATAAGCTATGATTTTGCGTGATAAATGGTAATTTACGATCAGAAGTTATTATATATCCTTATTGTGACTATGTTAATATTTAAAATTTATAATTATTACTATTGAAAATAATTGGCGTAATTAACGGTGTCCTGACTTTTTACCAAATCATCATTTGGCAAACAATGCCATTTCACAAACTTTTATTTCGCAAAAATTTAGTTGTGCTTAAACCATTACATATTAAATAGGCTACATGAGCTTGTTAATTAAGTTAGGTTAGACTTTTGAACACAAAAAATATAAAATGATGTGTGGTGGGAAATACATCTACTTATGCGAAATGAAAGTTTTTAAAATGACATTGTTTACCAAATAATTATTTGGTAAAACATTAGTGAACGGAATTAACGCCATTATTGAATAAAAAAGGTAAAAGTGCGACAATTGACTATTGAAAATTCCATCACGATAATAAATAGAAGTAAATGATTGAGAAAAACTAGTATGTAAACTTGCTAATCCTCCAAAATTCACAGTAAGTATAGTACATTAAAACTTTTACTGTGGCAAAATTTTATGCTTTTTTTTTTACGCCTACATATTAATTTACATAAATAAATAAACCGACCAAGTTGAAATGGAGACATCGACGGCGAGTTGCGCCTCAATTACACCTCAACGCCCGTGCAGGTGCTTCGTTGTGTTTAAAGTGATTACTCCAAGGTACTAGCGTTAGCGTTAATAAAAAGTGGTGATTTTACCAATTAGTAGTAAATTTTCTTTTGAATAAGATTGAATTGAAAAATCGATGGAGCGATATTCAGACTCGCGCACTGAGGGTCCCGTACCGCCGCACAGTAGGTATTATTATATCCCGATTTTAATTCAATTTCGAATTGAATCACCGCGAGTCCACCTCACACTTGACCAGTTTTTAATATATATTTTTTTCAGGGTTTGTAATATAATCATACAAAATTTGAAGCTTGTATATGTTTTACCGTTTTAACGATACAGCAAAAATAAAAATAATAATATACTGCATAAAATCGTTTCTTGTATAGGGACTCCCTTTATTAATCCACTTTTTTTTAGTAAATCCCAAATCCGCCGTAATAACACATATTCTGAAAAAAATATCAACCCGCTATCTATTACGGTTCAAAAGATACAGTTCTTTAAAGTTAGGACGGACGGACAAAAACAAAATAAAAAAGTAATATCGATACCTTAAATTTCAATTCGCGTATAGCACAAAATGACGTTTTTGAGTTTTTGATGCCACTTTGTTCAGTTTTTTTTTCTCTATCGATCTGTATTATTAGAATAGTAATATCTTCTCAAAAATGTTCTTTACGCGCACACTTTTTTTTGGGTACAATCTGCTTTTGCCAAAAAACCAGGGCTTTAAAGAACATAATTCTCTTGTGACAAATTTTCAATGGATGTAAACAACAACTTACAAAACCAACATTCAAAGTAAGTTGGTTATTAATTACAAATGGCTTTACACCCAAATTTAAAAAGACAGAAATATATTTTGCGCTTTACGCGGTAATCATGTTTTAATACTTCTTAATTTACGTGCTTTACGCTGACAAAGTTGACTAGTGGATCGTTGTTATTGTTTGAGATGGAGCATGCGGACAATGGCTATCACTTGCTTACGCACCGGTCATATCAGTGAATAAGTGAGAAACAATTATTTGTAGGTATTATGCGCGAGCCGCGTGCTTCTTGTTTACATTAAGTTGCCGGTGCCGGCTTTAAACCGGAGCGAGCATTGTTAGTGAATAGTTGTGGTCGAAAAATATTGATTTGTAATGTGAGTGAGTGTGTTCGTACCTACCTAATGTCTTGCAAAACTTAGTGAAGTGTTCATGGTATAATGAATAGAAGTGATTTAGAAAAAATTAGTGCCAATAAAATCGTAGATTCGCTGGTGGCTCGAAAAAGATAACTTGAGGCAATTCTAAACCACCGCAGATCAACGTGGTAAGTAACTATCAAATAAGAACTATAATTCTTTGATTAATGTTTTCCACTAGATTCAGTTGGTAAATTATGCCTACTAAGTACTAATATACTTAAAATGAAAGATTAATTATGTCGTATGTGACCCTTATTAGTAGGTATTAACTTTATATTGTGCTATATACACCTAAGCCAACGTTATGCAATGCGTTATACACCCTAATTTAGTATGATTTTACAAAGTCACACCACCAACAAGTGACTCAGAAACTAATCATCAGTTACCAGCTGACAGTGATATAAACAGGTACGCTATCATACATGTGTTATAGTTTAGGATTATTGTTAAACAAATGGCAAATTATATTGTATAAATAAGTTTGTACAAATTATTTCAAGTTTAGTGCTATACCCCCTTATTATTATGAACTTCGTATCAAAATCGTGCTTTACACTTAAGCCAACGTTATGCAATGCGTTATACACCCTTATAAGATAGTGATTTTACAGGACTACGCCTCCGCCTCCAAATAACGCGGAAATAAATCATTTACCAGCTGACAGTGAAATAAACAGGTACAGAGTTTTAACATTTTTTTATTTTTTATTTTTAATCAAACGTTAAAATAAATATAATGGATTAACTGTAAAAGCTCTCGATTAAAAGACGGACTGGTTCGATCCGACCTTACATGGTGTTTAATCATGTCTCACGTTAGTTTAGGATTATTGTTAAACAAATGGCTTGTTATTATCATTATTTATTGTAAAATAAATGTAACTGTTTCTGTTTATCTGTTTGTTGTTGCTTAATCTTAGTGCCATTCTGTACAGCTAAAATAAATAAAAGTTTCAAGTACAATGAGACCTTTTATTGTATTTTTTTGTTGTTTTAAAAATCGAAAAAAATTCATAACTACTTTTTTAAATTATCAATTTATTGGTAGTGGAAATACATATAAATCAAAGAGACTATTTACCACTATCAGTAATTTTTCATACAAAATTCTTATTTTTATATGTAATTTACGACAAAAATAGACATCATATTATGATAAAAAACAGAGCTTTACGTCCAATTTTCTAGTTTTGTTCCAAAATATGCAAGGACGTATAAAGCGTTTTTGCTGTGGTCAAGGGCGTATACGACATGCTATCTCGGAAACTAGGAGGTTTTACCAAACTAAGACAATTAAAATAAAAAAATCTCGTGGTTTTAAGAAAATTCGCTTCAGAAAGGTAAAAGATATTTGCTAAAACAAAAAAGTTATAAATTTTTAAAATTTGTAAAAATAGTTTTTTGGCTCTCCTGAAAAGTAGCCATTTGTGCTTTACGTGAATTGAAATTTAAGGTATCGATATAAAGAAAAAAAAAACTTAATTTACTACTATGTTTTAAACCACTGTACGGTCATCATATAAATGAACTAAGTAACCCTCGCTTTGCATTGATCTATCCTTTCGTAGCGAGTAGCAATAACGATATAATTTGCAAAAACCGATAATAACTTTGTCCTTCGAGCTTGATTGAGTATTGAAATTTGAGACAAACAAAATCGGTTCCAGGAATAATAATAAACTTAGCTAACTACCTATCAATTAATCCCATTTTCACGTTCAACACAATTTCTAACGTATCATAAACTGACAAAGTTGAGAGTTGCGCGCCTCAATTACACCTCAACGGCGTGCAGGTGCTTCGTGGTGTATAAAGTAATTACTCCAAAGCATGAGCGATAGCGTTTTTAAAAGTATCAAGTTTCCAATACATTAAAGATGCGCTAGGCAACCCGCCATGGCTTTCCCTGAGTAGTATCTCTATGAGCATTTTGCATATAAAACTTCGGGAGACACATTTTAAGTAATAGTAGAAATCGCATCAATTTGTAGGGTAGTGTAAAATAACTTACAGACTGAAAAACTACATTATTTTTATGATTAATGTGAGAAGAAGGAAACAAGTGAGATATTATACGATGTTTGTGCGAGGCTCACAGTAACCAATAAAAATATGAATATAACTAAACAACAGAAGAATTAAATTTGCGTACCATTTATAGATTACAAAATTTATTGATTTATTGGATATTTGTATTTTTCAATTACCTATGAACAGCTCAATAGATTGGCATTAAAATCAGCATTTAGATAGTTTCCGTCGTAAATAGCATGTAGAATAGGTACTTTTGGTCTTGAATTTCTTTATATGTAGTAAAAATAGGGATACAGTAATTCCATGCGGATGAAATCGCGGACTTAGGCTATCCTTATTCTTATCCTAATAGGTACTATGTATAATTATTATGTATGCAAATGTGTGTTAGTTGGTTTGTTGGTTCCCTCTTGTCAGTTTACACGATCGATAAAATGTTTTAAAGAGACAGGACCGGAAATAAAGACAGTTCCCAATTGAATAAACGACTTCAACACGAAAGGATTTGCGGATACAAGCTGATTCATACTTTACTACTGTAAGTCTGTCTGTTGGTCTGTTTGTAACGATGACACGGCTAAACCATTAAACCGATATCGATGAAAATTGGTATGGAGATAGCTTGAATAACATGGAAGGACATAGGATTCTATTTATATCTAAAAATTGAACAGTTCCTGAAATGATACCCGACATCTGCGCAAATGGATTTTCGAGCACAAGCGTTATATAAATTCCAAACCGCTTTCGCTTAACAACTTACACCAAAAGCAATCGTCCGGTTATGCCTCCATTAGTCGAATGCGCTGCCATTGTTCAGGAAATAACAAGTTTGCATTGGAACTCATTGTTCATACAAGCTCACAACATGAAAAAGTGACAATTAATCGCAATATGCAAGTGAAAGGGGAAAATTGTGCATTTTTTGCTCCAGAAAATGGTGAATGGCCGTTGTTGATCACGGAAAAGAGATTACTGAAGCTTTTCCGCCCGGTTTTGTTAGTTTTGTGTTCTGTTTACGCGGGAAAATGTGTTGGTATCGCATAGGGATAAGCAAAGCTCGCTTATGTACTTGTTTTGAGATCCATTTGTATTTAGCAGGGTTTTGTTTTATAACGATTTTAACGCCTTGTTTTACATCGCCAAAATGGTTCCCCTAGGGAATCCCTAATCGTCATTTGTCCTAATAAATCATTTGTCCGAATTTTCGTTTATCCTAAAGCCATTTCCGTTTAGATTTTAAAACTTTTGAGTGTTGTTATAAAACAACCCTAACCTAACCGAGCAGCAGATAAAATTGGAAAACTTGAAAAGTTGCCACAAAACTATGGTGAATTATAAAACATCCATGACTTAGAAAAAATATTTGCGCTCATCACACAAACATTTGCCCTCACCGGGATTTGAACGCAGGACCGCTAGCTTCGTATGCAGGGTCACTACCAACCTGGGCAAACGCGTCTTCAATAAAACGGTTTCATTTTTCAATATCTACATCACAACCATATAAAGTTTTCATAAAAAAATATGTTACTTGACTCGGCCCAGGGTAGTGATTCTCTCAAAAGCAAAGGTGAGCGAACGCAGGAGTGATGTCCAAGCGGCGAGTTTAAGTAGTCCCGTCAGAGCGAGCAAAACACATTTTAGCGCGTGCATTCTCAATTAGGCAGCCTTATTACATTCAAGAAGCCATGCTGTCAAATTAAATACACACGCTGAAATGTGTTTTGTTCGCTTTGACGGGACTACTTAAAGTCGCCGCTTGGACATTCACTCCTGCGTACGCTTACCTTTGCTTTTGAAAGAATCACTACCCTGAGGCTCGAGGCTGTGTGGCATTGCAAGCGAAATACAATTGAAAATTGAAGAAAAGTAAATAATATTTTTCCGTTGGCCTATCAACTCCAGACTTATTAAATGAACGAACTATACGTTCGCCTAACCCCTTCCTAACCTTGTTACAGCTATACGGCCCTCTTAAGTCAAAAGGAAGTATCTGAGATAAAACTCTTGTACCAATATCAACCTTATTACTAACATACTAGAGTTAAAACTGCTTTGGTTCTTGAATTTGGGATACTACTTATTGCCTTAGGAGGGCAGAATTGTAGAATGCACTTTAAGAAATTCTTTGTATCAGATTGCAATTGTTATATTATTATGTAGCTGCATAACTGCACGATTTTGTTTAGATGCATTCGATGATCGGATCGCTCGTAAGTCTATTTTTTTTTTCAGGCCACCTGATTTATTGCCGCCATATTGATTTTTTATTACTGTCATATCTTTAGTGACACTTATAAGATTAAGGGCTGATTTTTCAATCCCCTGATAAAACTATCCGTCAGTTAAATGTATTACTATCCTTTTCTGAAGTCATATGAAAGAAAAGGACAGAGCTAAAATTTACCTTCCGGATAGCTTTAGCTGGAGATTGAAAAGTCAGTTCTTAGACAAATCGATTGACATAAGAATCATCAAAATCGGTCTACGCGTTTAGTTTCTAAAGCGCCACAAACGAACAAATATAATATACAAACATATTTACCCAGATAAACACATTACTTTCCTTTGCGTTGCGCTGTTGGGTAAAAGATGCTAACTTAAAAATATCAAATCTAGACTAGTAAAATATACCAATATCTAAACGTTCGCTTAACCTTGTTACAGCTAAACTGTAGAATGAATGCACTTTAAGAAATTCTCGATCCGATTGCAACCATTATCTAAAGCTGCATAACTGCACGAATTTAGTTAAGATCCAATAAAGCAGTAATTTATGCAATATGGCTGTTAGTTGCAACATTGCTTAGTTACAAATCGAGTTGGTATCGGGTTAATAAAGGAATTGGTAATGCATTTTTTTTTGTTAATCGCCTGAAGGGCCAAAGACAAAAGTCCTTGCTTTTGTTTACTGTTTTTTAAAACATTACTTTTGAGAAAAAGAAAAGGGGCAGAGGTGAAAATCCCTTCCGGAGACCTGGGAATGGAGGGCCCAGGTACTGCCGAGCTCGCACCGGCTAAAAACACCAATGCCCCTATTACCAAACTAGAATTTAGACTCCCGCGGATACTACCCCAGCCAGTGCTGAAAGGCCGGAGGAGAAAGTCCTTCCTCCGTTTAATTATCCGCGGGGTTTTTCCAAAAAGGGGGATAGGAGTGGGGGTTGGGATGGGGGGGAGACATATATCTATGAGTCGCGGAGTGGGAATCCTGACGCATGCATGCTTACGGACTACGGGCTTCCTTTCTTTTGCCCGACAATGGAAGGGTCGGAGATTTTTTCTGGACCGCTTGTGTGGCTGTGGACACCATCTTCATGGGTGGGGCTACCCCATTGGTAATGCATTGGTAATGCATTAGAAAGGGAAGTAAATCGCGTTCTGTTATTCATGATGACAGGTTACAATAGTACCACTCCATGTCTTCACGTGGAAGACGTAAGAGGCGACTAAGGGAACAACGGCTGCAGTATTATTAGGCGATGGGCTTGCAACCTGTCACTAATATACACTGGTATACATCTTGAAAGTCTGAGTCGCTAAATGAAAATTTATTTTTTTCATCATATTAGCAATGTCGACGGGGCCCCGCTTGGCGGGGCTCCTATTCCTGGGCAAGTTGCTCTTCGGGTACACATCTTAGCCTGTTTGTGCAAAATGTGGTTACATAATTAACAACAAGTTTTTAGAATTGTTGGTAATTCTGTAGCTCTGCCTACCCCACTCTGGGAATGAAGGCGTGAAGGTCATTTCATCGAATTTCACTTCATCGAATTTTATTTCCTCTAACGCTATTTTCTTCTGAAACCGTGATGTTTTCAGGATATCTGAAGCATTATATAGGTTAGGCTAGGTTAGACTTGTGATTGCCAAAAAAAAATACCTCATGTGGCGAGAAATGGTTTTCGATGAAACAAAAATTCTGCGTAATGATACATTCGTTGAAAGGTGTTTCGATAAAGTAATAGGTACCCCGTGAAGGTATGTATGTACGTTTGTATGATGACGGGTTAGTCTAGTTGGTAGTAATTCTGTAAGAAGCTAGCGGATGTTCGATTCCTGATAAAGGCAAATATTTTGTGTGATGAGCACGAATATTTTATTACCAAGTTTTGGATATTTTCTACTCGTATATTATATATATTTCAGAAAATAATTTTCGGGAGCCTGAAGCCATTTTAAATCAGGACCTTTTTTCAAAATGAGTTTTAATAACTTTGACTGATTAACTATTGATTTATTGATCAAACGAAATTTTACGTGGGTACAAAGTTATTGTTGTCTAGTACACATAGTACTGTCAAAGTGCTTAATATTATACAAGTTCCCGAGACGCAAAAAAATATCTACACGCCTATATGACACTAACAATAAGGTCTATGTTATATTTGATGCGATGGCTGACTATATGTTAATGCTTTTGACTGTACGGGAGCTTAGTTTGGGACTTGATCAATTTGTATGAGATTGTCCCGTGGCATTAATTTATTATTTTCATCTTTCACATGTAATAACTACTTTATAGTTTTATCCAAGTAATATAACAGCTAACACCAAATTTTTCCTAAATGCAAACCTTTATTTAGTTCATCTGTACTGTACACAGTGCATTTTAAATTACATACCGGATTCATCGTTTATCACAGTGCAATCAGGAATCTAAACCGGACGGGCAATCAATCCGGACGTCCGGGTATACAGCATGCATATTCAAGATTCTGTTGTACGTTGTGAAATGTACGATTACCGAGTCTAAATTATGGAACGCGTTTGCGGAAAGTTCGTGTTTAAATTTGACGTAATTTCTTTTAACTTTACTTAACAGTGTCATTACGAGTATAACACAGTTCAATTTAACGACCATTTTGATTGTAGCTCGTTTTAAACTTTCGCGACGTTCACACATACTTGTTATAGAAAACAACTTTAACTCATTATAAAGTAGATTATAAAAAACGAGCAACAGAGTTTTAAAACTTCGCTGATTCGTAATAATTCTAATAATATACCACTGAAAAACTTCTGAAATAAAACATGAAATTAAGGTTTTTCGAGACTAGGATATAAGGGAAAATTACAAAAGTTCAGATTATAATGCTCTAATGAAAATCGTTGAACATGCACTTACGGACAAAAAAAACGGGTCAGAGTGCGTTTTTCATACAAACGAGGCTATTTCGAAGCCTTGGTTCCGTGCCAGGGATTTATTTTTGTGAGGTTTAATGGCGGATACTCCGAGGTTCAATGGAGGAAGTCAAAAGTTCTTAAGATACCTAACTGATCGCACAATCAGTTAACACCACAGCGAGAGAGTTTGGGTCAGCATTTGGATTTCCTTACATTTTATTGCCATTTTAGATTTCTGAACATGCACAATTCCGGAGTTAACCGCAGCTTCAATCAGTTGGGTATCCTAGGCACTCTGGAAGTCCTGTATTGATGCTCGGGGTATCCATCATCAGATTTCACTAAAAGGCTCTACTGGCGAGGAACCAAGGCTTCGAAATAGCCTCTTTCTCTTTCTTTTTCTTTTAATGAAAAACGCACTCTGACTCGATTTTGTCCGTGAGTGTACACAGGGCTTAAATCGATAGCTTTTTAGCTGCTCTATCAGCCCTAGGCGCGTTGACATCGATTTATTTGTGTCCCACCCTGTATAATAATATAAAAGGAGAAAATGACTGACTGATTGGTTAACGCATAGCAAAAACCACTGGACCTAGGGACTTAAAAATTGAACGGAGTATGGCTATATCTAGCTATAGAAGGGCACGATTTCTTTTTCCAAATAGCGGTCGTCTATTGGAAGAAATACAGGAAGTAGCGGGCGCCCTACTAGTATTTAAAATTGTATTTTTTTTATTTATACTAGTGACTCGCCCTAGCTTTGCTTCGGTTTATGCGGGTTTTTGTAACAACCGTACAGTCAACAGCATAAATAAGTGATCATTTATGTACTTTGTCGCTTTCAACCGTTTCACAATTTTTTATAACATTTCAAACACGACGTTAAAGTGACAAGGTACATAAATGATCACTTATTTATGCTGTTGACTGTACGTTATGCAGAATTTTATATGCATAAAAACCTCCTCTTGAATTTCTCTATACAGGGTGTAACATTTAAATTGGTTATTATGGGAAAGTCTGAAACTATAAGAAATACCAAGATCTGTTCTTAGGAATCATGTCGTCGATATTAGTAACAAGGAAAATTGCATTCATACATTTAAAAAAAAACTTGTACTCAGCTCGGGAATCAAACGCGGACGTTTTGAAAAATGAAAACGATGACATGGTTCCTAAGAACAGATGATATTCGTATCTGACCGATTTAAATGTTACCAAACCGCATTCAAATCCGTTGCGGAATTTGTAAGATCGAAGCGTAAAAACGCAGGAAGCGACTTTCTTTCATGGTATGTTAGAATAGACTGTTAAGACTCATAATTATATTTCGAGCTAAGAGATTTCTATATCTAACAGAGTTTTAAATGTACCAAGACTTCGCGAACGCTCACCACGTCGAAAGCTAATTTCCAGCATTGGTCGAGAACATTCGTTTTTATTGCAAACATTAAAAGCTGTTTTCAGGAAACGAGCAGTTCTAACGAACGGCGAAAAACCAGACAGTTGCTCGAGTTAGTTGGTTAGGTTAACTGTATTTAACTCCGTCGATTTAGTTTTTGTGAGAACCAGGTTAGCCAGCTCAACTTTTTGAGTGTGTACATTTATTTCAATTACTGATGATAAATATTATTGATAAATAAATAATATCTCGTTAAGCTAGGTTTAAATAAACACAAGTCTATCAAAACGCAAGCTTTAAAAATCCATCCAAATTTAAATTGTTATAAATTCTAAATGATTATTTAAAATGAAAAATTATAAAAAAAGTTTTTTAAATACCCACTTGTCACAGTTTGTTGTCTTTTTTTTTCTTCACAAAATGTCGTCTGGTTGCCGCCATATTAAATCAATATCGATGACAAATCGATTGACATTATAAGAATCATCAAAATCGGCCCACGCGTTTAGTTTCCAGAGCGCCACAAAGGAAAAAACATACATAGATACATAAACATTTATGTAGGCTGATAAACACATTACCCTCGTCCTTCGGCAGACGGGTAAAAAGGAATTCTTCTGAACACCCTTAAGATAATCAACTTCCTTCAAAGTCTCTAGGTCCAGCGATTAGGGTATGCGTTGTCAGTTAGTGACGGAAAAGTTATATAATATATTGCATACGATAACATGTCAAAAGCTATATGGTTTTACCGAGTGGAATATAGCCTCTGGCCCTCAATTCTATTGGGTAAAACCCTTATATCGTCAGTCTAGATGTGACACGTCGTAACTATTTGTTTTTGGTAAAATGAGACTTTTATGCCGAAAGTTTCAAATAGTATTTCCAGTGTTAACTTGTAAATGTCTCCTGCGGACCTAGCATGGTTGCGTTTATTGCGTGACAAAATGTGGATAAAGCATGTCCGGGATACAGTGGACTACCATACCAGGGAACCGCATTTCCAAAATTTTGAAAAGTTGAGATATCTCGTTTTACGAAAGACTTATACTAAAAAAGAATTATTATATTTTCAACACTCCTGAACTGAGCTATCCAGTCCTGTAAGATAGTCCACTATATCCCGGACACCCTGTATACATGCCAAAAAGTGACGGAAGTTTTATCAACATTTTGTCATGCGATTAACGCAGCCATATTACGATTCATTTTGACGAATAAACGACTAGAAGTGACATCTCGTATCAAGCATTTAACTGTAGTAACCTCGTAAGATCTGCGTGACATCTGGTAATATCACGGAGCAACTTTGTTAAGGTTGAACTCGTAAGTGACTAAGGGCCGATTCGACCAAACTGGAATAAGACTTAATCCGAGATTAGTCCATACAAATTCAATTAAATCTAGGTATAAGACCTTATTCCACTTTGGTCGAATCCGCCATAAGTAGTTTTTGTCTCTCTTGGGGTGTGATTCTCTCAAAACCGCGGTCAGGCGAACGAACGACGAATTTAATTTAATTAATATGTAATGTGTATCTATAGTCGTCCTCTCGCAATTTGCTGTGCCCTCACAGGGCGTCACATGTATACCTCTGTATTTCGTTCCATCTGTTGTTTTGTGTAATGTGACACGCAATAAATATTTTGATTTGATTTGAACGAGTGAATATAGTAGCGGCGAGTTTAAGTAGTCCCGTCAGAGTGAACAAAACACATTTTAGCGCGTGTATTTCCAATTTGGCAGCAATTATGTCGATGAGATCGAACGTTTAAGGCTGCCTTATTGAAAATGCTCGCGCTAAAATTTGCTTTGGTCACTCTGATGGGACTACTTAAACTCGCCGCTGCGAAATTCACTCGTTCGTTCGTCCGACTGCGTTTTTGAAAGAATCACACCTCTGAAAATTTTGGTCACTTTGCATAAAATTATACGAGTTGTCATATATCTAGACCGACGATATTGCGTTTGACGTGCTGTTGTACTGTTTTTACCTCAGTCACCGCCATTACTGTCAAGTAAATTAGAGCTATCATAACGTTGACAATACAATAACACACATGTCTCAAATTGCCTTTGTTTGTGGACAATATGAACGTCAAAGACAATACCAATTCCTGGTGAGACGTGAGATAGTGCGACAGCATCGGTTCATGCGATATGAGGCTATTGATTGCTCTGATAATCTCGCACAATGAATATGCACAGACACAGAGGCAAGGTGATGTAACTAGCGGAGATGACTACACACATCAAAATTAAACGGCTTAAGGCCCAGCCACACCGGATGCGTGACGTGCACGTGCACGTGCGCGTTCGCTTTCCACTGCGTTGTATGAGAATTCACACTACACAACGTAGTGGAAAGCGAACGCACACGGGCACGTGCACGTCACGCGTCCGGTGTGGCTCGGCCTTAAGGGTCTTGAATACCGCTTTATTATTTTGATATTTTTTAACCCCCGACGCAAAAAAGAGGGGTGTTATAAGTTTGACGTGTAAGTGTGTGTGTGTGTGTGTGTGTGTCTGTCTGTGGCACCGTAGCTCTTAAACGGATGAACCGAATTGGATGCGGTTTTTTTTATTTGAAAGCAGGTTTTCTAGCGGTGGTTCTTAGATATTTTATATCGAAATCGGTTCAGCCGTTTTTGAAGTATTGAACTTTGAAATGTCAATGTCGGGGGTTTTCCAACTTTTTGTTGGTTAGGTTAGGTTATTAATTTATTGCGTCGCGCATAACATAAGAAGATAGAGAGTGTTAATCTTTCATTACCGCATCTGAAATTAAACCAAAAGAAATATTCGGGTTAATACCAGCCGCTGGATTCCACCGTAGTACCAAACTATCATTTCAACAACACCATCTTGATAGTTGGAAATCATCTACCTTGCATTTTTCGAGGGCTGCCTTGCCACGCATCTTCTATGTGGAATCAGCTCTCGGCGTCTGTATTTTCGAACCAATACAACTAGGGGGCTTCAAAAACAACCAGCATGTGTTGCAGGTGTTTATGGATCACTTACCATCAAGTGACACGTTTGCTAGTCTGACTCCTTTTTTAAATAAACAACATGAAAATATTAAAAAAGTAGACAATTCTAACGATCTCAATTAAAAACCACCCGCTTAAAGGCACTTGGAAGCAAAGAAATTGAGCCACTTAGTACTGAATTTCCATAGAAAATGGCTTGATTTCTTTGCTACCAAGTATACCTCTAAAATCTTTTAACGGCATCTTTACAACCATCTCTCCCCCTTGGTTTCGGTTTGAGGGGAGCTGCTTGAGTGGATATTGTTGGTACCAATCCCAAGAACCAATATCATTCGATTGGACGATCTGTTTCGAATATGCGTCATTTGGAAACTAATTGTTAGTACCTATCATTATGATATGGGCCGAAATACCATCAGTATCGCTATACTTACTTTTACTTATTATATATTCGAAAGAAACTCGGTTTGTCTGTCTGTCTGGTACGCTTCCACGGTTAAACAACCGATTTTGATGAAAGTTGGTATGAAGATAGCTTGCATCCCGAAGAAAAACGGACGGAGGAGGAAGAACGGACGAAGTCGCGGGCAACAGCAAGCTATTCTTTGTCTTTTGTTTGTTACCTCTTTGCAGATATGATTACTTATTATTTTAATATGACATCTGGAGACTCTTTACCATCTCCAAAATTGACCGTGGAGACTTTCTACATCTCCCTTATTTTTAATTTGACATCTGGAGACTCTTTACATCTCCAAAATTGACCGTGGAGACTTTCTACATCTCCATTGCTTTGTGTTTTTTTTTTAAATTATATTTAATTCTTAATTTTAATTTGACATTTGGAGACTGTTTACATCTCCGAAATTGTATTATTTATTATAATCTGACATTTAGATATATTTAATTATTATTACTACTGGGACCTGTACATCCCTGTGACATTTAAATTATGTAGCTTAAGTTTAGTATTGTAATAAGTGATTTATTTGGAAAAAACGGCTTACTGTTGAGTTTCTTGCGGCGCTTCTTCTCAACAATGGTCTCTTTGGAAGCGCTGGTAGACTCAGACATGTAAAAGTGCCTGCAGGGCCTACTTACTGAATAAATTATTTGAATTTTGAATTTGAATTTGAGATAAACTGCTAAATTGATTTTAATTAAATTGAGCATGGAGATAGCTTGAACTCCTTCTTCTTCTTCTTCAAGACCCAAACTAAGCTCGAGGCTTTTACAGTTACAAGCAATATTATATTATTCTACATTGCGCTCAAAAACTATCTGACAAGCTCTTATGCCTCTAGGTAATAGAGACGTGGCAGATAGTTTTGAGCCCAATGTTGAATAATATATATTATTGCTATGGGGACATCAATATACTTAAATACTTAAATACTTAAACACAGAAAACATCAATGACTCTGAAACAACTCGAGCTCATTACACAAATAGCTCCCCTTACCGGGAATCGAACCCAAGACCACTAGCTTCGTAGGCAGGGTCACTACCAACTAATGCATACCAACATTATTAAATGAACCTCCTAACCTTGCAACCCCTCGTAAAAATGACAAACGAGCTCGCTCACCACACGGACAGCGCGTAATGCGAGCACTTACGAGTTTTGAATACCTTTTTATTTCGACCAACTGGCTCGTATTAGAATTCAGATCTCGGACGTTTAAGTACGGCTTTATTCTGCGACGTGTCTGACGTGTTTGTGAAACATTGGCACTATAATAAGTTTTAATGTATTTGAAATCTCAAGCCTACAATTCTAGGGGCCGTATTAATAAACTCGTTTCAACTGAGATGTACTTATGTCTCAAGACACGCCAAAGTAAACGTCAATCCAAAGAAATGTGTTATTCTTGATGTATTTTGTGGCGGACATCTCAGCCGAGATCAGTTTGTTAATACGGCCTAAAGAGAAGTTCTGCGGTCTGCGGACCGATCAAGCATCTTTTGCCTCTATCAGTTTACTAAATTATGATAGAGATACACGATACTTGACCTGACCGCAGACCGCAGAACGCATCCAGTGTGGCAAATCCTTTAAGACTTCAATGCGTTGCCAACCCCGAGGACTAAGATAGTTTTGTCAACGTTTCGATAGGTCTTATTTATCAGACAGTAATGGCGGCCGAGTTAAAAATAATACTATATTATGTCAAAAGTAATATGGTTTTAACGAGTAGAATAGAGCCCCAGCACCAGGGCCTTATTCTAATAAGGTAAAACCATATTGCTTTTGACATGTTATCGTATTGTCAACGTTATGATAGCTCTTATTTACTTGACAGTAATGGCGGCCGAGTTAAAAACAATAACCATGGTTTTGACGAGTGGAAATAGCGCCCCTGCGCCTGGGCAACTGTTTGTACCTGTGAGTAGTCTCTATGAATATTGGATGTATCATGTTGCGCTTTACTCTTTTTCGCACTTTTTTTTAAGTTACTGTTAGCCTACGTGTTGACCTTGCCTACGAAGCTGGCGGTACCGAGTTCGATTCCCTGTAAGGGTAAATTTTAATGTGATATTGTGATGTGTGCGAGTGTTTTTTCCTGAGTTTGGGTGGTTTTCTATTATATTTAAGTATGTTTTTCTCATTGGTATGATATAATTAGACTATGTCAATTTGTGTAATTTATACATGGAAAAAAATAGTTATTTTATCTTGTTAATAAAAGCTGTTAGCAAAAAACACCTCCCATTTTGTGTAAATACCATGTTAGCTGCTGTACCATAAACCATCGCTTATCCAGTCCCATTATTGGATAATCGCCGATAACGGAACAATACCACTAATTGAATTTTCCATATGTAAATTAATATATTGTAATATATTGTAATTAATAATCTTGGAATTGAATTAACGTTTCATTGTAACGTATATACATTGATTTAAAGATTTTATTTTATTTTACTGAACCTTAATTCTGCTTTAGTCTAGCTCATCCCGCTTGGATATCGTAATTAATTTAAATTTGTAAACGTTACGATAACTAGGGTAACCTATTCTTTCCGGTTCCTGGTTTGTAGCTATTCTTTTTTAAATGTAAAAAATAGTATTTTCCTTTACAAAAGAAAGACTATGGTTTCTAACGACGGTTTCAGACTAGCGTTTTTTCAGTGCCTATAGGCTCGTTTTTGTACGCTCGTAATCGCGCCCATTTGCCACACGCGCATCTCGTACGAGCGTAGGCACGCTTGTAAGGCCGTCGACGGACGAGCCACTAAATCTGACACAGTAATTCAAGCGAACACGCTGGAATGAGCGCGTATTCGCGCGTTCGGCTTATTGAAGCGCGAAATGTAGCGCGCGTGTAAGCCCGCATGTCAAAACGGGAGTATAACGCACAGAAATGACGCTAGTCTGAAACCGCTCTAAAAACAGATTAACTGTTATAGTTTCCGACTTTCCCATATTGACCTATTTGGATGAATCACTCTGTATTAGTTCTTTAAACATTAACTCTGCCCTCCAAAATAAAAAGGACGCATACGCAATTTGATAGTTTAGGACTAAGATGGAATGCCTGTATGCTAGTAATTTCGTGCGGGTGCGGCTCCACTGAGGCGGAGACGAGCGGAGCTGTGCCAATATTAACCAATAGAAGGCGCATGCGGTCACGTCGAGCGCGCCTTGTGCACGTTAGTTTAGATTCTATTGGTTAATATTGGCACAGCTCCGCTCCACTCAGCTCACCTCCGCCTTAATGGAGCCGCAGCCTAAAAACCAACTTTTTGCTGTCGCAAATGCGTTGCTAACCCTGCCTGGACTAAAATGGAATGACTTAATGCTAGTAATTTGCTAGTAGTTCTCCTGGTTCTCGATCAATAATGGTACGTTCGCCTTCCTTTTCCCTCTATTCGTTCTTTATTAAGGAGTAAATGGGACAGGGCATAGTAGTTTCGAATTTAGTTCATGGTCACCATCCTTTAGTAAAATATGAACACGTGTACAATCACAATGCTTGAACAATTTAACTGTAACACTACCAAAGACCCAAAATGGAGCATATTTTATATGGGAATATGAAACGCTGTTCTGAATGTGTATGGACATAAATGGAGCATTGTCTATTCATGCTGCAAAGTTGTTTCGACGTTGTTTACAGTTTTGGTTATTTTCGAGTTTTCTCTAACCATACCATCTTTTATAATGAAGTGGTACCACTGTGTTCTAGAAAGTTATTTTTATACATGAAATATCTAGATCTTGCAATATAGCTTGGTGCTGCGTTCTGCGTACAGTGACAAACAGTGTTAAATCAGGATTTAAAATATCGATAAAAGTTCAATTTTTTCGAGATAAATTTCGTTATTTAAAAAAAATCCGTTACTTCACCGCCTAATTTCACCATACTTTAACATTTTATAACCTGTTTTGTTCTAACCCCCTTACTAATAAACGTTGAGTAACGGTGGTATAGCTATAAAATGTTTTGTACTTACTATCATTGTGACATTTGGATTTGACAGATAAGGATAAAACTTGTAGCTATACCATCGCTACTCAACGTTTATTATAGCTTGTTTCACGAGAGTTGAGGTCACGCACACAACAACACTGTCATGTAATGACAGCGGGATTTTGAAATTACTGTTCTAATATTGTACCGATAACAAGTTCAACACTGAACTGCAAGAAAGACCAAAAAGTTTCTTTAAACTATTTTGTTAAGTATTATGTAGAATAATTCATCGACTTCAAATAAAACAGAAAATAAAATATTTTGACCGATTTTATTTAATTAAATGGTTTATATGAATAAATAAAGGTCAGATATGCGTAGGTATATGAATATAATACTAATCGTAGAAACCAAAGAGAATGGAACCTAGGATTGATTATTTAACCGAAAACCTTGTAATCAATCTTAACGAATCAGATAAAGAAATGCCAAGTGATGATTGTTTATAAAAGCATTTTTTTATATTTTTTACTGCTTTTTGATACTTATTAAAAATATAATTAAGCGTTTTTATTTACATTTACATTCACTCACTCATTTCATTCATTCACTTTTTTTGCAATCAGTACTTCACGTAGATGTGTGTGTAATCATTCACCTCAACTCTCGTGGAACTACCTATAGTAAGGGGGTAAATAACTAAATCCTACCAATATTATAAATACGAAAGTCTGTGTGTTACTTTGGTACTCCTCCACGTTGCAACAGCTGGACGGATTCGGATAAATTTTGAAATAAAGATAGTTTATACCCTGAATTGACACAAAGGCTACTTTTAAACCTGGAAAATGTAAAATGTCCCGAGGGAATAACGATAATTTAAAATCTACGTAAACGAAGTCACGGGCAAAAGCTAGCTTGGTATCATCATCACCAATGTGAAAGGAAATCCTAAACAGTGACAAAAGGTAAAAGACTGACTATGTAAACCTATTTGTAACGTTGTCTATTTTCTTTTATGTATAAAGGAGGTAGACGAGTAAGCAAAACACCTGATGGTAAGTGATCATCGCGACCCATAGACACCCGCGACACCAGAGGAATCGCAGGTGCGCGTGCGCTGCCGGTCTTTTTAGAAAAGAGTAGGCTCGTTTTTTGAAGGCCCCCAAGTCGTATTTGTTAGTTTCCCTATTAATAGCATGATTTCCAATCACTAAAAGGGTCTTTGACGCTTTAAGCGACACATTTTAATCTTTAATTTTATTTTAAACTACCATGTTTTATTCGCTACTCTGAGATAGACCAAAAAAAATAACTCACGGTTTTTACATTCTAATTCGAAAGAATGGGTAATTTTCAGAGATTTTCAGAAATTTCTTTATTTACTTAGCAAACATTTAATGTTTGCTAAGTAAATAAAGAAATTTAAACAAAATTATTGGGCGAAAAACAGAATGAATGAAATCTTTTATGGATGACATGATTATTTTAAATTTGAGTTGGCATTTTCTAATAAATAACAACAATTAAATGATATCTAATGATAAAAAGTGATTGTAATAGTGTATTAAAACAAACTATTTCAAGCGGTTTTCGCCTAACCCGTTCGATACACCTAGGAGGGCTTCAAGCTGAAAACGAAAGTCAATCAAAGGTTAATTATACTTTTGTCTAAATATCCAAAATAGATAAATATTTCAAATACAAAATTATGCAGAACGGCTTTAAAACACTATCTTCGAAATGGTTTTCGAATAAGAGTAATTGTAAAAATATGAACAATCCCAATTCTTCCTCGATCGCAATCGACAAAAAACCCAACGGTACCGCTTCAAACTCGCTGTGGTTTTTTCGCAACATTTGAGGCCATAACAATATCGCCGTCGCCACAACGACGAATTTACCTGTTTTATGGCCACAATGCTCAGGTATAAGAACGGTTATGGCTGGGTTATAGTGAGCCTGGATATTTCCACAGCTAAAGGCGTAAAAGTAACAACTCCATTTCACTTGGCGTTCGAAATTAAACTACATTCCAACGTTGTTAAAGTTTCTTTTTAAAAGCAAAGAGGTTGAGTTATGTGTCATGTCTTATCGATTTGGTCTAAGTTTTCATATTGACGTGATAGTTTAATTATGTGCTTGTAGTAAATCCACTGAGCAAAGTCGTAAAAATCTATATTTTGAATTTAAAAGAATTGTGAAGTGTCATCTGGGGGTTATCTATATAATATATAGATAACCCCCAGGTGACAAATAAGTAGGTAAGGATATTTTGTACATTTTTCACTTGTATGCGAACAATACCGAACCGTTATCTAAAGCAATTCCGTATCCAAACTTTTGTTGCAACATTACGTATCTCAAGTTTTTCCCATTCTGCCGGAATTTTTATTTTAAATAAAAGCATTTCGCGAATATTCTCTCATCTGAGAACAATGCGTATCTCTCAGCGGTCCGCACTGACATGTAATTTAAGTTTTTGCATCGCCGGTGGTAATGTCGGGAAAATAGAGACAATGTGCAACAAAACTTCAAGTTTATGATAATGCAATGTGTAGCGGGAATGAAATTTTCCCGCTTTACTCAGAGCCATATAAGAGACAATTAATTCGTCCCTTTGTGACCCCCGACGCAAAAAGAGGGGTGTTATAAATACCTATAAATATAAGGGGACAATGTCACACCAATTGACCTAGTCCCGAATTAAGCTCTAGGCTTGTATGTACTATGCCTCGTACTAGACAACGATATAAATACTTGTATAGAGAAATACATACTTAAATACATAGAAAACATCCAAGACTCAGGAACAAATATTCACGCTCATCACACAAGTATCTGTCATTACCGGGATTTCAACCCAGGACCAGTTAAAGGGTCAGAGGCCCGTTTCACGAAGCAACAAGTTACAAATTACAAGCGGAACCCTCTTTCCAGCAGTATACGAGTTAGAAAGAGACTTCCGCTTGTAATTTGTAACTTGTAGCTTCGTGAAACGGGCCTCAGGTATCTGTCTGTTGCATCGTAGCTCCTAAACGGATGGACCGAGTTTGATTTAGTTTTTAACCCCCGACGCAAAAAAGAGGGGTGTTATAAGTTTGACGTGTAAGTGTGTGTGTGTGTGTGTGTGTGTCTGTCTGTGGCATCGTAGCTCTTAAACGGATGTAACGATTTGGATGCGGTTTTTTTTATTTGAAAGCAGGTTTTCTAGCGGTGGTTCTTAGACATTTTATATCGAAATCAATTCAGCCGTTTTTGAAGTATTGAACTTTGAAATGTCAGTGTCGGGGGTTTTCCAACTTTTTGTTGGTTAGGTTATTTTTGTTAGTAAGTTGACTTGGATGAAAATCCATTGAGCCGTATAAGGGCGGCCGGATACATACGGAATTCGGTTTTGGAATTTCGATTCGGAATTCCGAAGGCAGCTAAGTGCGGCCAAATACATTCGGAATTGTACAAACGGACGTATATGGTATGGACATAGATTTTGTATGGGTTAGCTGCCTTCGGAATTCCGAATCGAAATTTCGAAACGGAATTCCGAATGTATGTGGCCGCCCTAAAAGTTATGAGCTCTGATCCCGTTTTTGTCGAGTTTTATTCTTGACATCAGTGATGACGTCCTTGACGTCCTTCCAGGGCCTCTATTCAACACGGTAAAAACAATATCGTTTTTGATCTGTTATCGTATTGTCACCGTTTTGATAGCTCTTATTTACTTGACAGTAATGGCGTCTGACGTCATAACCAGTGATCGGGGAAAACGATGCAAAACTTTAACAAAACTTACATTACAGCCATGAAACTATTAATATCCTTATACCAAATCCGAGACTCTGATATAGAGTTAAATTGAACGCTAATCTGCTAATAATATTCATATTTTTCAATAATATTCTTATTTTTCTTGGTTGCAAGTTCTCCTTTATGGTCAGCTTTACAAGTTTTGTTAAAGTTTTGCACCGTTTTCCCCGATCACTGGTCATAACACGGTCATTCTCCAGAATTGTGTTCTCAGTCTAATTAACACCGCCCTTTTTTCCCACTGGCTTTTTGATAAATTTTATACTAAATGTAGTAACATATCGATCATTCAAACTTTAATATTTATTGGGCACGTAATTATTATTAACGGTTAATTAACTGGAAGGGTTTTAATATTTGCGTGACGCGCGAATTAGAAAAGCTACGCGTTAATTAGAATTTTGCTTGCGAATTAGAAATAAAACTACGCGTTAATTAGAATTTTGCTTGCGAATTAGAAATAAAACTACGCGTTAATTAGATAAATTTGCTTGCCAAATATAATTATTTCAGGAAATAATACAAAAACAAAAAAAGTCTAAACAAGACTGTCTTTATTAATCTTATCATATAAAGTAACGTCAAATCTGTTAGGAACATTTTTTTACCAATAAAACTTTGTAGGTACTATAGGTATTTGTACTAGTTCACGTTAGCAAATAAATTGCTAGGGAAAAAATAATGCTTTTTCCAATTTGGCATTAATACTAACATTATAGTCAACAAAAAATCGCTTCTAAGAACATGAGTATACACGTATACACTTTAACAAACGTAAATTATTTAAAACACGATAGCTATTCATAAGAGATCACCACAAAATTCACTTTCAAAAATAAGTCATCTCTTTTGATAAGAGAACACCTTATCAAAATTATAAAAAATCAACTCCTTATAAAATTTGCTCTTAATTACTAACAATCACATCAGTCTTTTTGACGAGAGATACTTGTTAAATTAACGCTAAAAGAGATTCAAAAAATATTTGAGTAAGTACCTAACGGGTAATAAAAAAAACACTACGTTAGGTAAAGTTGTTTCAAAGATAAATTATACCTTTGAAACAGTTAACAAAAAAAATCTTTCATTAAACATAACAAATGAATTTAAAAATATTAACACACAAAATAACATAGCTTTTCTTCCGTCATATAATAATTAACGTACAAAATTATTGTTTAGAATACAATGGCTTAAAAGTATACCTTATTGACGTACACGTATTCCTTGTGAAAGTCGCAAAAAACAGCTAAACAGTTATTAACAAGGTACAGCTGCTGTGGTTTTACTTTGAACAGTATGAGACACAAGCTTTATATCAAATTGTAACTATCATTATCACAGTCAAGCTAACCACAATCGGCGCAGATAATATAAGATGTTACATAATTATTATCGTACAATCTTGCCCTATGAGGATATTATTTTATATGCGCCGTGGGATAATCTTCAGTCTTTTATTTTACTAAAATATGTTGTAATCTGAGTCATCTGATTCTAACTCTTCATTATTGTATCTAGACTCAACCTGATCCTCGTTAATTCCCGAACTAGGCATTTCAATACTGCAGTCTACGGAGGACACTGGAACCCAAAAACTGTCTGTTTCAGGAATACTAAGGCTTGACTGTTCATCATCATTATGATTATTATTTGCAGGCTTTATTATTTTTTGTGTTAATATTTTTGGCCGTTCAGAGTCAGATTTTCGTACATTAATTCTCGAACTTGGCTTCTCGAAACTACAAGATGGCGTTGGATCCAAAAACAGGTTGATTTTAGCAATACTACGACTTGACTGTTTAAGACTATTAGGTTTCTTTATTTCGTCTTTTTGATCTGTCTTTGTTTTTAGATTTTTTGGAGATTTTTTTCCGGTTTTCTTTATTTTGTACGATGATATTTCAATCGTAGCACTATTATTTTCGTTCACTGCAGGTGTAAAAGAACTTGCATTTAACAGGTTTTGGTGAAGGTTAGTACATTTTGGAGAAGTTTCATGTAGAGGTTTTATTGTCACTTGGTTGGAGTCTGTAATCTGTGATCCGCCATCTATGAATAGGAATCCCATATGTTTTCCGTGTTTACATTCGATGGATTGATAAATGCATTCTTGCAATAGGCAGCTAAGTTTCCGCATCGATAACACATGAGGATTATTTAAATTCCAAACTACCTGATGCACCTTCATAGTGCCTGGAAATTCTCTCAAATTGGTTGGCATCAGTAGATCTTTTTGAAGTATATCTGACTCGTTTACTATATGTGTGATGATTCCTGGAACATTTGTCTTTAAATGTCTCACTAGCGATTCGACATCAACAATGTCATTTCCTTGGGCAACGATTCTATCCGCAGCCCTTTTAAGAGTAGCACCAACACCGTCCGCTGCACTTTTTCCATGGCCACTTTCAGTGTAATTCCATCCTACAAACTTTAAATTAGGTAAATTCCAATGAAGCTTTGAGATTATATGAAACATCTTTTTGTTTCTGTATTGTCCTGTAGGTGAATCGGAAATAAAATGGATACCGTTTATTTGAGGAGCTTCCGTTTCGATAAATTGAAGTATGGGAATTAGGTGTGCCCAAACTGCGACAGCGTCATGCCTCAAGGACTCGCTCAATGTGCAAAAGCAGCGGTGACAAAGGTTTCCTTCTTTAATGTAATAAATAACAACAGTGTGCAGGGTTATTTGCTTACGACTACCTCCAAAATGAAACGATTGAATTTCGTTCGTATACTTAGTATTATAGTTCTCGCTAAAGTCTATGTGAACTATGCAATCTGTTTCTGGCAAATTATGTTTCAGTTGATTGATATAGTTACTTTGAGTAATTTTATTGACGCAGTGTTGCATGTAAGGTTGTAACATCTCATTGAATCGGTTGATTACGTCTTTGGGGAATGCTGCAATTTTTTCTTTTACAGTTTGGTTTGCACTTTTTTCTTTCCCGTCCTTCACATATGTAACTTTTTTAGTAGTCCAGTGCCAGTAGAAAATCTGTTCCTTATCATTTATTTCTTTCCAATCAATAGCTCGGGTTGCACACAAATTACATTTCCTGGTAAGACATTCCACTTTGTAAGGGTCACAGCAAAGAGACGATAAAACCTTGTGCATGTCACTTTCATTAATAACGTTGAATCTTTTAAGAGAAATTACTATGAGGTCCATATTTGCGTGGATTTTACACATGCATGTTTCTCTAGCCTTGACATCAGGCACAATAACCCAAAACGGTCGCAACTTGCAAAAGGATGAATAACTAATTCTGTACGGGTTTGATTCTAAAAACTTTTTATGAAGATTGAGCAGGGTTTCGGTCAAATATCTTTTTTGTTTCTTTATTTTGTTTCTTGTAATAAATTCACGTTTACCGGGACAAATGCGACTATTCTCATCATTTTCAAGGAACATCTCAATGTCTTTACGGATTTTTGCTATTTCTGTTTTAGCCTCAGCAGTTTGGACAGATTGAACGTCTTCATTATTTTGTACAATTTTGTTTTTTTCATTTTGGTTTATGGTCTGGTTTTTCGATTTTTGGCGTAACCGTTGAATTTGTTTTTTAAATTTGTTATTATCATTTTTCAAATCACGTATTTTTTTATACAGGCGATTAAATTCCTTGTTTGTCTTATTTCTGTACCTGCGGAGCAACAGCCTTGACGGAGAAGTAACCTTTTTTTTGGGTGTTATCTTTATATTTGAACCTTCAGAATAACAAGTAGAAACAGAACTGTTTGAATTAACTCTTGAAAGAGATGACCCGGAGCATGCAGAGGGCGTTGTGCAAAGTATAGTTTCATTTTCGCTGATAGCATTACCCGAATACCCCTCTATGTTTTGTTCCTGATCAGATCCAAAAGTGTTAATTGCTGAGCTTAAAGTCGGCAGCGGAGTTGATGAATGTGGGACTATCAACGTGGATGAACTCTGTGGAAGTAGTGGCTCATTGCTAATGTTGTTGCCTAATATATTTGGAGAACCTCGGGAGTCTGTAGAAATAGTATCAGGACCGCGACTCCTATAACAATGACCTGAACGAAGACTGTATCTGCCAGTCTCGGAGACTGCCGGAGATAATGTTAAGGGATCATTTCCATTAAGCGATTGTTCGCTAAGTTGTGGCAAAGTGATCTCTGGCTCAGATTCCACTTCATTAATAGTCTGTAATTTTCTTGCTTTAAGTCTCTGGTAATAAGCACGAAATCCTTCTCTGTTTCTTTGCCTTATAATTTTTTGCCTTTGAGGTGGTAGTTCACTTATTGGCAACGCTTTTTTTTCTTGCTTTCGTCTTTGATACCTTCTTCGTTCGCTGTCCCTAAATTGTTTATACCTCTCAGGATCATTTTTAATTCTTTCCCGTCTTTTACGATCACTTTCTCTCTTTTTTTCAAGAGCATCTGCACTTTTATTTGTTTTTCCCATGCTGAAACAGTATTTTTTTGATAAGTATTTATTTTTTCTATTTTAATAGTAATGTTCTATACAACAAAATGACAAAATAAAAGGTAAATAAATAAAACATTAAGACCTCTGGCGGCCGATTTTTAACTTTCGCAAAATCGGCGAAACCGTATTTTTGAAATTGCGAGCGAAAGAAAATTTAAAGACGAGTGGTAACACCATTCTTTTTCAATTTCAAAAAACCGTTTCACAGATTTCCTGAAGTCAAAAATCGGCCCCCAGGTTGATTTAAGAAATAGTGAATAATAATTTTCCTTTTCACGTTTCCTATCTTTCTTCAAAAAAAGTAGTTCAAAAGGAAAAAACCCTATGAACTGAAAATGACATCTAATGACACCTCGTAGTTCATAAAGCTAAAAACCGTCGAGCCGTTTAAGCTATACATATACATACATAACATACAGACATTCAACTTTAGTATGTAGCTTAATTATTGCGGGTGATTTTAATACATAATTTATACAAATATGAAGAATGGGTCACTAGGATTTCCTTACATGATTAGAATGATAGGTGTCGACGACGAAATGCAACTTTTTAATGCGGTTAGCAAAATTTTTATCTTTTGAAAAGGAGAAATATGCTAGTAAAAATAAAATAACCTCTAAAAGCATATTGTTCAAACACTTGAGTACATAGATACGATCATAAGGTTGGGATTTTAAGGACCCTCTAATAACGTCATTTTGACATAATATATTTCATTCTAATCATCTAACGAAAATCCTAATAGGTATAGGGACCCGTCATTATTCTTCCGGGAATTACCTTTTTATAAAAAATGTTCCTGGTTAAGCTTTTATATACCATAAACCTTTTTTAACACCTCTTAAACTAATTAACGCATTCATTTTTTACGCGTGAATTAGACGTGTGTATTAGGGATTCTTGATAAAAAAAATATAACTTCTTGTAGGTACATGTGATAAACTACAAAACCCAGTAACTATTAAATACTGAGGTCCTTAACGTATACAATAATATGCAGAGCCAAAGAGTTATTGGGTGATTTTAAAAACGTGAATGTGTGAATTAGAATTTACGAGAACCAAAACGCGCGAATTAGATACTTACGTTTGTAGTCTGCGATCCACACAACACTAACACGTCTTTACCATACGAGGGTCTCGACACGACTGGCGGCTCACGCGAAATGCGTTAGCGACGTCTGTCTCTTTCTTCAATGGCCTTGCACGGACAAGAATGAAAGCTGCGCGTGGATTAGTACACGTCTCTGGACAAAGTTACTTCATTTTATATCTTAGTGATATATTACTAAATTCATTTGGTTATTTTTTTGTAATGTGGACATCTTATCTTTTATTAAATAAAAATACTTTCATTCATCTTTCCTCTCGTATATGATCAGGGGAAATAGGTATATTAGTGATTTCGGAAGTGGGACGCGAGGTGTTAATTAGGAGAATGGGGTATTGAATATTTTTTTCTCCTAGAAGGGTATTCAATATTTACTTGAAAATTCATGTACACCTCAATAAGAGTACCTTCTACGATCAAAAAATATAAATTATACCAAATTTAAGAGCTTTGTATTTTTTAAGCCCAAGGACACACAGAAATGGCTGTCTGGAGAATGACCGAACAATACCATAACAGGTCAACTACGATATCGTTTTTACCTTCAGGAATAGAGGCGCAGTGAAAATGTCCGTGCTCGGAGCCCGTTGACGTTTCTGCTCATTGCTCAGAGTTTTCTTAGGCGCTGAACAAAAAATTAAGGCAAAGATCTCGTGACGCGGGTCTTTTAAGACTGCAACGAGCAAACGTCGAGCGTCCCGTGGCGCCCGTATTACTATTATTGTGTTTTCTAATTAACTAAAGAATTTCCTTGGAATCAGACGAGGCTTTTTGTAGCGCGAGTAACAACACAATTTATGGGATACGTAACAAACTTTGATAACAATTACACTTTGAGTAGTCAGCTTAACGGGAAAAAGTGGCCACTTTTTTCCGTTAAGTTGATAACTCGAAGTTTAATGGTTATTTAAACTATGTGATATGTCGTCTAAGGGCCCGTTGTTTGATCAGTAGTTAACTCAACTAATTGTTAAAATTCGAAAAAGGAAAATTTGACACATTTCCTTGAGAATTTAACTATTAGTAACGATTTTTAACAATTAGTTACTTTAATTACTGATCAAACAATAGGCCCTTAGGGTCTCCTTAAACCTATCGACGCGGAATCGGCTCGAGCCGGTAAGAAAAAAAAATATGTCCATGCAATAAGAACGAAAACGACGTCGTTCCGTTCGCAACGCCGAAGCCAGCCGAGCCGAGCCGAGCTACGTCGTCTTCACTCTTTTTGCATGGAGATAAAACTTTTTCTTACCGGCTCAAGCCGATTCCGCGTCGATAGATCTGGGGAGACCCTAAGTTGTGTTTTCATTTATAGTACAAAAAAGCACCGTCCGATTTCAAGAAAATACTTTAGTTTATTAGAAAACATAATAATAGTTGAGGGCGCCACTGTACATTCGGCGTAAACTGGGCGCAGTCTTAATGGAAGATAGTTAAATCGGAATGGTTATTAGCTAGGTTTCATCTAAATCGGTTAAGCTATTTAAAAGATAGCTCTGAAAAAAGGAGTCGCCATTATACCAGGGTAGTGATTCTTTCAAAAGCAAAGGTGAGCGAACGCAGGAGTGAATATCCAAGCGGCGAGTTTAAGTAGTCCCGTCAAAGCGAACAAAACACATTTCAGCGCGTGTATTCAATTTGGCAGCATGGCTTCTCGAACGTATAAGGCTGCCAAATTGAGAATGCACGCGCTAAAATGTGTTTTACTCGCTCTGACGGGACTACTTAAACTCGCCGCTTGGACATTCACTCCTGCGTTCGCTCACCTTTGCTTTTGAGAGAATCACTACCCAGGGGTTTTTATCAATTGAATAACAAGTTATTCCAACTTGTGAATAAAAAATCATTTATCACTAAGCAACGACTTAATTGTAATTAATTGACCGAGTGCGGCTGATCGTGAGTAAAACTGTTGTTTTAGTAAAATAATTAAGTATATGACTACAATCTGGATATCTACAAGTATAGCTGTGTGTCGAATTTTAAATCACCAAAACTCAACTAGTTTTCTTTTCTGAAGATTGGAGTCTTGAGTTTGCAGTCTTGAAATTGAATATGTCTACAATTGATTTAAAGGTTGAACCGCACTAGAGCGGCGCTGCAGCGGAGAGGCGCGTCGAGGAAGCGGAGCGGTGCGGCGAGAAAAATATTTTTGCCACTGTTTCTTATGAATTAAAACGCACTATAGCGTACTGCAGTGAAGCGGCGCGACGCGACACAGTTGACCCCCCCGAGAATGTTTTGCCGCGCCGCGCCTCTCCGCTACAGCGCCGCTCTAGTGCGGTTCAACCTTTAATGTAATAGTTCGACCAGTTTAGTCTAGGCATAATAGTATTTTATGTAACTGATACGTAAAGAAGAGGGTCCTTAAAATACGAGTGTGGTTTTATTAAACGAGCTGAAGGCGAGTTTCATAATAAGATCACACGAGTGTTTTAAGGCCTAATTATGTACAGTTACATACATTACTTTATCTACACACATATTATAAGTACTCTAAGATGCGTTCAGTAGGCGGCAGAACAAACATGGCGGCAAAGCTAACCTGTGTCACGAATATGAATGTTTTTTTTAAATCATAGACAAACTAACAAAGTCCCTATTCTAATGTCATTCGAAATCAAAATGGCGTACGACACTTTACTTCAAATATACCGAGTCGACGTTCAATTGATACAAGAATTGGCCCCCTGTTTGAATTTTGTTGGTTTTGGAAGATGTTCCAAATTTGAACAACATTACTTTATCAAAAGTTGTATCGTAATTTTAACTTTTCATTACAGCTACAGATAAGAAAACATATCATAGTAAAATTGTATCAAGTAATGCTGGTCATTGTCTACGGATTCTGAACGCATTATAGAGGACTTATGATATGAGTGTAGATAAACATAATTAAGATTACCAATTACAACATTTATAACACTTTTCAACCGTAAAGAATGTTTTCCTCAATAACTTTGTTATCTATTTTCATTATCAATCACGTGTTAAACCACTCAGCGTGAAATTATAATTGATTTCATAAACGAATCGTAAATGATTTGCTTTTAAGATATTTGAAGTATCTGAGTCACTCTGGAATGCATCTTTAAAAGTGCATTTTTTTTGCACGGGCAATTTTTTGAAAAATCATCTGTCTCACTCTAATTAGATGTGGAAGAATGAGACGTCCGTGCAACAGTATTTACAAACACGGACGTTTTATTCGGCTGTCATAACTGTTAAGTAAATAAAAGCTCCATATAAATATAAATAGGAGTTATCATAACGTTAACAATACTTATCATCTCATTTCCACTGAGATTAAAGTAAACAAGTGCTATAATTCTATTAATAAAACCTGCTACTTTATATGAAACGCCGACCGAAAAAGAGCGATGATAAAAATACTTTTTCCCCTTGGGATGGAAATACCAATTTTATCCTGTTATTTAGACGTTAAATCCTTATTTTTTACATTAGAAATGAATACACATTTTAACATTGAGGTCTTTTAAATTATAAAAAGCGTTAACAAAAAACTAATTATAAGAAAAAGTGTGTTTTTTTTCGGTGATCACGAAAATACATTAATCTCACACTAACAACATTGTATCTATTTGAATTTAACTCCAAATCAATTGGTTAGATAGTGACACAGTTGCATGTCGATTAGTCACGCCTGGCAAATAATTCGATCAACATTGTCAGCGTTCAATGCCACAAACTAACAATTATAATGAAACTTGTACACACAATTGTGACACTGGCATCTAACGTGTTACCACACGGGAGATATTGACTCCGTATTGAGTTAAAATTAGTTTAGAAATCGGTTGTTTGGTGTAAAAGGTAGGTATTGAATATTTGAATGCTCTAAATGCCTTAGTTTCGCTTGTTATTTTCGAATTTCAAGGTAAGAGCGTGTACCGTTGAAATTAGATGTCGCTGTACATTTTAGTAACTTAAAGGAGTGGTATTCATTTATTCCGTATTGTAAATTACGTTATTATACGTCGCATACTTATAATTAGACCCCGTACACTGGGTGCCGCTGACGTAAAAGTGACGTATATTCACGTACAGGATGCTATTTACACTACAAGTAATTTAAGTTACTGAATCGTTTTTTTAATTTACTAAAACCTATCAATGCATTAGTAAAAAGCAAAATTTAAAATTTTGGAAAACTTACGACGGTTAAAACGTTATTGAAAAAGGATAAAATAATATAAAAACCCGCGACTTCAAGAATTTATGTAACGAGAGATAATAAACGTAAAAAGCTTTTATAATAGAGTTAATTTTTTCGGGGTTAAATTTTGATGACAACTAGAACAAAACACGTTACCGCCATTTACAATTAAAAACGGATATTTGTTACAAAATTCCTTTAAACATGACATTGTAATAATTATGATTAACTATTTCAATGTTACCAGAAGAAAATCATAATTCCAAAAATAACTATTTAAATTTTTACATGATTTTATAATTAATATACTATGTAGGTGAATGACAATCAGTCAAAGTCAATCACAGATGTGTTATATCTCATCTTTGCTTATTTTAAATATCGATAACTGTTAACTGGCGAGGTTGATATGTACGTAATAAATTATTACGAAAAAAGTAAATTGAATCAGCCTACATGCAGCGTGACGTCGATTTTGTGTCAACGGCACCATATTATGTAGGTACGGGGTCTGCTTATAATGAATTCACAATAAGATCATCAGTGTAAAAGGAAAAAGTAAAACCAAAATAATTTCAATGTGTACAAAAATAATAAATTATCTTAATTTCTGCAGTCATAAAATATCAAGAGTATTGTATAATAACATTTGGATATGTCGAAATGCGAAATATACTTAAACAAGAGTTACAACACAACTAAATATTTACCGCCTTGTCATAAAAAAACAGATAGGTACACAGACACATAGATACGGTAACCTACCGACGTTTCGAAAAACTTTTGTCCGCTGTTCTGTTCTGCTCTATTCCGAAAATCATTTTTCTCTGAGCCCATTCACTTTTCAAAATGTATAAGGAGATATTATTATGTACCTATAGAACCTGTAGGTTAGGTAAGGTTAGTTTTATAAGACAATACCTATTGAAAAGAAATAATAGCAAATCTTGCGGTGAATAAATGAATTAATGACTGAAGCATTTATTCGGCTATAGTGCAAGATACAAATAAAAAACAATGAACTTGAACTTAAAACTTAATAAATGCGCTATACTAAAGCCGAGAAGGTCAATCAGCTCGGCTTGTAACTGGGCAGAGCCTCAGCGCTCATGTGCAGCTGGACCCTGAGATGGAGGTAGATTACATAATTAGTATCAAACATAAACAATTAAACTACAAAAGCCAAAAACAGTAAGTAATATATTTTTTAAAATACTGGGTGTTCCGCAGAAGGTTGGACAAACTTCAGGGATTAACCAACCAAGAAAATCGCAAAAAAAAAGCTGTTCCATACAAACTTTGGGAGCTAAACAGCCGAAATGTATGGAACAGCTGTTTTTATTTCGCGATTTGGATTTTAGTCGCATAATAAAAGTAGATGAGCATGTCCTACAGAGTTAGTCCCTGAAGTTAGTCCAACCTTCTGCCGAACACCCTGTATATACCTACCCAAAAAAAATTTAACTGAAATAACAGCGTGTGCAGTGTGCTTTTAAGTAGGTTTTGCATATTAAAAGTAAGAGACTAAATGGCAATGTTGCCCTAATACTTAACATATGAATTAAATTATATAGTAAAAATACAAAATTCTAGAAAACATTGAAGCTAACGCCATCCATTGGTAATCTCGGACGAATGATTGTTTTTTGGTCCATGTTTTTCTTTTTTTTTCTTTTTCTCTTTATGTTGTTTTGTGTTAAGTGTGTCACTTTCCGTCCCTTCACCAAGCGGTTCCAACGGAAGACCAGTGCTAGTTTTACGGCTAGCGAATGCTGAGTTGGGACCGTTTCGCAACAATTTCTCTGTGTCTTGTTCTTTTTGTATCTATTTAATGTAATCTTGTATTGTTGTGAATATGTATGTATGTATGTAAACACTTTATTGTACAAACAAAAGAGATAACAGTTATAAAATAGTCAAAAATATAACAGGGATGTACAAAGGCGAACTTATCCCTTTAAGGGATCTCTTCCAGTTAACCTTTGAATAAATGTCTCTTCATCTTTATCTTTATTTCTCGCATTAAAGTAAACTGTTATATTTTTTTAAGAAAACTGTACGTAGGTGTGAACAAAATGGTTTTCGATGAAGCGTTTCACTCCTTTGCTATTTCTAGCTCTGAAAGCGATTGTGTTGCAGTACGTTTGTTTTGTCCAATTCCGTGCGACGGTATTGTAATTTGCTGTTCACTAGTGCAAAGGTATTTCTATTGTACTCGTAGCTACTGTGTTGAGAAACATTCAATTTCGCGGGTTGATATTGAAATTTAAAAATAGAAAGTATGAGGTTGCCGAAAATATGAACGTTCTGAAAAACTTGGATATTTTTTTACGTTTTACGAAGTTTATATTACGTCAAGTTTACATTTGACACGACCTCGACCAATGACGACCAGCCATTTGAGCAGTGTTGCCAGTTTAGACCTGTAAAATTGTAACTTGTTGCCTTATAAAACGTGCCCCAGCTAGTATTTTATAAAAATCCCCTAAATTTTGTTCGTTTTAATTTCAGCACAGACTTTTCAACCTAATTTTCCATAGTTCATCTCTTCAGTACTGAATATCCATATTTTAAACAAAAAAAATTGTTATATTTTTTTATTAGTCCCATTGCATAAGGTGGAAGTGTATTTTTTTACATGGCAAGAAAAGGCACTCGAGGCCATGCCATTTGATGGTAAGTAAATGGGTTCTAAGACTTATAGACATTTGAATTCTTAAAACTACAATCTTAAGACTCCAAATGCATTGCCAACCCTAAAGACCAAGACGGAAAGCAAAACAGGGATGTCATTCGCTTAAAAACGCGGTCGGACGAACGAACGAGTGAATGTCGCAGCGGCGAGTTTAAGTAGTCCCGTCAGAGCAAACGCAACATATTTTAGCGCGTGCATTCTCAATTAGGCATTATACGTTCGATCTTATCGACAGAAAACAAGGTGCCAAATTGAAATTGCACGGCTTGAACGATTTTGAAGAGTGAGATGTCGTTAGATTCGTATTGGTCATAGGAGTGACATGGGCTATAAAACTTTAATCAAAGGTAGTTGTTGGCGGTAGGTTAAACGATAAGATGGTGGTAGCGATCCGGACGGACCCTACCACCACTTCCTACCACCACCACTTAAATCAAAAGATAAGATTGACAAGTAAAACAAAACCTGCTCAAGTCAATAACTCCTTTCATGTTCCATGCAAACTCCAGGCAGATCTCCCGGTCCATAAAACGTGCCGTAACGGTTGTCATAAAGTACAAAGTCACATTTCAAATCGGCAAACATGCATAAATCCGCACAGACACCGAATATTGAATTTCGGATCATAAACTCGAGTGCTCGGTTAACTTGTAAAAATTGTATACATCTTGTTGCTTTCCGTGCGGGAGGCGCGGTAAGGACTTTGCATTGAACACCATTTGTACTAAATTAAAAAAAAAACATATTTTGTTTGTATGTTTAGTTTAAATCTTGCCAGTCTTTTTTAAACCACGATAATGTTTAACATGTGTATCTGTGTATCTTTATACTGTGTGTATGTGTTTGTTTGTGTATCTGTATGTCTGTGTATTTGTGAATCTAAGTCTTTCTGTGACATCGTAGCTACTAAAAGGGTATATCGATTTAGATGCGTTTTTTAAGAAAGTTACCTTAGTCGCAATGGTAGGTACTATCTAAGTTTTATGAAAATCAATGTGGCAATGTGTAATTTAACTATTACGAAGTAAATCAATAAAAATATAGTAATCCCTTGTTTCAGGCTAAGGACGATCCCTTAAAAAAAACGCGTTCATGTTAGACGATCCATTTAGGAGCTACAATGTTATTGACACACAGATACAAAGACACACATATAAACAGACTAGAGGACGCCCGCGACTTCGTACGCGTAGAATTAGTTTCCCGCTACTCCCCCCATTTCTTCCCGTTGGGGGTCGATTTTCGGAAAATCCTTTCTTAGTGCTCACTTACATCATGAAAGGAACCCCTGTACCAAATTTCAAGTTTTTAAGTACAGTAGTTTCGGCTGTGCGTTAATATATAAGTCATCAGTATGAAATTGGCGTTATTTTTATACGTGTTTTATTTCGTACGGAATTTATTCATTTCAATTTTAACATGTATAATATAGCTTAGAAGTGTCCAATATTCCTGACAGAATTTTGTTTGGTTTGCATTTGACGTTACTAGATAATCCGCAAAATTAAATGTATGAAAACCACCGTTTTCATTAAATTCTCCATATAAAACGCCAATTTCATAGGTAAGGACCTAATATATAGATACACACGATAACACCCCTCTTTTTTTTGTCTACGTTTAAAAATGTAAAAATCTGATTTATAGTAAAGAGCAGTGAATGCACCATCATCAACATAAACATACCAAATAAAACTCCAGGCACATTTTACTGGTCGCTGCCAACTCTACTTGTAGCTGTAAAATACTTCACTTATTCTTGTTCTACTTCTGTCGTTGGATCCCATTTTAAATTTTGCGTAGATTGTAATGCGGAAATAAATAGTGCTATTCATAATGATAAGGAAAAAACCGGGCGCATTTCGGACCATGCTCAGTGTATCCGAGTTCATACGTTATTACTACAATCTCAAAAAAGTATCTCAAAAAACAAGTATGAACTAATTTTCCAATTAAAGTTGTCGCTTGTATCTCAAGAAAAACCAAGTTTTCTTATTTGTTGAAAGTTTTCCTCTTAAATTCTTTATAATACTAAGGGCTGATTTTTCAATCCCCAGATAAAACTATCCGTCAGTTAAATGTATTACTATCCTTTTCTGAAGTCATATGAAAGAAAAGGACAGAGCTAAAATTTACCTTCCGGATAGCTTTATCTGGGGATTGAAAAATCAGCCCTTATTCATTTAAAATATTTTTCCAGATTTTTAGTACTTGTTAGTTTTAGTAGGGGGTGGGGTCACGTCACTCTAGCGAAAAGGCACCTTTAGAGTAATAATACAGTGTGTAAATGGTATACGGGCGTTTATTCAAAATGGACATAGATTAAGACTCCAATAATCATAAACAAAAAGAATTATTTTGATTACGCTAACGTATACACCGTTATTAATTTTTGAACATACCATCGACCCGCAATGTACATCTAATTCTATCTGTCATAACTTTGAAACATCATTAATTAATTGCATATTTTGTTATACATTGCGTGTTAAATTATTTTGTATGGTTAATTTTTTTTAATTTAATTTTAACAAAAGCTGCCTAAATGTGCTCATTAGGGGCTATACTAACCACAGTTAAAAGGAACGCCCGTATACCATTTACACACTGTATACGAGTATCCTAAACGATACCTCAGTCGCAGATCGTAAAATTGATAATGACAAACATATAATGGTTTTTTAATAGCTATGCATCATCTCGTTGCCCTTATCCCATTATTTCTTCCTTCCCCACATCCCTATTAGCCGTCATCTCAGCGTTCACTCCCATCTTTCCCATTATCATTCTTCACACAATCCATCCATCTCTTTTTAGGTCTTCCTCTTGCTTAATAACTCTCCACATTCATACTCAAAACTCTTCTCGTAACGTGACTTTCATCTCTCATGACATGACCGTAACCATGACAACCTATTATTACCTTCCATTTTATCTATCCCTGGCGCTACTTTCAAATTTCCTCTTACATACTCGTTTCTTATCCTATCCACTCTTGTTACACCACACATCCATCTCAACATTCGCATTTCAGTTCCATGCACACTTTTTTCCCTTCTACTTTGCAGCCTAGCCCAACATAAAAAATGTAATAGCTGCAGTATCCAACCATATTGTCATGCCAAAGGTAATTATCTCTAATATATAAAATTCTCGTGTCACAGTGTTTGTAACCAAACTCCTCCGAAACAGCTCTACCGATTCTTATGAAATTCAGTAGGTCTGAGAATAGGTCGTAACGTAAACTATTTTTCATAAGGTTTGTATGAAAAAAAAAATTACACCCGGGCGACGCCGGGCGCGGACAGCTAGTCTCTAATATATAAAATTCTCGTGTCACAGTGTTTGTAACCAAACTCCTCCAAAACGGCTCAACCCATTCTTATGAAATTTTGTGTGTATATTCAGTAGGTCTGAGAATAGGGCGTAAACTATTTTTCATAAGGTTTGTATGAAAAAAAAATTACACCCGGGCGACGCCGGGCGCGGACAGCTGGTTATCTAGTAGAATAGAGGCCCTTAACATTTTAATCTTGAATATACCACTATTTAACCGCGCCGACACGGCCATTCTGATAGCACGACGACCTCGGGTGCTAGATCAGTTCCGGCACACCCAATATATTCCAACATTTCTAACCCAACTAATACGAACTCTCCAACTTAGCAGATTAAGTAAGTATTGCCTCGCCGCATTTGAATTGTAGGTTATATGCATTTGTATCTAGCGGTATCTGAAATCGACGGGAGGGCAATAAGTCAGTATATTTATGGGCCAGCCGGTACTGAGTGCATTGTAATGCGAATTATGCATGTTGGGTTGCAGTTTAGATGTATTTATTCCCATGAGTATTGTTATTAATGTTGCAGATGAGTTATGGATTTGAGTACTTGGTTCAACCTTTGCTTTGCTTTTACAATGTTATTTTACAATATGGAACTACTTTTAATGTGATAAATTAATTATAACTGTATGTGTATGTACGGTCGTAGATTTTAATTGATGAACGACTATGGAACTTTGACGCATAAAACCAATGAATAATTCCTATATAACTTCTATCTCGTCACTTGACGTTGTCATGAGGACAAGGTTCTATAGTGGATTATCATTTAAATTCGTTGGTGGCACTGTTTTGTGAAGCAAATAGAGCCAGTTAAATCTGTTTATTTAGTAACCAATTTTCTAGCTTTGTCACGCGGATCGTCAATGCAGAAGTTTTTTATTGGTATTCTCTTGGGATCTGTATTTTTTTTCTATTTAAAACATTGCTGTAAAACGTTGTAATGAACGAACTCCCTTAGGCTTGGTGGAGTCTTCTAAGTATTCCAGATTTTTTTTAACCACAATTATAGCCATTTACCAGAAACCTATCAGCTGTACCTACTTGTAGGTTTCGGAGCAGGGTGGTAGTGAGGTACCCTGTAAAATATCAATGTGCAACACAGTACAAAATATGTTGGATTCATGGTGGGATTAAAATGAATAAAAAAAAACCGGTCAAGGGCGAGTCGGACTCGCGCACCGAGGGTTCCGTATGTAAGATAATATGGTTGGAAAACGCAATAGTACTTTCTTCATTTTGTTATATACTTTATTATCTATGCAATAAGGTACATTTTGATTAGCCTAAATTTCAACACAGATTTTTAACTCTCTGCGACTGACGTATCAGACACCGCCAAAAAAAAAACTCCGTATAGCGTGTTAATTGGCTGAATGGTTAAGGCCTTAAATTTACTATACAACTTAAAATAATATAAATTTGAACATTAGAGCAAATAACGCCCTTTTTACAATGTCATACATAAACCAGTTTAAGCTGACCTCACATTTTAGGGGAAATCAGCGTACAGGGAGATCAAATTATACTGGATTATAAGTTTTTTCGTTAAAAATAGCTTGTTTTTCAACTTTTTATAAATATTGATATTTCTATCTTCAATGTGTTGAGTTTTGATCTTATATTTAGCGTCAAATAATATTATCCACCTAGATCGGGCTTTGCTCTTGTCGCACTGTACGCCGTTCCTTGCATAAAGACCCTGTTTTTTTGTGATTTGGTTAAAAATGTACAGATTTCAGATTTTTTCCTATACTTGCAGTAAAAGACGGTGTTACTTGCCAAATTTCATAGTTCTAGGTCAACGGGAAATACCCTATACATTTTGATTCCCTCGAGAGTGTCGAAATACACGTTTTTTGCGACATAAACGGCCGTATCTTTTTTTATGTAAATGGAGAAGTTTGGTTTTTTCCCAGCTTCAAGGGACTGTAGATTTGAGTATATGGTTTAAATTTCAACTCGATACCTCCACGCGTTCCCGAGATAAAGGGTCTTGACAGACGGACATACGGACGGACAACAAAGTGATCTTATAAGGGTTCCGTTTTTCCCTTTTGAGGTACGGAACCCTAAAAACAAGTGCGTAATGCAACTCGGAGTAATCGGAAGACAAAAGAGATTACCATGGTTACCATATTAACAACTAATACTCAATATTGCTAGATTAAAAATATCGTCACTTTCTGACACGTATGTACGAGAGTGACGGATGCTTTATCCACATTTAGTACCGCGATAAACGCAACCGTACTAGGCCCACTGGGCAGCAGTTTTTAACTCATCCTAACTCCCATTACCTATTTAAAACATAAAAAAAACCTCCCATATAATGACAATCTCTTCTTTGCAATCTGATATGATAATTTTAAACGGCTCAACCGGATTTCATGAAATCTAGCTAAGAAACATTTCAATTAAAATAGCTTTCTAAAAAAAAAACCGCGTTTACATCAGTCCACTGCCCTAATAAGCCAAGAGGCAGTATCTGAAATTCAATAGCTAAAGCAAATTCAATCTTCTCCGGTTCGTATTAAGGTTGCAGTTACTACAGGAGTTTTGTATGAGATACCACTTTTTGTCTTAGCAGCGGGCCTAGTATGGTCTATATCGCGTGTTAAATGTGGATAAAGCATTCGTCACTCTCGTACTTACTTACGTGTCAGAAGGTGACGGATGCCTTATCTAAACTTTGTCACGCGATAAACGCAGCCATATTAGGGCCCTAGGGCAGTCAGTTTAAAAGCAACTATGTTAATTTTTCTTTTATCGTAGGTTGAAATTACTAATCTTGTTTTGTTAATTCACATAAATAAAATTTGTAGTAGACGTCTGTTGATTGCGAAGATGCATGACTTCCTGTATGTACTGAATTAATTAACAATCTTGATAAACGGTAATTAATTACAGTACTAAAAGCTACACACATAATTAGGTATTACTGCTGATTAGCAGGTGTATTAGGTAGAGTATTACCATACCAGCTGATGAACAGTACCCTTCTCGCAGTATTGTAAAAAAAATGTATGTACGGAACCCTCTCCACGCGAGTTCATCTTGCACTTGGCCGGTTTTTTCTTTCCTTCTTCCTAAAACTTAGAACCATTCACTGCCTGCAACTTGTTTTTGACTGTTTATAATAGAACCCTTGTTCAAAGAGTGTATTGTGGTATCGGAGATTACCTGTCAAATACATACAAACTCACAAAACTCGCGCTCTCTTTTTGTAATATTAGTATTAGTAGAAATAGAAAATTATGAAATGATTTTTAAGTAACAATTTAACTGTTTGAATATAGCGTTTCGCTTCAACGCTTCTTTTAATGAAACTGTTACACAATCGGAATCTCTTCCTTCACGCGTTTCCGTAGAGCAGAACTACTATCTATGCAAAACTAAATAACCTACCTATATATACGTAAGTAATACCTACTAAAAATCGACTAAGGCAACACGAAATAATTTTAAATAGAAAATTCGTTCTTACTGGTTGTGTTTGTTGTAATAGCGTTATAGTAGGGGATCCGAATAGGAGGAATTGCATATTCTATAGGCTTCATACTTTCGATTAGTATGTACCTGGTCTATTAAACAATTAATAGCAATATTTATTAAAAGTTAATTTTTAGTTTTTTTTTTATTATGGACTGTACTGGAATGAAAATTTTCAGTCAACCTATTAGCCATAATATGTTACTTACCATATTAAATGTGATATAAAATACTTTTTATCGAATAAACAGCTGGGTGAAGGTCGTCTCCTATTCGGATGTTAGACCATTAGAACTCTACACCGAACATGGTCTGACATACCCTTGCCCGATTAGTCTATTATGCGACCACATTTGTATATCCAGTTATGTATTCCATCATTTTATATAATTTCACTTCATCGATTGTATTATTTCATCGAATTTCATTTTATCGAACGCTATTTTCTTCTGAAATCATATCTTAAACATTAATTATGTAGGTTAGAATGTGACTACCAAATAAAATTTATGCGTGCGACGAGAAATGCCTTTCGATGAAATGAAAATTCTGCGTAATGATACGGTCGTTGAAAGTTATTTCGATAAAATAATAGGTACAGTCAAGGACTTTAATTGTTGAGCCACTATGGAACCCTGTCACAATGACAGCGTCAAGCCACATGAAAATGTAAATAAAAACATTTAAAATAAATAAATAAATAAAATAATAGAAATTATGCCAAAACTAATGATTTACGTTATGCGACAGGATTCAATTGTGGTTCAACAATTAGATTCCTTGACTGTACCCACGGAATAGAAAAAACAGTGGAAGTGGCATGAGCCTCGCGTAGTATCAGACCTAATTGTCGCCGAAATACTCAAACTATCATAAAAACAACACGCCACCATGGAAAATGTTTTTGGTGCGGCTATCGTTTTTACATTCCAAAATAGCACAGTAAGGCATGCTTCTGGATTTATTTCCTATTTTAGAAATATCGAAATATTGAAATATCGAAATAAGCGATGGCGGCAAAAGTATGGTAGGTTGCGCGGAACTCCGCATAATCATGCCACATGTTACTTCCCTCTTCCCCTTGACACTGCTGTACTGTACCCATCAGTTGGGCTTAACTAGGTTGAAAAATAAACAATAACTTAATATTAACGGTTATTATTACCATCTCGGTCTCTGATTTTACGTAATTAGCCAGTATCCTGCTCAAATGAATTTCGTTAGAGACCCACTAATTTCCCAAGGGATCCTTGAATTTCACGGGCAAAATATCAATGATAGCCTCCACGGCGAGTATAACGCTATTACGGCACATCTTTTGGATTCTTGAATAATTCTGTTTGCATTAGTATAAATTCAATATTAGTTCAATAAATACTATAGCCAGTGGGGAGAACGTTATTTTATAATAGGTATGAAAGGTACCTTTTGAAATTATACAAAGACGAGTCGACGGCAATTTATTTGTGTTTGTACTTACTATAATATTAATTATGAAATAAGATAGTCAGAAGACATAATTATATTCATACTAATTTTATAAATGTAAAAGTGTGTGTGTTTGTATGTTTGTCCGTGTTTCACGTCAAAACGGAGCGACGGATTGACGTGTTTTTTTATGTGGAGATAATTGATCGTCTTGAGAGTAACATAGGCAAATTTTTGTCCCTTTGAAAGGATTTTTTGCATTTTTTTATGAATTTTCTCGAATTCTTTGTCCTACTTATTTAAAATAAGACATTCAAAATTATAATAAAATTAATTGGTATTTAGGGGTTGCACACGTTGACAACTTTTTGCACATTTTTTTATGATTATGCGATTCTCCAAAGTGATGATGGTCGATATCATTACGTTTTGCCATAAGTTGACAGAAAAGTTAATTATTGTTTGTTGTTTTTGGAAAAATAATAAACATTGAAAATTTGCTTTTCATAAGTGGTCAGTCAATGCAACCTCTAAATTTAATGTTGTCCTTTCAGCTTGAAACTAGACTTTTTATTACATTAGGCAGAGTCAGGGCGTAAGCGAAGTCTACGAAAAATATGACTTTTTTCTATACTAAGGTTAAACACCTGAATATCAGATCACGGTTGAACTAGTGTTCCTAGTGTTGTACTGAGAGTTCCGTCGCCGATACGAATGGGTTTTTTCACCCGCGAGCTATGAGACAGTAAATTATTGCGACATTTAAATATTTTTTATCGCGTTAAGACCTTATTTTACATAACATATATCTTACTCGTAGTAAAATTCTTTAAATACAGTTCAACTCAACTCTTACATGCTCCCTGACCCACAAACACGCTCTCAACAGTGAAAGGATAATATTGTGCAAGAATTAGCAATCAATTAAGTCAGTTTCGCACGCTTGATAAGTAACTGAACAAAGGACACTTCCGTCGTTTACTGCTGCCTTTACCTCAGTTCAACAGCGTCTTACGGCCAGCCAACACCTAGTTCACGCAATGCTTAAGTACCAGTGCCAGTGAAAATGACCTCGCAATGGATACCACCGGATATTACCCAAATTTGCGCGGAACAGACAGCACCGTTGACGCAATGTTCCCAAACCGGATTTCTATATCTCACGCTCCTAGCGCAACTTTTCGGAAGATCCATAGATGACAAAAGTCGTTTGTCGTACTCAAGTTCATCGATTGGCTCGTTTGAGAGTTTAGGTCCAACAGAAACTCCATTAGGGCCAACACCTTTGAGATTGCCGCCGGAAATTGGAAGCCAAACTCCTTTAGGTCCTGTTTTGCAAGATGCCATAAATCAGTATAAATCAACTTCCAGTGCGAACAGTTTCGTCCCGAAAACGTTCTATTTGGGACCGGAAAAACCGGAATTTAAATTCGATTATAGGAAATTCGAGAATCCGTATTCGAAATTTGAAAAGCCGAGGTTTGATTTTGAGTTTAATGGCTATTATGATCCGGATTCTGCCGATTCTAAGAAAGAGGAGGTTAAAGTTAAGAAAGAAAAAGTGAAGAGCCGAAAGAAAAGGCAAGGGCCTGAGGAGTTTGATTTTATTATTGTAGGGGCTGGTTCGGCCGGATGTGTTTTGGCTAATCGGCTGTCTGAAGTAAAAAAATGGAAGGTAAGATTTTTATTCCATTTATTTTCAAAAATGTTCCATTGGGGATAAAAAGGTGTGTTGCTTTTTTTCTACTTTATCTTTATATATATTGTTATCATAATAATGAGTGTAAACTCAATGTATAATGAGGTGCCTGTAGAGTGTAAAAAGTTGAAAAATTAACTTTCTTTCTTTTTGTCTTAATTTTTTTAGTGTATAAATGCTACTCCCCCTTTTTTTTAATTCTATCTGCTTCTGCACAGACTTTTTTTATATAATCTTAAGGCATTTATTTTAAATACAATATCATCATCACGCGTAGGTACGCGTATTATTATAATTTTTATAGAATAATACAAAACTTAAATGTAATGACAGTGTACACTTAAGATACTTATAAATAGGTACTTCAAAGTATTATTATCTTTATGTATTAACTTTTATAAAACGTCATTTTTTTTTTCAAAATATATTAATTTCTTTCTAGCCCTTTCTTTCTTGCATATTAAAATGTTACTGAAGCATGCCATTAAACATTTATGAATAAAAAATCTACTTTAATTAAAACAATTTCATAAAATTAGCCCAGATAATTGATATTAATATTGTCTTTATAATGTTAAATACTGTCTCAGTTATCGCATGGAAATATATAAACTGCAATTTATACTGTAATAAGATGCATATTGCATTATGATGCAGCTAGTAAAAGTGAACTAGGAACCGTGTCATGTAACAATGCATGTTTTTTGCAAGATAATTAATTAACTAGAGCTATGAGAAAGTTGCATAACGTTGTTAATGGTGCATCGATTCATGTGAAAATTTATAATATTATGAAACGATGCAAAAATATTAACATTTTTAACCTACATAAAATGCTCTTTAAAATTTCGATCAAAAAATTTACGGTACGGTATTATTTATAAGTGATATTAATATATATAATAATAAATAAGTATGCCAATAAGAGGGTTCCCCTTACAAAAAACCATATCCACCAAACCATTATTATATTTTGTGATAACTTAAAAACGGTAACACACATTTTTTTAAGTCAGACTAAGTACCTACCATTCTAATATTTAATAAAAAAAAATAGTTGCTATACACAATCTGTGAAAATCTCAACTGCCTATTTATTACGAATCATGAGATAAAGCCAGCTGACAGACAGACAAACTGACGTACAGCTGAGGCACAGTATATAAATAAACCAGTAATGAAACTAGGCCTACTTTTCAAGATAAATACCTACGCTTCAATTGAGCGTAAGGGTTGTCCACTAACATTTTGTAAAATTGAAAAAAGTTCTTGTTTATTGTATCTCAGCTAGTTAGTGCAAAATCGATACGTGTGATCTGCGACAACAAATCCGTTGACAGATTGAGAAAAAGTAGCCGCCATCTTGAACTTCTTAGTTATTCAACCGATTGCTACCAAAATCGATATCTGGGGATGTGTACCTATGGTCGTTATCGGCGCTCATTCCCGAAAAACCAGAGTTTTAAAACACCAGATTCTCAATATATCGGTTTCCCAAAACTAAACATTCAAATTAGGGTATTGTTTATTATTTTCATCCAATATTTCGAATCAGGTTTTTTGAGAACCTGCTAAAAAGAGTAATTTGGTATTTTAAAATACTGGTATTTTGGGAATGAGCGGTTATCGGACATCACACAGATCTCCAGATATCGATTTTGGAAGCAGCTTGCGAATAATAAAATAGTTCAAGATGTGGGCTACTTTTTCTCATTCTGCCAACAGATTAGTTTTTGGAGACCATACACATCCTCAGATATCGATTTTGGAAGCAATCGGATGAATAACTAAGAAGTTCAAGATGGCGGCTACTTTTTCTCATTCTGCAAACAGATTAGCTGTCGGAGACCATACACATCCCCAGATATCGATTTTGGAAGCAATCGGTTGAATAACTAAAAAGTTCAAGATGGCGGCTACTTTTTCTCATTCTGCCAACAGATTAGTTGTCGGAGACCATACACATCCCCAGAGGCACTACTTTGAAATTCGAAGTTCGAAGTTACTCTAGCTCCATCTCTTTCTCTCGATTTAGGGTCGAATGACGAGTGACAGGGATGGAGCTAACGTAACTTCGAACTTCGAATTTCAAAGTAGTGCCTCAGATATCGATTTCGGAAGCAATCGGTTGAATAACTAAGAAATTCAAGATGGCGGCTACTTTTTCTCATTCTGCCAACAGATTAGTTGTCGGAGTCCATACACATCCCCAGATATCGATTTTGGAAGCAATCTGTTGAATAACTAAAAAGTTCAAGATGGCGCCTACTTTTTCACATGCTGCCAACGAAATCATTGTCAGAGACCACACAGATCCCCAGATTTCGATTTTGTAAGGAATTCTTTTGTGGCATCTTTCTAAAGAACGAACGTAAAATGCGAAGGAGCCCATTCGTCTCGACGCGACACTCGCGACTGACAGCACCGCCAAATCCTCTTAGCGGTCTCGTAGAGGCGTGCGTCTGTGTGAGTGCGTCGTTTCGAGCGTTTGTTCGTAGTTTCATTACTGGTTTATTTATATACTGTGGCTGAGGCTTAGTAGTAGGGTCCCGTTAGTACCCTTTGGGTATAAAACCCTAAAAGTGGAAGTTGGAGGTTAAGGAAACGGCGCAAGAATCTGACTTACATTTGTCTTGATCTGATTTTTAGGGTTCTTACACAAAGGGTAAAAACATGACCCTATTACTAAGACTCCACTGTCTGTCCGTCTGTCTGTCTGTCACCAGGCTGTATCTTATGAACCGTGATAGCTAAAAAGTTCAAGTTTTTCAGATGATGTATTTCCATTGCCGCCGTAACAACAAATACTAAAAATAGAATAAAATTAATATTGAAGGGGGGCTCCAGTGAAACAAACGTGATTTTTATGACGTTTTTTGCTCGATATTCATAATAGCAACAGGCACATGCTTGAAATATTCACAGAATATTTAGTTGTCTGTTCAGTTTAAAAATAAATAATTAAATTAAAATAAAATTTATATTTAAGGGTAATATTCCCCTACAACGTACGTGATTTTTTATAGATAATTGTACGAAACCCTTCGTGTGCGAGTCTGACTTGCACTTGCACTTAGCCGGTTTTTCCAAATATAGAAGCCAAAATCATGTTTTTTAAACGAGTCGCCGTTCAACGACCATTCAAAAACTATATCAAGGAACTGACTGACTGACACACTTCCAAAATACAATTTTAATATTATTTTAAACAAGTTTAATTTAATGCCCCATTCGGTGTTATGAAGACTAGTCAAACGAGTCACAACTGTACGAAATTTTATTCAAGAGCATTAATAACGGGGTCAATTATACCCGTTTAGTTTGCCACTGTATTTACCAAGAATGTAATAGGTAAGGATGTGAAAAAAATATATCAAGGGACGATCTCACACAAATTGACCTAGTCCCAAAGTAAGCTCTAGGGTTGTACTATGGGTACTAGACAACAATATAAATACTTACTGCCGCACTCAGAGACGTCAATTAAATTTAATGCTGGATTAAAGTTGCTGCTGTCACTTTCTTTGCTACAACACGTCACTAAACAAGCATTAAATTTAATTGACGTCTCTGAGTGCGGCAGTTATTTAGAGAAATATATAGTTAAATACGTAGAAAACATCCAAGACTCAGAAACAAATACTCTCCTGCTCAACACACAAATTTTTGCCCTTACCGGGACGCAAACCCGGGACCGCTAGCTTCGTCAGCAGGGTCACTGCCGACTAGGCTATCGCGTCGTCAAATAATCAAGGTAAACTCTTTAACCCTTTGCCCTTTTTTATGTTGTCAATAAAAACAGATCGAGACACGCATTAACATGGCATCCTTACCCCTTTATGTGCACGGGCCTATAGTTGGATCAACTTTAGGTTGATCTAGGATGACAAACGTAGGTATTTCGTAATTTCAAATATCTATAATCGCAAGCATATAAGAAAAATGAAGCAATTTTCATAAAATCTAGCTAAGAATCATCCTGAATAAGCGGCATTCTTTTAAAAAACTGCATCCAAATCGGTCTATCCGTTTAGGAGTTACAACACACGGACAGACACACACACACATCATACACAGATACACACATTAAACTTATAACACTTTTTTTTTCGTAGATGTTAAAAAAAGATAGTTAATAATTTAAAATACTGAACGTCATCGCAAGATTTATGTTATTGTAGTTTTTTATCAAAGAACATAGTGTAATTTGTGTATCGCTTAAAGGTTAACTGGAAGAGATGCCTTAAAGGGATAAGTTCGCTTTTGTACAAGCTTGCTTTATGTTTATTTTTGAAGTTGTTACTTATCTCTTTTGTTTGTCTATAGTGTTTACATACATAAATAACCTGTTTGTAAGAACTGTCAAAAGGATCACTTTAGTTTGGACCAAACTATAGTACCGACCCTCAACGAATTAGTCGACGTAATTTTCCTCAAGAACATAAATGCGAGGTCTTATTCATCTCCACCAAAACTCTCTCCCGAAAAACATGAAACTTTGAACAAATCTCCGAATAACAAAGACACCCCAATAAAATCCGTAAAAGAATAAGAAACAGCGTTCTTGAAAAGAAAAACTATTTTTCTCATCGCGGTATCGTTTACCCGGATCGTCTTTAAATTAGTATGTTCTTACTAAACTTGTGAGATAAAGTTCTGGATGTGCTAAAATATGAAATTAAAATTAAAATTCCTTATTTATAAACGCACAATAAACCTATATTAGTTGATTGTACAATGTAGTGTTTGTGGGTCCATAATTGACTGTCATAATAATTTTTATTCATAAAGTGTTTTAAGTCATAATCATCGGAATTCATAACGTATTTTTTTGAGTAACTGTTTGTTTTTTAGGATTTTTATGAATCAAACCTAACCTAACCTAGCCTTATCTACACGTTGAATACAATAATAAAAATAATAATAATAATAAGAATGATAAAAAGTATGAATAACAATTTTATGAAACAAAATGATTATGAACAAAAAAATTAAGTCAAAAAATGCGCTTCCAATGTTTCTGTAATGTACAAAACAGATATATGAGGCAAGAGTTAATGTGAATATACGTCCATCCAGTTGTATACTGTCCGTCTGTCGCCGAGACACTATAACGATTAATTTAGCTTTCATTTAAAAAATCCGAGCTAAAATCGGTCCACCCGTTTAGAAGCTACGTTGCCACAAACAGATAGATACACACGTTAAACTAAGTACTAACGCCTTTTTTTCTTCTTGATTTAAGAACCTAGAAGTTATTGTTTATTAAAAGCCTCTTCCAGTATTTCCAATCGCCTCACCCGCAGTAAAACTAAAACAATGAGAGTCTCAAAGCGAAAAACTTTAACAATTGTAGTTTCTGAGTTCTGCCGGGAGTGTATTCGGTTATATAAGTTTACATAATGGATGTACTGTCTTAACATTTAATGTTAAATTGGAGGTGAAGGCACCAGTCTTGGACACTTTTGATGATAGGCACCAATAATGGACACTGAACTCTTGGTTCAAAGATCATACTCGTGGTTAACGATGTTGATCACACATATTATTATGTAAACTGGTTATTCTTAAACAGTAATGTTAAATTTCATGTAGTGATTGTTTGTTAACACAAATAAATTTTTAAAAAAAGTAGTTACAAATCAAATGTTACACAAAAAAAATGTGTTAAGAAATTGTGAACCGCCTCTAATACAGCAAAAAATTACTTCTCTTCAAATTATAATAGGTCAGTCCAACTGAAGTCAGCTTTTGGTTAAAAATATTCAACTTTTATATTATTTATGGCTGATTTACATTGGACCAGTAAAAGCATGCCAGTAGAAGTACATTGACGAGTTGGTTTTCACGTTTGAGGTGAGACCTGAGGGCTTATTGTCTAACGCACTCGCAATCACGATCGTTTTCATTTTGAAAATCGAAGCCTTGTCTACATACAAAATGAAAACAATTGCTCCACTTTGAAGCCGGTTGCGATTGCGAGTGCGCTAGACAATAAGCCCTCCGAATTGTAACGACGCAATGTACTTCTACTGGCACGCTTTTGATGGACCAATGTAAATCAGCCATTAAAGTTTAGTGATCACAATACATGCTGTTATGTAGTTGTAGTCCCACTTGTCAGTGAACTTCAGAATTTATATCAAGGCAAGCAACGCTGCGGGAAAGTGAGGATTCATGAGGAGTTCGTTTAATTCTTCATGAATTGCCTCATCAAATTTAGGCTCGGTGACAATAAGATCACCTTTATAAGCAATTTATCTCTGTGTAAGTATATAAACTTTGTATGGTATCCATATTAAAAAACAATGATGTAGGGATGAAATGAGGTTTTGAATGATGTTCCACTGCGGCACAATGCTGACAGGGATCCTGTTCAACATAATGTCTTCTTTTCACTATATAATTTTTCTATTGTTATTTCTTCTGTGTCGCTTTGAATAAACATTTCCTATTCCATTATTATTAATCTCTGCTCTTTATTTAAAATTGGTGCAGTGCTGAAAATAGCATTATGAACCTATCTAGAAACCTCCGTTAATTTCTGTACAAAACAGTCCCAGCATTGACCAGTACTGAATAATACCCGAACAGCAAAGTTTCGAGCGACGCTCGCCGAGCTCAAATTAACCACATTCAGTAATTATTGCGGACGAACTTATATCGGACTGAGAGCCGCTAGGACGCGACCGTTTTAGATTTATTGCGGAGGAACTTTAAAGGAACTGGGACTGACTGTCGACTAGAGCTAGACCGATGAAATAGATAAGTTGGACGTCATTGTAGCTTGTGGTAAAATCGCCGTCAATAGAATTTGCTAACTATGTAAACAAAACCAAACGAACCAATTCATCATGATTACTCCATAATTACGTACTTATAAAGATCAAGTGAGGTCTTTGCAACGATTTATACACTAAATCATTATTTTCATATTAAGTTTAAAGTGAAATAACTATTAATTATGCGTTATTTTTAATAAAAACACGCTTGGTCAATATTTGAGGTTATGTGTCAAACAGTACTAATTTGTTTACATAGTTCGCAAATTCTATTGACGGCGACTTTAGGAAAGGCAAAAGCTTGTGGTGGAATTTGGCACCGAAATAAAGTCAGTTTGACATAGCATAGTTGGTGACCCTGGTAAACTTAAGCGAAAAAAAAGGAGCGAGTTGGACTCGCGCACCGAGTGTTCCGTATCACCGCGCAGTAGATAGGTATTTTTGTATATCGATTTGAATGTTAAGACTATAACCAAAAAAAACATGTTGTTTGTACTTACTATAATCGTACTAAATTTAACACTTATTTTTACCTCTTTATCTATACAACAAAAACAAAAATACATTGAAAAAAAAACATGTATGTAAACTTTCTTTATTATTTTATTAGAAAATCCGCCATTTCTTACGGTTAGAAGATACAGTTATTTTAAGTTAGGACAGACAAATGGACTGACATACAAATCGGGCTCCCTAATAGGGTCCATTGGCTTAGAGAATCATAAAAACTGTTTTTAATTATTTATTTATTTCGTTCTCTATACAGTTTACACCAAACACTTATTAGTGAAACATTACATAAAAAAAACCGGTCAAATGCAAGTCGGACTCAGTAAATACTCATTTTGTTATGAACTTTATTTTCTATACAATAAGGTCCATTAAGACTAGCTTAAATTTTCATAAACTTTTTCTAACTTTTTTGTTATTTCTCAAAAACTATAAATAATGAATTCTTCATTTTATTTTTCCCATAAAAATTAAATATAAGTAATTCAGATTCAGAGTGTCAAATTTTTTTCAAATTCAAATCATTTATTCTGTAAGTAGGCCCTGTAGGCACTTTTACAAGTCTGAGTCTACCAGCGCTTCCAAAGAGACCATTGTTGAGAAGAAGCGCCGCAAGAAACTCAGATTTTTTGATTCATAAACTTCGGAGATATGGGGGGGAACGGCCATTTTTTGTAAATTTTTAGCTATAAGTCAAAAAGTACATCAAAAAAATAAAATAGAAAATAGTTTTGAAATCTGCAGATTTAGACCTTTCATATGACACCCCATTTGCTATAATCAAACCACTTTCATTTTTCAACCCCCCACTCTAGACCCCTTTAAAATTATTTAAAAAAAAAATGTTTTTTACTTAATACAGATGCTGGCAAGCAAGTTATACAACTATGCCAAATTTCAAGTTGATAGCATTTGTAGTTGCTGAGAAAACCTCCTGTGACATACAGACAGACAGACAGACAGACAACAAAGTCTCACCATAAGGGTTCCTTTTTTAACCTTTTGTTACGGACCCCTAAATTCGATATCAATTAAATAACATACTGAGATCACAATACAAAATCACTAAACTATTCTAATTAAAATGTCAATAACAAAATACTCTTAGGGTGTTACCAGACCAATCGATCGATCATCAATTGAAACCGGCATCGATCGACGTCGATCGAAGTCGATCGATTGGTTTTGCAGGAACCGATCGACGTCGACTAATCCATTCTACCATCGATCGACGATCGATCGATTGGTCTGGTAACACCCTTACAAATTTTACAGTTATAGTTACACAAAGCAAGGCGTATTGATGCGTGTGTTAAATATGAATGACTTTAAATACCTGCTTATTATTTCATAAAGTGATTTTCTTTCTGTTTCGTTAACATGTAATTAGCATCGATAATGATACCAAGGTACTTGTGAAAGGGGGCAGACATGATTACGGAACCATTCATTAAAAAAAATCCAACACTGGGTAATATTATTATTAATAGCCCATATCGCATTTATGTCGTTATCATATTGTTAACATTATAGTAGCGTTTAATATCACTTTTTCATCGCATCAAAGCCGGCAAGCATTTTAATTTTGTGTTGTGTCTCTTTACATAAAATAAAACTACATTTTAACGTCCGGAGTACGAATAATTTTTCTTTAGGTTTAACTAGCGATCTACCCTCGCTTCGCTTCGGTTTATTTAAGTTTTCTGTAACACCCTTACAAGAAACTGGCATTTATTATACATAAAAACCTTCCCCTTAAATCACTCCATCTATTAAAAAAACCGCATCAAAATCCGTTGCGGAGTTTTAAAGATCTAAGCATACATAGGGACAGACGGACAGCGGGAAGCGACTTTGTTTTATACTATGTAGTCATTCATTCATTTCACATTCATTCAGTGAGGTCTGCACCCAAAAGTCCCTCGTGCATAAACGACTATATTTAGGAACCAAAGAAATTTAATAAAGAAAGGACGTACTCAGGGTTTGTACTACGGATTCTTCGTATTCTAAATGAAAAAATAATTTCACTGTAAATTATTTAAAAATAGCAATTTGAACGTTTACTTCTTTTAAGACCTCGACTTTGATCTTTTATAAAAAAGACAAAACGTTTTAAAGAGTGGTACAAATTTAATGCTGTAAATTTTTTACTTGGCTGCGTCAGGCACTTGTCCCACCGCCGGCGAGTAAGCGATGAACTATCGGCGATTTTCTCGCCCAAGAAACGAACAAAAGATAATCGCTCCGGTGTAAAGAAAAGAGAGAGATATATTTATAGTTCATCGCTGGCTGTTCACACTGCCGGCGAGGACTCTCGCTACTAGTTTAGCGAAACAAAAGATATAGATCCCGTGTCAATAAAAGAGACACATATATTAATAGTTGATCGCTGGCTGTACTCGCTTCCCGCTCATCGCCCGCGGTGGGACAAGTGCCTCAGAATCATTATTTTTCAAGTATATGTATGCATGTATGCAAGTATGTATGTATGTCTATAATTATCTGTGAAACGTTCTACAGTCTAAAGGGCTTGATGGATTTTAACCTATCTGTCGTTAGATTCGTCTTGGTCGTGGGTGTGACAAAAATCAAATTAATGAGAGGGAAGGGGTTGATTTAAAGATAATGTAATACCATAGTATAAATAGACAAGTAGCTCGACTCCGGCCCTTTAGGAGATTCTGATACCTATTGCCGCTCGGGCGTCAGGGTTGTCCGAACATGTTTTTCAATTTTGGTCACCTACTTGACCATACCTAATTTGATCTATGATTTATAATCATAGTAGTTTTCATAAATTACACAAACCTAAAGTAGGTAAGTATAAATATTGTTAGGTACCTACCCCAGTACCAAATTTAAATTATTTTCCTTACATACCCACTTTTTGTCTGTTGACCCTAAATAATATGTTTATAGGTATATGATGTAATATGTAAGTTCCTTTTTGACCTTGATAATGCCGCTTTCGCGCAAGGCGGCTTCCTTTGACTACATACTTGTCTGTTATTGGTGGTTTAGGCTTTGGGTACTAGGCAACGATACATAATTACTTATGAAGTGAAAAATACATACTTAATATTACTATATAGGTACATATAAAACACCTAAGACTCAGAAACAAATACCTACTCGCACTCATTACACGAATATTTACCGCTATCGTAAGCAGTACTTAGTCACTAGGTCACTACCAACTACCTAGGCCATCAACGTCGTCACATGTTAACTGACACGTCACACTCAATAACTTAAATTACCTACCTACTTAATACGTATTTATTTCACCTAAGTAGGTATCTATTCTATAGGTATAGGCAAACCGGTACGAAATACCTTATTAATTGAGTAGGTATTTACATTAATCACTTGCAGCTTTTATTAAATCTAGATAGTTGTAAGTACCTACCTAAGCTAGGTTTAGGGCACAGTTTAGGCGTTTTGAAACGAAAGAAAATGTCACGCTGACAATAAAATAGATTTAACAAAAGCTGCAAGTGGGCTGTAAGCTATAGGTAAATATCAAAAAATAAACAGCATTCTTCACAACACCAACACTAAATAGGTATGAAGGTACTCACCTTTCCGACTCAAAAGGTATGTGGAAAAACGATAGCTCCGGATTTCTTACACCATTATTTAAACACCCGTAAACTGAAGAATATTTTCTAGTTTTCGACAAAGACATTGTCGCTCGATGTTTTAATTTAACGCGCACTACCTACAACCATAAACGTGACCGAACGCAATGATGACGCCGCGACCCCGTCTAATCACCATTCCCGCACCTCTGCTTGTAGTTTCGTGTGCGAGGTTCGCCCCGCCCACAGCCGTACGGTCGGCGTAACGCACACGTGCAAGCCGCGCGATGTACCTTTGTTTGAAGACGAGCTACTTCTCTATTTATACTATGGTAATACGTTATCTAGTTTTATAGTTTTATAATGTTATCTTACGTCTAGACGACGATATCAAAATATGAGGTAGTGTTTTTAAAGGCTGATTTTATAAGACTTGTTCCCCCGTGTGGTTGCCGGGTTAGAATAGTGCCACTCCATGTCTTCCCGTGGATGTCGTAAGAGGCAACTAAGGGAATAAAGGCTTGTAGTACTGTTAGGCGATGGGCTTGCAACCTGTCACTAATACGCTGATAAACATCATAGCCTAATTGGGATTGTTCATATTTTTACAATTACTCTAATTCGAAAACCATTTCGAGGAATGGGGTTTTAAAGCCGTTCTGCATTATTAAGTTTTTGAAATATTTATCTATTTCGGATATTTCGACAAAAGTATATTTAACCTTTTGTTTGACTTTCGTTTTTGCCTTGAAGCCCTCCTGGGTGTATTTTAGGGGTTATGCGAAAACCGTTCTAATAGGTATGTTTTAATACATTATTACGATCACTTTTTATCATTAGATATCATTTAATTGTTGTAATTTATTAGAAAATGCCAGCCCAAATTAAAAATAATCATGTCATCCATAAAATGTGTGCTAAATAAATAAAGATATTCAAACAAAACTATTGGGCCAAATACAAAATTAATGAAATTGGTCTCTTAAAATTACCCATTCTTTCAAATTAGAATGTAAAAACCATGAGTTATTTTTTTTGGTCTATCCCAATTGTCCAAATGTGGTAACTGAATTATCACCAAATTTTTAAAGTTGTAGGTAATTCTGTAACACTGTCTACCCTACTCTGGGATTACAGGCGTGAAGGAATGAATGTTTAAAAAAAATGTTGGTTGTAAAAATCTAGTCATACAAAAAAAAAATTTCAACAGAAACGTCTGTTATGAAATTCAAACTACATTAAAGCGAAAACATTTCGTCGGTCTTAGGCAGGATTCGAACCTACATCTCCTCTGGCAATCCGGACCAATGCAGGCGCATTACCACTTATGCCACCAAGACCCTGCTTAAGATCCACGAAATTATTGATCGCTTACTTTTTCATACTCGGAGGGTATGCTGACGCTATCTATCGTTGTTTATTAACAAACGACATTAGTCATTCATACTTGGCAATCCATTCATCAAAGAGAAGTTACCAATTTACCTTAACTAAAACCTTGGCATTGACACGCAAACCACTTACTATAGAAATCTTTGTTTTATGCGCTCTTGACACTATCCGTTGATTTTGTCATCAGTTCCACTCTCATTATCAATATCGTCGGTAATATTGCAATATCGCGTAACTAACAAACTCTATAAGTTGAAAAATGTACCTTATTGACTTACTTTCTAAGGTGTATTTTGCACGTTATTTCATTTGTTATTTACGCTGTATTCCACCGGTAATGTCGTGATGACCGCATTAAGGGTTTTTACAGCTTCTTTATTTCAAGGCTTTAAGGCATCTATTAATAGTGGTGGTAGGATTGTGCAGGGTCCATCCTAACCTACCGCCAAGCAGCAGTGTTCACATTGTTGTGTTCCTGCAATTAATATCATAGAGGCATTCCATTTTAGACCTTAGGAATGCCAACGCATGTGTGGTCTTAGGATTGATGTCTTGAGATTGTAGTCTTGAAAATTACATTAATGTATACGACTGTTTTGTTTTGTTTCTTAACAATAAAAAAAAATGCAAATGCCTATGAGTCACGGATCCCACTTACCATCATGTGGCCCGTGTGCTTGTGTGCCGTCGTTTTGCCATAAAAAGTCACAATTATTTGGGGATTTTAATATATATTTAATACTAGAGGACGCCCGCGACTTCGTACGCGTAGAATTAGTTTCCCGCTACTCCCCCCATTTTTTCCCGTTGGGGGTCGAATTTCGGAAAATCCTTTCTTAGTGCTCACTTACATCATGAAAGGAACCCCTGTACCAAATTTCAAGTTTCTAGGTACAGTAGTTTCGGCTGTGCGTTGATACATCAGTCAGTCAGTTTAGCCTTTTATATATATAGATAATAGCTTCTACCCGCGTAGATTTCGATTATCGTTATTCCCTCGGGAACTTTTATATTTTCCGGGATGAAATGTAGCCTATGTGTAAATCCGGGGTATAAGCTATCTCCATTTCAAATTTCATCCAAATCCGTCTAGCCGTTGCAGCGTGAAGGAGTAACAAACCATCACTCACACACACACAAACTTTCGCATTCATAATATTATATTGCTTCCTTTTTTTCGACACAGTCCCATTATGCAACCGTCGCAGTTTCGCTTCGCCACATCGCACCTGTATTTTTCCCACGTGACCTTAAATAGTTGGTCATGTGCAAATCGAATCGAATCAAATGTTTTATGAATTTCGTGCCATCAACCATATTTTATTTTGTTTGTGAAGAACGTTATTGCATTGTAACGAGAGGCTCCTAGCCAAGATACATTACGTTAACTAGCGTTTCTATTCGTTGTATTTTAAACCAATCGCGTCACTACTGGTAAATGATGTGACTCTTCGTATTACGTCATCTACCAGTGACGCGATTGGTTTAAAAATGAAACGAATAGAAACGCTAGTTAGCGTAATGCATCTTGGCTAGGGCCCCTGTACTGGGGCTCTATTCGTTTCGTTAATAAATATTTACAGCTAACTAAACTTAATTTATGTTTATTAATGAAAGAGTATGATGGGAATATTTTTACACTTCTTTGAACTTCTTCTAAATACCAGAAAGTCGTTGGTTATTTCAGACAGTGGTAATTTACCGTTTTTTTTTCTTTATTATTTACATGGTATAAAATTAAAGTCGCTTCGCGCCGTCTGTCTGTAGGTACTCTTAGGTCTTCCAAACTGCGCAATGGATTTTAATGCGGTTTTCATTAATAGATAAGAGTGATTCAAGAGGAATATTTTACGTATTATGAAATGACATTCTAAATTATTTACGAGTTCTACAGAAAAATCGCATTTTCTTCGCATTCATAATATTATATTGCTTCCTTTTTTTCGACACACCTTAATAAGTATTATACTAAGAGCCTGTTTCACAATCGTCAAGTAAAGCATATCTGACACATAAATTTAGCCCTTTTCTTTTCTTACACTTGAGGATAGACAAGGAGAGGGCTAACTTTAACTGGCACAAAAATTTACTCATTGATTATGAAACAGGCCCCTAAGTATTCTTAAGAGCCTACCCATCGTCATTAGAGATATTTGTATTTGTATGTAGCATTTTTATTTACGGCTACCATAAAATTTTATAATGTTTAAAAAACGTCAATGCATAACTTTAGTGTTCTCCATTTTGAATTAACGGTCCGAACTCCAACGGAATTATAAATTATAAACAAGCTGAATGCACCGGCAACACTGCAGGCCATTAATTTAATTTTGATAGTTTACACCCGATAGAAGTTTCATAAACGCGAGATGAGGTTTAAACTTTCAACTAATGGCTTCGTTGATGTGGTTTGTTTTAAAAACTGGAACTTTTTTATTATAGGGTATTATCGTTAAAAACGAGATTTTTGCATTAAATTGAGAAGTTATGAAGACGTAAAATTATGAATAGTGTATTTTTAGCATAGTTTCGGTAACTAAGATGGAAACACATAAAGAATGTTTTTATAAAAACATAATATGGTTGAATTTTATCAAGCATGATGGTCGGTTTTGAGAAATCAAATGTATATGGTTTTTTTTTAGATTAAATTCTTTTCACTACGCTAGATTTAAAAATAAAAGGTTTAAACTGTAAAAACATCAGTAAGCCTAGTAATCAAGGTCGTTAGAATTTTTTAATTTCTATGATATAAACATTTATTTCATGATATTATACGTTTAGTTTTTATTGTCAACTAAAAGTTAGTACAGTGCACACTTTTTTGTACCTTGTCGCTTTAACACCTTTGACAGATTAGTGCAGCAGTTCAAACATGATGTTAAAGTGACAAAACACTAAAGTGTGCAGCGTCTTATAAGGCCGACCGTACCTTCATTTGTTATAATGGTAATCATTACACTTATAATATTATGTTACTTTATTTTTATATGCAACAATTGTTTTAAGGGCCTTTTTCACAATCGTCAAGTTACGCGTATCTGACACTTAAATTTAGCCCTTTCCTTTTCTTACACTTGAACATAGACAAGGAGAGAGCTAACTTTAACTGGCACATAAATTTATTTGTCGATTGTGAAACAGGCCCTTTGTCTTTCTGGGTAAAAGTAACACGTGTCCCTCAAAAATCACCTTATCCCAATAAACATATATTTATGCTTATTGAATACACCTTTCACTTGTATCTGCATCGTAAGATCCAATTTCTTGGCATAACTGCACCGCAACCACGAGAGAGACTGCATAATTTATTGCATTAGCGAAAGTTCATGCTTGTTTAAGAGTTAATCACCGGATAAATGATTCAACGCATTTAAATGCTATCAGACACCACAGTTAGTTTACATAAAAGATTACGTAATTCACATTGCGTTTGACGACGCGCTGGTAGTGCAATGACGCTGCCTACGAAGCTCGCGGCCCTGGGTTCAAATCCAGGTAAGGGCAGATATTCGTGTGATGAGTGCGAATATTTGTTCCTGAGTCATGGACGTTTCCTATGTATTTAAGTATAATATTTCTCTATGTTAGTATTTATATCATTGTCCAGTTCCCATAGTACATGGGGACTAGGTCAATTGGTGTGACATTGTCCCCTGACATTTATTTCCACGTGTACGCAGGTGTCCACTAGTAGGTTTCTACGTGTACGCAGGTTTCCACTAGTAGGTTTCCACGTGTACGCAGGTGTCCACTAGTAGGTTTCTACGTGTACGCAGGTGTCCACTAGTAGGTTTCTACGTGTACGCAGGTGTCCACTAGTAGGTTTCTACGTGTACGCAGGTGTCCACTAGTAGGTTTCTACGTGTACGCAGGTGTCCACTAGTAGGTTTCCACGTGTACGCAGGTGTCCACTAGTAGGTTTCTACGTGTACGCAGGTGTCCACTAGTAGGTTTCTACGTGTACGCAGGTGTCCACTAGTAGGTTTCTACGTGTACGCAGGTGTCCACTAGTAGGTTTCTACGTGTACGCAGGTGTCCACTAGTAGGTTTCCACGTGTACGCAGGTGTCCACTAGTAGGTTTCTACGTGTACGCAGGTGTCCACTAGTAGGTTTCTACGTGTACGCAGGTGTCCACTAGTAGGTTTCCACGTGTACGCAGGTGTCCACTAGTAGGTTTCCACGTGTACGCAGGTATCCACTAGTAGGTTTACACGTGTACGCAGGTATCCACTAGTAGGTTTCCACGTGTACGCAGGCGTCCATTAATAATAATAATAATAATAATAATAATTTATTTCAGAATAATTTCCATAGGTACAATATGTTAGGTAGTGTAAAATTAGTAATCGGTACAACTTATTAATTAGACGCCCTGTGCAAGTTGTCCCAATGGATCAGGAAGGGTCCATCTAGGCGCGCCGCCACGGTCTGCATTAATAGGTTTACATTAGCACTATACTAATATTTCAAATTGTCTACATTAAAAAAACTAAGAAGACAAAACTTAGTCTATTTTAGTTGACATGATATTAAAAAAATAGTTACATCTGTCAATCAAAGTATAATAAGAATTAGTTAATTTGTGATTAAACGTCTTTTAATGTTCCAATAGCTTAACCACGGATAGTTATAATTATAATATATTGTGCCAAACGCAAACCAAAAGTTTCACCTTTATCTTTCAGATTCTTCTTCTAGAAGCAGGCCCAGAGGAGCCAGAGGTAGCCAGTGTACCAGCATTGGCCCCAGTTCTGGCCAGTTCCAGCATAGACTGGGGATATAGAACCCAGCCCGAGGAGTTGACCTGCCGGGCCCAAAGAGGGCATACTTGTCCGTGGACGAGGTGAGGATGTAGGAAATGAGATGAACAGGGTCTAGAGCAAAAACACTTTGTTTTATACGAGTAGTGACAAAGGGGGTCCATATTGGCTCATATAAAATTGGTCTTTAGATTTTTTATACAAATAACGATTTGTGTCTATACTCATCATTTCTTCGAAAAATTTTGCTTATCGCAACTGATAATGATTTTTTTTAAGAAACTGTTACTTTTTGAGGATTGTTATAAATCTAACCTAACCTAACCTAATTTTATCTACACGTAAGATATTTATGAAATTCTGAAAAGTGAACGGTTCCATGCATATTGGCGTTATAAGTTCAGATGAGTATGAGTTCCGATCATTAGTATAAACATTTTTTATGAACAGTATGAGGAGTGATCATTATGATGTAAAATGGTATGAGAAAAATTTTCGGAGTTCCAATAATCGGAGTTGCAATTTTATATGAACTTTGGCGCACCCGACAAAGGTATTATTTACAGATAAACTTAATTTAAAATTTAAAATTCATGCAGACAATTACCTATAATATCTTTACATAGTGTAAAGTCACTTCCCGCAATCTGTCCCTCTGCATGTAAGATCTTTCAAAGTAGTACGCAACGGATTTTAATGCGGTTTTCATCAATGGATAGAATAATTTAAGAAGAATGATTAAATGTATAATAAATTCTGGTTTATGTACGGGTGTTAAAGAAAACTCATATAAACCCAAGCGAAACGGGTCGCAAGTTGTTGCTAAACAGCAAGTTACAAATAACAAGCGGAAGTCTCTTTCTAACTCCTTCTGCTAGAAAAGCTAGTAGCTTCGTGAAATGGGCCACAGACCAGCTTTTAAGATATACGGTGAAAGATTGAATTGCAATTTACATTGCAAAACGGTATTTTTGCTTCCATTGCCTTTGAGCAAAGGCAGAGTTGGAGAAAAGTTAATCCTGTTACTGGAATGTTTCTAGAAATACTGGAGGTCTTAAAGATCTTAAATACAACTCTGGTGGTATTTTATGATTCGCATAATAATATAATATTGAAGTTTCTTTTGAAAGTAAAATCACTGGATAATGGAAACATAAAATTATCAGTAAACAATATTCATAGACTTTGTGATATGTCTGTAAAACTGTAAGTGTTCTTGTCTAATAACCAGAGATCGGAATAGGCAGAGCTAATTTGCCTAAACTTGACGCATAATCATTCATGCGTCAGTGAGAAGGGAATACATTATTGAATGAACATGCGTCAAGGTTAGGCAAATTAGCTCTGCCTATTCCGATCTCTGCTAATAACACATTGTTCATTTTATTTCGTATAATGTTTTTATTATTCTTAGTCTCGATTTAGTCAATCAATGTTGTATTAAAGATCCTTCTGTAATGTATATCATACTCTATGCCCTTGAAGATAATTATTTTTTTAAGATCCCATTTTATAACTGTATGTTTATAGTCATTATAAAATTTAAGTTTTTCGTATATTTTTACGAACATTTGTTTGTGCGTTCTCTTTGATTTTTATTTCACAGCGGTAAAGTAATGGGTGGGTCAAGTGCTGTAAACTATTTGGTATACATGAGGGGCAACAAGCGAGACTACGACGACTGGGCAGCGTTGGGAAACTATGGTTGGAGCTATAGAGAAGTAGGTGCCAAATTTAATGAAAATATTGTAAATGACAAAAGAACACAAAAAATAGAATTAATTTATCAATAACTTCCAGGTGTTACCATTCTTCAAAAAATCAGAAAAGAATCGGAATTTAGAAGCCAAAGATGTAAAGTATCATGGAGTAGACGGACCATTAAATGTTGAAAGATTTAGTTATGCAGATAAAAATGTTATTACGCTAGTGGAGGCTTTCCATGAAACTGGGCTACCACTTGTCGATTTCAATGGAGAAACTCAATTAGGCACGATGACTACGCAAACAACTTCCGTAGACGGAAAGAGAGTGTCGACTAATGAAGCATTTATAAGGCCAATTAGAAAAGAAAGAAATAATCTCACAGTCAAAACAAACGCTCAAGTCACTCAAATTCTTATCGAGCCATACAAAAAAGTTGCTTACGGGGTTAAATATTTTCAAAGCAACACATGGTACGTTGCTCATGCCACAAAAGAGGTTATTATAAGTGCTGGTTCAATGAATTCTCCGAGAATTTTAATGCTGTCCGGAATAGGCCCAGCTGATGAATTGAAAAGCTTGAAAATACAAGTCATAAAAGATTTAAAGGTAGGACGTAATTTGCATGATCACGCTACTACAAATGCTATGATAATGGGACTTACTAGTGCAACTTCAACCCTTGTTAATATGAGTATTGCGTTAAATGCTATGAAACAATATAAAAATGCAAAATACAAAGATGGGCCTCTATCTGCCACGGGACCACTGCATATTAGTGCATTCATTAGAACTGAGTTTGCTGACACTGATGAATCTGTACCTGATATTCAATTTCATTTTGATGGACGTAATAAAAAGGATTTTTATTCCGATCCCACAACCTATTTGGCAACAAATACGTTACCTTTCGCTTTTTATGACAGTATCAATGTTAGACCGATCCTTCTGCTACCTAAAAGCAGAGGTTACCTAACACTTAACAAAACCGATCCAGTATTTGGTCAACCCTTAATTTATCCCAGATTCTTTACTGTCCAAGAAGATCTAAAAACTTTGGTAGCAGCATTGAAGTTTGCTATCAAACTAGAAGAAACAAATGCATTCAAAGAAGTTGGGATTAAATTTATAAGAAAGCCTGTAGCAGCTTGCAAGGATTTTGAATGGGGAACTGACGAATATTTAGCTTGTTTATTCACAAGATATACGGCAACTATATTCCATCCAACAGGAACATGTAAAATGGGTCCTTATTACGATGAAGATGCTGTAGTTGATCCTCGATTAAGAGTGTATGGAGTCAAAAACTTAAGGGTGGCTGATGCTTCGATCATGCCTAATATTGCTCGAGGGAACACAAATGCTCCTGTTATAATGATTGGAGAAAAAGCAGCCCAAATGATAAAAGAAGATTGGGAAGATGATAGCTACAGTTTCGTTACAAATCTAAGATAGTGTTAACATTTTTAATAAAAAAATACCTTCTAAATTGAAGTTTCTTTTAAATATTACCATGCCTATAAATTTGTCAACGAAACTACAATGATTTAGATTCAGAGTGAGTACGACAATGAACGTGTTAGTAGAATTGAACGCACATTTTGCACAGTCGGTAATAATTAGAGTTCACACGGCCAATGAATTTCACACGTTTGCCTAATCTCATTACCTAATATTTCATTCATCAATTATTTCTATGGAATTCATCGATTTTGGGACTATATTTGCAATAATAACGTTAGATTAGTTAGAAAGCAATTTAGAAATTAATGTGCCACGTAGAAAATGTAACCAAATGTGACTAATGTTTTTAATGTTAAATAGAGTAATGTAGGAATACAATTATGTCTATGTTATTAAAATAAATGTGATTAACAAAAATTATGTTGAAAGTTGAATAACGGTTCGATGTTGGAAAGACTGCTCGAAAGAGTTCAAACAAAGACTAAAAAGATAAATCTTTCCGTATGTAAAAACTGTTTTTGTAAGATTTATCTTTTGAAAGTACACAATTTATAAATTTTATTTTTGGAAAGATGTATTATTTAGTACACAGTATTAATAACGCATTATATTCAAGTCATGCTACTTTGCTAATTTGAGAATGCTTAACAACTATTACCTTTTATGTCTTTCGAGCAGTGTTGATCTCCGTCGAAACGTCTTTTATCAGAATTTAATATATTTTACACTTTTCAGGGGGAAAACCATGGGAGGTTCAAGTGCTGTAAATTACATGGTATACATGAGAGGTAATCGGGGTGACTACGATGGTTGGGCGAAGGACGGAAATCGAGGTTGGAGTTATCGAGAGGTAAGCAGAGCTGTAGATCAGTAAGAAGACAGTGTTTTTTTTTGTGTCATTGTCACGACACGCTCGAGCCGTATGGGCATAGGTGCAGATTAATTGTTCTGCATATGAGTCCATTTTGGTTAAAAATGTTTTTCAAATTTGTGGTTATATCTAATGGCAAAGCCCGCCATAAAGAAATCGTAATTATCTCAGTTGAAATTTGCTTCGTGGAATGTTAAGTGCCTCGATAAATGGAATAAATGAGGTGTCCTGCGTTTTAAATTTTTACGATACTTTTTTATTGCAAAAGACTAACAAGTAGACGGCTTATTTGATGAAAAGTCGCCGTTGTTTATAGCGTTACAAATGGCTTGAATCCCGCAATATATTATGGAAAAAAACGAATGTGAAATAATTAATTTTGCAAAGAACACAGGTTTTGTTTTAGCTCAACCAATTTTTCACAGATTTTAAATATAATTAAATATTGCTGTAATTATACATTGTTTTTTCGCAGGTGTTGCCGTACTTCAAAAAAGCAGAGAACAATCGAGACATCGAAGCACACAACAAATATTATCATTCCGTCGGTGGTCCTCTCAACGTTGAGCGATTCCCGTACATTGACAGCAATGTACTGATGTTAGTCCAAGCTTATAGAGAAAAAGGTCTCCCAGTCACAGATTTTAACGGTGAAAACCAGTACGGAACTGATATAGGTCAGTCTACATCGCTGCATGGAAAAAGATTTTCAGTAAATACAGCCTATATTAGACCTATTCGCTACGTTAGGCCCAATTTGAAAATAATCAGCCAAGCATATGCTACTAAAGTAATAATAAACCCAGTAACTAAAGTCGCTGTTGGTGTAGAATATGTAAAAGATGACCATTTTTTCACTGCTTATGCTTCGAAAGAAGTTATAGTAAGTGCCGGAGCAATCAATTCTCCTAAATTACTTATGTTATCTGGTATAGGCCCTAAAGAGCACCTATCAAGTCTTGGAATACCGGTTTTATCAGATTTAAGAGTAGGTCATAACCTACAAGATCATGTCACAACTGATGCTTTATTACTAGCTTTGTCAAACAAAACGTCAACTTTAGTGAGCGGTGAGCAGTTATTAAACGAGCTGTATGATTATCATAATCAACCGCCTCAAAAACATGGCCCTTTATCTTCTACTAGCACGTTAAACGCAATAGCTTTTATTAAAACTGAATTCGCAGAAAATGATTTACCCGATATACAAATCCATGCTGATGGTAGAAACGTTGAAGAGTTTTACTCTGATATGCGTACAGCTAGCGCTAGCAGCATTTTTCCTTTAGCTTTTTACAGCGGCATGCAAATGAGACCTTTGTTGTTGGTTCCAAAAAGTAAAGGATTTATTTTGCTTAACCACACCGATCCAATATTTGGTCCGCCATTGATATACCCAAGGTTTTTCACGAATAGTTTTGATTTGAATCCTTTAATAGCTAGTATGAGGTTTTTGGTTAGTTTGGAGGAAACTCCAGCATTTAGACAGAGTGGTGCTTCTTATATTAAAATCCCTGTTCATGGATGTGAAAGTTATATCTGGGGTACAGATGAATATTTCACCTGTCTTTTAACTCATTATACTTCCACAATTTATCATCCGGCTGGTACTTGTAAGATGGGACCAAGTTGGGACCATGAGGCAGTGGTAGATCCAAGATTTAGGGTTTATGGTATAAAGAAATTGAGGGTTATAGATTCGTCTACCATGCCTACAATTATTAGAGGAAATTTGAACGCTCCAACTATTATGATGGCAGAAAAGGGAGCTGACATGATTAAAGAAGAAATATTATGTTATTAGACAAAACATTTTTTTAATAGTTTGTTACAAAATAACAGCAGACGGTAAAGCACAAAAGAAGCAATTTGGTTACAAAAAAAAGTTTTTCCTGTGTAAAGTAAATAAAAAACTTGAAAGCTAAACCAAAAATGAATAAATGTGAATACTAATTATATTTCTTGTTTTTTTATTACCCCAGTATCGCTACAAAAAATGGACTAATTCAAAGAGATACACGAGTATGCGTACATTAATTAAAAAAACGTTATATAACTTATTTTTTTTGTCCCCTGATATTTTATTTTACAGTTATAAAGGTAAAGCGGGACTTGATCGCGTAAAAACATTATGAATACCTCGACGTTTCGATCGTGTTGCAACGGTCGTGATCGCGAACAGACTCTGACCATTGCAACACGATTGAAACGTCGAGGTATTCATATAACAGTACGTGTGAAGTTCACGAAAGTTTAAAACCAACAACAACGACGATTACGCGCTGGCCTAGTTGGTAGTGACCCTGCCTACGAAGCTAGCGGTCATGGGTTCAAATCCCGGTAAGAGCAGATATTTGTGTGATGAGCGCGAATATTTGTTCTTGGGTCATGGATGTTTTCTATTTATTTAAGTATATATTTCCCTATGTAAGTATTTGTATCGCTGTCTCGTACCCATAGTACAAGCCTAGAGTTTAGTTTGGAACTAGGTCAATTGGTGTGATATTTGTCCTGTTTTTTTTTCAACTTAATTTTAAACCAAATTACTTCTGCTAACACACCCAGTTTTGTGATTCTTACTTTTAATTTGTTACCGAGTTTTTTTTACTTATTACCTGTTTTTGGCATTCCGACGAATTCAGAATCTTAAGGTGTCATATTCGACGTAAAGTTTGGAGGTAAGCTAGTTAAATTACAGTTTTTGCTCCTTCTTTGATGAAGCATTGTAGAAAAACAGTCCTTGTCATCATTTAACCATTTCCACGATAGAAATATTGACGACTTTTCTAAAGAAAATTACATAACTAATCAACATTTTTGTATCAAAGCACAAGAGTTTCTTTTCGCTCAGCAAAATACCTAAGACGTTCGATTACGTGACTTTAACAAGAGTACAATTAGCGAGATGCCGTGTGCGATTGTATTTTGTTTTATCTCGTTAGAAGTCGAGCTTACTTACTTAACTAGTGACGGAGAAATTGTAAACTTGCGCGACGCAGCGAAATTGTTAATGAGTGTAGTTATTGCTTGAAAATAATATAGCAAAGGTTAATGGAAGCTTGCTTTATTGTCGCGCTAGGTGTTTGTTATGTAACCTGTTTCCTGTTTTCGGTTTAATTTAGTTTTTAGGGTTCCGTACCCAAAGGGTAAAAACGAGACCCTATTACTAAGACTCCGCTGTCCGTCTGTCTGTCTGTCCATCAGTCACTTGACGCTTGAAATATTCACAGAATGTTTAGTTGTATATTCGCTTAATAAATAAATAATAAAAAATAAATAACATAAATATTAAAGGGCTCCCATACAACAAACGTGTTTTTTTTGCCGTTTTTTGCTAATTTTGTTTAGATAATGGTACGGAACCCTTTGTACGCGAGTCCGACTCGCACTTGGCACTTAGCAAACCAGAACTGATTTTCTATTATTTAAATTATTTATCTTTGCTCTACAGAAAAATACCTTTCCAATGATATAATTTTTATTATGCCGGGTGAATTGCAGAAAATATGTACCTTTTGAATTTCATAACGAAACTGAGAGTTAACGAAATTGATAATTGGTGTAACGAAACTGATAACATAAAGCGTCGGACACATGGAATAATACTAGTGATATCTTGTGGTTTCATTCACAGAATTATTTAATGAAATGTTTTAATTTAATCAGCAGTATTTATTCATAATTTTTGGTTTACATAATCATAGTGAATACAATAACACAAATGATCTACTGAATTGTTAAGTAATTTCTAATAGTTTTTATAAATGTATATTAATCGTTTCAAGAATTTGAATAAACAGTCTTACCCCCTTACTTATAAACGTGGAATAAGCTTGGAATAGTTTATGTCATGCTTTGTCCTTATCTGTAATTATGACATTTGCATCTGACAGAAAGTGACAAAGCATGGCATAAACTATTCCAAGCTAATTCCACGTTTATAAGTAAGGAGGTTAGAATGTAACAGTCTTTATTAAACACAGCCAACTGTTTTGTTTCTTTAAAAATCTATAATCTTTTGTCTTCTTCTCTAAAAAAGGTCTTCACTGCGTTATCTATCATATAGGTATACAATATGGAAAACAGCAACAATCTTTTATACAAAGATAAACCTAACAACAAAATAATAGTAGATTGTGTGACAAGGGAGCAAAATGACATATTTACGGCGAGGGCGTACATGAAATCCTGAGCGTAGTGAGGGATTCAAGTGTTAACGCACAAGGTGGAAATAATTTTGCTACTGTGTGATACATACTGTTTTCACACATCACCTATGAGGAAAATAATAGATCTTAGTGAGAAAACTAATTTAATTATTTACACTCTTTTTAAGTGCTGAAATTATCAAAGTTTACTACAGGAAATTATCAAATTTAACATAAATATCAAATTTGGCAACAAAATGTCCTTGAACCTAAAAGTGCCACTTCGATCCCTCCCAGCAGGGAAGAAAAGTCCCTTTTCCGAATAGGTGATGTGAAATAGCACATTGTGCATTAAGGGCCGTAAGTACGGTATTCTTAAAACAAACAAACAAAAACCAACTTACACACCAACATTTTCCCTATAGTTGTATTGTATGAACTAGGCTGTACTCTTTCTCAGTTTCGTTACATAACGAAAAATAACGAAACGAGAATGATAATATGAGAAATCTTAACCTAAAATACATATTTATTTCCCTTCAAAAGTGTAATAAATTGTTTTAGGACTTTGTAAATTCTTAAGAAGCAGAGTAAAACTAAGGTAATGAATAGTGGTGTACGATAATGAAACTTTTACCTGAGAAAATCGCCGTTTATCACCCTGAGATTTTTAGATTTCATACACTAGGCTGTCGATCCGCGTGCCACTTCGTTGACAAAAAAAAGGGTTTCGCTGTGTTCAACAGTTTGATAGGATGTCAAGGTATTGCCAGATTGATAAAAAGTAATTCTACTAAGATATAAAACATTTTATTGGGATTAAATGCTCCGTAACTAAAGCTGAGTAACGAAAGACCAGTAAGTTGGGACAGGTACATTAATATTAAAATTTCTAAACTATTTACAATAAAATTGAATATATTTGTACGGAACTTGAAGATTAACTAAAAAGGACTGAATAATTTACAGTTATGCTTTATAAGAATTAATATAAATCGTAACAAATTTCGCAGATAAAAACACACTCGGAATCGGGACATGAACATAATATATGAAGTACTCGCGTATCACAGGTTTATTTTTATTATTTATTATATAAATAAAAAAGAATAAAAATAAAAATAATTTTATCTGAATTTTAAGAATCCTTATTTTTAAAGAAAAATAATTACATTCTCGTTTCTTCCCATAATATAATTTTAAATCCACCGCGTTTTCACGGGACAGTAGATAAACTAAAAGGTACATTATTTCTGCAATTCACCCCCCAATGGATACATTTTTGAATGCAGTTCTTTTTAACTCTAAAATACAAATTGGCAGGATGTAAAAATAAAAAGACATCGTTATTATTATGACATAAAACATAAGAAATGACATAATAATAAATAATAATAATAAAAATTGTTTATTTACCAAACATTATTGTACATAAAAATACATTGCTTATGACCACCACAATAGGCGACGACTGTCTCGTGGGGCCAGAATCCTCGGTTACCAATTACAAATGTCCTGCGCATGTGCTGGTTAAGACAGCAAACTATTTTTAACTACTTTAAAACTACTATTATTACTACTTAATATTGAACTACTTATTTAACAAAAGATAAAGGCTAGATAATACCGGTGCCAGAATCTGCTCATCTCAAATCTCATCTACAGAAAAATATTTTCACAACACCGCTCGGTAATATGGCCATAGATGGTCTTGTTTGGGGTAACAAAACGTCACTTATAAGGACAGACCAAGAATGTTTTTGTCGGCATGTTTGCTGATTGGTCGAGAACATTGTTGTCCAACTTTAAGAACCAATGAAAATCAATCAATCAAATTTTGTGTCATAGCTCCTTAAAATGAAAATTTGAAATCGACCAATCAGAACACACCATTTTGTGTCGTAAAATATTAGGTGTATTTTTGCTTAAAGATACACAGACTAAAAACTATGACACTCTTTTTTTTTCTTGTAATTTAAACTTGGCCCCTAATCTCGAACCACTAAACAAATACAATTTTGTATGGAGTTGACATCTTCATCAAGAATGTTAGTTTATTAATCTCGAGTGCTACGAGAATAGGGGTCCAGATTTAAAAAAAGTTATCTATGGTAAAATCTGTGCCTCCTGTGACAAGTGATACAACTCGAAAAACACGATTTTACAGGAGAGCGAAAACAAGTTTAAAAAAAATACTGCTCTTGAAGGGTTACTTTTCTTTAAACATTGCTATCGATTTTTATAACATATAATATCACTTTATTAAGTGCTTTGACAAAAATATTGATACTAGTTATAGATTTTGAGATATTCGACGAAACGTGCTTAATGTATCATTTTACATTTCAGATTTAGCTCCATGTACTCGTGTAAGATGATACAACTCGAATTGTATTACTTAACACAAAAAAAAATCATCAAAAAGCTCTGGTGATGACTGATACAACTTTTTTTTAAAAGCTACTTTTTTCTATTATTTCTAGAGTTAGAATTTTAACTTTTAAACATAAGTTGTAGGGAATTAAATAAATAATATTTCAAAAGACGAACGGACTTAATATAAAGGATTTTAGTGAGTTGTATCATTTATCACAAACAAAAATGGTTATTTAAACCGTGAGTAATGTTATATATTGAGTTATTCTTAGGTCTGATTACGAAAAAACTTGTGTCAAATAATACAAGTAATTGATTAAAACAAACAATTGCAATCATGATAACTACTTATTAATTATTTCACGTTCTTTTTGTCCCTTATTTTTTATTTTTCATTTACTGAGTGAATGTAATGTTTGGTGTATTATTTAACAGTTACAATTATAAAAATGTAAATCCGTTACTGTCCGTTGATGTATAAACATAATAAGGTTTAAAATTTGTTTTATATTGTGATTTTATATCAATAAATAAATAAATAAATAATTAACTATAAAACTCCCCGATAAAATGGAAACTGCAACTTTCAAAGCTAAAATCTTTTAACAGCGCAACCCTAAAACCTAGCTAAGGACCATCCTGATTAATAATTAAGGCCGCAGGGCAGCTAGTGGCGAGCTGCTGGTGAATGGCGACACCACGGACCTGAGTGCTACCGAGGTTAGGTCCTGTTCCTGACCTCACGCTTGCCTTCACCGGCCTGCTGCAGTATACACACTCCACCCTTAGCCCCTCTGGAACTGTTGCCTCCCTGCTGCTATCTATATCTGGCTATTTTGGGAGGCCCACTCCATTGAGTTGGCGAGTCATCGCCTGCCATTTCAACTAAAGCAATAAGCATTGGCCAGGCAGGCGCCGTAGTTTCATGTTGAATTCTACAAATATTTTGGTATGTCACAGTCTTTGGGTATTATGAACATTCAGTGAAGGAGCGCCTCAAGCGGCAAAAACTTGACAGAAGTTCTTAATAGTCTTTTGTCGGGTGGGAATAAGGTCTTCAATGGCTGGATGATGCCGCTGCTCACATACTCCTTGGCATACTAAGATGGACTCAGATTGAGCTAGACGCCCTGGATAGGAGGGTCCATCTATATGTAAATCACATTGCATGTTGCACCCACGCTCATTTTTCATGAGATTGTACATCCCGAGGAAATGTGGAGGTCAAGACATTTTAAATGCTAAAAATCTCCACAACCGAGAGGAGTGCAATCTCAGGGATTATTTCCCTGGCAATGAGTGTGGGATCATCATAATGTGGTTGCAGTAGACAGGAGCCTCATGCCTCTCCTTAACAAACGAGAACTGGCGCAGACCAATGGTGTTGAGCACTGAAGATCGCAAGAACGTATTGAAGAGAAACTACACGGAGGCTTCTACCGGGCCCTAACAAGGCCCGACGTAGACTTTTAAGCGTCCGTGAATTGGCTGCGGTTTGGTATTGCTGACGAGGTCATAATGATCAACAATTACCGGAAATATATTCTGAAGGATGGTACGGTCGACATTTGTCGAGCGTGCCGTTACCCCGGCGAGTCCCTCAGACTTAATTATAATTTCCGGTTGTTCGCATTTGGCCAACGGCGAGTACTTGCGCAGACATGACATCGTGGCCAGGATCATCCATCAGCAACTTGCTCTTCAATCTCTCTTTAAATGGTCTTGTTGAGTCTGAAGTGCCGTACTACAAGTACACACCGGCGCCAGTTCTCAAAAATTGTCGTGCTATGCTCTATTGGGATCATCGCGGATAGGACTATTGTCGCCAATAAGCCTGATATCGTGTTGAAAGATCGATCTCAACGCCGGGCAGTGCTCGCAAACGTCACCATCCCGCATGACGAGAACCTCGTGAAGGCCGAGAAGGACAAGCTCAGCAAGTACCTTGACTTGCCTCACGAGGTGACCGCCATGTGGGATGTTGACTCAACGATCATTGCCCTGATAATTGTTTCGGCAAACGGTCTTATAGCGAAGAATCACGATCAACACCCCAAGAGACTCGCTAGATGGCTGGATCAAGGGCCAGATACAGAAGGCAGTTCTCCTCGACACGGCACAGCGGGAATCTTGAGCCCTGCCCCGCTGCCGGTGGCACTCGTAAGTTAGGTTTTTTATAATGTTAATTTTTTGTATTAGTATTGTTATTTTACTTTTATTTTTGAATATTTATTGCAAAAAACCTAATTTACAGATAATTTATATAATAATTACATAATAAATCATTTATTTCAGATAATGCAATCCATAATATGTTAGTAAAATCTTTAAAAATAGGTATATTATTAGTACGGCCACGTTGCTCGAATGCACCCTTCTTGCTGGGCCAGGCGAGCCACAGACTGGCTCCAGGAAAATGCTAAGAGAAAGCGGGGCCGCGTGATGAGTTGGGATCATGGGACAAGAACTGGAGGGAAACCGCTCAAGATCGGATAGGGTGGAAGAGGGGGTGAAAGGCCTTTGCCCATTAGTAGTAATGTGTTCGCTCTAATAACAGGTGCAAGTACCTTAAGAGCTAATTATGTACCATTGCATACATACGTTTTTCTACAAGTTTAAAATGATAATGACAAAATTGAACAATGAGTACCTAAATTTTCTTGCATACTTTCCTTGTTTTTTCTGCTAACAAATTACTTGTCAGCAAAGTCATTTTCCATATTTTGATTGGTGTTAGTAATTTGTGAATTTTACTGTTAAATTTAAATGTTTACAAATAATTTCATGCAAATTTTAATAGTTAGTATAGTTACTAAAACAGTTCTGATAATTTATCAATTATCATAAAAAATGGAATGCTAAACGAAGCGCTATTGTTGATGACGATTATAATTAATCATCTTTTTAGTGATGTAAGTTATTTAAAAGTTATTTTAAACCTTTCATAATTCATCAATAAATTTGTTTGGATAGTAATTGTATCACTATGCACCAAACTTTACAGGTTCTAAATGTTCGTGATATTCTCACATTTTTGATACAATTGACTTGTGCGATAAGAAAAATTTGCAAAGATTAGGAAATATTTGGTGACATTTGATATAAATCGAGTTGTATCACTTAACACAAACCAAAAGAAACAAACACAGGTTAAATTCTTGGTCTAACTCTAGTTGTAACTTTCGAAATACGCAAAACTCTGGTGATAAATGATACAACTCAAGTTATATCAAAAGACATGAAATTTTTCAAGGTGTAAAAACCGTGATTAATAATACATTTTTAGATATATCAGTAGGCACGAAAACAAATAATACTTTTTATTTTTTTGGAGTGCTTTAACTAGAGAAATAGCATTAAACACTGAAAAATGGAAAAAACATGGTCAATTGTATCATTTTACACGAAACTATCTTGGGAACTAGAAGGCCTAGGAACATGGGAGTTGGAGCAAAAGATGCGTAATTTTTTTTTAAGTTGATTCATGAAAGAACACGAAAAACGCTACAACTCGAGTTGTATCACTTGTCACAGGAGGCACAGAAATTGTCTAACACTATTGAGTTTTGAAATTAATTTTTATTTTATTTCCTCTCAGTAGTTGTGAAAAGCACTATGTCTACCTCGGTAGATAGTGCAATTTATGGACTCGTACACTAGAGGGCCTCAACTACGTTTCGGCCCTCTATATGACTCGTCCAAAAATCGCCCTCCCTACTTTCTATCCTCTGCAACAATGTACTATTCTCGTTTAAGTTGTTTTGATACCAACCTCATAAAATTAAAAACTTACTGTAAACCACAGTGAGTAAAAACCTCTAAAAGAAATTCACTTCACTCACAAGTTTTAAAGCACTTAGCTCCTAACCACCGCCAAACAGTACTTATTAATTGTACTTTGATGAAGTTCTATGCCGTAAAATGTAAAACCACTGTAACTGGAACTCTTAACAACTTCCTGTGTACCCTGTGTGGTGCGGGTTATTGAGAAAGGAGGGGGGATGGGAGGTCTTTTGAAATTGGTGATGATTTCAGAAGCTTGAGATTGTACGCGGTTTATGGAGGCAGATAATGGGGATGCTGCAACGGCAGATGGGTCTTGACTGAGGCTAGGAAGTAAGCGGGGAAGTGAATACTTTAGAGCTATTTTACATTATGTTTGTATGATCGTATCCGGAACACCATACTACTCTTCGAAACACGCATAGCTGGCATAGGTGAAAAAACCGTAAGGCTCAAGCGGGATTGGACCGGTCGCGTCTGCCGCATGCACCCGGACCGGTGGGCTAGCGTGGCAACCAAGTGGGTGCCGCAAAATGGGTGACGTAGACAAGGCAGGCCTAGACGGAGATGGCGGGACGATTTGGATGCTTTTAGCATTAAGTTCGCCTTATGTACACTGTTTTAATTTTGTGCAATAAAGTATTTAAATAAATAAATAAAACCCAAGACTCGGAAACAAATACCTACGTTCTCCTAATTCGCTCGACGGAACAAATATTTGCAACTACTGTTATTCTCTTAAAAACGGTCCATTGTCAAAACGGTAGATCAAACGAGTGAAGTCATACGAGCGCGCTCACTCGTCGGGTAAAGCAGGTAAGTTGAGAATGCACGCCCTTAAATATAGTTTTTACGCTCCAAAAGGACAGCTTCAACTCGTTAGTTATTAATTACTTCAACCTACCAAAAACCAAACTCGGTAACGGTAACTTTGTAGACTTACTAACAACTAATTTAACTTTACTGTTCCCTCTTCTTCCTCTAAATTTTACAATCACTCCTCTATATTTCAAGCTGTTAGGTTGTGGAACTCTTTTCCTTTCGAACTGAGACAGGCTAAATCATTTCCTGTTTTTAAGAATCCTTTAAAAGAACACCTTTTGTCACTTCCTTAGTTGTTTTCCTTACCTTTTATTTTGTATAAATTTATTTATATATGTATTTTTTATTTACGTGTATTTATTTTAAGGATATTTATGTTTTTTTTAATTGTTTAATTCAGTTTGCACCGCCTGCCTATTTATATCGTATATTTTTAACCATCTCTTCTTTGTAAGGTTGTCTGGAAGAGATCGCTATTAAGCGATAAGACCACCTGTTGACACACTATGTAGTCTTTCTTTTATTTTCCTTTATATCTGTTACTTGGTGTATGTGGTGTGTTGTATTGTAACGTCTTCAACGCCCTCTCTCTCGTGTTTGTTTCGTGGCCACACCATTTTCTTGGAGATGAGTCAGCTCAGATATTTCGCCGGGCTTTGTTTTCAACTTTCTTGTTACTCATTCATATAACACGTTTAAATTGTGTGCTCTCATTTTTTAAACGACCTTAAAATAAGGGTTTTATGTTTCACTGTGCGTTTAAAAAAAAACGATTATTGATATTTCGTAGTAAATCTTTGCATACAATTATGTAGTCTTAATATCTTATCTTGTCTTATAGATGGGTTCCTTTGAATATACTTCGACCCTTTAGGATCTTTTGTGCAATTAACCTATTACCCAGTCAGCTGTTCGAATGTGCAGGTTTCCTGGCGATGTTTTTCCTTCATTGTAACAGCGTCGGGTAATGCACTTAAGTTAGAAAAACTCATTGGTACATGGTGACCGCGGGGGTTCGAACTCGGTACCTTACGATCACGAGTCGACCCCTAAGCCACTAGGCCACCGACGCTCTCGATACAAACGTTAAACTTACCCTCTGTATCTGACAAGGGTACAAAATCCTATTGTCTAACCGAGCTCAAGTCATACCTCATTGAAACTCCAACTCAAATTCAAATTACATCATTAGATCTCAAACCGTAGTTCCGCTACTCAATACCAATAACTACCCCTATGAATATTTATAAGGTTGTCTCGTGTATTAGCTATAGGAGTGACAGTGACAACCATACCAGTAAATCAACGAGTTAATTCAGCTTACTGAGTTAAGTTATTATGCCTGTCGCTCATTTACTTAATTAATTTCGACGTTTATTTGTCATTTAAGCGAGCCATGTTTATACCTGAAACAATAATACAAAATAAGTGTGATAAAAACGTAACGAAATATTTCTTATTTTACTTATGTATTGTATGTATGGTTCTTTAATCTTTCATAGGGGCTGAAATAAACTGTACACATATTAATGAATTCGACTATACTAGACAACAATACAAACACCTATATAGAGAAATATATACTTAAATACTTAATTGCCCGTGTGGTGCCGGGTTTAGAATGTTGCCACTCCATGTCTTCCATTGGATGTCATAAGAGGCGACTAAGGGACTTAAGGCTGTGTAGTGCTGTTAGGCGATGGGTTTGCAACCTGTCACTAATACACTGGATAACATCTTAGCCTGGTTGTGCAAAATGTGGTCACAGAATTATGAACAAGTTTTTGGAGTTGTTGGTGAGTTTGTGGCTCTGCCTACCCCACTCTGGGAATGAAGGCATGAGTTTATGTATGTATGTATACTTAAATACATAGAAAACAACCATGACTCAGATACAAATACTAGCGCTGGTAGATTTTTGACGTGTAAAGGTGTGACCTCACCGCTGCTTAAAATACGGAGACGGTACGGAATCGCAGTGACGCATCGTATCCGTACCGTTTTTATCTCATGACCTCCATACCGCTGCTTAACGGTGCGTATAATACGGTGCGTCAAAATCGGCGCCATGTTGTTACTATGACCCCGTCTTTTGTTTACGCAACGACACCGTTTTTTAAGTAGCGGTGTGGGGAGCGTACGTCAAAAACGGTACGCATACGATGCGTCACTGCGATTGCGTACCGTCTCCGTTTTTTAAGCATTGGTGTAGGTGCGGCCTACTTACTGAATAAACATAGTTCATCTTTTATTATCTTTTTTAGCGCTCATCACACAAATTCTGCCCTTACCATTTGAATCTGGGACCGCTAGCTTCGTAGGGTCGGTCAACTAGGCCATCGCATCGTCAATATATATTTAATTGCTAGTCTTAAGATTGCGGTCTTGAGATTGTAGTCTTGAAAATGCAAATGTCTCTAGGTCTCAGATCTCAGATCTCACATTTGCCTTCTCCTTGCCATAAAAAATCACTGACACTACTTTTGCTGCGGATTAAACCTTTTTTTGTACTGTCTTCATCTACATCGAGACTAAATTAGTGAAAACAAACTTGGTGGGTCTACTTTAAGTACAGCGGAAATGCTATTGCTGCCTTGTGACTCCATCATCAGATCAGCTCTTAGTTACCATAATATTGCATCCTCAGGCCGAATCATATTAAATAGGATCTTAGACCTAAAGATCAGTATCAGATCGGAGACGTTTTAAGAAAAGGTCGGGTCAGGAGTACCCTTAACCGACGCACGTGTATGAAGACACTTATGAGTGTGGAAGACGCGAGGGAAGTTTGTATATTTCGTAGCAAGGGAAAAGAAGTGGTTTCTGCCTACCCCTAAAGAAAAGAGGCGTCATTGTTATGTTTGTACATTAAACCTAAAGACTTTTGCAATATCCAGAACTCTTAGTTTAAGTTGCTATTGCAAAAAACGTCTCGAACGTGTTTGCGTTTTTCGATAACATGGGCGCCGACGCGTTGAAAACGGTTGACCGCGCGAATAGAAACGTACCCTCAAGGCTCAGAATGTAATCTTGAGATTGACTGACTGGAAATACTGTACGCTAGTCATATCACCGGTCGTGTTTTTCAGCAATGGAACACAACAATGCGAACACTGCTTAATGATGGTAGGTTAAAGAAAAAGATGGTAGAAGTAAGACTAAAAGACAACGTACAAAGTTAAATAGAATTGTTAAATAAAAAATCATGAAATTCAAATGTCTTTCCGTAATAGAATAAATTTTAAAATGTAAATCCGTCATTACAGACATTAATTCTGGCTGGGGAATCTCGAAAAGTTCGAGGAAATTTAGAGTACCTGCGACTACTCATTTAAATTTTATAGAGAAGTTGCATCCGCTTCTCGGAAACTTTCGCTGGTTTTCTGGTGATGCCAACCGCTTGGAGATTTCTGGAATTTGGTCTTTGTTCAAAATGTGGGAAATTAAAACGAGGAAAAATAATAGAACAATAATTAAGTATATTGACGTTAATATTTCCTTCTAAAAGATTTTGTTAACGCCACTTGAACGAAAACTATGTCTTTATTTTAAATTTAGAACCGAGTATTGTTTATATTTGGACACATTTAATTTGTAGGTACTTTTTAGACTACAACTAGATTTATCTTAATGATTATTTTTAAATACGAGTAAATCCTTTAGACGAGTCTAGCAGTTTAGACGAGTTACTAAAATTTTGGTTGATGTAGGTGCAATATGATAGTAATTATTAAAGTGTTATTTTAATTACAAATAATTCGCAGCAGATAAAAGTAAGTTATTCGAAAAAGACAGGTTATGAATTGCAATTAGGTATTGAGTATTAACTTTAGCAAATATCGTACATCATCCAAATTTTTCGTAACTCGTCTAATCTGACGGGAAAAAACCTTAGTTGTATTTATTAATCCTTTAAAAAACAGTTTCACTCTATAAAGTACCTATCTACAGTTAAAATGTGTCATGATGTGGCAATCAAACACGGGAATACAAGCTTCGTCAATTCACAACCTACTGATCTAATCGCGTGTATACTTACCGAGTTAAACATTCAGTATTTTTTTATTTTGAATATGTTTTAATCAAGGATAAGTATCTATTGTAGAAAAACGAATGTAAACCCATCATTTTGTACAATAAAAATATTTCTATTTTCTATTTCTATTTTCTTCGGATTTTTCTAGTTTAATCTGGCAACCCGCTAGAGTGACTTTCTTCCGAGGATGCTACAGCATAATAATTGGCTTAGTTCTCCAAGAAGGCGGTTTGTCCGCATCGACAAATGCATTAACGATGTTAAAGCAAAACTTTACAGCGACGTAAATAACTTGTTGGTCATTTTTTAGTTGCTGTTGAATTTTAGAGTGGTTTTAAGTTTCAAGGCGAATGCAGTACGGCTAACTAATTAATCTTCAGAGTTATTTTGTGAAAAGCTGGCTGTATTGTAATTTGTCAAGCTTGACAAGTACCAGGCTGTCACAGGGACAGAGATATACAGAGTATTCCAGACTTTCACATGTCACATGGAAGAAAATCAGCTGTACCTGGGTGATTCTTCGAGCGTTTCAACCGCCTCATTTTTCGGGACACATTTTTGTAGAAGTGGCTGTAGATTCCGATTTCGTTTCTGGTTAGGTATCTAAGTTTACCGGACATCTAACAAATATCCGAAAACGGCATCAAAATATACGCCCAATTCTTTAAAAGTTATGTCCACGGAAATGAGGCGGTTGAACCTAACTATTTTTTCTGAAGAAAGACAGCTATGGCTAATATTTTTTTTTGCCCATATTAACAAGTATTTCTTACTTGATTTCCAAATCTTGCTACTGTATTGTTACTGGCTGTTAGGCCAGAGCTGGTCTTCCACAGGAACCATTTGACACCACGGCAGGTTACACAGCCAGCAAAACAAAAAACTAAAAACCAAAAGTAAAGTAAAATAAAATAGAATTGACAAAATAACATCATAATTATAGAATCCCGCTATTAACTAAATAGGTCTGGTTAATGAACCCACATAATATTAACATTATTGATGTCTAGCGAGTTAATTACATAGAGGGATAGATTCTAAATAGTAATTAACGAGCATCAATGAACTTGAACGAGTAAGGGGAAATGCGAATGGCCTTTTCTCTATACAAATCTTGTTTACTCTTTGGAAAGGCAAGCTTTGAAGCTGATTACCATTATTAAAATACTATGTTAAATAATTTAATACGTATGTTTTAAAATTATTAATTCATCATTATTTATGCGTGTTGTTAACCTTATAGTTAATTAACCATAAGAATTATAATTAATATAAATAATAATAAAAAAAAATATTTTTAAGAATACGTTTTCATTTTAATTTTCAAAATTTTCGTTTTAATTTTCAAAATTTTCATTCTCATTTTCAAAAGTCTCATTTTCATTTTCGATGTTTCGTATTGATTGAATGTTGACTTTTACAGCATTATAAGTACTAAAGAGTTGAATTTTGATATGAAATGGGAAAGTCAATTGCTTGATATTTTCAAGAAAAATTTTAAATTATCAAAACCTTAAACGTAGTGGCGGTCTTAGTTGTGTCAAGCGTAGAGCGGCAACACCAAATGCATAGAGATGTATGAAGCACGCCATGAGCTGCGGCGATAGGACGATTTCCTTGCATTTGAGGCCGTAACGTGGTTAAACTACATTCGTTTGTATAATATTTGTTTGTTTTCAACATCTAAAGCGATCAAAAATTCGTTAAGTACAGAGATAGATTATAAGCTTTGAGGAGAAAAAGGGGTAGATTTTATCCCGAAAAATCATATATCCCTGTACTACGGTGTCATATATTCCTGTACGGCAGTTGGAATAAGCGCCCTGTGTCTGTATTTAGTACCAAAATTTAAAAGCATGTTAACATTGATGTATGCCTGAAATGATTTACTCTCATTAGGTTCAAATGGAAAATCGTCCACTTGAAATTATACGTCAGTTCAGAAAAATTACCATTTGAAATACAACAAAAAGGAAAATTGTCCATCTTGAAAAACGTCTAAAATGGAATCATGTCCCATGGTAAAATTGTCCAGTATGACATTGGACGAAAAAAATATGTCTATTTGTATTTACGTACACTCAGAAATATGACCAATTGTAAATACGTCCTACCTGAAATTTGTACAATTTATATTATATTATATGGTCTTAATTCATATTACACTACATTACCTTGTGCGTATTTCATTTTGGTCATAATTTTTAATGGACAAAATTCCATTGGGACTTAATTAATTTACAACGAAAATAAATTTGGTTGTAAATACTTTTGAGCACAATTACATTTTGACTAAATTCACTTTGGACACTATTACTTTTGACCCATTTTCAGAATGGTTATTTCACGTGGACGATTTTCCATTTGTACCTAATGACAGTAAATCGAATTCGTGCTCGAGCTAGTGAAAAGATAGCGTCATAATTCTCTAAGAGTCGCAGGCAAAAGCTAGTATTATAAAAGTGACATGGTACCAAGGAGATTATATACTGTTAGCGTTGACTATACATTCCCATTGTGTACAACTACCCGCTCAAGCGCCGTGTATGTGCTTAGTAATATACATAATGTAAATACGACTCCCGGCTTGGGTTATTTTGAACTCCTCTTAGTACACCAATTTGCTCCTTACTGCTCGAGACCATTGTCCCTCGCTCAACTGCATAGAAGTAGCTAGTGTTGGGATAGTTATCGGTGGTATTAATATCGATATTCTTTATTTTATTATTTTTTTGCAGCTGTTAAAGTGAAATATCAATTTATGCATGAATGTAAACCGTTAAAATACCAAAACAATTTAATGAACTTAAAATAGGTAGGTAGGTAGGTATTTATTTCATATTGAAAATTACATTGTTCTATGTCACATAATCATAATGAATTCACAATAATGTCGTCAAAATGTAAAAAATAATAAAAACAATTATGAAATAAAATAAACAAACGCAGTCAAAATGTAAAAATAAGAATTATGTAAATGAAACAAAATAAAAATATAGCTAATTAGCTACAGTCACAATTGTCAAAAAAAAAATTGAATAAAAGGAAAAAATCAATTTAAAATAATAAGGGACGTATATAGGCGAACTTATTATTTTAAAGGAGATCTCTGTGTATTATCTTCTTTCTAAATAATTTGTCTAAATGATACATACCGCGTCAAAATCCATCCAAAAGTTTTTGAAATTAGCTTTATCAATACTAGCCGACTGGCATATAGTATGTAGAATTCCAGAAAACTATAACTCACCCAAAAGTTGACAAAGCAACCAGTCTTCTTCAGCTAGGAGAGCTTTAGATCAAGCTAACTCCCGTGACTTACGATATTAAAAAAGGTACCTACAAATAGACCAAAAAAAACTAGATTTTTTACATGAATATTATATTACACAAAGACAAATTAAGGCTGGAGGAGGACCCAACTTTTAATAATTGCATATGAAAATTGTATGTCTGACCGTGCTCAGTGTAAGTTTCGGAAGCCGTTACTATATCAAAAAAAAAACAAGTATGAAATAATTCTCACGCGACTTAGCAGAAGCCCTAATATACGACTTTCGAATAAGGGTGCATTACAAAAATACGGTCAAACTCAATTAGTGTTGTGGCCCATATAATTTTTTCCGTTTTTATTATTTATCGATAACCCTGCGCCCATCCCTATTTCACGCCGCGGCAGACACCTTAATGGTCCGCCACTTCGCTCATTTTCCACGGAACCACGTTATTTTATCTCCGTGTCAAGCCCTCTCGCTATTGTAGTTTTATTTTCATTCCCACAAACACAACTAAAGGTATGTTATTGGTGCTTCAGAGGTTTTTAGTTTCAACCAATTTAAAAGAATAGATCTTAAGAAGCTGAACGTTTTTAAACACAAAGTTATTTGTAATAATAGAGGTGTAAGTTTGATTGAAATCTTTGTATATCTATATCGATATTACATTGTTGACGTTTTGACAGGAGTTCTATTTATACTCGGTAAAACCTGATTTATTTTGACATGTTATTATGAGTGTGGTTGCCGGGTTAGATTAGTGCCACTCCATGTCTTCCCGTGGATGTCGTAAGAGGAGACTAAGGGAATAAAGACTTGTAGTGCTGTTAGGCGATGGGCTTGCAACTTGTCATTAATACGCTGGTAAACATCTTAGCCTAGTTGTGCAAAATGTGGTTATAGAATTATCTACAAGTTTTTAGACTTGTAGGTAATTCTGTAGGTCTGCCTACCCCACTCTGGGATAAAGGCGTGACAGTATGTATGTATGTGTAGGTCTGAACGTTTCTGTTTACGTACAGACATAGTTTTTCATGATATCTACAACATATTCAATCATTGTAAAAATCGGGCTAGGTTTAAGTGGAGAGAAACGTTATTGCATTTTGTATGAAAAATTTTAGCTTCACAATCCACTCAAAAGTAACTGTCATAACGTCAGCAGTGGGTCTATTCTACTCGGTAAAACTATACCGCTTTTGACCAGTTATCATATATCATTTTCAACGTTATGATAGCGTTTATTAACTTACAGAGTGGTGGCCGAATTAAAATAAACACGATAACGTGTCAAAAACAATATTGTTTTGCCGAGTAGAAAGAGTCCCAGTGTAATTACCAGGGCCCGTATTATGGTCGCCTTTATCGTGGATAAAGAATCCGTTACTCTCGCACTTACATATTGGTTAGAAACCGACAGATATTTTATCCACGCTTATCCACGACAAATAGCACCATGATTGGCCCGCTGGGGTAGGAATAGGTAGAGTTTTCCATGCGTGAGAAAGACGGGAATACTGCCCTTTAAATCAAAATGGCGGCATCTCAGATAAAACTCTTGTAGTAATAGCAACCTTAATACCTAGGTAGAGAAGGATTGAATTTGCTTTAGAAATTAAAATTGGGATTTCGCTTTTTGGTTTAGGACGGTAGAAAAGGTTATTAAATAAATATGCATCAAGTTTATGTTAATAATCACTAACTAAGGGTCTAACTAGGGTCGGATCCCTGGTACGATCTCTAAGCAAGATGTGCGAAACCAAAGTACAATAAACTCCCTGGCCCCCTATTCTTTTTTATTTTTCACCCTTTTAAAAATCGCATTGTTAACATTCGCTTGCTCTTATTATTTTGACATAAAAGGGCAAGTGGAAAAACGATACTATTGCAATAGGGGTAAAGTAAAGAATAAAGGCTCAGCTCGTATTTCAAAAGGATATATTATCATTTTCTTTAAGTCGACGGGTGATGTTTGTAGTAATACAAAATCAATGTTTTATTTACAATTTGATTTTTTTCTTTTTAATTACTGCATCTACCTAAATTTTAAATGTGATGTTTTGTTTTTTTAAAGAAAATCATCTAAAATTTAAGATAACAAACTAGTTGGAAAAAAATAGTCATTGTGAAAAAAAATTTGACATTATCTATCTACCACTTCATATTGTTTATAACTCGGCCGCCATTACTTTTTAGTAAATAAGAGCTATCAAAACGTTTACACTACGGAAGGGTGATTATTCGGCGTTTTAACCGCCGGCATTATTGTCTTCGCATAATTATTATTCGAGATAAACTTTTCTGGTTCTTTTAAATGGAATGGATACCCGGGTCCGTTGATTTTGACATCAGAAGTTGCTGGTAGTCATCATTATTTTCGTCAATATATTGAAGACAACAATGACGGCGGTTGAAACGCCCGAATATTCACCCGAAATCACCGCACGTATACGGCCATCGCGATAAATATATGTATGCCTATAATAGACCTTATTATCAGTGGTATAGGGGTGTGTAGATATCTTTGACGCCTTAGGTCCGTATATATATTTATGACTTTGACATGATGCTATTAATTGCGCCCTTGTCCTACCGAAGGTACAAAAGTCAAAAGCAATAGGATAGATTCTCATCCTATGTAATTTCAGGCTCCTGTCAAGTAAATATTAATAATGATTTTAGTTACTTGAGATCCCGTGAATTTTCTGCCGACGCTTAACGCAAATAGGCTTTGCAGAAAGCTAGGGCAAATATTAAGTTGTCTAATACTAGCGACGTGATTATGACATGTTGAAGTCAAGAGAGACTAGCGGAAATTATAGCTTGCAACAGTGGCAAACCTTGGGGGAGGCCTACGAGTATGTCCAGCAGTGGATGTTCGGCGATATTTATTTGTTTTTTTAATACTAAGATGTGTGGTTGCCGGGTTAGAATAGTGCTACTCCATGTCTTTCCGTGGATGTCGTAAGAGGCGACTAAGGGAATAAAGGCTTGTGGTACTGTTAGGCGATTGGCTTGCAACCTGTCACTAATACGCTGGTAAACATGTTAGCCATACTTGTGAAAATGTGGTTACAGAATTATCAACAACTTTTTAGAGTTGTAGGTAATTCTGTAGCTCGGCCTACGGAACAAAGGCGTGAGTTTATGTATGTTTGTACATACTAAGGGTCAAATATCGGTATACACCGAGACGCGAAGCGACGAGACGCTGCGCGCACTTTTTTAATAGCTCTAATAACTCAAAATATACTTTATTTACTACACGAAAAGGTACACATTTCATTGTGAGAATTAAGAATACGATATAACACGCAGCGCTGCGCCTCGAGACGCCTCGCGGCGCAGCGCGACGCATCGCCACGCAGCGGTGCATCGTCGGCACGACGCGTCTTATCTCTTCTCTCTCTTGCAAATGGTAAACTGCAGGGGACGCGTTCCGCTGCACCGCGCGGCGTCTCGCTGCGCAGCGAGGCGTCGTGTTGCCGACGATTTTACGATGCGCCTCGCGGCGTCGCGCTGCGTCGCGCGGCGCCGCGCGAAGTCACTGGCCTCTTCCGGTATCATCGCGTCCCGTCGCGTCTCGGGTGAACTGACCCTAAGGTGCATATAAAAATAAATAAATATCAGGGAAAAATATTACACAAATTGACTTAGTTCCAAACAAATACTTGTGCTCATCACGCAAATATTTGCGTGTACCGGGAATCGAATTCGGGGCCGCTAGCTTCGTAGGCAGGTTCACTACGAACTTAGTCTAACGCCTAAAGTCGGCAAAATCCCAGAATTGAATGTCTATTGCCAGATAGAGTGTGAATGCTACCTCTACAAATCATAAGTACGTAAAAGGGCTTTTTTCCAATTTAGTTTAGTCAGTCTCGCTTCAACATCGTTATTATATTGACGATGTTGTAGTGTAGCTCTTACGATCAAAAGATTGAGAACTGAGGGGTTATTATGACATAGCTATGCAGTTCAGTTTACGCTGAGAGAAAAGGACGCAGCGATATAACTGTTATAGCTCTGTCCTGTACGCTCACCGTAAAATGAACTGCATTGCTATGTCATAATAACCCCCCTGTCATAACTAATGATCGGCGACCGGTAGCATTTTATCTCACTTTAACATGACAATGATGGATAAGTCTGTGTTGCTAAAATTAAAACTATAATTATGTTGTTAAACACCACTGAATTTAATTTGTTATAGTAAAATATCATATTTTTTTCTATGTTTGATATTGTCAATATAATCTTTTAACATTGAGAATCCATTTATATAAAGAAAATTACCTTTCTACATCAACAGATGTGAGAGGTGCGTAGTTGTAAATCGATAGTTCATCGTTCAAAACCTCTATAATAAAAACTGCATACATTTTTAATAAATAAATTGTGCACGAAATTGAAATAGAATCATATCCATGTTATACTTTCATCGAAAAGTTGCTACCGGTCGCCGATCATTACATTACTTAAACAAAAAAAATACGATTTATAAGCAAGATGTGTTTAACCAAAGTAAAAAACCGGTCTAGTGCGAGTCGGACTCGCGCACCGAGGGTTCCGTATTGAATATAATATGCTTGGTAACCGCAAAAGAAAATACTCATTTTGTTATAAGCCTTATTTTCCAGGCAATAAGTTCGATTTTGACTAGCCTAAATTTTAATACAGATTAACTTAGTTTTTTTGTTATTTCTCAAAAACTGTAAATAATGAACACTTTATTTTATTTTTCCCAGAAAATATAAGTAATTATCTATACGTCAGGATTTTTATCAGAATTTTTGATTAATAAACTTCGGAGATAAAGGGGGGGGGGGGGGGGACGGTCATTTTTTGTACTTACATTTTTAGCTATAAATCAAAAAGTACATCACAGAATTTTTTCAAAAAAATAGTTTTGAAATGTGCAGATTAAGACCTTTCATATGACACCCCATTTGCTATAATCAAACCACTTTCATTTTTGAACCCCCCGTTCTAGACCCCTTTTCAATTATTAATAAAATTAATTTCATATTTTTTTACGACAAATAGATGCGGGCAAGCAAGTTGTACAACTATGCCAAATTTCAAGTTGATAGCATTTGTAGTTGCTGAGAAAACCTGCTGTGACATACAGACAGACAGACAGACAGACAACGAAGTCTCACCATAAGGGTTCCTTTTGTACTATTTTGGTACGGAACCCTAAAAAGACCCACACGTCACAACACTGTTGTATTTTTTAATCACTTTATACCAATAGGCTGATGCTGAAAATAATGAATCCATCGAATCTCCTGTCACTTGCGCACCACACCTTTAATGGGTAGGTATAAGCAACGCGAACATACAACGTCGCAGAATCGCGACTTACAGCCAAATTGCTCGGAAGTTTGAATCTTAGTTAGTTCTCTTGTACACACAACTACATCTTCGTTCGTTAACTAATATATGAAGCGAGGACAATGTTGGCAAAGTGGTCTAATACAGATGTAAAGTAAAATTAGAATACTATTAGACTAGTGCCAACGGCTTCGTTCTACCATCGCACTTTCATCGGCAGGACGTTCATTCCCATCTTGAGTCACTGCGCTCAACTACACGCCGGTTCTCTAGAACGTTTTTGGCGTACTATAGGAATTCGGAATGAGCTTCCTGCTGAGACTTTCCCAATTCGCTACAATACCGGGCTTTTTATAGTACACTAGAGGACGCCTGCGACTCCGTACGCGTAGAATTAGTTTCCTGCTACTCCCCCCATTTCTTCCCGTTGGGGGTCGATTTTCGGAAAATCCTTTCTTAGTGCTCACTTACATCATGAAAGGAACCCATGTACCAAATTTCAAGTTTCTAGGTATAGTAGTTTCGGCTGTGCGTTGATATGTCAGTCAGTCAGTTTTGCCTTTTATATATATAGATTATTGCCTAGGCAAGGATGTGGGCAATTGCGGGCCGAGTATTGGTTTAAACGGACATGCTTGAGAGACATTTCATCAATTTCATTTTGAAAATCGAAGGCTTGTCTGCATACAAAATTAAACAATTGCTCCACTTTGAAGCCGGTCGCGATTGCGAGTGCGTAAGACAATAAGCCCTCTGGTTTTTTTTTTTGATTCTTCCTTCACTTGGATAGTGTGGCGACTATGGTGTTTTAAAATGATAATGCCTGCTTGATTTCAAGCTGAGCAAGTTTTTTTATTATTATTATTTATTTATTAACAAAAGAAACAATACATTTTACAATTGAGAAGCGCAACAAAAACCAGCTTAGGTTTTCCTGTGCGCTAACGCGGTACATCGCTGAGAATAACGACTCACTATTTATATAACAGAAGTGAAAATATAAAAATAAATAGCTAGGTATTAAGGTAGGAAAGACGAAAGATGGGTGACAGTGGTGGGCGATGCTGCGATGATGAGGGCCAGTTTTATTTTGCTCTTCGATCACAACCGAAATAATATCGATTCTGTTCGAGCGAACACGAAGACGACGTGATCGTTGGATGACGATGCGCTAGCCTATAGTGCCCGGCCGTTGGAAAGTCAATCCTGACAGCTGTCATTTCAGTGCAATTTATAACCTCAAACCCAAGAATAGGTTATAAATTGTACTGCGATGACAGCTGTCAGGATTGACTTCCTAACGGCCGGGCACTATAGTGGGTAGTGACCCGGCCTACGAAGCTAGCGGTCCTGGGTTCAAATCCCGGTAAGGGCAGATATTTGTGTGATGAGCACGAGTATTTGTTTCTGAGCCTTGGATGTTTTCTATGTATTTAAGTATTTATTTCTATAAGTATTTATATCGTTGTCTAGTACCCATAGTATAAGCCTAGAGCTTAGTTTGGGACTAGGTCAATTGGTGTGACATTGTCCCCTGATACTATTATTATTATTATTATTATTATAAATCGATATTGAAATGGCCTATTTGTAATGTTTGGTGTTTCTGAAGAGCTGGTTAAAAAAATTAACCAGGTTTCCGAGTCCTGATCGAGAGTAAGCGCAAACTTCATGCCCGTAGAATTGACGCGGTAGCTCGCGCGATAATTGTGTTTCCATTGCGGAGTAAACAAACATTATTGTCATTATGTGTCAGTAACACGGTTCCATATGCAACAATTCAATTTTCGCCTTGCATGATTATTCTCGCCTCTTTTCATATTTTATTGGTGTTATGAACTCAATTCACTTAATTCATACGCATAATAATAAATATAAGAAAAGACAATATTAACCCGAAACCGACGTACGTGCATGAAGACTTTGATGAATGTAGAGAAAGCGAAAGTTGTATGTTTGGACCGGTGCACCTGGCCATAGTCTATACCTACCCCATTGGGAGACAGGCGTGAAGGTATGTATGTATACAAGGTGTTACAAAAATACCCGTAAAGCCGAAAGGGGGATAAATGGTGCCTTATAACAAGTCCATTTACAATATTTGAGAACCGTACTATCACCGTATGACTTACCGGCAAAAAAAAAAAACATTTTTTTTCATTGATGTGCCAACCCTATTTCAGTAAAATTAAAGAGTAAACTACGCAGAATGTTTATGTACATTTTTACCTAATTCGTGAAACGATCAAGAGACATACCTACTAACAAAATGTACAGAATTCGATTAGATAGATATTACAAGTCGAGTTTTGGAGTCGTAATATTCTGAGTTAGAAAACATCGTCATTTTGGAAAAAAACACGAAACAATTGTAGAGTATCGATAAGAACATTTTGAAATTGACAACATAACATTTTTTCCGTCTTGACGTTTTTTGAAGCCAGTACTTAAGCATAATGACATCATAGTATTGAACCTTTGTGAATGAAAACCAGAAAAACCATTAAAGTTGACAATTATTAAATTGGTAGGTTGGCCTCTCTGTTAAATAATTTATGCTTACTCCGGTTCCCTGACATGACAGCTTACTAGGGTTGACAATATTTTTGGCTTTAATAATTTATTAGATTTTTTACGGGGTATTTTGTAACACGTTGTATATGTATGTAAAATATGTATTTTTTTAATATACACTGATGTTGAAATCATGGCTGCGAAACATCCGGGAGTGGACCGGTATTGCCTCCGTCGAACAGCTGTTCCGGCTGGCTGCAGATAGGGACGAGTACAAGAAGCTGACGGCAAACCTTCACGATTGGAGAGGCACTGAAAGAAGGAGTTGTTCTAAAAAAAGTTGCAATATTTTACTTAAAATATTGACTTCAATACAGTTTTATTAAAAAGTTTCTGAAATTTTAAACACTCAATAGAAGTTTAAAGTGAAATCAGAATTTCTTTGAATCTGGAACACAATAATTGTTTTATCAAGAAACTTCACAAATTGTAAGGCTATATTCATACCCGAGCTTATATATTAAATATTTCATACAATAATTAAAGTAAATAGAATGATGAAAAACTCAACAGTCGTTGGTCGTGGTGCACCTATGTTCTCCACCTGGGCATTTTAGCAAATCTTAGCAAGTCGGCGGAGCTCCTACTTCTACATTATTTTGGCCCTTCGGGCCCTCTGAAGAGCTAACATAACCTAAACCTACCTATTGATTTTGTCCAGTTTACTCTCCGTAATCCACATAGGTGGACCACGGCCAATGCTCCAAAACTCACAGGTGCTCATTTGACTTCCTGTCAGTTACTGTTATTTACTCAACCTGGTAGCCCTGGTAGGTGCATGGTTCATGAGACAGCTCACTGACATACAGACGGAAGGGCAGCGAAGGCTTGGAAACAGGATTGCTTGGAACTATTAGGTACACAAATCAAGTGTACCTACTTAGTCGTGATAGTTTTCCTTATAAATTCGTTAGTAGGTATGTGTTTTCCTTTAAGACATTTTCAGATTTGCTACGACACGCAACTTTATCAAAAATGAAAATTTTCAAGTTCATCTTTTCCTTAAAGATCTAAATATTAGTAATTTTTAAACAGCTAATTAAGGACTTAAAAAAAAATGTTTACCTTCTTTACGTATTTTTTAACTTTTTTTTTTCAGCGTAATTTAAATGTATAACTATGCGAAATTAAAGCTTTTTAGTATCAAGAATCTCTGAGTTGAACCGCGGACAAATAGACAGATAGACATGGTGAAACTTTACAAGGGTTTCTTGTTGACTACGTAACCCTAAAAACGTATAAATTCAACACTCCAGTACAACTTACGCCTAATTCTGAATCTTTGTATACTCATTACGTCCAACAATGTACACAAATTAATTTTATTATATTAGTTTCAAACTCTCTCTAGCAAAATTAATAAAGCTCTCTTAACTTGGCCTTAATTCCTTCTGGGCCCAAGTCCAAGATTACCATATGAAATGGACTCCGTTTTTTAACTCACGGCACTGAACGAACCTCGAAACAAATCTGCTTCAGTTAAGGCATTCCTTAGGCTTAGGATTAATTTTGCAAATGAGACTGTTGGACTCAATGAATATGTATTTCTTCACGGAATAGAAAAAACAGTGGAAGTGGCATGAGCTTCGCTTAGTATCAGATCTGTTGTCGCCAATTGCAAACTATCATGAAAACAACACGCCACCATGGAAAATGTTTTTGGTGCGGCTATCGTTTTTATATTTCAAAATAGCATAATAAGGCATGCTTCTGGATTTATTTCCTATTTTAGAAATATCGAAATAGCGAAATAAGCGATCGCGGCAAAAGTATGGTAGGTTGCGCGGAACTCTGCATAACTATGCCACACGTTACACGCCCACTTGACACTTCTACTGTTTTTTCTGTTCTGTGTATTTCTTCCTACTTTGTGGCACGAACGCTTAAGCGGTCGACTATATTTTATTCTTAATACTATGGTAAGAAGGTGAAAAAAGATACGGTAGCGACGTTTACGAGAGGGGGACGGGTCTTTGTTTGTCAGCGACTGCTAAAAGTAAACAGCCGTGAATTTACACACATAAATAAAATAAAATAAAAATAAATATGTTAATAAGGATCAAAAATATCCCTAGATTGTTAAATATAAATATAATTTCATTCCTTTTAAAATTCGATTTCAAACTCACACTTAACGTCCGCATCCGTCTTCGCTGACATTCCCCAGTGTCGCCCTGACAGAAACTCTCTTCCGTCTTTACGCCGGACGCCATGAGTGTTACCCACAGAATAGAAAAAACAGTGGAAGGTTCGCTTAGTATCAGACCTGTTGCCTCCAATCAAATACTCTCACTATCATAAAAACAAAACGCCACCACGGATTTATTTTTGGTACGGCTTTCGTTTTTACATTCCATAAGGCATGCTTCTGGATTTATTTATTATTTTAGAAATTATTTGCACAACTTTCACGCACAAGCGATCGCGGCAAACTGAGCTAGGTTGCGCGGAACTCCGCATAACTATGCCACACGTTGGCATTCACGACGCGCTGGCCTAGTAGGTAGTGACCCTGCCTACGAAGCTAGCGGTCCTGGGTTCAAATCCCTATATTATAAGTATTTAAATCGTTGTCTAGTACCCGTAGTACAAGCCTAGAGCTTAGTTTGGGACTAGGTCAATTGGTGTTACATTGTCCCTGATATTTATTTATTTGTTTATTTATTTACGTTATACGCCCACTTCTACTGTTTTTTCTGTTCTGTGGCGTTACCTAACTGGGAGTTTTTGTTTAAATTATTAATATAATATAGTTATGTAAATGTGACAGTTGTGATTTTATAAACCTGTAACTATTATTTAAATACACAGCTTCTTCGAATCTGAAGATCACACTCATTTAATCACCGCCATCACTGAAAAAAATAATTGGTCGCTTGTAACAAGATTGTGATTGTTGCGCATAAGCGTCTTGATTCCACTAAGATGTTAGTTTAATCACTAAATAAATTGCTGTTGTTACTATCAGCTCTGGTTGATATAACTAATATCTTAACTATTGTATTATTTTTTTGTAAACTAAGAGAAAATCTCTCTTTGTTGGCTCTCATTTTTTGAGTTAAGCCCTACATTCTACAATACAATATAAACATAATTTAACAATTTTGTACGGTTATTTATAATACCTTGACTGTATTTTATTGCTTAATCGGAGAAATATCTTGCATATTACCCGCGGCATCATTACTGGGCGCTTTAGAGGCGTATCCTTACTAAGAAAACGTTATTAAATTCCTTGCAGTTATTGCAGTTACGAGCTTTGTTTATCTTTGTCGCATTTAAACACTGTCTAATGATATTGTTACTTCAATGTTGAAATAATCCTTGTGGCTGTAGGCGTAGAAAAGAAGCAAACGCGGCTAATGTTTTTGGGCGAAGATTAAGCCATATAAACCATATACGCACTACTGGATCAAAACAGTAGCAACTCAAAAAAACTTGCTAGTTTATTTTTTGGGTTCATAGAAGTTGTATTAGAGTTGATTTTAAAATACAGTTGTATTTTCAGTTGTTACTGTTTTGATCTAGCGGTGCGGTAAAAACCATAATCGTCTTTGACCTGAGGGCTTATTGTCTAACACACTCGCAATCACGATCGTTTTCATTTTGAAAATCGAAGGCTTGTCTGCATACAAAATGAAAACAATTGCTCCACTTTGAAGCCGGTCGCGATTGTGAGTGCGTTAGACAATAAGCCCTCTGCTATCGTATTGTCAACGTTTTGATAGCTTATTTACTTGACAGTAATGGCGGCCGAGTTAAAAACATAACAGATCACAGACGATTATGGATTCGAATCGAAATTTATGTAGTTGACATAGCGGCCGATGCGATCAATCATCAGCTTACTCCATTCCTCTTTAATTATTCGTTTTCGAAAATAGCTTTCTTTTTAAAGAAAAGGCATACGAGCAGACGGTCCGTTACCTGATGGTCAGTAGTCACTGTCGCTCATAAACATCAGCAATGCCAGGGGCACAGACAAGTTGTTGCCTTTCAGTGAAAAGTAGGACATGTCATAGGGCTGAGGAAACTCTGTGGAGGGAAGTTCATTCCATAGTTTTAAGGTGCGAGGAAGAAAGGACATTTGAAAAAAAAGATACACTTAAACATACATTCACGCCTGTAATCCCAGAGTGGGGTAGGCAGAGCTACAGAATTATGTAACCTTTAAAAACTTGTCGATAATTCAGTAACCACATTTTGCAGGCTAAGATGTTTACCAGCGTTTTCGTGACAGGTAAAAAGATAAAAGATGTTTATTTAGTAAGTAGGCAACATGGGCACTTTTACACGTCAGTGCTTCGCAGGAGACCACTGCTGAAAAGAAACGCCGCAAGAAACTCAACAGTCAGTGGTTTTTTAAATAGGTATCACTTATGATATTTTACAATTATAAAACTTAACCTAGTCTAATATAAAACAATGAACCTAACATTAAAAAATATATAAAAAGTTAAGCAGGAAAATGTGTAAAATAATTTAGCCCCCCAGGTGTGATACTAATTCAATGATTTTTTTTGACATTATTTTTTAAATTATATTTTCTTTAGGACTGTCTTTTCTATATTGACATTAGATCCTTGTTACAATTTTTACCAAATTAATTAAGCTTGAGTAACCTTAGAGTAAACCTTGAAAATACAAAGGACTCCCTTTTAATTTTACCTTAACAAGAAACCCGGTACTAAAATTAATTATCCATGCATTTAATTATTAATAAGGACACTTTCTCATTCTTGGATGAAACCACCCACTCTGTGAAACGCTGAAAATGTGCGTCATTTGGAATAAATAAATACTTGCCCTTACCGGGAATTGAACGGGACCACTAGCGTTCGTAGGCAGGGCCACCAGTTAGGCCCCAACTACACGGACGGTTCTCCCGCCGCGGGAATCCGCTTCTGAACCACACTTGAAACAATACAATAATAGCGGCCTTTACACGTAAAGTTCGGACCGCGGGAAACTGCATCTTCGTTCCGAACCGTACATTTTTTACTACAGTTGCATTTACACGTACGATTCGGAACGAAGATTGGAACGGCGCGTGGCGTTTCCCGCGGCCCGAATTTTACGTGTGCAGGCCGCTAATTAAATATGGAAGCTTTACGCTGCACTGCGCGGTTTTGTTTGTGTATTGTCGAGCGGATTTCCGCGGCGGGAGAACCGTGTAGTTGGGGCCTTAACACGTTGAACGCCAGACTAAAAACCATGTGTAGCCCAGTAGGCCGCGGCGGACACCTTGTGACCGCCAATATGTCGAGTCCTGGGGGCCGCGTCGGACACCGTGTGTCCGCATGCCCCCGATCACTACAGAAGCCTCTAGGCGGCCGACGGACAGGGTTTCGACTGTTTTTACTAAGTCAAGTGACCCGCGCGGCCCCGCAGAATAAACTGGCCACTTGGCACAAAAAAAATCGAGAAGACTTAGAATTTATGGACTTTTCAACAAAACGTTTCCAAAAATTTTTTAGGTACATAAAGTAAGTATTTTAAATCCTTCAATTTAGTGATGTTATGGTTAGTTAAACATCAATTTTCATTTTTATAAGGCACTAAAAAGTCGTTAGAATTATAACTTTCAGTCAAGTACGTAGGTATCAATTAATTAATGGGTTCAGTAGGTATTAATTTACGTAAGAAGTTAGCTTTTCACAAAAACATCTAACGTTTACCTTCTGTTTCGGCTTACCTAGATATCCAATGTAAAATCAGTATAAAACGTTGCCTTTTTTAGGGTTCCGTAGTTGACATTGAACCCCTATGGTTTCGCCATGTTCGCCCGTCTGAAGATGAGAACGCGATTTTTTTAGTATCGCAGCCGAATGAACGTAACCGTCGTCGTCGTATCATCCGCTCGGAAAGTGAGCCTCACTTTCGCTTTATGTCTCTGACGATATGTTGAATTTTATTGTTTCTGCAACTAACAAATACGCTATTAAACAAATATCCAAAAAACCTGATGCTTCTGCTGGTGCGCGGATAAACCAGTGGGTTCCAACTAACCTTGCGGAGATGATGAAATTCTTCGGTTTGTTTCTCTTCATGGGTGTGGTCAAGCTTCCAAAATTATCGGACTATTGGTCGAAGGACGAAGTTATCGGGCATCCTTTTCCTAGAACTGTTATTTGCTTCGCATGTTGCATGTTTCTGAAGATGATAAAGAAAACAAGTCTGACCGTCTTCATCGAGTAAGGAAACTGATGAACGATTTGAATGTGTCTTTTCAACAACATTTTACAGCAAATGAAGATATTTGCATCGATGAGAGTATGGTGCCATTTCGCGGTAGAATCATATTTAGTACAACAAAAATAAGCGGCACAAGTATGGTGTAAAAATATTCAAGTTGTGCTCTGTTCCTGGATATACCCACAAAATAAATGTCTACGCTGGAAAAAATGACAGTACAAACACAACTCCCGCGAATGTTGTGATGGATCTATGTGAAGACTATGTTAACAGGGGGCATACTTTGCACACCGACAACTGGTATACCAGCATTGATTTGGCTTTTAGACAAACAAACTCATCTTGTTGGGACGGTCAGAAAGAACAGGCAGGGGCAGGGGGCTTCCTAAAAAAGTCATCAGCACCAAACTGAAGATGGGCCATTATTATGCCGAAGAGAGTCGAGATGGAATAACGGTGTTGAAATGGAAAGACAAACGCGACGTTCTTGTTTTATCTACGAAACGCTCAGTGCGCTTTGTCGAGATCACAAAACGCGGAAAGGTTGTGAAGAAGCCTGTAATCGTCTTGGAGTACAACAAGGCTAAAGGAGGTGTGGATTTAGCAGACCAGATGGCTTCTTATTCCACCCCACTGCGCAAAAGTATCCGATGGTATAAAAAGATTGCATTAGATATGCTTCTAAATATAGCTCTGATCAATGCTCATGTTTTATACCAGTCTGTAAATAAAATAAAAATAAAAATAACAGACTTTAGGATTGCTATATTGAAATCTTTTTGCGCTAATCAACAAGCAGATGAACCAGCGCCAACAAGACCGAAACGACAGAAACACGTTCTGGTAAAATTTGACGGTCCATCCAGAAAAACTCGACGAAACTGTGGGGAATGCTACAAGACGAATGTCAAAAACTTGGGTCGCCTACAATCACGTAACAAGACCAAAAAAGTGAACACTTTTTGTAGCATTTGCCCTGAAAAGCCAACATTGTGCCGTAACTGTTTTTTTTAAGTACATTCCGATTTTTTTTTTGTATAATTTAAATATTATAATAATAGGCGGTGTCATTTGTAAAGATTTAAAGATTTTTTTTTAAGGTACTTTTATAAAAAAATATATTTTGAGATTAGATGTAGGTTATACTGACTGATTTCTGAAGATTTTATAAAAAATATTAACATTTAACTATTTTTATAGTGCCAAATGTTTTGTGATACCTACGTGTAGGACATTTTGTTGATCTCTTGAAATTTTCGTTGTCATATCTTTTATGATGAACAAGGTGCCAATGGATAGCCTAATTCATTTCTTAAATATTTACACTTATTATTAGTTTTTCCCCAAATCAAAAAACGCTATTAAAGATACTCCAAACGTTTTTCAAAGATACCCCACAACATGGGATGAAAAAATAAAAATCAAATCATCCCCACTTTACGTGTAAAATTAAAAGTTTTTATTTTACTACTTTGACGGTGTGATTAATATGTATACCCATGCCAATAATAATTTCATTCGTTATTCAATTACATCACATCTACCATTGAATGACTACGTAGGTATGTCCATATTATGCAAACTCTTAAAACAGCTCACCCTGTCCGAGGTCTGATCATGACAGTTGCAACGCTCCTCCATTGCTCACTGAGGAATAAACAGTAAACACTCAACATGACGCCGGAGACGGAATTCCATTAAGATGTCTCAGACACTATTCTTTGCTATCTTTTCCTTGGAGTTAATCTTAGTGAGGGGCCGGTATCGATACATAGGTGTAGATTACAGAAAAAAAATACGACGTGTTGTTACAAGTCGATAAAAAAGATTGTTGTCTAAGGTTAAGCTGCTTAGATTATTAGATATTATTATAACAGTTTTTAATAAACCGTAATTTTAAAACAGGAAGCTCGTTGTTTCCATTAATGATTTTAGGTCATAATTAACTTTGTCTACTTAATTATTCAGAGCCAAAGAGTTCAGAGAACCATAAAATTTTAGAATTTCGTAACTATATTTAATTTATAAAAATCCTGAAAAACTGGTAATAATTATGAGCTCAAATACAATCATAATGAATAAAAATAATTATATCGGACAAGATTGAACCTCAAAAAATGCCTGGAAAAAATATAACGTAAGTAATTAATATTTTCTGCACAACGAAACTTTTTCGACTTGGTTTTTTATTGACTTAGGCTAATTATTTGATTATTAAGTCCATATTTTATAAACTTAACCTAAACGACACATTGAATGAAACACAAAAGTCTTATAAAGTTGTTAATTTACATCAGTTGCCTTAGTTTTAGTAGAAAATATGTCTAAAGATACGTAACTAAAGTAAGAAACGAGGTTTATTATTTAATTTTGAATTCAGTAAATTTACCAAAATGAAAGACAAGAATTGCGATTAATCCCCACCATCGGATCTCTGTTATAAATAAACTGAAATGTATTTTCTATAATAATAGTGATAATTTTATTCAAGTCTGGTTATTGTTTAATCACAATAATCACACACCATCGTTTGGTCGATTTTTTTTTCTAAAGTGTTATAATTAACTAACTTAACATAGCTTTACTACCTACTTAATCTACATAACAGATGGTTTTAAAATCCTGTAAATTAAGCCTACAAGGACGTTAGACGAAAAGGTTTTAGACCAAATACTACATTAGAATAAACAATTGTAATGTAGTAATAATAATAATAATAATTATTTAATATTATTGTATCATGTTGTTGGTTTTTAATAAATAAATAAATAAATGATAATAATAATAATAATAATAATTTAATATTATTGTATCATGTAGTTTGTTTTTAATAAATAAATAAATAAATGATAATAATAATAATAATAATAATAATAATTATGCCTTTCAAAGGGATATCGTATTTATTGTACATCACTACGCCACAGTAAACTTTTCCAGCCGAGTTAAAGTCTTAGGATCCACTGAACTCAAGATACTTCGCAGAATTCTCAAGAATCTAAATCCTTTTGCTCTGAAAAACTGATGTTATTTTTAAATTTTAAAGCAACTTAACATTTCTATGAAACTGTTTGCGTCAAACTGAGAAAGGTGGAAACTTTCCGTTCTCCCTCCAGCGTGGAATTAAAACTTGACAAGTCGTTGGAATAAAGTCTTAAAAAGAGAAAAATAAGGGACAAAGGCAGACATGAAGTTATTAAAACTTCATTTTTTCAATTTTAGATTAAATACGTATTACAAATAAACAAGCTATTGTGGAATTGAATAAAATTTGCAAAAACAAGACCGTCATTAATAGGTATTATTTTTTGTATAATAACAGAAACCTTATACCTACTTATTAGTTTTACTGTACTTAAAAAAAAAAAACAATTGCGGTGAACGATTGACGAAGTTATCGGGGAACATGTGAACTACATTAAAAAAGGGAAAAATCAATCGTACCTAAACTCAAATATAGACCTTTTTTTTGCAGCCGATTGAAAAAAGGAACAGGGCTATATTTTTCTAATTACATTGCAACTATTGCAGATGACACGGCTATCATGGCTGTAGGGATCACTCACGAAGAAGCAGTGGAAAATGTTCAATCTGCTATTAACGTTGTGTATGATTGGACAAAGAAAATGAAATGGCGAATAAAACTCAATGAATCAAAGTCAACTCTTATAGCTTTTACTAATAAATATCAACCGGTATTTATAAATAACAATGCAATACCATACGAAAATACAGCCAAATACTCGTATCTTGGCATGACACTCGAAACCAAGCTTCGCTGGAGAGCTCACGTCAAAAAGAAACGCGATCAACTAGAATAATGGACACATTAGGCTGTATTAGAAGTTTAGGTCAAAGTTAAAATATTTATTAGTCATAAACTCATAAGACTAGATTGTATTTCAATGGAATATTTCAATTCAATTCGGTTTTTGGGATATTTATGGCCCCATCGATCGGTGCGATGATTCCGCCAATGTCGAGGTTGGATAACGCACTGCCAGTTGACCCTTGGTCTTGTACGGTAGAGTTATCCGTGTTCGGTAGAATACCAGCCACAAAAAAATGGAATATTTGATATCACATCCGGTGGCGCTGGCAAGTTGGTTGATGACAATATGTTGCCGTTAGATGTCGCTAGGTTGTCACAATATTTCATATAATATAAAAAATATACCACATACATTAATAAAATATTACCTTCATGCGCAATTTAAAAATATATTTGTGGCAGTGTTGTGTAGAATAATTTCAAATAACCTGTTTCCCAATGCAATCCACGTATTTGATAATTAATCATGGATGTTTACAATATTAGTCAAACAGTTATGGAAAGCCAATAGTGCTAATATCGGTTTGATTGAAACACTATCGTTAATTAGTAAATTGAGTATAATCAAAATAAATCTATCATTGAGCTAAACAAACGTTTCAAAATTAATGCTGATTTGGAATTGGAAATGCGTTGGAGTTCAAATAGATCATTATTAAGATAATAGTGCAAAACAATTGGTATTCAATAGGAAAGCCGAGACCCGAGACCTACGAACATAATGTCGATGGAATTTCTAGTTCAATGTTTCTTAAACGGCCCCTCAAATTTGTTGCTACGGCTGATATTAGTTTATCCATGACATGACCGATACGTCGCATGAAAAAAAGGTAAATACTTAGGTTTTTTTTTTGGTAGGGTTACGGCACCAATGATAGATACTTTTAGCTGACAGGCACCAGTAATGCACACTTCACTCCTAATTCAAATTTAATACGGTCCTAAATTGAATGTTGCAAAACAAATGAATAACCCTTATCTTCTGTAAAATAAGAATCAAGTGTCCATCATTGGTCCACTTTTTTATACCCGTTGTTAACTTTAAATGTGAATTAAATGCGCAAAAGACGTCAAGTTAGAGCCATTACGCATTGTCGACGGCCACCGTGACTTTCTACAGTTTATATGGGCGTTTATAGTGGCGACGCACAGGCGACTGGCCAGAGGCCTCGACTATTAGGCGCGGGACACACAGAAAAGACGTAAGACGCGGACGCGGCGGAGTTGGGGCGAGGGCGCGTCTTTTTTAAATTATATAGAAAAGACGGGGCGCGGACACGTCGCCGTCGCGCCCTATTCAGACATGGACGTGACGGTGTGATTTTCAGCATGCAACCATCTTATATTGACACAATCAACATGTCTTCTTCTGAAGATGAATATGTGCTAGCGCTCGTGGATCTTCCTAATATGCAGCAGAAAAGTCCATCTACGCAAAGCATGTCACAACCACTCCCGAAGTAAGCTCAAGCTTCGATCAACAATAGGTAAGTGACTTTTTTCTATCATTGTTAAAATTTAATAATTATGAATTTGGTGCTTGCAGTGGAGACCATGGGACCTTGGTCAGCCGATATGAAAAGTTTTATTAAGGCCCTGTAATCCCGGCTCATAGACGCCTCGGGAGATCCTAGAACTGGTGCTAGCTATCCAGAGAGGTAGTGCAGCCAGTGTTATAGAGACCAAGCCGCGAGCGGACCTGCTAGAGGGGGTATTATTTTTATAGTAATTTACATCTTTAATATTTGAGTAGCTAAGTTTTATTTTAATTTAAATAATTTTAGTTTTAACTGTTAATTGTATTCATTTAATAAATGTTATCTTCTTTTATGTTGTCTAAAAAAAAAGCGAAATTTAGTAAATCGTCTTTGTTCAGAGAAACAAAAAGAACAACAGCAAAATCTAATGAATCCATAATATTGCCGGTATAACGGTTTCTTTTATCTTTCTCCGGATTAATATCGTGGAAATTAGCCTCTGGAGCAAGCTATAAATATTCAAACGTTTTTTTTTCACAGCTAATACTTTAAGTACATGGGGCTTTCAAAGCTCGGTTTATATTTCAGAGCAAAGCTTTAAGACCGGGCTATTAAGTCACAAGGTGAAAGGAAAATGGCGTCCGAATGGAGTTTTTCTTAATTAAAAATACTGTGGACAGTCTTTGCCAAGATTTGTTCATTGACTAAATTTTGTTTGGATATAAGTCGATCTTTAGTTTTAAAAAGCTAGATGAGAAAATAGTAGGTATACAAGAATATTAAAATATACTTATTAAACAAGTAATCATATAAATTTAAAATAAGTAAGAAATAAAATTTGATTTTTTGTCCTGCTTTGTAGAGAGATCTGATAATGGATTAACCGCGTTTGGGAAATCTGAACAAAAAGATTTTTATTCGATTTTCGAATTTTAACCATTTAGTTCATTTTACATCTGATCAATAAATCAACACTTAATCGCTTACAGTAGGGGATCCGAATAGGAGACGACCTTCACCCAGCCGTTCACTCGATAAAAAGTATTTTATATCAAATTTAATATGGTCAGTTAACGTTTGCATATTCTATAGGCTTCATACTTTCGATTAATATGTAATTGGTATATTAAACAAGCAATAGTAATTTAAAAAAAGTTCACTTTTAGTCTCATTTAAATTATGGACTGTACTGGACTGAAGTTTTTCTGTCAATCTATTCGCCATATATTACTTACCATATTAATTTTAATATAAAATACTTTTCATCGAATAAACAGCTGGGTGAAGGCCGTCTCCTATTCGGATCTTAGACCATTAAGGCCCGATTTTATAAAAGCCCGTTCGTAAATATGTCAGATCAAATTTTAGTAACTTCATACAAGTTTTGACATTCCTGACCGAAATTTGATCTAACGGATCTTTATAAAACCCAGCCTAAGACAAATTCATTTAAATCATTCGTAATTTTCTAACAATTAGGTACGTTAAAATTTTCTTTACCTTATCTATCAGTGTTCTGGTAGCTATTAACTATTTATAACGCTTAACGTCAACGATTTTCGAATACACCACGAATAAAGTATAAAACTTCCGCGTCCTATTATTTAAAGTGTCCTTCTCCACGCAGTTTCCTAACGTAGCATCAAATTTAAAACTAAACGCTATTTTTATGATGATAAAATTCAAGATACAGATACGTGCACGAACGTCTGGAATGTTCCACTTAGGTCAATAAAGTACGTGCCTCCTCGCTTTGATTTATCGAGGAGCCGAAACAGTTCATTATGGAACTTGGTAACTGGCGGGCTCACTCTCAGATCAGCTGAAATATGTGTTGGTTTGTTCCACTTGGCACTTTTATATGTTAATTCGTAATCACTTATTAATTTATCAGTATTCGATTAAAGTTCGCTTCATTTATTTATAAAATGCAAAAACAATAAAAAAATAAACGAAACATATTTTAATTAAGTTTATTGTAAGCTACTCAAATATTAAAAGATATAAAATAATAATCACCACTATAAAAAGAACACCCCCTCTAGCAGGTCCGCTCGCGGCATGGTCCCTATGACACTGGCTGCATTACCTCTCTGGATAGCTAGCCCAATCCTTTGGGAGAGGTAAATACCAGCTCTAGGATCTCCGGAGGTGTCTATGAGCCGGGATGATAGGGCCTTAATAAAGCTTTTTATATCGGCTGACCAAGGTCCCATGGTTTCCACTGCAAGCGCCACAAATTCGTAATTATTTAATTATAACGGTAAAGTTACCCTAAAACACTTTAGCAACTTGTCGTTTACATGACGATAAAGTGATAAAGTACTAAAGTTTGCATCTACTCAAAGCGCCGACCGGTATTGCTTTGTTTTTTGTTACAATACAACGTAATTGTTTTTAATTATCCACATAAAAATACACTTCAGCAAGTAAAACTGGTAAAACGCACCTTTACTCGCGAACTTCCAATATAGGATGATTCTTGTGACAGCTCATATAAACAAGTATACCTACTGTTTTTTTTTTGATTTTTTATAAATAACCAATTAATTATAAATCTTCCAATACGGTTCATTATTTTTAATTTTTAAATATGTTTGAAATATCGAATTACAGGGGATAACCTACGTTGACCAAATTATAGTAACTTTATAACGCCATCGAGTGTTTCTACTATATGATTATATTTTACTTAACGTTTTAAGTATTCTTAACGGTTTTATAATAAAAATATAACAATAAAATTACCCTTGATTATGTAGCGTAACTAATTTAAATAGTTTTCACGAGCAACAATGTAATTAATACAAAGGTTTATTTAACGTTTTTAAGAAGTACCTACACAAAAATTCATTTTAATTTTTATCTTGCTTATTTAGTGATATCAGTTTTTAAGTTGTTACTCGTACCGCTACATTTCGTGCCAAATTAATTTGTATGGTTTTTTTATATGACTGATATTAAATTATGTTAATTAGGGCTTAAACTTTCAGCCCCTAAAATATATCTTTGTATAGAAGAAAAACATTTTATACTCCCACAACAGTTGTTTTACTGCCAATTACAGATTAAATACGTAATTGTACTTACGTTATCTGCCCAAAACATACCTTCATTTGTATCCGTAACTTTGAAATTCGCACACCGTTTCAACAGTCATAACTTTGATATTTGCGCTGTCTTTCCACTGCCATTGGTATGTAAGTATCAAGTTATGTCAACATAGTTCAAAAGTATATTAAAGCGGAAAAAATCGTCGGTCTTAGTCAGAATTCGAACCTACATCTCCTCTGGCTCTCCGGCGCATTACCTACCACTTATGCTCCACGAAATTAGTAATCGCTTGCTCTTTCATACTCGCAGGGTATGCTGACGCCATCTATCGTTGTTTATTAACAAACGGCACTCATGATTCAAGTTACATTGAAATTAGTATGAGTACAATGTGCCACTTCATTCTAAAGATTTTTTTAATTTAACAGACTCGTCCGTTTACGAAATTCTAAACTATATTAAAGCGAAAAAATTTCGTCGGTCTTAGGCAGAATGATAAGGATGATGGGCGGTTTTCGTAAACCGACGTTTATGTTAAATTTAAAAATCTATAGTTCAAAAAGTTAAACGTAGAGCCAAGTGGCCCACACTTGTTGCAAACTAAGAGAAACTTCTAGAGTCGTTAGCGCACTATTGCTTATCTAGCCGGCACGTTCTTTGATATGGCCGTACTACGAAAACATTGCGTTTAACGTATGTCCCTTCTCCACACGATTCTCAACTCTAACTTCAACAGCTTAAAGTCTCATTTTCATTTACCATTAAGCTTAAACTACGCATCGTATTAAAGACTTTATTCATATGAGTTTTAAGGCCAAAGTCGAATGGGTCTTGTAAATATGTTATTGGCATATTTTTTTGCCATGCTGTCAGAATAATGGGCGATGCAATTTATTATTTAACCGATGCGATATCGGGAAAAGATTAGGTGAATTTTATTTGGCAATTTGCGGAGATGCATTGATGTGTTAGTCGGAATTGCGGAGTTACTAAAAAGTTTCACGTATGTTACACACGTTCCACGTCTTAATCTAGCTTAGGCTTATTCTATTTTGTTTTGGGTCATCTTAAACGAATTGGAATAGAGACGGCATTTGAAAAGTAAATTTGTACCCAACTATATTGACTATAATAGTCGAGATAAATTATTTCGCTCGGTTTACGAAATAAAGTTCTCGCAAAAGTACATAAAACATAAAACTGAGCGCATTTTAACAATTGTTTTTATTTTTAAATAAACGAATACCTTACAGAGTAAGGAGTAAATAAGTGGCACGGCGTGACGTCACAGTTCGATTTTTAGTACAAAACTGCTCTATTATCAACTAGTCTATTGATATCATCACCATCACGGTAAATTAACCGATAAAATAGCTTGAATTCTTCGTTAATTTCAAGCTTCGGCAGCGAAACAATGGATTACTTAATACAATATCGTGAAATACGATCTTGGAAAGCTTAATTTACCCATCCGTAGCCTTGTAAAATTACAAATACCGAAAACTCCATTTCCTCGGTGGGGTCTAATACAACTCTTATTCTACTTTTACAAAACAAAAGGACATAAACGCTTGTAACTTCTTATTTCAAAAGCGACGTTATTACAATGACAATAAATTACTATTTTCGCTGTTGATTAGACGCCAACACGGCCATCCTGACATAGCTCCACGTTGTCGTGAAGGAAGATAATTGAACACGTTTCTGTGCTTACATGTCGACGTCTGCGGCTGTTGTTGATGTGATTAATTAATAATAATATACACAAAAAGGTAGAAAATGAAACGTATAAAAAAATCTCGTGTTTTGTTTTTTTAAACGAGTGAAAGAAATGTAGACGGTCATAATATTTTTGTAAATCTTTTTTGCGTTGTTTCTTATTTAAAGAAATAACGGGAGTGAGGAGATATTATTATAAAATCCCTTTAAAGGATAAGTTCGCTTTTAAACTTGTTTTATGTTAATGCTTTTATTTCCTTTAGTTACTTTCTTGTCCAGTTTATTTATTCATACAAATTTTATGTGTATATTATGTGACGTATATATTTATTGCAGTAGGTATTAGGGTAACAGGGTAATTATGTTCTAAGGTTTTAGCTTTAATATCTGTCTGTCTTCTTTTTTTAAGCACCCACTATGTACACCCACTGATTGGTTATGTTTAGTTGACTGGTAGAGAATGCCATTAGGCATTAGGTTCCCATTTTTTACTTATTACTGTGCAATCAAAATTATTTTATAATTGTAAAAACTATGTTGCTTTCTTTGGACAAACTAAGAGAGAAGTTTCATGAAATGTGACATTAGAAAGTAAAATGCCAGTGGAAATGAGAGAAAAGAAGTAATAAAGTCACTGAAAAGAGCATTGCTTTTATGTAGAATAAGGATGACTCATTCTTATTTTAAAACTAGCTTAATTAGTTCTCAGAATGTAGGAAATGTATATTTTGTGCGCAAAAGAAATGAGAATCTTTTCATGCTCGTATCGTTTTTCTAAAACTTGCCAAGATGCAAAATTATTCAACGCAATAAACATTATATTGCGATGAATACTTTTGCATACTGACAAGATGATGCAATGGCGAAGATTTGAGATCGTTTTGATTGATATTTATAAAGAAGGCTTTGAAAATGAACAACAATAGTACATTACTGCACAGACCGGGAAATAGGCCGTTGCGGGACGAGTAGAGTTAGCGTGGCCGAGACGCAGTCGAGGCCGCGCTATATACGAGTCCAGCAACCGCCCTTCCCGGTCGAGGCTTGTATAGTGCTTTTCTCCAACAATGCGAGAAAATATAACACAAATTGTTAAAATATTAAACAGGTCAAAATTTCCTTGAAAAAAATGAACAGAAACACGTACGATTAAAGTACTGAAACAAACCATTAAATAAAATCAAACATTTAAACGTAATAAATTCAATTTCAATAAAATATGGTTTCAATTATAACATTTATTACGCGTTTATGTTATTTCGGCATTTTATTTTGTTTATGAACACAATTTCTATAAAAAAAACCTCAAACTGTTTGATACACTTTTAAATACGCTGTAAACGCTGTTTGAAAATGTTTGACTTTTTAGTCTATGACATTTAAAAAGTTAAATATACAAGGAAGAATTTTGATTGCACGAGTGTTTGGCTGTTTGGAGTTAGTTATCCTAGTCCAAACATGGTTTTAAAAAGTAAAACACCAGGTACCTACGTAATGAAATTTGTATACATTTTCGCGGCCGCTGCCGCTGGTAAATAATAATTTTTTTTTTAATTTTGCCTTGGCCTGGAACTCAGAACTTCGCGGGCTGATTTTACGACAGTAAGGTTGACATTTCCGAGCATGTGGGAGAAAAACCTTTTATTGCTTTATAATGCATTTGTCCGCAGTCGACTCAAATTCGGATCAACAGTATGGGATCTAAGTATACTTGGAAAAATACGTGGTAATGTTAGAAAAGGTGCAAAAGAAATTTGCCAGATTTCCTTACAAGAGACAACATGGCTACTATCCTTTCCTGTATCCTTCCCTCTTCGTGTCAGGTATGGTGGGATTGAACACCTTAAGACTGAGACGGAAATTGTTGCTAATAATGCACTATTACCATCTCCTGCGCAATAGAGTGGACAACCCATCTGTGCTCTCGCGCATGGGTCTGTTGTTGGTCCCACCACCAAGCCAGTGTCCCGCGTTGTTAAATAAATAAATAAATAAACAGTTTTACTAGTATTTTTTCTTTTTTTAAATATCCTTCTGGATATATAAATAGCAAAAAACAGAATCAAATTAAAAAATAAACGTTATAAATCAGCCAACGTCAATGAATAAATAAAAGCATTCCAAAAGTCACATCACACCGGCAATAATGTTGAAATCGCCGTTTAAACTTCGAATGGCAACACGGATTCCGTTAACCGGCTTATGACAGATAAAACAGTTTTACACCATTTTATTGACACCGTGCTCGTTTCACTGTGACACGTTAAAACACGTCACGTCATAAAACGACGTCATTTTATTTTACTGTGCAGCGGAGAATAGAACGATACAGGGTGTATTACATCGACACGAGCCATTTAAAATTCAGAGCAGGATTGTTAGACTTTACATTGCGAATTTGATGGTGAATGCAATAACCGCAGTGAAATATGTTTTGAAACGATAAAAAAATACATGACGTTGAGAATTTTTAAATCAAGTAAATGAACATAAAAATCGTAATGGTAAGTGATTTATGCGGTCCGCACAAAAAAAAACTTAAAAGAGTCTTTAATACAATATGAACGCATTTGATTTAATACCATGAAAAAACACATACTTAATCTTAAGTTTTAAGCGTCTCCTTTGAATAATTTACCTCTAGTATAACTAAAGTACACAATGGTGGTAGGAGTAAGGAACTTTTTAAGGTCCGTCCAGTTTGCTACCACCACCTTATTCTTTAACCTAAAAAGCAGTGTTCACAATGTTGTGTTCCAGTCGATAAGACGACCAGTGAAATTACTAGCATAGAGGCATTTTATCTTTGTTCTCAGGTTTGGCAACACATTCGCAGTTTTAGAATTGTAATCTTTAGATTGTAGTCTTAAAAATGCTTATGTATATTGGTCTAAGATCCGAATAGGAGACGACCTTCACCCAGCGGTTTATTCGATAAAAAGTAATTTATATCAAATTTAATATTATGGTAAGTAATATATGGCGAATTGGTTGACTGAAAAATCTATATTTAAAAAAACAAAACAAGAACTATTTAAAAAAAATGCTATTGCTTGTTTAATAGACCATTTCCATACTTATCCAAAGTATGAAGCCTTTAGAATATGCAAACGTTAGGTTTAGTGCAAATTATTAGTACCGACTTACCTGCCTACCCAATGGTTATGATGGGAAAAAATAGTCAACCTAACGTTTGCATATTCTATAGGCTTCATACTTTCGATTACTATGTAATTGGTCTATTAAACAAGCAACAGCAATTTAAAATAAAGATTTTTTTTTTTTATTATGCACTGTACTGGACTGTCATTTTTCAGTCAACCTATTCGCCATATATTACTTACCATATTCAATTTGATATAAAATACTTTTATCGAATAAACAGCTGGGTGAAGCTCGTCTCCTATTCGGATCTCCTACTATATGGTTCACAGGTCACTCTTACCATCAGGTGGCCTGAATGTACCTACTCGTTTGACGTTTCCATCTCATATAAAATTGTAGTTAAATTATATTTAATTATTCGCAATGAATAAAAAAAAGAGAGACAATAACAACCCTTGCAACTGACATACGAGTGGAATGCTGTGACTTTAATAAGTAATAAAAACATATCTGTTGGACATTTCCTATGATGTTCCAGTGGAAATTAATTGCAGTTCGCATTCTGCCGTAATAGCAATGAAAGCGCCTAACTGCAATGTAGGTAGTCAAAGCATTCTATACTCTATTAGCTACCATATAAAGTTTAAAATAATATAACTATACAGTTTGCCGCCTTTTTTGATACAACAGCAGTATTAGGTATAATGTTATTTTTTTAACCCCTAACGAGTTTACACTGAAAAAAAAAATTGGTCGATTGTAACAAGATTGTGATTTTTGTGCATAAGCGTCTTGATTCCATACGAGCCTCACAAGACGTTAAGATTTAGTTTCATTAGGTACAAATGGAAAATCGTCCACGTGAAATAACCATTCTGAAGTTGGGTCAAAAGTAATAATATCCACTATCCAAAGTGAATTTAGTCAAAATGTAATTGTGCTAAAAAGTATTTATAACCAAATTTATTTTCGTTGTAAATTAATTAAGTCCGAATATAATTTTGTCCATTATAAATTATGAGCAAAATGAAATACGCACAAGTGAATGTAGTCTAATAAGACCATATAAATATAATTATAAATCGTACATATTTCAGGTAGGACGTATTTACAATTGGTCCAATATCATATTGGACAGTTTTACTATGGGACATGATTCTATTTTAGACGTTATTCAGGAAGGACAATTTTCCTTTTTTGTTGTATTTCAAATGGTATTTTTTCTGAACTGACGTATAATTTCAAGTAGACGATTTTCCATTTGTACCTAATGACACTAAATCGACGTTAAATACATCAACTAAGACGTATACATCAACTAAGATGTTAGTTGAATCATTAAAGAAATTGCTGTTGTTAATATCAGTTTTGGTTGATATAACTAATATCTTAACTACCGTATAATTTTGTGTCAACTAAGAGAAAATCTCTCTTTTTTGGCTCAAATTTTTTTGAGTGAGCGACAGAGGGCCGTGTGTTTATACGTCGTTAAGAGTTAACAATTCTGAAAGTAGGGGCCATCATTAGGGTGACGGTAACAATGTTAAAGCTAACCAATCTTGAAGCTGAAGGCACCAATAATGGACATTTAAATCTTATATCAAAGTTCATAAGGTTATTAAATGATTGTCTCAAAATAAATGAATAAACCTTATTTATATTCTTTGCCATAAAAATCAAGTGTCCATTATTGATCCTTGTTCATTACTGGTTCCATTACCCTATATTGGGGGGGTTTTTATCTATTTAATAGAAATCCTACAGTCACCAGCAATAACATATTATCTAGGGCGCAAAAATATCTGACGCGCTCTTATACCTCTATTAATAAAGACGTGTCAGATATTTCTGCGCCTAATGTTGGATATTATATTATTGCTGGTGACTGTACCTATTAAAAAAAAAACTATCCTGTTATACCTAATCGTCCAACCCTTGCGTTTTTGTATCCTATTTAACTTAAAGAGAATCTCACATAGAGAGGTCTGGAATTGCACAAACGAGTAAGCTATATTTTATCCAGAAAAAAATATACGGTTCCCGGGGGATGAAAAAAATTACGAATTCTACGCGTATTATGTCGCTGGCAGAAGCTAGTTATATAAATGCGAAAGTTTATATGTGTGAGTGTGTGTGTGTGTTAGAAATGTTGGAATGGAGATAGTTTATACCCTGGATTAACATATAGGCTACTTTTCAACTCGGATTTTTAAAGTTCACGAGCGAAAAACGATGATCAAAATCCCCGGAAATATGTAACGGCCGAATAACTAAATTTACACGGGCGAAGACTCGGACAGAAACTAGTATTATATTCAATAGAAATAAAATAAAATCTCTTTTGTTTTTTCTCCACACAAAACAATTATTTATTTCTAAAATCAAGCTAAAACTCAGTAGCAACACCACATTATTGATAGAAAACTTTATCTCAAGAACTATCCAACATCGTCTGAATAAAGATCATCCCAAACGAGCGAACACGAAACACAATACATAAGATAATGGTATCTAAAGGGGGGGAATCGCAAGTCATGCACCGAACTGCTTCGATAGGGGGTGTCCTATTCTGGGATGCCGAAAGACGTTGTCAGGGCGAGCATGCAATGTTATTTTGTACCGCAATTGCGTTTAGTAATGCGAAACTAGATTGTTTTTGTGTTGCATTTTTTAGATGACATGTTAATTTAATTAGATATGGTATAGTATCGCAATTTGTACTACTTACCATAGCTTTCTGAATTACAAATCCCTTACAATACAAATATAATTGTCTTTTTTTAACCTATTTTTTTTTACTCTTGCCCTATTTAATATGTTGAAATTTTAAATACATATTTCGAGCCGTTGTATACGGGGATTTCTTATGCTGTGACACCCTGAACTGACTCTACAAACGCCATTTTGATTAAATAAAGTTTTTGGTTTATCCCGTATAGGGTAAATGTATTAAAATGGCCAACCATGAACAAACTAATTTACCATTTGAATCGTAATCATTGGATTTTGAAGTTCGAGGACGTTTCTATTTGCTGTACCTGAGCAAATTTGTATTGTATCGTTATTACCTATATATATTTATGTTTGTATACTCTTTACGTACAAGAATAAAAAAAAATACAAAACGCACGAAAGGCGATTGTGCTACTTATTTTAAGTTTCAACCACAAATAAAATATCAGTTTTTCTTTAAAATACACCCATCCAAATAGTACGATTTATTTTTATCTTTAGCCATTTTCATAGATTTAGATTGTACAGGGGATTGACCTAGCTTTGCAGTTCAGTTTACGCTGAAAGAAATGGACAGAGCTATAGCAGTTACATAGCTCTGTCCTTTTCTCTCAGCGTAAACTGAACTGCATAGCTATGTCATAATAACCCCCCTGTACATATTAAAAATTCCCTACAAACACTGCAAGTTTTATTCCTATAACAAAACGCGACCTCGTTAGCAATTTGGAAGTTTCACCAGAATAAGTCTTTATGTGATTAAAGTTTCTGACCAGTCACTGTGCGGAGCGGAGTAGGTAGGTATCAGCGGAAAAAGTTTGGATCGGTTAGGAAAATCAGGAACCCGTCTAGTAAAGGAAAGATTTATATTTTCGGACGGATTTTTACTATATTTTTGAAACGTGAAAGTTAAATCTGCTTAAACAAAGGATTATCTACCTATATAATTAACGCTCAACTTGAGTACTAAAAATATTATGAGGCGAGTAAATTTTATTTGTAAAACTATTTTTTTTTAGTTAATTGGCTCATGACGGCTATTTTACACGTACGTAATATGGAGTGAATCTTCAAGCGCTTCAGTTTATGCATAACTGCGAAAAAGCACTGCAAGAAACTAGCAGTTACAAAATATGCGACCATCCTGTATAACATAAATATTTAAACAATTAACAAAATGTTAGCTATCCAGAGAGGTAACGCAGCCAGTGTCATAGGGACCAGCGAGCGGACCTGCAAGAGTGGGTGTTCTTTTTATAGTGATGACTAGTATTTACATCTTTTAATATTTTGAGTAGCTTAGGTTTATTTTAATTTAAATACATTTCGTTTTAATTTTAAATTGTGTTATTGTTTAGTTTTGGAAATATTATGTATACATTAACAAATAAAAATAACGGCTTAAATTTAATAGTTTAAGTACTTATATCTTTTTGCAGTTAGTAAAAAAGGGCTTACTCACCAGTTAGGTTTAAATACTTAAACCTAACTGGTGACTAATATTAAGCACCCCTATAAATTTTAATGGCGTATCTTAGGCACTGAGAGTCGGTAAATTACGACAAACTAGACCCTTAGAGACGTATCACACTTACATGTTATTAACAAAATAAATACTTACACATGCACACAAAATAAATACATGCACACAATAAATACTTATACATAGAAAAGTTGTGTTTTTAGACCGGTGCACCTGGCGTTCCATAGTCTCTGCCTACTCTATTGGGAGACAGGCGTGAAGGTATGTTATGTGATGTATGTGTACATAGAAAACACCCAAGAAGAAACAAATACTCGCACTCATCACACAAGTATTAGCCCTGACCAGGAATCAAACCCAGAGCCGCTAGCTTAGTAGGCAGGTTCACTACCAACTAGATTAACTGCATCGCCCTGCTTGCAATCCGTTCTTTCAAAACTAATAAATAACTATTCTACAGTCTGATCGAACTTAGCCTATAACTAGCTTTCAGTTAAAAACAAACTCATGATGACATAAACGTCAAAATAACAGCACGCTTTTTAACCTTTCGTACCAAAAAATCGAACCCTATTTTGATCAACGGTAACACCAAACCAAGTTTACCACACCCTGTATAAAAACTCCCGCCAAACGAGTATACTCGTATCCATTTTTTTCCCGTTTCTTCTCGCCAATATTTTTTGGCACAGCCTGTTATCTTGCGGTGTTGCGGCCAGTATTATGCAATGGTAGCTGAATTTTGTACAGAATTTGTATCCTTTGTTTTTGCACAAAAGGGATTATCTCAGTTAGCGTATTTTTCCATTGTTTTGTTTATTAGTCGCTATGAAATCCAGTACAAAAGGTTTCGGGGTTTTTATTTTTGATTTATTCCCGTAGACTTGAATTAAATCTATATATATAAAAGGCAACCCTGACTGACTGATTATATCAACGCACAGCCGAAACTACTGTACCTAGAAACTTGAAATTTGGTACAGGGGTTTCTTTCATGATGTAAATGAGCGCTAAGAAAGGATTTTCCGAAAATGGACCCCCAACAGGAAGAAACGGGGGGAGTAGCGGGAAAGTCATTCTACGCGTACGAAGTCGCGGGCGTCCTCTAGTATATTAATAAATCTGAAAGCAAGTCAATACTCATCCTAAATTTAGCATTTTTTGCAAATTACTATACCATTTACTTTTTATTTTTTTACTTTTTATAGTCTGTAATTTTGTGAATTGCGTAGTTTGTTTAAATATATTTTTGTTTCATTTTTTTTAAAATATAATTAGACACTGAATGTGAGTGAGAGAATGAGACATTTATTAATAAAACTACCTGTTGCCCGCGGGCAACTCCGTCCGCACAGAAAAATAAAACATAGCCTATTTCATCAGGGAAAATGTAGGATTAAAAACCACTTAGCACCACAAGTAGCTCGTTAAAAAACCACCTAAACACTAACCCAAAATCACCCTGACCACTTAATTCTTATGCAACCTCCTCAACTACTGTATTTGCAGGATATTGATTCTCTCAAAATCAAAGGTGAGCGAATGCAGGAGTGATGTCCAAGCGGCGAGTTTAAGTCGTCCCGTCAGAGCGAGCAAAACTCATATTAGCGCGAGCATTATCAAATAGGCAGCCTTATACGTTCGAGAAGCCATGCTGCCAAATTGAATACACGCGCTGAAATGTGTTTTGTTCGCTTTGACGGGACTACTTAAACTCGCCGCTTGCACATCACTCCTCCGTTCGCTCATATTTGCTTTTGAGAGAATCAATACCCAGGGTTGTGTTGATGATGACTGCTCAATCATTCCCTTCTCCACATATCACGATACCCAACTTTTATATAGGAGGAAATTACGACCGCCGAAGTATTTTTTACGACGATATAGGTTACCCGGTTTAACGAATGGCGCACAGTTTTAAAACAGTAAAAAACGCAATAGGACAAAAACATGTAGTATTACACACAGGTTGATTGAATTTAAAAAGTAGAGCATGAAATAAGTATGCCTCTGTATAACATTCAGAAATAGACTTGATTTCCTGATGCGTCTCAAATCGAGCATCTTAGTCAAGATAAGTTTAATATAAGCCCTTAAGCCCGATTTAAATTGGTCAAGGACAGTGGCAAGTACAGTACCAAGGACAGTGAAGTAAAAAAATAGAAAGATTTTTTTTTTGATGCAACTCGTAAGGCAACTTGACTCGCTACTACTGTACTATCCACTGCCCTTGGCTAATGTAAATCGGGCTTTAAGATTGCCAATGCCATAAAAAAAACCACTCGAACACCGTTACTCTAAATCACCCTATACCTCTTATTTTTTATTAAACCTCCTCAACTTTGTTAGCGTTGATGGTGACCGCTCAATCACTTCTATGCACCTACAATGACGTTACGTATTTAAATGTAAACAAAAAGCTACATGATATAGAATAGAATAGAAATGCTTTATTCGGTGCTAAAATAAAATGAACATAAAGAATAGCAAAAAAATTATAAAACAAATAGAGTAATTACAAACTTAGAGTATTTAATCTAAAATTAACACCGAAAAGGTCGCCACTCAGCATAGTGTCAGGCTTACTAGCCTTGACGCTGGTTTTCAGGGCCACCAGATTGAAGAGAGAGTAGAGCGCTCCCAATCCATCTCACTACTATTTATTATAAAAATATAGTTCGTTAACCAAGAGAAACAGGACACTGATCGTCAAAGCTCGACAAAAGAGTTTTTTGATTGGTTGCGTTTTGATTGGCCGTTTAACAGAGCCAGCGGTTTGATTTGTTTACATTTAGTTAATTACCTAAACAAATACATTGTACAGGCTGATTGTATTTTCAACTGTAATTGGGATTGTTCATATTTTTATAATTACTCTAATTCGAAAACCATTTCGAGGAATGGGGTTTAATAACCCCGTTCTACATTATTAAGTTTTTGAAATATTTATCTATTTTGGATATTTTGACAAAAGTACATTTAACCTTTGTTTGACTTTCGTTTTCGGCTTGAAGCCCTCCGAGGTGTAGCTCACGGGTTAGCCGAAAGCCGCTTGAAATAGTATGTTTTAATACACTATTACAATCACTTTTTATCATTAGATATCATTAAATTGTTGTAATTTATTAGAAATGCCAACGTAAATTTAAAATAATCATGTCATCCATAAAATGTCTGCTAAATAAATAAAGATATTAAAACAAAACTATTACGTCAAATACACAATTAATGAAATAGGTCTCTTAAAATTACTTATTCTTTCGAATTAGGTAATAAAAACCGTGAGTAATTTTTTTTGGTCTATCCCAATTTAAAATAAGGCTACTTTATAGGATATTAGGATATCGGGTCTATATCATCTGTCCTAATTTTTGTTAGTCATAATGTGTGTTAGGTCATATTTATCACAAGTTATCACGTATTTTTTAAGAAATAGTAACTTTTCAGGATTTTATATACCTATATCAAACCTCACCTAACGTCACACGTCAGATATTTAAGAAATTCGGAAAAGTTTAAGGTTCCAGCGCTTTAAAACTTATAACTACTTGCAAATTAGCAAAAGTAAAAGCTAGTAAATATTTCTGGCCCACTATACATATGAAACTACGGGTTATATCTTTAGAGTGTTTGTATTTATTCTTCTTTTGCACGCTCTGCAGCTCGATGGATTTTAAAATATGAGCTGGTTTTAGATTCATCCTAATAATTATAGACGTGACGTAGACTATAATATTGAAATCAAAGAAATGAGAGAAGGTTATTTTTTTAACATTATTTAGACGACAATAATAAAAAAGCAATCAGGTTTTTAAGGCTTGCGTTTTACAAGACTTGATTAACATCTTACTGTTTCTATGTTGTGTATTGCGACAACCCAAGGACAACCATAAATATAATAACAGTGTAAGTTACTAGGGATAAGTAAGTTTCATTTCTTATGAACCGCTAAGCCACTATATTTTACTTAGACCTATTTTATGTAGTACCCGACCCTTTAGGTACCTATTGCTGTATTATGATCACGGTTTCGCGAAATAAAATGTTTCGGGTTAAAATCGGGTCAGGCCAAGTGGACGTAGTTAAGGGAAAAGGCATCAATCCACCGTGACTCGCACTCGAGTAATTTGCAGTTTTAAGTTCACGGAGCATTTAAACAATGATAGATTGATTTTACACAAAATTATACTATGAAGAAAATGACCAAAAAATGTTTTTCTTTATGTACTTGTAAAAATAATTCGCAGTTTTTCATTACTTTTTGAGATATTAGGACTTAAGTGGGTTGGATCCGTTTTAAGAAAAATGGTTTTGCATGACACAGGTGACACTAGTTCTAGCTTGTTTTCAGCAGTAACGATCCAACCAATATGGACTGGATCTTTTTTTCGATTTCAAATAATATCCCTGCCATAGATGTGGGTTGGTTCCTATGTGATTTTAAAATAACTTGCCGCAATTATTTTCCGGATCCTTTTTGCTGATTGATAGTCTAGACCCCCCGGTTGTTTCGTGGATTGAGTCCTTTTCCCTTAACTACGTCCAATTTTACTTCGAAGTTTGAACTCAGGGTAGTAATTCTCTCATAAGCAAAGGTGAGCGAACGCAGGAGTGAAGTCCAAGCGGCGAGTTTAATTAGTCCCGTCAAAGCGAACAAAACACATTTCAGCGCGTGTATTCAATTTGGCAGCATGGCTTCTCGAACGTATTAGGCTGCCTAATTGAGAATGCACGCGTTAATATGTGTTTTGCTCGCTCTGACGGGACTACTTAAACTCGCCGCTTGGACTTCACTCGTGCATTCGCTCACCTTTGCGTTTGAGAGAATCAATACCCAGGTCTTTTAGGCCCGTTTAATCCAATCTTTAGATAATAGCGGCCTTTACACGGCACAGTTCGGACTGCGCATCTGGACTGCGTTCAATATATATACCATCCTAATCTCACAAAAAATCTCTTTCTTCATTATTCTTTGAATCTCATAATTTAAAAAAAGGTTGCGATACATAATTATAGTTACGTATTTATTAATTTAATTTCATAGCTTATTTTAAATGTATAGTTAGTCAACAACTTTAATTGATGTGCACCTTACAGAACCCTGTCATAACCCAAGTAACATTCCGGGTTATATACAGGGTGCCTCTGACCTTGGGGCTTTAAATGCAACGATCGATTCTACTCTCTAAACTGATCTACTTTTGTTCTGCAACATTAAAAAATAACTTAAGTTTAGATAACTAATTGATGTTAAAGTCTAATTGTAAAATCAGTGTATTAAATCATGGCCATATAATCACCATCTCATGGTACGGGGGCGACATTTTCTTAGTACGGGGGCTAAAGGAAAATGGAGAATTGGATCGCGTACATTGAAAATTACATTTAGTTTGTATGAAAAAAAAAAATTTAAAACGTCGTTTTTAAAAAGTTGCAGAACAAAAGATGCTCAGTTTTGCGAGTATAATCGATCCTTGCATTTAAAGCCCCATGGTCAGAGGCACCCTGTATAAGATGTCTAGTCGTTCACATGTACTCCACAAGCTGTGCAAGTCAGCAGTATAAGAGCTGTATAGCTTGCTATAATGCTCTTATAGAACGAGTTTGGGCACAAATTAGACAGCCTTAAGTTCACTATGGCTATACATTAGCAGTATAATAGCATTATAATAGCAGTTTAAGTAGTAACATCGGACTTAAGGCTGACTTACGGCACTATATGGGACGCAGCGTGAACCATACAACGTACATGAGTGTAATAAAGAGTAACAAGTGGCTAAATACACAGCCTTCACAGTTATAAAATCCGACAAAAGTACTCTAGTGCAACCTAAAGTTCACGTGTGTCCTAAATTATTTCTTTATTTTATTATTTTTATGGTTATTATATTATAGAGTGCTAAAGGTTGTCAAGAAAGACAATTTACAACTCCGGCGGATATCATTTGGATATAAATTTATGATATAACACGCGGTAAGTTACCTATTTTAAATACTTAATCATGTTAATGCCATGGGAATGCAACTTTATCGTGAAATGTATACATATTTACAGCTAAAATATTCACGCGCCTCTGTAAAAACGCGATATTCATTTTAAATTATTTAAAACTGGTTGAGAGGAAATCTAAAATTTTCAGTTTTTGATATTATATTGGCATTATAATTATACTACGGTAATTAATTATAACATGAAACCAAAACTCAAACGGTCTATCTGCTTATTTTGTGATAAATTTGCATGATAATTTTGGAGATTATTTGGTAAATATTTTAGGTTACGAGAACAAAATGGTGGAAATGAAATACGGCTATGTGAACTGTTATAACTCCAATTTAATGTTTGTGGGATAAGTGTTATAGAATATCACATGCACATTCGTGTTCAGCTTACAGCAAATAAGAGTAGAATTTGTGGACAAATAAACTGCTATTGATTTTAATGGACAAAACATATAGTCCTTTTAACAGCCTACAGTGCCCATGTGAACCATTTAAACACTTCTGTACAGTAGTAAAAAAAGGTTATTTTAATGATCACAAACAAGTCCTACTACAGCTACTAGCTGTATAACAGTCTAAAACAAGTAAACATACAGCCTTTGGCTTTATAAATGACCACGTGTGTTCTATTAAAATGCTAGCTCTATAACATCGTACAAGTAGGCCTTTAAACAGTGGGTGCCGTATCTCTACCCTCCTATAAAGCTCTTAGTCAGACGGCTGACTAAAGGATAGTTGTTAGAGTATTATAACACCAACAATCGTATAAAAGTATAACTCTACACTCATATAAGTCCCTTATACAGGTATAGGCGTTATTAATCGCAATAATACAGCTTATACATCACGAGTGAACTGTAATAATGCTTCAAGTACACCTAGGAACTAAATGTGTACTCTTAAATGGAGTAAAATGGTACTTGGGAATGACAGCGTCAAGTCTAAAGAAATAAATTACGTCAAAATTAACGATTTTTTTTCTGCAACAGGGTTCTATGGGTGCTCAACAATTAAAGTTGTTGATCGTACCGTAATGCCTGTCACCTTTAGTGTTTTCACCGAGCGGTCCCAATGCAAGACCAGCGTTGGCTTCACAGCCAGCACATGCTGAGTTGGAACCGTTTTCACAACACTAGCACTACATGTCGTTCGTCTCTTTTCATTTTTGTTTGATCTTAGTGTTATTGTTGTAAATAAAAGTTTTTTTGCCTTTTTTTCTTTTTTCTAAACACTAATTTTATCTCTTATTTTACTTGAAATTTCAAACGCGGAACGCTTGAAAAATACTAAAGCTACCAAATTAGGTCATTCCAGAAACCAACTGACATACTTTTCTAAGTTGCATTAATGTGGAGTCAAATTACAATATTTCCCAGTGAATTTGGAAAAGTCGGTAAATCAGGCGAAGGCACCTGTCGTTCGCGGCCTTTATTAAAAAAGTTCCTATTGTTTCAAGAGGAATTTAATTCACGAATTTTGACCTTGTTGGAATTAATCCGAACTCATTAATTCTGAATTCAGGTCCTTTAGTCTCTGGCCTGCATTATGCGGGGGTATTCGATTAATTTTGATTCGAAGTTATAAGACTTATAAGTAAATCTATGGAGCGTTGGACTTGGGGTTGGGGGATGAAAAAAAATGTAATATTGAATCGGAATTTTAAGGCGTTCCTGATTTTTTTTGTAATTTAGTGTCACCGTCGGATTTAACGTGAGTCTATGATCAAATTTCAACCAATTCTTAAATTATTGTTCATTTAGATGTCAAACTATTCATTCCGAAGAACAAAGACAGCTAAATTTACTTTATAAAGGACTAATGAACGCCATTCACGGAGTAATCAGATGCTGCATTATGCTGGGTCATGATCGACGGCGCTGGGTTTGTAGTGGGTTTTCAGGGTAGTGATTCTCTCAAAAGCAAAGGTGAGCGAATGCAGGAGTGAATGTCCAAGCGGCGAGTTTAAGTGGTCCCGTCAAAGCGAACAAAATACATTTCAGCGCGTGTATTCAATTTGGCAGCATGGCTTCTCGAACGTTGTTGGCTGCCTAATTGAGAATGCACGCGCTAAAATGTGTTTTGCTCGCTCTGACGGGACCGCTTAAACTCGCCGCTTGGACATTCACTCCTGCGTTCGCTCACCTTTGCTTTTGAAAGAATCACTACCCAGTTGGCAATCGATGCTCTTACTTTGGTAATTAAATTGTAGGATAGCAACAAAGACTGTTATGCAGACCTCCGAATATAGACGGGGCAAAATTATGACAGCTAGGTATCGCCCATATCGATAAACTCAATTATCAATGCTTTTCCCATATACTAGTAAAGTATTAGTGTAGTGTAGTAGTGTCTTAAGTTTATGTACGAATTTATTTGTAATTTTTTTTTGTGCAATGAAGAATTTACATTCATACATACAAAGTTAAAAAATATAATTTTAATGAAATTATGCAAGTAGTAACATAATTCTGGTCATTCTTTATTTTAAAAGGATTTTTGAACCTTCTCTCATCATCATCATATTTTTTTCCTCATAACAATTTCTGATCGTTTATTTTAACAATATTAAATGGGACAGTAATTCTGAAACACTCACTGACGAAAAAATATGATAATGAGTGAAGGTTCAAAAATCCAACCAGAGGGCTTAATGTCTAACACACTCGCAATCGCAACCGGCTTGAAAGTGGAGCAATTGTTTTCATTTTGTATGCAGACAAGCCTTCGATTTTCAAAATAAAAACGATCGTGATTGCGAGTGCGTTAGACAATAAGCCCTCGGGATTATGTTGCTACTTTATTTTATTGGCATTCTTTCAATAAAAAATATTTTTATAAACAAAACTTGGAGCGATCCCTAGCTGTCATTTAATTTTGCTCTGTATATTCCGAGGACTGCGCCTCTATTCTAGGCGGTATAAACGATATCGTAGTTTACCTGTTAAGGTATTGTTATGACGTCAGCCGTCATTACTGTCAAGAAAATAAGAGCTATCAAAACGTTGACAATACGATAACAGGACAAAAACAATATTGTTTTTACCGTGTTGAATAGAGGCCCTGGTCATGTATTTGAAAAGTGGCCAGTATTAATCTAGTGATCGGTTTGTACACACAGCAACACACCTAACTAACCATTGGAGGCAGAGGCGAGAGAAAATATCAATGCTTGACAGGGATGTAGATATTTTTTTCATATTAAATGTATTTACATCCCTTTCAAGCATTGACACTTATTCTCAGCTCCGTCTTTAATGGTCAGTTAAGTGTGTGGGCGACTGTACCACTAAAGTTTGGGCACCTATTATTTTATCAAAACACTTTTCAACGAATATTTTATTACACAGAAGTTTCATTTTACTAAAAGGCATTTCTCACCGCGTGATATCACCACAGATCTATTGAAAATAAACATATTTTGTTATGTAACGTAATACTCTGTAGTGCATTGTAGGCGAGGTATTTAAATATTGAAACCACGGCGTACTTTTAGTACAAAATACTTTATACCTCTACTATAAACTCATTAAACTTTATATTATGTTCATGTTTATTTTGAGGTCCTCATAACCATTATAAGAAAATAATATACACACAAACTTAATCAAGAACATTATTTAAAGTATTTAAAGGTAAATGCATCTTAACACGGTAAGATGTATAAATATGAGTAAAAAACACGAAAGTTTAAAAATAAAATATTGTTTACAATTAAAGCTAACTCCGTTTGATTACCAAAAGTTCGTGTTAGGTTACTGACGCCTATTTAACATTGAAGTTAATTTATCAAAGGTATAATTTTACAAAAAACTATCTGTGTCAATGGTTTATGTCCGATTTTATTTAACAATTTTACTTTTAATTAGATAGAACTGGTGTCAATGATGTATACCTACTTACGGGATACCAAGTAATAAATGAAAAACAAAAAACCCGACTGCAATAAAAAAAACAACTGAAAAGCGATAAACAAGCTCTATAATCTAAAGAACATTGTAAAAGCAATGTACCTACTTATTGATATTTATAAGAATTAAAATTTAATTTCTTTTCGGTGCGTTCTGTAAGGCTAAGGATTTGGCTACCAACAGTCACTAGGCAAACACATACTGAAAAAAAACCTACTACACACATTAAAGAAAACTTTAATATTAAATAAAATAAAGTTATGTAGTTATTACAGTACCTATAATACAATGTTTACATAATATACATAAGTATATACATTAAACCGATAATTAAGAACGTCGTCAGGGTCAGGTTGATCTAGCGATGGAGCCAGAAGTTGGCCAGTACCACTTGTACCTACCTTAAATTGGTTTCAAAAGCAAAGCAACGAAAGCCTGCCTTATTTTCTTTGACAGTCACTTTATTTCATTTAAAATGCCCGAAAAACAATATCTGTTAATACCGAGTCATAATTACCAATAATAATAACCAAACACTCATTTTTATTAATATTATAACCGTGTAATAAAGGCACCATTAGATAACATGTTGGCCTCAAGGGTCGAGTAAGGCCGGACGTTCGCGAGCCCTATATTGCATATTATTACCAAGTGTACGTTCAACATGAGTGGATATAAAGTAAACAGCTTTTGAACCTGTTTAAAATTATTCTCACAGGAATGAAAGTTTTTTCTTTTCATCTCTATTGTTTGGTAAAAAAGAATTTCCCTATATCTAACTAGCGGGCTGAAAATGGCATTTTAATCACTAGTGGGGAAAGTACACACACTCAGCCATTTTTGACTGCCTTGCAGACCATGGATTAATCGTACACAATCTGATTTGCCATTCAAACATATTTTTTTTTACTTTCACATTTAATTATTATTGGTAGGAGGATCAATGCTTGTAATTTAAAAGGTTGTCTTACCCCAATCCGGAACACAGCTGATGGCTGCTTAGAGGCTGATTAAAAGTAAAGATTGTGATAGAGATCCTAACGGACGAAATACTAAAGAAGGAATAAAAAGCCTAGAAGCACTAGACAAGAGGCATAACGCAACGTAATCAATTTAACATTATTGAATTTTTAAGACCCTCTTTTTGTCTTGTTTTGTCCCACTGCTGGGCAGAACCCCCTTTTTCATTTATTTATTTTCGAAAACTATCAAAATCTAGGATATTGACATAAGCGCTTAACGCCACCGTCCGGCAGCTCACGTCAATCCTATATTTTCTCGATAATAATAACAGTTTGCAGAATGCATTTTGTCTAAAGCTGGGCATTCACGGACGCGCTGTTTGTCTCGGCGACAGATAGAGTGTATACAACTGTATGGGCGTAATATTTTGACTACGCCTCACCGGTGTGACATTACGGAGCAGACTGATTAGAAAATGGCATTCAGAGAGCCCATTCACGATGATGCCATTTGGCCTGGCGTGGCGGTGACGTGGCGTGTTGCAATATTGAATTTTGACATTTACGATAGTTCCATTCATATGCCGCGTTGGCGGGTCGCGCTGAATTTCCGTCCATTTGAAAAAACCATTTGGAAATCCAACGGACCGTGACAAGTACTTTTAAATGCTACAATTTTGTCATTTACTGATCGATTTTGGCGTGGCGCTGCTCCATTCGACTTTTTGGAGCAATCGTGAATGCCCGGCTTAAGGCTACCGGTAGCTTAGGGTTGCCAATGAATTTGCATTTTGTATCATTCAGACAGTACTCCAAGTAGGAACACGTATCGCCGCCGCAACATCTGTTACCGCTCAGGATCCGCGGATTACTGCGTTACTAGTAGTTATCCTCCCGCATTAGCCTCGCAAATGACATTCGTAAAGTCATTATTATACGTTGATGCTCATTACAGATCGACTTTCGGACTCTAGCTTCAAAATTAAGATTTGCATTCAATTTTTTTCAGTAGTCTTTTGCGGTTTGCTGATTTATAACGAGCTTAGTATATTAGTATTTTTAGAGTTGTTGGTAATTCTGTAGCTCTACCTACCCCACTCTGGGAATGAAGGGATGAGTTAATGTTTTTATGTAGTAAATAAAGTTAGAATAATAGTTAGATATAGTTAAATTACATATTCCTTCACCACTTTTGGGTCTTAGCATGCTACAAATAAAGTCAAAAAGTGGTAGAGGATTTTCTTGGTCCACTATACAAAGCGTCTTGTAAAATTATGCTATCATTATGAACTATCTATGGATGAGACCGCATTAAAATCAGTTGAAGATATATAGGCGTGTATAGAGGGACGGCGAGAAGCGACGTCGTTTCATAAGTACTATGAAAAGATAACCACTTTTGATATCAAGGCAATACTTTAGTACCCTCGATGCAGTTTTAATATCGTTTATCTACACTCATATCATAAGTTCTCTATAATGCGTTCAGAATCCGTAGACAATGACCAGCATTACTTGATACAATTTCACTATGATATGTTTTCTTATCTGTAGCTGTAATGAAAAGTTAAAATTACGATACAACTTTTGATAAAGTAATGTTGTTCAAATTTGGAACGTCTTCCAAAACCAACAAAATTCAAACAGGGGGCCAATTCTAGTATCAATTGAACGTCGACTCGGTATATTTGAAGTAAAGTGTCGTACGCCATTTTGATTTCGAATGACATTAGAACAGGGACTTTGTTAGTTTGTCTATGATTTAAAAAAAACATTCATATTCGTGACACAGGTTAGCTTTGCCGCCATGTTTGTTCTGCCGCCTACTGAACGCATCTTAGAGTACTTATAATATGTGTGTAGATAAAGTAATGTATGTAACTGTACATAATTAGGCCTTAAAACAGTCGTGTGATCTTATTATGAAACTCGCCTTCAGCTTGTTTCATAAAACCACACTCGTATTTTAAGGACCCTCTTTATGTATCAGTTACATAAAATACTATCGTCTTACAAAACCGTCTTGAGGTTATCAACAGAATGTCAATAATGGTACGCTGATTCTAAAGTTACTATTTGAACAGTTTATCAGAATTTATTGTCATGATAATAGCTTGTGTAAATAAACATAGCAAATACTACTAGCTTCAATTGGTTGTTGCCCGGTTGCCTATCATAAGTCGGAATTTTTGTTCCTGTTTGATTTGTATGAATTTTACATAATTTAGAAATGCTATAAAACAAGCCTAACCTGACCTGCAGGTTGTATAAAAGTATGTCTTTAAACATAATGGAAAAAGCAGTATATTTTACGGACTTATAAACGAAAATTCCTAACCTTACCCATTATTATTAGGTAGATGCTTGTAGACCAAATCAAGTCTCATTAAGTCTTCAAGGCGAGGTTTGAAAAAAGCAGCCGGAATCTTTTTTTTTTCTCTATCATTTGCCTGAATTTCAATTGCCATAACTGTATCACTTGCCATAATATTAATTTACCGTAAAGGATTTTTTTCTGAAGCTGAACTATTCAGAATTGTTGTAAAACAAACCTAACGTACCTCTGGGCTCTATACGATGGCATGTAAAAATTACATGGAAGGTTTACAATTTCAGAAAAAATGTCTTTGTGGCAAATGAATATTATGACAAGTGATACAAATTATGGCAAATAAAATTCGGGCACTCGAAGTGATCCGCTTTTTTATGGCAAGAAGGCGCACCAGCATAGCTGATGGTTAGTGAGATCTGAGACTCATAGATACCCAAGACTATAATCTCAAGACTGCAATCCTAAGACTTCAAATGCGATGCAAACCCTGAGGACTAAGATGGAATGCCTCTATGCTAGTAATTTCACCGGTTGACTTATCCTGACCTCTGCTGCGGTGGATGATGTGGATAAGATGGTAGGTAGTGATCTATACGGACCTTGCAGAAGGTCTTTCTACCACAAGGTAAATATACATACACATACATAAACTCACGCCTTCATTCCCAGAGTGGGGTAGGCAGAGCCACAAACTCACCAACAACTCCAAAAACTTGTTGATAATTCTGTGACCACATTTTGCACAACCAGGCTAAGATGTTATCCAGTGTATTAGTGACAGGTTGCAAACCCATCGCCTAACAGCACTACACAGCCTTAAGTCCCTTAGTCGTCTCTTACGACATCCAGTGGAAGATTTGGAGTGGCAACATTCTAAACCCGGCACCACACGGGCTAAATATTTATGCACAAGGTAAATATTTATGTCTAAAAGGTTATAAGAGTTTAGTTTATCACGTGTCTCAGGAATGCTTCGACTAATTTATGACGTTCTTTTGTTTAACTTTGTATCATCTTATAATTGCTTAGTTTCTAAATAAACGTAACAATAATAAATATTTGTTTGTAATGTTTACTTTACCGTTGGTTGCTTCAGTATTACCAATGATAATTAAGTAAATTAAGAACACATTGCAACGACAATTTTTATTTTCAATACCATACGTCCAAAATTGAGAATATCTTTAGATAGAATGGGAATGATCGTGAACCTAAAGATTGAAAGATCCAATGGATTGACGATGTTGCATGCAACGATGATGCCATGGCGGAACCTGGGTAAAACCAGTATTGTCTTTGATATTGTAATCGTATCGTTTTTAACTCGGCCGCCATTACTGTAAAGTAAAATAGAGTTGATAATATGATAACATGTCAAAGGCAATATAGTTTTACCTGGTAGAAAATGCCCAACCCGTTTAGTTTAAAAAAATCTCGAAAAAAAGTCAGTTTCCAAAAAATTAAGCAACCAAATATTTTGTAAGTGTGAAATCGGTTTATTCCTATATACGTTAAATTTTTATGCGGATTATTAACTTTTTGACAATACAAATGTACATGACCTAAATGCCCTTCATCTAAGATCATTACCCTATCTATACGCTTTGCTTTGCTTTTACTTTGCATTGTGGGGTTTTCCATGCAAATAAGTATCATCTTAGATTTATTTCTTCCTGTCTTCTGGTTACTTATCATGCTTTATTAAACAAACTAAAGGATTATTGTCTTGCGTAATTAAGGAAAGAGTAAATATGATGTATTTTAATAGATAAATAGATGCAACGTGGTTATTTAGAATGATTGTTGGATAGCACCATTCTAATTTAAAATGTCTTCTTAAACGGTAATCATAGTTGAGAGCACTTTGTGCTTTTAATTCATTCCAATTAACATCTTTTATATTCATCAGTTGTTATAGTGCTATGAGATGCTTGAGAAGTGTTTGTATAATGAAGTGTTATAAAGAAAATAAGTGTTTTTTTTAGTTTTGTTGAGATCTTTTATTGATTTAGTGTAACAACAATTACAATTAACGAAACAATGACAACCGATAATCATGTGTTAAAAAAAGGTTCAATATATCGGCAATGGACAGTCGGATTTGTTGGTAAGATTTATCATCTGTCTTTCAAAATCATGCGATTATAATTGCGATTATAATGAATACAATCACATAATTTAAACTTGAATGATTGATAATTTATACTTGTTATTGGTTTTAAGAACATCGGCTTTATTTTAATTCAATAAAATAAAGTAAGACCAAAAATAGTACCCTGAGTGACTCCATTCCTTTTTTTTATTTTCTTGCTATGCTTTAACCTGTCTTTTCAATTATTTTGTGAAAAAATATTATTTGTGGTCACAAGAAAAAATATTCTTATGTACATATAAAACTGACAGGTGAAAAAGAGCATCTTTGTACAAAGAATGAGAGAAGAAAGGGAAACTGAAGAGAGATTGTATACACGAGTAGTATTACTAACCAATCCAAGCACAATAGGGAGAAACTCAATTATTAGGGCGAGAATGTTCAATCATATTTATATCCTTAGAAGAAATACAATTAAAGAAAAATGCGTTAAGGGGCTTCTAAACGGGCCATAATTTCACTGCAATATGTGGCCGGCAACTATTGGTGTCCCTCTCTAACTCGTATGTTAGAGAAAGACACCAATAGTTGCCGGCCACATATTGCAGTGAAATCATGGCCCGTTTAGAAGCCCTTTATAATTAGACCTTAAATAATCGGTACGAGTAGTTTTGAAATAAAATTATAATATATATATCTATAACATATCTTAATTATTAATTATTTTTCTTGTTTTCAAATAACATCATGCTTTGAAATATCGAGCGACCATTTTTTTTTCAATACCTTAGTTATCTGTCACAATATCTTCATATGAGACGTAATACAAGTACCTTAGGGTAATTGTTTTGTTATGTGATCTTTCAGCAACAATCACAGTCCTCACATATGGTCTGCAAAGCGGGTGGATGTCACCATTCATCACTGTGCTTCAGTCAGAGAATAGTCCATCTGGATACCCACTGTCTAGTTCTGAAATATCCTGGATTGCCAGTGGAATCAGTGTCTTGGCCATCTCTTCAGCAGTTATATTTAGTTACATAGCAGACTCTATTGGAAGGCGTTTGACGTTAATTTTAATCGCCGTGCCACAGATAGTAAGTTGCTTTTTTATTTTAAAATGAGTTTATTCAATCACAAAATAAATGTTTTCTTTATTTGAAGCACTTAGTGCACAAAATAATGTTTTTTTATCGATATCTCTTTATTCATGCACTGATTACATAAAAAATATGAAATTGTCACTCCTTGCCATATTCATTTGTGTTTAAACCTATTTTTATTATCACGTGTGTTGAAGTAGAAAATAAATTTAGATTTTTGTACAAAATCTTAAGCATTATGTTAAAATAAATAACCATATAAATAAATATGTAAATAAAAGGGGACAGTCTCACACCAATATAATTGTGATTATTTATTTAAGTGACTTAGTCGGATCTAGTAAAATTGAAAAAAAATCGCGAAACATGAATGTTTCATACCAATATTTTAACCAAAAGACAGTATAGTTTATTACAAGTAATGTTATAAATTATTTGATTATTTTCTTAAGTAACGGTTTTTTCCTTATTCCAGTTCGGTTTTGCCCTGAAATTGATATCAGCTCATCCAATTAGCCTGATAGTCTCCCAAGCGATGTGCGGTATAGCCGGTGGCGGCGTGTACTGCGTCGTCCCAGCGTACATAAAAGAGATATCTCAGGACTCTCTCAGAGGTATCCTCGGTTCTGCTGGAATCCTCCTTCAGGTAAACATTTAATTGTAGATTTTTTTGTCAAACTGCCCTCTATTCCAGAAAATATTAAAAGAATACTAATGACAAAATTGGTAACTTTTCTGAGGAGAATAGTAAAAAAATACCAATTTTTGCACCCTTGTGATGTTTGTAGGATAGACGCAGAGCAGGGTCAAGGTAAATTGATATGCGTGATAAACTAATAACAAGACACACACTTACGCTAAATCTTTCACGGTACACTCTGTCAAACTATGGAATGGGCTACCGCTGGACTTAAGGCAGTCTCAGTCAGTGACTTCGCTTAAGGAGAAGTTAAAAAAGTTGTGGTTGGATGAGTAGTTTTTGCCGGTTTATTTCTTTAAGGCAGACTAGTCAGTAATGTTTAATTTCGATATTATGTACTTGTTTATATGTATGTTATACCTACATAAATATATAAATATGTATATGTACATATTTATATATTTATGTAGGTATAAGTATATATATATATATATAATTTTATGCATAGTTTATGGATGTTTGACTGTAGAAATATTCATTTATTTACTTTTTGTGCACTTTCTTGTTATTTTGCCTATCCTCGTACAGTTTCCTCAGTCATGATCAGGTTAACTGGAAGAGATCCCTTAAAGGGATAAGTTCGCCATTGTACATGTTAATCTTAAGTTTATGTACGAAATGATTTGAAATTGTTTTTTTTTTGTGCAATAAAGAGTTTACATACATACATACATACTAATAAAGAAAGTAGCTATTAATTATGACATATTACATAGTCAAATATTTCAAGTTCCAGTTTATTTTAATTGGTTAACGATTCTAAAACCTAAAATATTATTTATCGTTAAAAAAATTAAGTAGAAACATTAGAAGAACAACAATAGTGCCCGGAGTAACTCCAACACCAACATTTTTCGAGATTGTTTCACAGACTAAATACATAATCATGTTTTGGGATTACAGAGCCTTGGTATAGCAATAATGTATGCGATGGGCGCATACATGGACTATTACACAGTACTTTGGATTGTGGTATGGCTTCCCATTATAAATGTCATTGGGTTATTTACAGTTCCTGAGTCACCCGCATACCTTGTGAAGAAAGGAAAAGTTGAGGTCAGTCCTAAATAAATATTTACGTAGACAATTCAGATTCGGGTCAGAGAGTTACTCAAACTAGTTGGTTACATTTAACATTACCTTTACTTATAATTTTACATATTCCGAAAGTTAGAGAAGAGTATAAACGTTTGGACACTATAGTAGAGAGAAGTTTAACACTGGGTATGATTCATGATTGTAAATACGTAACAAATAAATGCTTATTACTATAAAGTTTTTTTTTTAGGAAGCAACAGAAGTAATGGCTTGGCTAAGGGGAGTCGACATAGTCGACAAGGAAGTTGAAAGAGACATTTCACTGACAAAAAGCGAAATAGCCGCATATGACAATTTGCCACCTATCTCTTTTAAATCTGTCTGTAAGTTTTTTCCTGTTTTTAGTAAAATAAACAAGACGTACCGAATTTTATAATCTAAAAATAAGTTAATTCATAATATTTAATCTCTGTACTTTTCTCTGCACGGGGATTGAAAAAACCGGTCAAGTGCGAGTCGGACTCGCGCACCGAGGGTTCCGTATTGAAGATAATATGCTTGGTAACCGCAAAAGAAAATACTCATTTTGTTATAAGCTTTGTTTTCCAGGCAATAAGGTAGATTTTGACTAGCCTAAATTTTAATACAGATTTTCTAGTTTTTTTGTTATTTCTCAAAAACTGTAAATAATGAACACTTTATTTTATTTTTCCCAGAAAATATAAGTAATTATCTATACGTCAGGATTTTTTTCAGAATTTTTGATTAATAAACTTCGGAGATAAGGGGGGGGGAACGGTCATTTTTTGTAAATTTTTGACTATAAATCAAAAAGTACACCACAAAAAAAATTCAAAAAAATAGTTTTGGAATGGGCAGATTAAGACCTTTCATATGACACCCCTTTTGCTATAATCGAACCACTTTCATTTTTGAACCCCCCATTCTAGACCCCTTTTCAATTATTAATAAAATTAATTTCATATTTTTTTTACTACAAATAGATGCGGGCAAGCAAGTTGTACAACTATGCCAAATTTCAAGTTGATAGCATTTCTAGTTGCTGAGAAAACCTGCTGTGACATACAGACAGACAGACAGACAGACAACGAAGTCTCACCATAAGGGTTCCTTTTGTACCATTTTGGTACGGAACCCTAAAAATGACCCTTACAGAAGTTATACTCATTCCATAATGTTTCCAATAATTTTCTATTTCCTTTTTGTACACGTGATGTAGGAAAATACGTTTATTTATAAACAGAAAAGTTAATCCTTTTTTCCATTACAGTGGCAAATAAAGCATCAAGAAAAGGTCTTGCCTTATCATTCCTTATGATAACGATGTTGGATTTGGGAGGCAACTACGTCATCCTTGCTTATGCTTCGGTTATCATCAGAAACGCTGGAGTAACGATTGCACCAGACTTGCAGGCGATTTCATTCCCGACTCTTATGACAATAGGGTCATTTGTATCTACTTTGACTGTAGAAAAGTGTGGAAGAAAGGTTGGTCCAATAATTAGAAATGATGTATGATTTAAATCTATTTGCATTTTAAGTTCATCTTTTTAACTCTTTATAAAACATGTCAGGTGTTTTAAAGTCACCTATGTTCATCAGTTTATACCATAACATTAGTCTTTGTGTCTGAACTTTCGTAGCTCTCAAATAGATACGTCGATTTCAATGCTGTTTCTATTTGAAAACTACTTTTTATAATTCTAAGCTTGGTTTGATGTAATACAGATTTTGCCCGTTGGTGCCGTTGAATAGTAGCAATAACATCGGGTTTTGGAACGCATATGTTATTTACAAAAATCAACCAAACCAAGCTGCCAGAAGAAAAGAAACCTTCATTTTATCATTATTGTTTTATTTTGCAGCCTTTAATCATAGTCAGTGTTATATTAACTGGCACCCCGCTAGCAGTCCTTGGCACTGCGATTATCATTCAAGAGCAAGGAGGATATTTTCCGCCATGGTTGCCGGTATTATGTATTGGAGTCTGTCTGTTTGCTAGCGGGCAGCACATGGCTTTACCGTTCATAGTTATGTCTGAAATGTTCAGTATTCAGGTAATTATCAATCTAGTTTGCTCAATCTATGTGGAATTTTCTATCCATGTCACAGATAACTAAAGGTTCTTCATCAGTTACATTTTATTGAGTTTCATTTATTTTTATACTGTAACTAGGTTTAAGTTCCAACACTATCATGTAAGTATCATTATTTGGTTTTGCATCATCTGCAATAAGAAATTCATTTTGTATTTTTAATAACTATTGATTTGACAAACAAATCTATTTTGATAGACTACCTACCTGACGCTAGTGTTGTTCCTCTACTTGGAATAAATTCTAACACCATTAATTATTTTAAATTGTATCTTAAATCAGTCAAATAATTACGTACAATTCGATTATCTATATTCCCTCGGAAATAGTTTAACTTTTCGGAATAAAAAGTAGCCTTTTTGCTATATTGCAGACTATAATTTACCTCTTTGCCAGATTTAATTCAGATTTATACAGCCGCCCTGGCGTGATTGATTAAAAAAAAAATATCCATCCAAACTTTCACTTTTTTTTACAAAAACACTCTTCGCCAAACTGCAGTAACAGTTTGTTGGCGAATATTAAAAACACTCTTAAGATATCTATCTAGATATAATGTTTATATGTATCTAAACTCTTTATTGCACATAAACAATAACAAGACACGTTTGCATCAATATAGGTAATAGTAGTAAGATTGTCATTTGTTTTTTCTAGCTAAGGTCAAAAGTGCTGGGTACCCTGGTGACCTATGGCTGGTCTCTCTGCGCCCTTCAAACCGTCATCTTCACACCCGTTGCCAAATACCTCGGGATGCATTCGATCTTCTTCATATTTACGTTTGTCAATTTCTTCGGAGTTATTATTTTCTGGATTTTCATGCCGGAAACCAAAGGCAAAACATTGGCTGAGATCGATAAAGAATTAGAGGGAAGAAAAGATTGATAAAAAATAATAATTTGGAATTTGTTTTATTTTTATTATTTCCTACATGAGTATGAAAAATGGTTTGAAGTCCTTCAAGGAAATAGGAAATATTAACTTGAAATTTAAAAAGTAGTTATTTCATTTCATTGCTTTATAAGGTAAATGCACCGATTATGGACGGTAATCCATTCAAAAACAATCCCAATAAAAAGAAATGTTATAGAACGCTAATGCCTTACAATTGGATTGGATTGGAACAATAGTTCGGGCATACCTCTATTAGAATTAATTATGTAGTTCGAATGTGTCTTTTAGATCGGTTAAATAAGGAACATGAATGTTTTTTTTACAGCTTCAATAAACGCTGATTCATGTAACAAACAGGTAAAGATATAATAAGCCAACAAAGATTTGTTCCTATCTCTTTCTAGCAAAACAAAATTTTACTTGGAGTTTATATATGGCTGAACTGCATAATGACGTCACTGGTGCACATCGGATCTCTCTGTCTAATAAGCAGTTTAAAATGCTTGTATCATCCGTATTTCTGGACCGATTTTAATTTTAATTTCACTTTCGGTGATGTCTTTTACGGTATTTTTATGTTTTGAGGACAAATGCGATTTAAAAATACATACATTATTCCCTATTGTTATTGTTCATCACTGGAGCACTGTCCATGATGGGTGCATTTACCTTATTCGTATCTTTTTATATCTTTAGCCAGTTGAATTTTCTTTTTTACTTTACCACTCAGAGAAGTTTAGTCCTTGGGTACCTATTCATGTTTCTTCTGCTAAACGCCTTGACGGATTTAAAAATGCGGCGTATTAAATAGAGTTTTAAGTATCTCATAGACATGTTAAATTTTCTAGGCTACAAATGCGTAGCCAAACTTAAAGACTAGTCTAATATGGTCTTTTTCAATTGATTATGGCCAACATCGAGCAACACGGCCTTCCTAACGGAAGGGAGTCGCCGTAGCTATGAATTTTACAGTCATATTTTTTAATCTTAGTCATTTTTTGCAATCCATAATAAATAACGCTTGTCCTGAGGCATTTCAAGTCCGAATTATCATTAAAATTTTCCCTAAAATAGTTTTCAGCTGTCATACTATTTATTAAGTCTTCAAAAAATACCAGCGGTTAGATTACGTAAAGGTTGTATTGTTACAACACAACAACAACTTTAGAGTAATCGAAAATATAGACTAGCGATGCATTAGGACAAATGACGATTAGGGATTCCAATTATACAGACCCCTCTTTTGATTGAAGTGTATTTAAACCGATTACACACATTGAAGGCTGAAGCTTTATAAACTTGCTAAAAATGATCAAACTACGTAAACCAACCAACTTTGATCAAATTCCAAGTATAACAGGAGTTTTTATAGAAACTAAAAGACAAAATAATAAAATAAAAAATGCAATAATCGGTTTTTCTTCTTCTATCGACTTAATTAATTAGAAATAAATGAGACCTTTAGTTTCCCGTAGGTAAATAAATTATAAACACTATGATCAAAGTTAAATAACGAATGGGGTTACTTTGAAAACAGAAAAGTACGTAAAGTCTGAAGAAATGCAGAATAAATGTGTTTCTTTTTCGATATCACCAATTTAATTTGCTTAATATAACACAACATTCAAATAACATGGTGTTTTTGCATAGCATAGGTACATTTGAAGTTTTTCTACCTCAAAAATCAAGACAAAAAGCACACTAACCAATCATATTTTTTTCTATACGAAAAAATACAGTAACACACGCACTACTTTAACTTTCTTTAAGAGCAACTGTCGCCGTTACCAGTGGCGAAAAAAATAATATGGAGGCGTATTCCAACTCCTCAAAAAATACATGATTGTGTAAAAAGGTAGTTGCTATCAAAGTCACCCCGTAAATCAAGTAACCCGGGTTTACGGTACTATCAGCCCAATGGTACCCTGACCCATCATAGAACTGTATCACAGTGACACTATAGAACAATTGGTTTGCACTTCCCACGACTTGAATCCTAACGCCACTGTGACACAGTTCTATGGTCAGGGTTCCATTGAGCTGATACTACATTAATCTTAGGCTAGTCCATATAAACCCCAGCTTCAAAACTATTACCCCAGGGTTCGATACGTTTCACGTAATAGGAAATCGATAACGAACGTCAACTTCACCCCTTTGCAAGTGAGTGAGCGGCGGTAGGGGACCACACTGCTAGGAAATACCAAGTTTCCAGCATACGTGGATGATATATTAGCCTGCGCTATTGCGGCCAAAGGAATATGTGTGATTTGATTATCATGCAGAAATAACTTTGTTATATTGCACTAGTGGTTTTTAGGGTTCAAAAGGAACCCTTATGGTGAGACTTCGTTGTCCGTCTGTCTGTATGTCACAGCAGGTTTTCTCAGCAACTAAAAATGCTATCAACTTATAATTTGTCATAGTTGTACAACTTGCCGGCATATGTTTTTAGTAAAAAAAAATGAAATTAATTTTATAAATAATTGAAAATAGAAATGGAATGGAATGGGGGGTTGAAAAATGAAAGTGGTTTGATTATAGCAAATGGGGTGCCATATTAAAGAGCTCAATCTGCACATTGGGTTTTTTAACGTGTGTTTGCAGGTTTAACGTGTGTATAAATTATACATCAATCGATGCCGTCGATCGGCGATCGATCGATTGGTCTGGTAACACCCTTAGACAAAAAGCCCTCTGATTATGATTCTAAATTTGAAAACCTTAGATTCTCCTACCTACAATCAACTTCCAATAAAAAAATCTCCGACTATATTTTATTCCCGACTCTTGACCGTTCCACATTCCAGTCACGACCTCCACGACTGCACGCCAATCCCTAACATTGAATTACTAGAAGTACAGCAAAGCGGATGAAAATTCCGAACATTCAACTTTCTTCATTCGAGGTAGACGAGTCAGTGAATATTTTTTTAGAAAATATACCGGTGATTATAAAGCTCGTTTTAGGTTTTTAAGTGGTGGTAGAACTTTATGCAGGGACTGTTAGAGATGTGTTAAGCATAGTTGGTAGTAAACCTGCCTAGGAAGCTAGTGGTCCTGGGTTCGAATGCCGGTTTGGGTTTTTTATGTATTGTATTTATTATTATTATTATTATTATTATTTATTAAAATTTATTAATGAAAACAATTAAAGCATATTATTATCAATACAACATTGTCCCACAAAACTGTTTACACGGTTTGACTGCGGGATCTTAGAGTCTCTTTACTAGGATATAACTTTACTTAAAATTAATTTTAAAATTTATATAATACCAAAGAGATTTAATATTATAGGTAATAGAGTGGGCATCGGAGACATTTTCATAGAAAAACTTTGATCATAAGCATCATGAATGCCATCTATGACGGGCGTGTCAAAGTAGACTAAACGACGTACTACTTGTTACCTCGAGGTAACAAGTTTTGCATAACTTTTTTGTTCGCTATGCCCCGTCTATTACTACTATATATTTAATGTCTTTGTATAATACTAACTAAATAATTAAACGTTCTTCTTTTAAACTTTGCCACATTAGCTTCTAACCTACCTAATATCTGTGGGCAAGCTATTGAGAATGTAGGGTAGACGTTTCTGCAGGCATCTTGCAGGGTGGGTTATTTTCTCTATATAAAGCCGGCCATCCACGTTACGGTCCACCGGAGAGGTTACCTGCGCAGGCGACCGGAGGACACGGCACACACGCACAGGTTCACCGTACGGTGTCACTCGAAAGAATTGGTTTTTGGTTTTGCTCCGGTCGCCTGCACAGGTAGACCTCTCCGGTAACCGTAACGTGTATGGCCGGCTTAAGTATTTTTATCGTTGTCTAGTAGGTATCCATAGTACGAGCCAAGAGCTGAGAGTATAACAGCCAACCCCAACTCTTATAGTTTCCTAATAGAAAATACCGTAAAAGAGATCACAAAAAGTGAAATTAAAATTAAAATTGGCCAAGAAATAAGAATGATAAAAGTATTTTAATCTACTAATTAGATAGCGATTAGAAAAAGAAATACGATACTCCGCGTGACGTCATGTAACTCGTCGGCCATATAAACTCCATGTTATATTCTTCTATTATTGCCCGTGTGGTGCCGGGTTTAGAATGTTGCCACTCCATGTCTTCCCGTGGATGTCGTAAGAGACGACTAAGGGGCTAAGCGATGGGTTTGCAACCTGTCACTAATACACTGGATAACATCTTAGCCTGGTTGTGCAAAATGTGGTCACAGAATTATCAACAAGTTTTTGGAGTTGTCGGTTAGTCTGTGGCTCTGCCTACCCCGCTCTGGGAATGAAGGCGTGAGTTTATATTATGTTTATGTATTTATTTCGGTTATTTTTATAGCTATTCAAAGAATCATTTTTCTCAACTGGTTGTTACATGAGTCAGCTTTTTTAGAAGCTTTAAAAAACATGAATATCTATTCTGCACACTGACCTATTTAGATTCCTTACCTCGTTTATTACGCGTTAGCCGATAAACTAACGCCAGAGCATAATAACGTCTAGAGTTTCTCTACTAACGCTTATAAGCAGCAACTTTTATTTACCGTTAGTTTCCCTCAAGTTATGGATAGTTCCAAAGTTAAAGATTTACCTCCGGTGAAGCCTGGTGTAGCAGTATGTACAACACATATTTGGCGTTATCTATGAAAAGGGACCTTATTGTCGATGGCGCTTCTGCCATTATTAAGGATGCTCCGATATAAATACCACGTCGCGTGACGCAGTGCGGCGTAAGCGCCATCGACAATAAGGTCCCTTTTCATAGATAACGCCACATATAACTTATTGTTCTTCGAGCGAGACATGCTTAACTTGAGTTTTTAGGGTTCCGAAGTCAAACTAGGACCCTTATTGTTTTGCCATGTCTCTCTGTCTGTATGTCATGCTAATTTTTTCTTAGAAACTATCCAAGTTACAAAACTGAAATTTTGTGCACATTATTATACTCGAAGAGCATTATTATTATGAAAATAGTTTCTTGTTATTGCTCGCGTGAAGTTTGCACCACCTACTGTGTAAAATATTTTAATTTGACACCATGTCCCTACTAAGGTTGTCTAGAACAGATCGCTAATTAGCGATAAGACCGCCTGTTGATTACAGCACAGTTATTTTTAATTGTGCTGTTCAGTTTCTCTGTTATATTTTTATTTGGTGTATAATAAAGTGTTTTGTATTGTATTGTATTGCATTGTATTGTTTACTTGTAGATACTTACGCGTACTATGTAAAATTTGTTTTTTAGTTTACCTCCTATTTAAGTAAAGGAAGGGTTAAATAAATGTTTATTACTTCATGACATCACGATACCTATCATTGGATAGCTCTAAAAAAAATATTATATAAAATTATAATATAGTAAAAATATTTTTTAGATTTGGGAGACCGTTTAGGAAATGTTGAACTCGAAAAATGTAATTTTTAGATAATAATATCTGTCCCCCTCTACAGCCAAGACTACAAGAAATCCATTGTTTTATAATATCTTAACTAAAGTGTTTATACCTACTAAAATCATCTAAAACAGCACCATAATAAATAACTTTGATAAGAAAATTTGTTCATACGTGATGTTGTTTTTTAAGATTTTTTTTGTGTTAATCGTAAATTTCGGAACCCTGCACTGAGCATTGGTCCGACATGCTCTTGCTCGGTTTTTCTAGTTTTAAATTGAAGCTGTGGAAGTTTTCTAGCAAGCTTCGGTACTACCAGTTACTTAATACTTATCGGAAATCTTTTCTTTGTTTGTCTTTGAATCACGAGTAACAATATTGGTTTATGATCCCAGGTGGTGGATCCCCTATTTTTTCAAAAAAAAAATTATTTTTTTGCGAAAATTATTTTTTACAAGTAAACATATTAACAAACAGGACTAAGCGATCAAAATGTATGGAATAACATTGTATGTTAGGAAAAACCACGTGGTCAACCTGTCATCTCATACATTTTCTATTTCATAAAACTATCATGTTGCATAAATTACTCCACCCATGCAATGGATTAAGTAGTAAAATCGTTAAAAAAAAATTAGTCAGTTACTCAGTCAGTTTCTGCTTTTGTATATTTAGATTAAGGATACGAGTATCAACAGCGTATTACAATTCATAAAAAACACTTAACTTCAAACAGGGAATAGAGCCAATTACAGACATCCACTCCACCATGTGAACTATAAAAACAACAACTACAGATACATGTTTTTAAGTATCTAAAGACAATATTTCCAGCATGTGAGATTGATGCGTGTGTATGTTTGTATGTGTGCGCGAGTGTGGGTTAACATAAACTTGCCGTGTTTGTACAAATTGCTGACATCACAATGATCACACATTGGTAATTTTACCTCGGCAAATGTCTGTATTGTATCAATTTGCCACACATTATAATTCCATCGTGTGATAATTATATTAGTTTGTACATATACTGGTAATAAGCTTACCTATCGAGATATTAAGCTAAGTGCTATACAGTACCGATTGTATTATGGTATTGTTAGCAATGTTAGCATGTCAGTGTGTCTACCAGGCGACTAAATATCTACATGATGGACTCGCAACGCTTCAGTATCTTGTGTATACATCGTTTGTTACAGGTGTTAATAATTAATTGACATACTATAGTCAAAAGCAATGAAAACGGGTCACTTTGTATTGAATTACAATAGAAAGTGACCCGTTTTCATTGCTCCTGAGTGTAGTTCTAGTGCTGTCTAGCTTAGCCTAGTTGGTAGTGACCCTGCCTTCGAAGCTAGCCGTCCCGGGTTCGATTCCCAGTATGGGTAAATACTTTTATAATGAGCGCGAATATTTGTTCCAGTCTTGGATGTTTTCTATATGTTTAAGTATTTATTCCTCTGTATATGGATGTTTATTGTTTTCTAGTATCCATAGTACAAAACCTTGAGCTTAGTTTTGGGACCAAGCCAATTTGTGTGAGATTTTCCCTGCAAAGAAAAAGAAAGTTATAACTTTAACTGCCAGAAACTTATAACGAAGCTTTCTATCTTAGTTCTCAGAATTGACAATGCATTTGCAGTCTTGAGATTACAGTCTTGAGACAGTTATCTACGGGTCCCAGGTCCCACTTACTATCACGCTGTGTGGTCGTTTACCTTCTACATACCATAAAAAGGTACACAACTTACATCTCTCTTATACATTCTTTTACTTCTGCATTCGTATCATGCGGTTTTGTCACAACTTCAAGTATGCCATTAGCTTTAAAAAATGATGTCACTAAAATCTAAAAACACTAATGCCCGTAAATACAATAATTTGTACGCAGCAAATGTCAAATTTTAACGAGACGTAAGGAAAACGATTCGTTTCTTGAATATTGATACCGGGCATAAAGAAAATTCTTTGCACAGCATTGTTTACAAACTATCAAGCGGATATTTCAGGCCTTAGAAAAGAGTTGTCTTCCATGTACAGAACCCGGAAAAGCCCCAAAACTACCAACTAAAGGGTAACATTATTATCACCGAAACTCCGGTCAAACCTGACGTATCCACGATCATTATCCCTAAACTCTAGAATGATTCCGTCCAAAACTTCATACAGTAAAACCACAAGCTTCTCAGCAAACTAAGCTATTAAAAACATATATGCACGGTCTTATTCTTCCTGGAATAAAGTCGTATTTGGATAATTTAAACTGCTTGGTTGGTTAAGCAACCTTTGCTGCGGAGTGTGCATGAAAGGGAGTGAAAGTTGTTTCTTTTTGGACGCGTTCTCCGTGATGAAGCCTCAGGGGATGCCCTAAAAGTGGGCATACGCATTCAGAAATCAATAATAAAAAAGGCTGCATTTTGATAGGCGAAGCAAATCATACCTACGACGGTTATTATATTAAAACGCATATACAAAATGATGTTTTAACAGATACGTTGGTTTACCTGAATAAGGTATTTTAATGCACATATTTAACAAAAAAAAACATAACAACGTGTTTGTAATGATGTTTTGTTTTCTTATTCGTTGACGTAACTTTTTACCTAAAAAAAACTACAAAAGAGAATATTTTTATAATTTCAGTTTTGACGACTACGGCACTTAAAAAGAGGCAGATTAGAGATATTTTTCAAGGTAAATGCTGTATCAAAACTAATTTCAACTGAGTATAGGTTGAGAGTTTGTTGAAAAACCATGATTTTAGTTTCATAATCATGACAGAAATATATCTATTTTTTTACATTTTAAGCCATTTTAAACAAAGCCCAAAAAATTTATGTTATTCTGAAATAAAAGCAAATTCAACATTTCATGATCATTAGTTTTGTATGTATTTCAGTGATTTTATTAAATAATAATAATAATAAATAAATACCAGGGGACAATGTCACACCAATTGACCTAGTCCCAAACTAAGCTCTAGGCTTGTACTATGGGTACTAGACAACGATAAACATACTTATATAGATAAATATATACTTAAATACATAGAAAACATCCATGACTCAGAAACAAATATTCGCGCTCATCACACAAATATCTGCCCTTACCGGGATTTGAACCCGGAACCGCTAGCTTCGTAGGCAGGGTCACTACCAACTAGGCCAGCGCGTCGTCAAAAATTGTAATTGGTACCTTTATTTGAAGAGCATGAATTTTATGTATGACTTCATTATTTTACTCTGACGATACAACTAACGCTCACTTGTTAAAAAATCAAATCACATTTTTCATTCCTGTAACATAATTGTATACTTTTTCCTAGCTTTTCCACATAGCAGATGCTAGCATGCGTACCGTCGCATTGCGGGGCAGAAATAAAACGTTTACGCCTCTGCGGCCACGATTGTTAAATATTTTATGTCTCACGAGATTTAGGCGCGTCAAAGCACGATATTAAACTTGAGTTTACGGGTGTGTGGTTAGAACGGTCCATGCGTTTAAGATATTTTAAAGACGGTGTAATTATACTTTAATTTATGGTGCGTAAAGTTTGATATAATGCCATTAAGTTAACGAAGTCATTATTTGCTTACCCTAACCGAGAATATAAGCAAGAGCCGCTAACAGCTAACAGATTAAGTAAGTAAGTCATTAAGTAATCAGACGGCGTACTCAGAGTAAATTAATGACAATTAAGTCGTTGCTTAGTTACGATTTCTCGGACATAAGTTGAAGAAGGAACTAGGACTAACATACAGTTGAGAAAAAACATTTTTTGAACTGCTATAAAATAACCAAGATAAAAGCCAACAAAGATTTGTCCATAATAATATCTCTTTTTAGCAAAACAGAATACGTCATAGTACAGGATCTCTAATTAGCAGTTTTAAACGCTTGTATCATCCTTATGCAATTGGCCAATATCAATTTTAATTTCACTTTTGGTGATCTCTTTTACGGTATTTTCATTTTTTGTTTACAAAAACGATCAAAAAATCCATGCATGCTCTCTATTGTCTTGAAAATGTCTCTGAGTACAGTCAAAGACTTTAATTGTTGTGCCACTATGGAACCCAGTCGCATAACGTTAATCATTAATTTTGGCGTGATTTCTTTCATGTGGTTTGACGCTGTCATTATGACAGGGTTCCATAGTGGCAGCAATTAAAGTCCTCGACTGTACGATGGAAAAACATTACCTGCCATCTTGTTTTGTTCTGTTGGGTCCATATTGGCTCATATAAAATTGGTCTTTAGATTTTTTATACAAATAACGATTTGTGTCTATACTCATCATTTCTTCGAAAAAAATTCCTCATACTTCATTTCTTCGAAAAATTTTGCTCATACTTATCGCAACTCATAATGATTTGTTTTAAGAAACTGTTACTTTTTGAGGATTGTTATAAATCTAACCTAACCTAACCTAATTTTATCTACACGTGAGATATTTAAGAAATTCTGTAAAGTGTACGGTTTCATGAATATTGGCGTTATAAGTTCAGATGATTATGAGTTCCGATCATTAGTATAAACATTTTTTATGAAGATTATAAGGAGTGATGATTATGATGTAAAATGGTATGAGAAAAATTTTCGGAGTTCCAATAATCGGAGTTGCAATTTTATAATGAACTTTGGCGCACCCATTCTGTTAAGTTAAACAAATTAAATAATTAAAAATTGAAAACAATTATATGGACGTCAGACTTATAACAAAGCTCTTTTTTTCTTTTTTTCCGACTGCGTAATAAGGAGGGTTGTATTTTTCGAGTACGTATTTCTTTGGCACGCTCTGCAGTCTAAACGACTTGATGGATTTTAACATTTATGACGTATCTTTAGATACCTAATATGTTAATCAAAGGAATGAGAGAGTGGGTGTGGGAGTGAGAGAGTGGGACGACAATGTCAAAAATGCAGTCGGATTTTTAAAACTTATTATAATTATTATTAACGGTGATCCACCGCGGTTCCGTATTAATTTGGCCAATGTCAAGTGACATACATACATAAGTACATACATACCTTCACGCCTTCATTCCCAGAGTGAGGTAGGCAGAGCTACAGAATTACCAGCAACTCTAAAAACTAGTTGTTAATTCTGTAACCACATTTTGCACAAACAGGCAGATGTTTACCAGTGTACAGGGTGTCCCAAAAGTACCACGCCACAGTGACACCGGAGGTAGGTCAGCTCAAGAGGAACCTAACCAGCCTAACATGACCTCAGTAAAATATGACTTTATTTTTTTCAAATTGCTAGACCAATTTAATTTTAATTTGCAATTGGTCTAGCAATTTGAAAAAAATAAAGTCATATTTTACTGAGGTCATGTTAGGCTGGTTAGGTTCCTCTTGAGCTGACCTACCTCCGGTGTCACTGTGGCGTGGTACTTTTGGGACACCCTGTATATTAGTGACAGGTTGCAAGCCCATCGCCTAAGGGTGTTACCAGACCAATCGATCGATCGTCGATCGATAGTTCCTACCAGACCAATCGATCGATCGTCGATCGATGGCAGAATGGATTAGTCAACGTCGATCGATAGTTCCTTCATCATTAAAGCTATCAGGCCATTCGAACAACGTCGACCGGCAATCGATAATCAATCGATTGGTTAGTCGAACGATATCCGTCGATTGATAGTTCCTACCAGACCAACTTCGATCGACGTCAATCGATGCCGTCGATCGGCGATCGATCGATTGGTCTGGTAACACCCTAACAATACTACAAGCCATGTCAAGTGAGTGAGATAATATTAAGTAAATATAATAAATCAAAATTAAAAGCCGGACTTTTTCAATCAGCCGATTTCCCTACCTGAAGGTAACCGGAACCTAACTCTGTAACCACGGAATAGAAAAATCAGTGGAAGTGGCATGAGCTTCCCTTTTTATCAGACCTGTGGGCCTATTGCCTGATGCACTTGCAATCGCAATCGACTTCAAAGTGGAACAATTGTTTTCATTTTGTATACAGACAAGCCTTCGATTTTCAAAATGAGAACGATTGCGATTGCGAGTGCGTTAGGCAATAGCGCCTCTGTTGTCGCCAATACTCAAACTATCATAAAAACAACACGCCACCATGGAAAATGTTTTTGGTGCGGCTATCGTTTTTACACTCCAAAATAGCACAAAAAAGCATGCTTCTGGATTTATTTCCTATTTTACAAATATCGAAATATTGAAATTACCGATCGCGGCAAAAGTATGCTAGGTTATGCGGCACTCCGCATAAACTATGCCACACGTTACACGCCCACTTGACACTTCTACTGTTTTTTCTGTTCTGTGTCTGTAACATAGTATGTATGTATGTATGTATGTAAACACTTTATTGTACAAAAAACATAAAATCAAATACAATAATTACAAAGTTGGAATACATAGTTGTTACATAGTTGTCAAAATATCTACCGACAAATCAAACAAGGCCGGATAAACGTGTCCAATGCTCATAAATTGTGTATGTCCGATGATCCGCCATTTCCAAACCTGATCAATTCGGGGCATATCCCTTTATTAGCCTAACATTGTGCGGCAGACATTGTGGGCATAATAAAATTTAACTGCTTCATAACGCATTACTCGTACGTCACAGTGTACTGGGTATTCTACAGAGTAAAACCATATTGCGCTTGACATGCTATCATATTGTTTTTAACTCTGCCGCCATTATTGTCAAGTAAATAAGAGCTATCGTAACGATGTCAAGGCAAAAGTATGGTAGGTTATGCGGAACTCCGCATATATATATGCCACACGTTACACGCCCACTTGACACTTCTACTGTTTTTTCTGTTCTGTGGTTTAGACCAAGCGAATGATCACGAATTCTATGGCATTATCTCTTACGTTTTCTTTGCAAAAATAAAGACAAAACATGTAAGAGCATTCGATTTCGTTTGGTCTAAACCCCCCCTTAGCCTAATTGTGCAAATTGAATCGCTAAAAAACTTGCTGTTTTTATGATCAGTTTTGTTTGATATAACTAATATCATAAATATTGTATTCATTTATGTCAACTAAGACAAAACCTCTCTTGGTTGGCTCACGTTTTTTAAGTTTTTTCCAAAATATTACATTCTCCATTTATCCTCCGCAAAAATAAAACCCGCTCAGCTGTATTCACGACAATTTGACACTTCGTTTCACCGCACAAACCGAACTCGAATTCGTTAATTCAACTCATTGTCATACCGCAGTCGATGCGACGTGTTTTATCGATATGATAATCGTATTCCCGTTCGATTCGATAATGTTTTCCATTAGCTCGATTGGGATGTTATACAAACGGCGTGTCATAAAGCTTTTGTAAGAATTGTTTGCTTCCTGGGGGGTTATTACGACAATGCAATGCAGATCATTTTGCGGCGAGCGAAAAGGATAGAGCTATAGCAGTTATATAGCTCTGTCTCTTTCTCACAGCGTAATCTGAACTGCATAGCTATGTCATATTAACCCCCCTGAGGTGGTATGAATGGTAAAACTGCCAAGTTCTTGTCACTAAAAAGGATAAAGTAAAGGTGACAAATATCGCTGACCTTTTCTCTACCTGGGCCTCTGTGTGGAAAAATGTGAAATAAAAAACGTATTTCCGTTGACAGAAAAAATACTTTGTTTAGTTTTGCTCCCGACTATATCTTGCCCTTGGACAGCGAAGATTTTGTCGACGATGAAGCGAGCTCACCCAGGGGTGTCATTCTCTTAAAAACGGCGGTCGATCGGACGGACGAGCGAAAGCGCAGCGGCGATTTTAAGTAGTCCCATCCGAGCGAACAAAACACATTTTAGCGCGTGCATTCTCAATTAGGCAGCCAAAGATTGGAACGGCGCGTGGCGTTTCCCGCGGTCCGAACTTTATGTGTCAAGGACGCTATTATCTTGAAAACCATAAGACATTTTACTAGACCCATGTTAGGCTGTTTAGATAGTGCAAAGGCTCGTCTTTACGGTGTGTGTCTTCCATACGAACATAATATATTTTAGGGGCTGAAAATAAGCACTGAATTTGATACCTTTGTTAAAAAATATTCTTTATTTTGCATACCTACATATTAATTCTGCACGCAATGTATCGGTAGGTAAGTTAACAACGCCAACTGCTGAATATGGTAAACATTGAAACTGAAATGAAACTTGGTCTGCTTCTCAGAAGAGTCAAATAAAACTTTACGTCTACTCCTAGTAAGTACAAATAGTACAGTACAAGCCTACAGCTTAGTTAGTTAGTGAATAAGTGTAATATTGAAATGAATAAATTAATGAAAAGCAAGTATTAAAAACCCGACTGCTTTTTATATACTGTCGTCGATATACCTACGTTAATAATTGTCATTTTTCCATCGTTGTTATTTCAATTTTAAAATTTTAGAATCCCATGTCACCCGGGATGGTGAAAGGATTCTAACGATACCACTCACATCTAAATCGGCTCAGGCGTTTAGAAGTTCTCGTGGAATAAAGAATCGATTATACATACATGTACCCTCAAACATTACACTTCATTTTTTGGGCAGTCATGTAACAAACAAAAGGCTTTTAAAACCTACGCCCCACAAATCCACAAAAACTTCCGCCTCAAGTGTCATAGCTCATAAATACAATTCCACTATAAACTGAAAGCCGCATATTGGAATTAAATTTACCGATATGTCAATCATGTAACTTTTAAAGGCAACCGCATAATCGATGCCATTGCTTATTCACCGTGGCATGCCATTTGCATGCGGGCGAGCATTGTTGCATGCAGCCTTTAATCGTTGCACATTCGTGTAAGTGATTAAACAAATTATTTTGTTAATTTCTGCGCATTCGGCTCATTGGGTGGCTCGATGATATTGAGTGTGTTAATGACTCGATTATAGACTCTGTATCTAGTGATGTTCAGTTCGTTTTGCTAGTTTTAAGAATTTATTGGTTATTACTTTATTACCTTATTATTACTTAATGTAACTTACATTTAAGTATTATTTTGTTATTATGATTGAAAAAATGACGCTTCTTCTCCGCAATGATGGTCTTGTCCGAAGCGCTGGTAGATTCACTCATGTTACCGACGTGTAAAAGAGCGCTCATGTGGCCTATTTACTGAATAAATATTTTGAATTTTGAATTTTGAATTGGCGGAAGAAAGGTTTAGAGTGGCGACTGCGTTTTGGAAATTGAAGTGTTTGTTGGTAGGTCTCCTACAAGGTGAACCGACGTTCTGGGCTGAAATTCTACCGTTCCGTATTGGCAACGTTTTGATAGTTTTTAATGGGATCGTATCCAAAATTAAAAGTTCAAAATAATTAATGGTCACAAGTCATAATATACTGGTCTTATTTCCAAAACCGTAAATTTACATGTTTTTTTTAAAGCTGGTTTATTAAATCCCGTTAGGTTAGGTTAGGTTAGTTTTAATAACCATTACATATTATAAACACTATGTATTTTGAACTTTATACATTAGAGCCTAGGTATGTTTATCGTAGTTTAGTACCCAAAGTTCAAGCTTAGAGCTTAGTTTGAGACTAGGTCAAAAAAAATAAAGTTCGTCCGTCTGATATTACTGTGATTTTATGACGAAAGCGAATGTTAAATTCTGATTTAAAAAAATTATGGCACGTGGCAATGAGCACACATGATACCTACCCGAGCCGATAGTTAAAAAGCTCTGAGCTTCATAGACATTTCCAATGATATCCATTTACTCGATCGTGCAAAAGTATATTATTTTTCTAGTTCTTAACTCTTCTTAGCTACTTTTGCATGGACGTAAACTATAGCGTAAAATAAGTATTATGTGTATAGAATAGCTGTAATTACCAATATTCTTAAAATACCACGGTGTCACAATAAAATTGTAATGAAACGTAATCAACAGAATAAAAACGTATTTTTATATAAAACAAGGACCATGATAAAAAACAGGATTTCTAAACTCAGATACCAAACTTAAGTTAACTATCTATTATTATCTTCAAAAAATGTTTAAATTTAATAGAAGTGTTCATACTTTGGTTGTTTATTTTAAAAAATAATTTTGCTCCAAAATATTGCTTACTTTACTTTGTTTATCTATCTTTGAAATGTTTCAACGCAAATTTTAGAAATAGAGGGTTCCGTATACTTAATAATATTATTCAAGGCAACCTTAATATATGTTTAATATATTTATAAAATGAAGCCTCAGCCTCAAAAACGTTTTAGTCTAAGATCCGAATAGGAGACGACCTTCACTCAGCTGTTTATAGATAAAAAGTATTTTATTACAAATTTAATATGGTAAGTAATATTATGGCGAATAGGTTGACTGAAAAATTTCAGTCCAGTACAGTCCATAATAAAAAAAAAACTAAAAATGAACTTTTTTTGAAAATTGTCATTGCTTGTTTATTAGACCAATTACACTGATCGAAAGTATGAAGCCTATAGAATATGCAAACGTTAGGTTAAGTGCAAATTATTAGTACCGACTTACCTGCCTACCCAATGGTTATAATGGGAAAAAATAGTCAACCTAACGTTTGCTTGGTGTATTAAACAAGCAATAGCAATTTAAAATAAAGTTCATTTTTAGTCTTTTTTAAATTAAAGACTGTACTGGACTGAAATTTTTCAGTCAACCTTTTCGCCATAAATTACTTGTTTACCATATTAAATTTGATATACGAATAAACATCTGGGTGAAGGTCGTCTCCTATACGGATGTCCTACTAGGCATTTCTTTTGTTTTTAGCTCGACGTCTTTAAACTGTAGATTCTTAGAGATATAAATTGAATTCACCTACGGAACCCTACCCCGATAGTTTGGCAAACTTTCCTTCGGCACACAGTTGCAATCAGTTTAAATTTCCGGTTCGGATATGAAATCCTACATTTCGAACGTTGCACTTTTCAAACGGTGAATTCGAGCTCGCACGATTTTCCCTTTATTCTTGGTTGGTAACTCTTTGATTTCGTTCGATTTGATTCAATTTTTGTTTTAGATTTAATAAATAATATTTTCGATGATTCTACCAATTCCAAAGTTTAATAAACTTAATTGAACAGTGTTAGACAGGTGTTATTTCGAACATTCCTACGTGTGTATGTGATAAAAAAGTGTTATCTAGTTAATTTCAAAATAAGTTTCCGAGAAAACTACAGTTTTGAGACAAGTTTTTGTTGCCTAATGCACTTTTTTGCACTTTTTTACGGTTATTTTTTGCCTCATTAGACCAAGCTCCCAAAGGTGGGTCTATTTTAGGTAATTACAGTGGATATCCTATTGTTACCTCTATCATCAAATCATCTCCTAGATACCTTAGCAATTGCATTGCCCTTGGGTTTATTTATATTTTCCAAATTTCAACCCGTTTTAATAACGAGAAGTGGTTTAAAATTCACTTGCATGATTTGAATTTGAACCATAAAAACAGATATTAAAATCAAAGCAAGTTCCTGAACGACATATTGAAAGAAAATTAATAGTAAAAAAAACACCAAGACAAGGCTTTGACTTTAAACGCCGCCGCCGGAGCGAAACGTGTAATATTATTTCTTAATGAACTAATTATTTTGTAACAAAGGTATTTGTATTTCTTTGTAACGTGCGTTATAGGTCAGTTTTCATAATATCGCACCTGTAGAATTATAGTGACCTAATTCAACATTTCAGCTTTCGACTTGGAGTCATAAAGTTATTATTACAGAGACCTAACTCGAAATCCAAAATATGTTAATTACGTCACTATAATTCTAAAGATGTGATATCCTCGTCCTGCCCAGCATTATTAAGCAATTTCCGATTCCTGCCCAATGTCTTCTATGAAGGACATTGTTGTATGGATAATTTGAATTACGAGGCAGAGCATTCTAACTCAATTTGTTCTTATTAAAGAACATTGGGCAGGACGAGATTAAATTTAAACAACACTGCACGGAAAAACTTCTTCCACAAATTATCACTCGTTATTCCGCGTTTAAAAGAAGGAAACCATACTGAAGTAAGTTAGCTATTTTAGTTGAAGTTATGTTTGCATAGCTAGCCATGGCAAAACTAGAGTGACGGAACCAGTAGGTACCAATGTTGGACATATTTTGTTTCTTATTTTACAGAAGATAAGGTTATTCATTTGTTTTGCAACAATCAATTTAGGACCGGATGAAATTTGAATTAAGAGTGAAGTGTCAATTACTGGTGCCTGTTAGCTAAAAGCGTCCATCATTGGTGCCGTCACCCTATGATAGTAAAATGGTTTTAGCTAAAGCATCACTTTGCAAGTAGGTCGCAAAAATTTGCTAATTGAAATGATTTCACATAAAAACCTTTTCCAATTTACTTGAATACCGTTGAAGTTGTTAAGGCTGAAATATTTCTAAATACGGATAAAATTAAGGCAGTTTGTATAAATGAGAAGGTAGATTGCTTTTTTTCGCTCCGTCCCTTTTCTATATTCTATTGAACAGCCTGCTATGTTCATCAGGGTTGTCAACTTAGCTCGTTTTAATTTTCCAACAACTTTATTTAAAAAAATATCATTGTATCTTCACCACTTTATAAATTGTCCTTCTCTACTAATATATAATACGTACTTACATACATGACTGAATACTGATACTATGCCTAACTGCCGAAGAACGAGTATGTTTACACTATTTTTGACTGAAGAAAGTTATTTTCCTAATCCTGTACGTGGACTAGCTAAGTCGCACATTTATATTTTTTTCATGAAGCTGTAGGTAACGTTCGTGCATGATTGAGTCACCAAAATCCACATATATTCTACTCATTATGTTTCCTATTAAATACTAGCCAAATTTAACCACTACAGTGATTGATCTGAAATGTTGCTAAAAGATTTTCAAATTAGATTGTTTATCGTCAAAAAAAGTAGTTTACGTCCTTATCCTGAACGTAGACTACCTGTGATACTTACATATTTCTACCCTTTTTATTAAGTTATAACGTTCATGTATGATTGACTCACCAACATCCACATAATAGTTATACCTACTCATTATCACAATGTTTCCCGTTTAACACAACTCGAACGTCAACCACTACAACGCTTTGATTACTTTGAAATATTGCTGAAAGATTTTCAAATTAGACACTCCACACACATATATGCGAATTTTTGTTTAAATATTTTTTTAACAAGTATCGCCATTTACTTTAATTTAAGATAGTTCACAAAACTTTAGAAAAAATGGAAAAGTCACAATGTTCAACCCTGCCTTCCAATACCGTAAGATGAAGAAAGGACGGCGCGGACTTAATTCGGCTAAGTACGCGACGAGGCCCGACCTCCCGCAGTTAACATACATGTTTATGTATGGCCGCATGATTCACGGCGCCACTTACTGGGAATAGTGAGTCTTCATGACTGAGTACTGTGTTTATAACTAAAGAATGTTAACCGGGTTTTGGATTTAGGGTGGAGAAAATGACTGTTCAAATAAGCCTTGTTTATCGTCAAAAAAAGTAGTTTACTTTCTTATCCTGAACGTAGACTACCTATGTTACTTACATATTTCTACCCTTTTTATGAAGCTATGACGTTCGTGTATGATTGAGTCACCAACATCCACATAATAGTTATACCTACTCATTATCACAATGTTTCCTATTTAACACTACTCGAACTTCAACCACTACAACGCTTTGATTACTTTGAAATATTGCTGAAAGATTTTCAAATTAGACTTAGAGATTTGTTTAAATATTTTTTTAACAAGTATCGCAACTTACTTTAATTTAAGATAGGTAATTGTGTATAGTTCACAAAACTTTAGTTTTTTTTTTTGGAAAAGTCTCCATGTTCAACCCTGGCTTCCCAATACCGTAAGATGAAGAAAGGACGGCGCGGACTTAATTCGGCTAAGTACGCGATGAGGCCCGACCTCCCGCAGTTAACATACATGTTTATGTATGGCCGCATGATTCACGGCGCCACTTACTGAGAATAGTGAGTCTTCATGACTGAGTACTGTGTTTATAACTAAAGAATGTTAACCGGGTTTCGGATTTAGTGTGGAGAAAATGACTGTAACAAATAAGCCTCGTTTATCGTCAAAAAAAGTAGTTTACGTCCTTATCCTGAACGTAGACTACCTGTGTTACTTACAGTGCGATAGCACTTAGAAGATGCTTCGGGTTTGTACTTGTCTCTCACTCGCTCTGATACGCTCTTATTAAGAGCGAGTGAGAGAGAAGTACAAACCCGAAGCATCTTCTAAGTGCTCACAGACTGTACATATTTCTACTCTTTTTATGAAGCTATGACGTTCGTGTATGATTGAGTCACCAACATCAACATAATAGTTATACCTACTCATTATCACAATGTTTCCCGTTTAACACTACTCGAACTTAAACCACTACAACGCTTTGATTACTTTGAAATATTGCTGAAAGATTTTCAAATTAGATACCCCACACACATTTTATGCGAATTTTTGTTCAAATATATTTTTAACAAGTATCGCTACTTACTTTAATTTAAGATAATTGTGTATAGTTCACAAAACTTTAGAAAAAAATTGGAAAAGTCACAATGTTCAACCCTGCCTCCCAATACCGTAAGATGAAGAAAGGACAGCGCGGACTTAATTCGGCTAAGTACGCGATGAGGCCCGACCTCCCGCAGTTAACATACATGTTTATGTATGGCCGCATGATTCACGGCGCCACTTACTGGGAATAGTGAGCGTTCATGACCGAATACTATGTTTAGACTTGATGAAAATAAATTAGGTACTTTAACAAATACTCATACCTAAAGCAGACAATTCGTTCATTGAATACAAAACGGACACATTCCAAAATCAGTCAGTGTTGCTTTTACGCATGATTCACGGCGCCACTTACTGAGAATAGTGAGTCTTTATGACTGAGTACTGTTTCTAGATGTAGTGAGAAGAAAAGGACGCAGATAAATTAGGTGTCGTTTATTTTTAACCCCCGGCGCTTACACAGTGTTGTAAGTTTAACACGCGTTAACGTACACATAACACGCGTGAATATAACACAGTTTAAGTACGCGATGAGGTCTGACCTCCCGGAGTTAACATATATATTTATATAAGTATGGCCGCATGATTCATGACGCCACTTACTGAGAATAGTGAGCGTTCACGACTGAGTACTGTGTTTATAACTAAAGAATGTTAACAGTGTTTTAGATTAACCTCCTTACTAATAAACGTTGAGTAACGGTGGTATAGCTATACAATGTTTTGTCCTTATCTGTCAAATTCAAATGTCACAATGACAGATAAGGACAAAACATTGTATAGCTATATAGTTACCACCGTTACTCAACGTTTATTAGTAAGGGGATTAGTGTGGAGAAAATGACTGTTACAAATGAGCCTTGTTTATCGTCAAAAAAAGGAGTTATCGCCATTATGCGTACTTATAAGTATGGTGCGGGCCAGCGCCAACAGCCTCCTGAGCGTGTTCGCAGACAGGCTTGACTGTCCGTACGTGAAGCACTGTAGGAAGCTTCAAGAGCAGCAAAAAAAAAATCTTGTATGTACCTGCTAACATTAGTCCGTAAGTAAATCTATCTGTTTATATTACTAACACAATGATCCTCGTTGGTCTGAATAAATGATTTTATTATTATTATTATTATTATTATTATCCGGAACGTAGACAACCTGTGTTACTTAATTATTTCTACACTTTTTATGAAACTAAGCTCTAAGCTTGGACTATGGGTAGGTACTAGACAGACAACGATAAACATACTTATAAAGAGAAATACATAGTAAACATCGAATCCTCAGTACAAATACTCGCGTTCATCACACAAATGTTTACCTATACCGGGAATCGAACCCGGGACCGGTAGTTTCGTAGGCAGGGTCACTATCAACTAGGTATACGCATCATCAATACTAATATATGTAGTGGTTTTTATCTATTAATAGTATTTTATGTAACTGATACATAAAGAGGGTCCTTAAAATACGAGTGTGGTTTTATGAAACGAGCAGAAGGCGAGTTTCATAATAAGATCACACGAGTGTTTTAAGGCCTAATTATGTACAGTTGCATACATTACTTTATCTACACACATAATATAAGTACTCTAAGATGCGTTCAGTAGGCGGTAAAACAAACAAAATGGCGGCAAAGCTATTAATCTGTGTCACGAATATGAATGTTTTTTTTTATCATAGACAAACTAACAAAGTCCCTATTCTAATGTCATTCGAAATCAAAATGGCGTACGACACTTTACTTAAAATGTACAGATTCGACGTTTAATTGATACTAGAATTGGCCCCCTGTTTGAATTGTGTTGGTTTTGGAAGATGTTCCAAATTTGAACAACATTACTTTATCAAAAGTTGTATCGTAATTTTAACTTTTCATTACAGCTACAATTAAGAAAACATATCATATTAAAATTGTATCTCGTAATGCTGGTCATTGTCTACGGATTCTGAACGCATTATAGAGGACTTATGATATGAGTGTAGATAAATAATTATAACATGCTTTCGCTTTCTAAAACAAAAGATGTGGTACCACCGTGGACTTTAAAAAATTGTTCCACCATAGAACCTTGTCATAACGACAGCGTCAAGTGACGACATAGAAATTACATAGGAATTAATCGTTGGTTTTATGCGCCAAGGTTCTATAGTAGTTCATCAATTAAAGTCCGTCACTGTACCTGGGGACAAAACAAAGTTCCGGGCAAAGGGCCGGCAGCGAATGCGTTAATTACGCCACGTGTTCGCCAATTTCCGCCTAAACTCACAACGAGAACAACTATACCTACTAGTTACGTATATACTATCAGCCCAATGGGACCCTGACCCACCATAGAACGGTGTCACATTGACGTTATATGGGCCATTCTACTTTTCGATGCCTAAAATAGAAATTAAAATTTAAGACCCATTTTAATAATTCGTAGATATCTTGAGATAATTTTACAGCAGTCCCACGTTGATTCTCAGCCAGATCTAAATTGTAAATTTACCCACTATTTTTGTTCTTTTTGTAAATAAAACACGAATTTTATGCTCAAATTATCACTTCGTTAATAAAATCTGTTTCTGTAATGAATAATCGTAAATTAAAACCTCATAGCTCTTTTCTCAAAGGCAGGCAGCGCTCAGACCTGCGATTCCTCTGGTGAAAAAAAAAACAGTACTATACTTATTTAGTTGTGTCAAGCCGCTACATTATTAGTATTATTTATCTATTATATGGTTTAAGTTCGGCTTTAGTACCAAATTCATTAAATAAATCTCATTTCTAAATTAGTATTAGAGTCTACTATAACAAAAGATTAAAACAACTCATCATTGGTATCATGCTACTAATTAATTAAATTAATGAACGAGTCTAGAAAGATTAGGTAAGATTATAACGACTTATCCTCAACTTTACGAGCTTAATCTATCTCAATGTCAAGAAGAATTAATCAGTGTAAATGATATAAACACTGTGGTGAGCTAATTTATTTATATACAGGGTTACTTCAAATTGGTAATACACACTTGATTGTTGCTTAGTTAATGACGAAAAGTGTAGTACACTACCTCAGTGGTTTGAATTAGCCTTCCTAAATAGTTCTAAACTGTGGTTACCCTACATTTAATACCGCTGTCATACTTGTTACTCGATGTTATTAATCTAATTTAAACATAGTGATAGGGTAACCGCAATAAGTCAAAAAAAGGGATAAATTGAAACTTGTTTCTTTTTCTAATTAAACAGCCTGAGACTTAAGTGAGGGGTTTCGTTTAAGGAAAATGTGTGTAAAGCATTGATTTTGTACTACGAATTAGAAGAAACTGACTGGCTGACTGATCGATCAACGCACAGCCAAAACCGCTGGACCTAGGGATTTGAAATTTGGAGAGAATATTCGAGGGGAAACGGAATTTATTTAAATTCATCCTCTAAGGGATTCAAATAGGGAGTTGCGGGAATCATTCTACGCATACAAAATCTGACAAGGTCCTACGGAACTACACTACTGTACTCAAGGTACAAACAAACAACATAAAGTAAACAGTGAATATAATCAAACACAATCGTGACGTGACAAACTTTTGTAGCGATGATTAAAAAACTCCGACAAGAAACCGGGACTGCGAAGTATGCGAGTAGCAAGTAAATCTGAGTCGGCTAGTTTTTCCATTACAAGTTTGCACGCAACCCGGGGATTAAGCAGCAGTCTATTAGAAGAAACAATATGGACTGAATGCAAATGCCAGGTCATATTTTTAACCCCCGACGCAAAAAAGAGGGGTGTTATAAGTTTGACGTGTAAGTGTGTGTGTGTGTGTGTGTGTGTGTGTGTGTGTCTGTCTGTGGCACCGTAGCTCTTAAACGGATGATCCGATTTGGATGCGGTTTTTTTTATTTGAAAGCAGGTTTTCCAGCGGTGGTTCTTAGACATTTTATATCGAAATCGGTTCAGCCGTTTTTGAAGTATTGAGCTTTGAAATGTCAATGTCGGGGGTTTTCCAACATTTTGTTGGTTAGGTTATATTTGATACCAGCTGTGCCCGCGACTTCGTCCGCGTGAGAACCGCAAAAGCTTTGTGTCTAAAGCGTCCCGGAGGTGGTGGTTTCGTAATTCCGAAGATTAAATAAATAAAAGATAAAAAAGATAAAAGACTTTATTCAGTAAGTACGCCGCACGGGCACTTTTACTCGTCAAGAATCTACCAGCGCTTTCCAAGAAGAGACCACTGCTGAGAAGAAACGCTGCAAGAAATTCAGCAGTCAGTCATTTTTTGAACATTATTTCGTACTACAATGGTACAACTTAGTCTAGCATTATATAAAGCTGTAAATATTTAATTAAATATAATATCAAATAACATGCGTAGATCAGCAGGAAAACATGCCAAAAATCATACGAAATAAATCATAATAAATATCAGGCGACAATGTCACACCAATTGACCTAGTCCCAAACTAAGCTCTAGGCTTGTACTATGGGTACTAGATATACTTACACCCGTATTTATAGATAAGAAAAGTAATTACTTGAGTAAAAGTAATGACTTAAGTAATAATTTTTGTATGACTTTTGACATTACTATTGCTCAAGTAATTACTTTTCTTGACTATAAATACGGGTGTTAAATACATAGAAAACATCCATGACTCAGGCAGGAATAAATATTCGCGCTCATCACATAAATATCTGCCCTTACCGGGATTTGAACCCAGGACCGCTAGCTTCATAGGCAGTGTCACTACCAACTAGGCCAGCGAACAACTCCGCTCTATATTTGTAGTTACACAGGCTTTAATTGAAGAGGTCGGCATCAATATCTGCGGGTGACGCACGTTTTCGGAAGTCATAATTACTGTTTTATGTGAATAAGTAACATACTAAATACTGTTAAAATAATAACCAGGGTCTCTATTTCACACGGTAAATCAATATTGCTGTTGACGTGTTTCAATGCCATAACACGTCAAAGACAATATTATTATGGTTTTGGTCGAACTTCTGGTGCCGATGACGTCAAAATGACATTTTGAACACAGAGAGCTCATCTACCAGGTGTTTAGTTATAAATTATTATAAATCACAGCAGCAGTTTTTTTTCACCATTTATTATTAGACATGTCTTATTGAGGCCTATAGTCTTATTTGAATTTCAATTAACGGCAAGTATTGTTCAAAGTAATAATGCTAGATTAAAATTTAATTTTACAAATTATAATGACAACAAATTTTTTTTTTATTAACAATGTTACTCGACGAAAAATTTGCTACTGCCGATGTAAATTTGAACTAAGAAAGTTTATTAAGGTTTGACCCATTTATTTTTAATTTTTTGATGTGACGGAGAATCTACAATCCATATTTGCATTCTTAAGATTACAATTGTAAGACCGCAAAGGCGTTGCCAACACTGAGGGCTAACATGGAATGGTTCAATACTAGTAACTTCACCGGTTGTCTTATCTAAACACCGGAACACAACAACATTAACGTAGTTGGTTAAAGGTCTACCACAAAATGAGCAAACCCCTAAAAGCCTTAACAGATTTCCCAATAACGCCCCAAAAAATAAACTAAACAGTTTCATTTAATCATAAATATTAATAAAGATTTCCCTTCGAACCAGCGAACTTATTCAAAAGGTTGGTTCCTTGTGCATACACCACAATACACCCTTTCATGAGCAACAATAGGTGACAGAGAATTATCACGACCCAAAAATACTACAATAGAGAGCCAGGCCCTTTTTTGGCTCGGGCGAATGTATTTTACGACGGTGTAGTAGGGAATATATCGGTTTGCGGGAACTTTTCATAATGACAAAAAGCGGTCTAGTATTTGTAACAAGTTTTGAAAGTCAATTTTTAATTCTTAGTAAATCAACGCTTAAATTGCGTAGCTGTCAAAAAAAAACTGTAAAAATTTTGGTCCGGGCGATATCGTTTCTCACACCGCGATTTTTACGAATTTTTACGATTTTTGAAATGTAGTTACTATAAAAAAATTGGTATGTACGTTTCTGGTTTTTGTTTCACAATATTTTGTAACAAAAAGTCAAATAGTTAACCGATGTTGTAACAATCGGCCGAAATCTCCCAGTCTTGTAAACATTTCGTTATTTCGAAACCAAAAATGGGCGAACTAATATTTCCTACACTTTGTTTCCACTGCAATGTCCCAAATATAGGACCCCGACCCCATCAATAGCCGAGTTTATTGGGAACGGGCTTGCGTCGTTACTTTGAGGGTGGCCTTTGGGAGGGACCTCGTCCATATTTCATACAAACCTAGTGTTAAAATTGGACGGGTACTAAATTATACAAGGATGTTACTCGATTAAATTATAAGACGTATCTTAACTGTACTAAATATCTAAAGTCGCCGTCAATAGAACTTGCAAAAGATGTAAACAAAACCAAACGAACCAATTCACGAACAAACATGAATTGTTTGTTCGTGAATTGGTTCGTTTGGTTTTTCTTCGATTTTTTCTATAAGTAAGTTTATCGTTATCTAGTACCTATCGCGCTCATCACTCAAATATCTGCCCTTACCGGGATTTGAACCCTGGGGTGTGATTCTCTCAACAGCGACGAGCGGACGGACGAACGAGTGAATGTCCAAGCGGCGAGTTTAAGTACCTAGTCCCGTCACAGCGAACTAAACACATTTTAGCGCGTGTATTCAATTTGGCAGCATGACTTCTCGAACGTATAAGGCTGCCTAATTGAGAATGCACGCGCTAAAATGTATTTTGTTCGCTCGGACGGGACTACTTAAACTCGCCTCGTTCGTTCGACCGACCGCCGTTTTTAAGAGAATAACACCAAAGAAAGGGTCACTACCAAATAGGCCAGCGCGTCAACATTTTAAATATCTATTATTTATTTATTTATTTATTTATTTATTTATTTATTTATTTATTTATTTATTTATTTATTTATTTATTTATTTATTTATTTATTTATTTATTTATTTATTAAGTATTACCAACAGATAATATATCGTACAAATTCTTAATTCTATATCATACTAGCTTCTGCCCGCGACTTCGTCCGCGTAGAATTAGTAATTTTGCCATGCCACGGGAACACTGATTTATTTCGGGATTCAAGGTAGCCTATATGCAGTGTATAGGGTGACGGCACCAATGATGGACACTTTTAGCTGACCGACACCAGTAATGGACACTTCACTCTTAATTCAAATTCCATACGGTCCTAAATCGATTGTTGCAAAACAAATGAATAGCCCTTATCTTCTGTACAATAAGAATCAAGTGTCCATCATTGGTCCTTTCCATTACTGGTTCCGTCACCCTAAGCAAACTCTATTCTAAATTATATCCAACCAAATTCGTCCATCCGTTTTAGCGAAGAAGTACAAACTCACGCACGTAATTCTGTACCTCCAGTGTAAAAGGGTTAAACTCGAGTTTAACCCAATAGTGGATTTTGCCTGCATTGTACATATTTCATCATGGCGCATCGTTCGGTCTTACTCTCGCGATTCTACGACCATTCGTTGCTGAGATACCGTTCGTGTAAAAGGATCAAAGTGTGCAAAAAATCACAACTATTTTGTTCATAACGGTTAATTTAGATTTTATCTTCTATGGCAATATGGTTTCTTAAAATCGTATTAATGAACGACGGTTAATGTCTAGTTTGATCCTAATAGACAATCAACATTTCGTAAGAGTATCGGTGTAAAGAAATAAAAGTATACATAGGTCGTTTGACACCAACGGGACAATTTCGTGAAAAGTGGTCAATCTCAACTTTAATCCACACTCGCAACCAATTTCAACAATGTGAGTTGGTGTAAAGTGATATTTATTTACTTTGATCGCTTTTTACAACTAAGCATTTTAAATCCGAATCTTTATATTGGATTAATATTAAGATTAATCTATTTCTAGAATCTAATTCTTTTTGACCACTTGGATCAAAGTAGGTACCTAAATATTGTCCACTTTGCACAAGTTCTCTTTACTTACTTTAGGTACCCGAACGTTGGGAAAACTAAATACCTGTGTACGTCCAGTTCAAAGGAATTTCATAAATACTAAAGTGTAACTTAAACTATTATAGACTTACTCATAGGTAATCAATGGGTTTAAAAGTCAGTGTTTTATGTCGCATTTATTTTCCACTGAGATGGGCAAACGTTCGTTGTAGGTATTAATGCTAGTAAGTGGGTACTTAATAAAGTCTCAACGACACAAAAAAGTTTTAGCTGTACTTATTAACTTAAAAGTATATATGCAGTATTATGCAGTTAGGAGGCCAGCGTTTCGCACGTTGTCTTTGAACATAGGTACTAACATAATGGATGATAATGACAATGTCTAAATAAATAAAATAAAATTGAACTGAATAGTATCCCTAAATAAGGGAACTCTTCCGTGTAACCTTGGGATTCATGAGTTCTATTTCTCTTCTTCTCTCTTCTTTCTTATTTTGGATTATCGATTGCCTGTACATAGTTTGTTTCCTTTTCTTTTATTGGACTTTCGGGAAAACCCTTTTTTAAAGACTTCAAAAAAAGGAGGATTTTTTTGAAACAAGTTCGCTCATTTTTCTGGAGGGAATTTCATTTCATCATATCTCTGGCCGTAAATTTAGTGTTTAGTAGTAAGTAAACTGAATGACTTTAGTTCCAAAATCTGGTGTGATATTTTAATGACGTCAACAGTTTTTTAACCCGATCGCATCGCAATAATCATGTAGAATCGCCACGTTCTTGATGGAAATACTATTTTTTTGATACCCTGCCATCGTCAACTTAAATGTGATAAATGAAATTCATCCATAGGTTCTACACTTTTTTATTTATTTGCCACGACTAAACCTAGTCATTCAGTTTTTTATTATAATTATTTCAGTTTACTGAATAGGTCCAAAGCCAAAATGTAACCAAATTGAGACAAAAAAAATTGAGAGTAAGATGTGAAAATTTAAGTTTTAAAACTGTGTTCCTTAATGTCCAATAGGGTCAAGAAAACGGAACTTGAAAGACTCATTAGGTACTGAAAAAAATAAAGAAAACTGAGACCTTAATAGATCGAACCTTTTACTATCTCAGACAAGAAAGACAATATCAAAAATACTGTTTCAACTTAATAGATCAAGCGGCGCAGGAGGTTTGGTCTAGTCTACGGATCAATTCCAACATACAAATTATCCTTAGTTGATCACAATCTAAAAGAAAAATTTAATCATCTAATATCATTGAGTTCAGTTCAGTCATTAGTTGGGAATTCAATTTCGATCAATATGATTTGAAATTCAATCATATAAAACAGGCAGACATTCATTTCTCACCCTTATAAAGCTATAATACGCAAATCTTTAAGAATTTTTTCAAGGATAGTTCGCTAAACTGTCTCTTTACACAATACCAAATTACATTAAGCAATTATTGGCACAATTTAAACTCTACTTTGACCTTTTTACACATTTCCATGTTTCGTGAAAAAGGATATAACTCATTTTTGGATGTCGATATTTCTGATATTCTTGCCGTTTTCAGACCCACTATACACTTAATTTAAAGCTATTTCTGAATACTATTTAAAATGAGAAGCAAAAATAAACTTTTCTATCTAATATTGAGGAAAAAAACAGTTTTAAACGTTTTTCGGTCCTCCTGTAAAGTTACACTTTTTGACTTTAACCCTTTTACACTGGAGGTACAGGTATAACCTTTCGCATTGATTTTATATGTAGGATAGGATGTAAATAGGTACATCCAGCACACACAATCGCTCCGGCCGAAATCATAGTCGATAAAAATACCATATGCCGATAAATATAAAATTAGTTTTTAATTCTCAAGTTGAATAGGTAATAAAGAAAAGTTAGGGTATTTAATTTTTTACATGTTTAATTTTCGGTACTGGGTCGTTAAGAAATAACTTAACCTTACTAAGCCTATTCGGATTCTGGATGGTCAAAAAAAAAACTTTACCCTAACCTAACCAACTGCACTTACTCCAGTACATTATAGCTATTATCATAGCTCATAGCTATTAGTTTATTTAACTTCGATACATACATCTATCCCCCATTTCAACTACTAAGGAATATTTTTCAAAATCGCCAAAAGTATTTTTTTTAATAACGCCAATTTTAACGTTTCTAACTACAAAAATGACGGACGGGGTAGTTTTTCCAAAATCGCTGTAAGCTTTAAATTTTATTTTTATTAGTATATACCAATTTTCACGTATCTAACTTCACAAAATAAATGCGTTTTTGAAGGCGGTTTTTTGTTTTTTAAAACATTTATTTAAATTTTGACTTTTTAGAGATCATAATAAGCTTAATGTTCCTAGTCCCACTTCTTAGTTGATATGAAACTTTAAGACATTTCACGATCGCCGCCAGCAACGCCGCGGGGAAGTCATAGTCATATTTAAACAATTAAATGTCCTTCGTTGAGCGACTGCTCAACTATCTTAATCGAGATATCTTATCACCACCCTTGAAAAAAGTATCGTTGAGGAGTTCCGGTGGCCATCTGTGGTCTTCATCATCAGTGCCATTTCACCAAATGATACTTTCTGAATGCAAATGCTAGATTTGTTACTAAAAATACTAAAATCGCTATACGTTTGCCTACAATATTTGAAGAGTTCCCTCAATTCCTCACTGATCCCCTTAAAAATTTACCCTTTAGGGTTAATAATATGAGCAGGATTAGTAGGATACTCGTATTAGTAGGATTATTGGATAATAGCTTCTAGTCTTCGTCCGCTTAGATTTAGATTATAGTTATTCCCTCGGGAACTTAAAAATTTTCCGGGATGAAAAGTAACCTATGTGTTATTCCAGGGTATAAGCTATCTACATTCCAAATTTCATCCAAATCCGTCCAGCCGTTGCAGCGTGAAGAGGTAACAAACACACACACACACACACACAAACTTTCGCATTTATAATATTAGTAGGATACATCCCAGGTTGATGCTTATCTACTATTATATTTATACAGGGTGAATTTAGTACCTAACCATACTGAGCTAGAATTGAATAGAATAGAATATAATAACTTTATTTCAGGCATAAAGAGCCATATTTACAAATACCGCACAGACTAATATTCATAACATTTGTACCGGCTTTAACCCTATAACTAACAAGCCGTATTGATTTTACTAATGGACTATGTTTTAATCCTGGTTTTGCATGCATGCAACTGTAAGATAATCCTTTTCTGGTATGGGCAATGTTTTCGTTTTAAGGGCACTTTACTGATGGAATACTGAGTGGTCTGTATTTCCGTATTTAAATTAATTAGGGAGAGCTACAGCCGTGGCCAAAGGTATTGAGCACCCTACGTTTTCCTTTGTAACTTATTATAAATAAAGTATTATTTTTCAATTTAAAACTAAACAAAGACGTAAAGCATAAAAAAGTGTTTGAACATGTGCAAATCATCAAACGCTATTGTCTGCTGAAACCATGATGTTTTGATGTCAGTCCACGATAAATTACTTAAAAAAACCTCTGTGACAATGCCAGTAAACTAAACACTTTAAAAACATCCTTTTGGTATAAACAGTATGAAAATTGTTTTGTAGCAAATAAATTAGCTCCGCGACGGAACACACATTTTGTTTTAGTCTGCCGCAATTTTTAAGCTGTCACATACAAGCACTTCATTTGAATGTTTACGAGATAAAATGTATTTACATGAGAGAAAATTGGGTAGGCGTACTAAAACATATCCAAAATTATAGTATATATCTTAAACTTAGTTCGGGACTTGGTCAATTTGTGACTAGATTTCCTGCAACATTTCCTTTTATTATCAGGTTTTTGAAGTGATAACTTCTTTACGGAGGGTTAAACCATTTCGTTACGTAACGCACGATTAATGACAGACTGTCTGGCTTCCCTTTCTACCACGCATAGGCAGCGGCTGCGGTACTACTAATTAAAAAAAATAAAAAATACAAAGGAATCGGATTTGAACCGCAGCACCTTAGTGTCATAGACTTACCTCTCAGCCGCTAGGCCAATCTTAAGTTACAAGGTATGGACGAAAATGGTAACGGTATTTGATCTTACCTGCTGACGTCACCGTGCGTTTCTAAGCATAAATACTGTTGACAGTGAGCATTATAACCCAACACTATCACCGTTTTTGAAAGTGATTAGCTTAAGCTATCACTTCTGTCGGGCGTCCCGAGACGCGATTTTTTTTTGATAATTTATTTATTCTGTCAAAACATTTATACGTTAATGTGGATTACTTAATAACTTCTCTTAGTACATGAGTATACACAGTATGTCCTAGCAAATTAATTCCTTCGTCACAAACTGTCATAAACATCGGTCGCGTCCTGTCATCAAATAATTAATATCAAGGCCCTGATGGCTCGTACTATATTCTTTACAGAGGCGAGACGTTTAATATACTGACAAAATACAATACAAAAAAGACACCTTATTGTTATTTGCCAAAAACAAATGATGAAATGATATTATTATGTGGGTCAATTTGAAACCATTATGTTCCCACATTATGGGAACTGAGGGCTTATTGTCTAACGCACTCGCAATCACGATCGTTTTCATTTTGAAAATCGAAGGCTTGTCTGCATACAAAATGAAAACAATTGCTCCATTTTGAAGCCGGTTGCGATTGCGAGTGTGTTAGACAATATTAAGCCCTCAGGTGTAAAATTGCCACATTAAGTTAATAATTCAGACAATATTACGTAATTATTTCTAATTAAAATGTATTAGGTTGACGGAACCAGTGATGGACAAGGACCAATGATGGACACTTGATTCTTATTTTACAGAAGATAAGGGTTATTCATTTGTTCAGCAACAAGCTATTTAGGACCGTATGAAATTTGAATTAAGAGTTAAGTGTCCATTACTGGTGCTTGTCAGCTAAAAGTGTCCCACATTGGTGCCATCACCCTACAATTATTGTTAAGAATAATAATTAACATATTTTATCAATTTAAACTAATACTATTAATTACTTAAATAAAATAAAAGATGTTTAAAAAAATGCTCCATATTGACGATTTAACTACAAACCCTTAAGGCTCTAGAGCGAAAAAATCAAGTTATTTCCTAACCAATTTTAGAAACGAAATCGTATTCGTTCCGTTATTCCATTGAACAGTCGCGGAGATCCGTCTCCAACTCAATAAGGCGGGCAATAAGGAGGAAACTTGACAAATATCGACACATGCCGGATAAAAACAAACAATAGCGAAGTAACAGAGATGTAGGAAGATTCTATGAGGATGTGCCTCAATAATAAATGACGGTATAGAAAGCACCCGAAACCGACGTACGTGCATGAAGAGATTGATGAATGTAGAGGAAGCGAAGGTTGTACAGTCACGAGATTAAATTTGGTACCCACCTTAGGTCCAAAGTCAATCTGACATTCTACAACAGTAAGGTTGCGTTTTCTAAAAGTTACAAATAAATTGACATCTCTAATGTCATTCACGACTTCAAGCATATTTTTCTTGAAATGGGTCCCAAATTAACGCTCGTGACCGTATGTTTGGACCGGTGCACCTGGCGTTCCATAATCTCTTCCTACCCCATTAGGAGACAGGCGTAAAGGTATGTATGTGGTATAAAAACATGCAAACATAGAAGGAACTTTTTATTTCTAAATATTTTAAGCATCAAGAAGGACCGACTTTTAGTTTATTTCTATCATGTTTTCTTATAAAAAGATTTGTCATAGGCGAAAAATTTAACGTGAGGCTAGACAAGTAACTTAACGCTAACGTAAACGATTTTCGAAAACTGACAAAATGTATGGAATCGACGTAGGCGCTCGACGCGACCGTCTGACAGCTTACGTCAATCCTATACATTTTGGATAACGATAAAGAACGTCGAATGCATCTTGTCTAGAACCTCACAACCTACTTTATATTGATTTAATTTTAACATGACAAAACCTAAAACTGTCTGAGAAAACCACGGAATAGAAAAAACAGTGGAAGTGGCATGCGCTTCGCTTAGTATCAGACCTGTTGTCGCCAATACTCAAACTATCATAAAATGTTCTTGGTGCGGCTATCGTTTTTACATTCCAAAATAACACAATAAGGCATGCTTTTGGATTTATGTCCTATTTTAGAAATATCGAAATATCGAAATATTGAAATTTATAAGCGATCGCGGCAAAAGTATGGTAGGTTAAGCGGAACTCCGCATAACTATGCCACACGTTACACGCCCACTTGACATTTCTACTGTTTTTTCTGTTCTGTGGAGAAAACTTACGTTAGCGTAAGCAAACAAAAGAACTATAGTATACAAATCTACTCTATTTCATAATATTAGAAACTTATGATAAAATCAATTTTTAATTTAAAAAAAAAGTGTGCGTCTCGGGACACCCGACAGAAGTGATAACTTAAACTAATCTAAATCTGTGGGTTAGAGTGAGAGAGGAGGAGCCTGCCTACCGCTGCCGTATGCGTGAGAGAAAGGGAAGCCAGACAGACTGGTGCCGTAACGCGTTACGTAACGAAGCGGAAACCCTCGCATAAGAAGTTACTCCAAAACTCTGGGGTCCTAGTGAAAAAGGGTATAAGACTTCTGAAGATCACGTGAAAAAGAAAGTCATGTATATGTATAGGATAGGTACCCTTTTTTATTACGAGTTAAGTCGACTTGTTCCCTTTTTCACTGGGACACCAGAACTGTGTTTAGAGTTTCATCGGGGATTGACAGACAAATTATTTAATCTTCCTCATAAATTTCCACCTATACTACATTCTACTGATACCTACTGTAAAATGTTTAAGTTTGTAAGGTAGTTTGCGTGTTTAGATGTTTGTCATTCTATTTCACTTATACAGCGGAACGAAATTATATGAAATCATAATTATGTTAACATTATGATTTCATATAATTTCGTTTCGCTGTATATGTGAAATAGACTTGAGACTTGTAATACTATTTGTTTTACCAATATAGATCATAATTATTATCTCTTTAAAATAAAATTTTTGACATGCGTACAGACAGCCTGAAAACAAAAACCTTTAGAAATAACCTACTTTTTTTAAGAGATAGGGGAAAGATAGCAATATAAAATATCTAAATACATGAAACAATACTACATCTCTGTCTCTGTCCCTCGAGGAACGATCCGTCTTGTTACTCCCGGAAAAAGTGAAGCACTTCACGGAAAACTGTTTGTTGGCTCCGATTTCATCTTTTAGAGTCTTATCATGTGATGACTTTGATAAATCCATTTCTGGTTATTAAACTAGAAAAATATCTTGTTCTCTAAAGTTAACTATGGTTTGACGTAGATGTACTATCACGAACGTTAATTTGTGACCCATTTCAAGAAAAATATGCTTGAAGTCGTCAATGTCATTAGAGATGTCAAGTCATTTGTAACTTTTAGGAAACTGTACCTTATTGTTGTAGAATGTCAGATTGACTTTGGACCTAAGGTGGGTACCAAATTAAAGTTCGCGACTGTACTCGAACTCATTTAAGTACCTTGTCGTAATAACTTAGGAGTGGTTTGAATTTACGATATGAATAGCTGCGCCAAGGTAAAATGTATAGCTACTTACGATTCCAACCGTGCATAATATTTAAAACTTTTTATTCTTGTTAGAATTATTTCTGATACATATATTTAGAACTTTTTATTCTTGTTAGAAAATAAATATTCTTTTAAAATTTTAATAATAATTGTGCACCATCATCATCATCATCATAGCTTCTCGTCTGTCTCCCAATGGGGTAGGCAGAGACTATGGAACGCCAGGTGCACCGGTCTAAACATACAACTTTCGCTTCCTCTACATTCATCAATCTCTTCATGCACTTACGTCGGTTTCGGGTGCTTTTGATTTGGCCCTTATTCAGTACATCGCGAATTGTGCACCACTTGTATTATATTATCTGTTTTGGACGTTTTTTCTAGAAAATTTGTCTTTAAATAGTCGTTATGTTGCGTATAAATATAATAAGACGCCTGTTGTAAATTACTTCATCATTGTTTACCATGTTACATAAAAATGTTACTATAATTATTATGTAACTGTAACTCTCATTATATTGTTTTGTAAAGCCTTTAGTACCAAAGTAAATGTTTCAATGTACTTTATTTAAATGTTTGATTATCAAGAAATTATTATCTTCTAGTGACTAGGTCAATTTATGCAAGAATGTCTCATTTCTTTTTTCGTAATATGTCTAACTGAGAAAAAACTGCTGTGACATACAAACAGACACCGAAATCTCATCGTAAGGATTCCATTTATACTATTTCTGTACGGTACCGTAAAATGTGCCTACTTTGTGCCCACGAGTAATTATGCTCCATGGTTATATTGAGGTAATCTGTATTGTAAATCCTTCCATTGCTTTCATTCACTGCGTGGCTGAATGTATATCGATCTTTTTAGATAATTTGTCATCAACCTTAACTTATTATAAGTAACAAACGAAAAAGTTACCCATGGGAGAGCAAAGTAGGCATATTTTACGGTACCCTAAAATCCCGAACCTTTTCTATCAAATACCAAAACCAGAACTAGAAAGTCATCCAAATATATAAAGGTTATCGTCCAGCCCACAGCCATTACCAAGATAAATGAGAAGCGATCGCTACCGCTTTAGAGCCGATTGGGCGCAGGCCACGGAATAGAAAAAACAGTGGAAGTGGCATGAGCTTCGCTTAGTATCAGACCTGAGGGTCCAGACAAGATGCATTACGCTTACAAGCGTTTCTATTCGTTTCCTCTTTAAACCAATCGCTTCGCTGGTAGATCACGTGACTTTTCATATCACGTCATCTAGCGGTGACGCGATTGGTTTAACAACGAAACGAATAGAAACGCTTGTAAGCGTAATGCATCTTGTCTGGGCCCTCTGTTGTCGCCAATACTCAAACTATCATAAAAACAACACGCCACCATGGAAAATGTTTTTTGCGGCTATCGTTTTTACACTCCAAAATAGCACAATAAGGCATGCTTCTGGATTTATTTCCTATTTTCGAAATATTGAAATATCGAAATATAGAAATAAGCGATCGCGCCAAAAGTATGGTAGGTTATGCGGAACTCCGCATAACTATGCCACACGTTACACGCCCACTTGACACTTCTACTGTTTTTTCTGTTCTGTGGCGCAGACCGATAAGCGACCACCTTTATAAAGCTCGCTTTAAAACTAACTATTACTTTGCGGTTTACAGAATAAAATACCAGTCAAGTGCGAGTTGGGCTAGCGCACTGAGAGTTTCGTATCGCCGCATAGTATTTCTTATTATATTCCGATTTGAAAGGAGTTTTTCGAGTGATTCTTTGCGACGCTCTGCAGCCTAAAGTGCTTGAAACATTTTAATATTATTAGTCATTGTTAAACTCGTCTCTTGGTTGAGGTGCTCTTATTGATTTTTATTGTTTATTCTTGATTGATACACATAGACACAATCTAAAAAAATATAAGTAGTTGGCTTTTTATTTCTCGATGAATTTTGATAATGGTTAGGCCTAGCCTAATAGCCTATACTGAATTATTCTCTTTGTTTCTAAAGACTTAGTTTTCGAATTCTTCACACTGACCCATTTGGGTAACTCACTTTCACATCTGCAATGGAATTCAACTTGTAGCATTATAAAGAATTAGTGAATAAATCAAGTAAATATACCTTTGTTTCAAATGTATCTTTGAGAACTTAAAACGGAAGCTCGAAGTGAAATAATTTCAATTCCGTAAAAATACTAAAGCGTAAGACGGAGGAACCCTTTCAATTAGCTATATACACAATACTGAACGTAAGGACACGCCTTTAATGAGACGGAATGACGGAGGACGGATAGAAGAGGGGAAATTGGGCCACCGGCACTCTCACTTGACAAGACGAAACGCAGCAGTAGGATGGTAATGTATGTATGTATGTGTGGGTATGTCCGTTCCTTTGTGACCTCCTATACACGCGTCGTTCCCCTTTTAGGGTAGTGCATCAGGTTGAGGTTGCCCTAGAGCTTTTTTGATATGACACTAGCGGCTTGTGTTAAATGCTAAAACAGCTCAGAGTCCATGCTTCCTATAAATGCTATGGGAAATAGCCGGCCGTCAACGGAGTTCCATTTTTGGTGTAATTAAAAACACCGGCCACAGCCGTAGTGCCATAATCATGAGGGTCTTAGTTTACGTCTCTCGACGTACTGACTGTAAACGTGTTAATGCCAGGTCTACACACTCGTGCGAGTCGACGCGAGGCCAAGATACACTGCCGTCTTTAAATACGAGACGGACTGTAAAACTTTTATGATAACATCAATGTATCTCGGCTAGGGAATGCAAATAACCGGTGATAACCGGTTTTAACCCGTTATTTTCATACAAAGACGTCTAATAACCGGTTAAATTGCATTCCCTAATCTCGGCCTCGCGTTGACTCGCGCGAGTCTGTAGACCCGAGGGCTTACTGTCTGGGCTTCAAAGTGGAGCAATTGTTTTCATTTTCTATGCCTTCGATTTTCAAAATGAAAACGATCGTGATTGCGAGTGCGTTAGACAATAAGCCCTCTGGCATTAGATACTCTCAACGCTCGGTTCTTAATGCGCCCTTACGCCAGACTAATAGAAATACAAAAACGTTTGAATTACGAGGACAATTCAGAAGCGATGCAGCTCTGATGTCACAGAATGGTCCTAGAATAATACTGTAATTCTACTTGACTATACACTCCCTTAAGCGTATCTCACTCACACGTCGCATTGAAAAATGTACTTTATCAATGTAGCAAAATGGTTTAAATTTCTTTTTGGTGTAAAAGAGACTTACGAGCTTAGGGAAGTAAGGAGGTAAATTGCAATCATACGGTTTGAAGAACGAAATTTGATTTAGATTTTCAAATACGAAGATTTTCTTTAAGCAAAAGGAATAGGGAAGTTTTATTACGTTTACATTATTGAAATGTAATAGACATTTCTAAAATATTTTCTCCTACTTTGTGTTTTTTGTTCGTTAGGATTGTGAACCCAGGCATCATGTAGCTGTCAAAAAAATGTATAAATTTAGCTGCAGGCGATAACGTTTCTGACCTAAATCAAATCCGATTTACTAGAGGTATAAAAACTAAGCTTGTACGTTTCTTTTTTTTTATAGTTTTTTTTTATAGAATCACGTAGGTTTTAGATATTATAAAAACCTTGGTCTATACTAAGGTTTTTGTAATATCTACAATATGTCCCAAAATCGTAAAAAATCGGACTAGGTTTAAGGGGGGGGGGGTGTTATTTTTTTTTAAAGTTCACAGCAATGCAGTAAATTTTAATAAGCAGTACCTGGATAACGGTATTTTTTGAAAGTAAATTGTAAATGGTTTGTTTTCTAAAAATGAAACATAGCTAGATCGAGTTATCGCCCCCGAAACCCCCTGCATATTAAATCTCATGAAAATCGTCGGAGCCGTTTCCGAGATTCAAATTATATATATACAAGAATTGGTCGTTTAAAGGTATTAGATAGATAGTACTTTGCCCATATTTAAATTGGTAGAAAGCGCCTTTAATTCTTTAGTCATTAAGTTTACCTTTTGATTTTTCTATAAAAACGAAATAGGCCGCACGAGCACATTTACACGTCAAAAATCAACCAGCGCACTTCCCAAGAGGAAACCACTGCTGAGAAGAAACGCCGCAAGAAACTCAACAATCAGTCATTTTTATTAATATTACTTAGCAATGACGACGATAAATTGATAATACCTAGCATTTTAGAGCAGGAAACCGCGCACAATTATCATCACATTAAAACCCGAGGGAAACTGTTCGCTGAATTGAAGGTCTTATAGCACTAATAGTGCAACCTCGCGCTGGATAGCAGCATTAGAGCTATTCCTGAAATATGTCTGGCTGGTACGTGATCCTCACTTGCAACTGCATTGATACCGTTCGGAGTTCAAACTAACGAATGAAGCGGTTTTTGATCTTGTATGCTTAGCGTATACGTGGCTTATTTTATAAAAGAAGAAAAGGGATGGCTTTCTGTGCTTCCGCGCGAAGAATGTGAGATGGAGATAGTTCGCGCGCGCCTTAATGGCAGCGTCAAATTCAATTAATTGCTGTTTACTTTAAAACCACAACATTTATTGAAAAAATGGTTTGCCAGGATTAAGATGTTACATATACTCAACTATTGAATCGAAAATCATCGTTAAAAATTATAGGGTTTCGAAGATTCAACCAAAAACATGCAAAAAAGTGTCATGTTTGAAAAATAAAACTATCGTAGATTTTGTAGAGTGACAACTCGTGCCAACAAGATTAATCTAATGTCGTATTATTTATCAAAATCGTTTGACCCGTTGAGTAGATACGAGAGGACATCATATGAGCGGATATACATACATACATACATACAGGTCAAACACATAACCCTCCTTTTGGGCTTCGCCCCAATACCCTTTAGCCAGGTCGGCCTTTTTGTATTTAAATATCATTAAAGAAGTACTTTACATGTTTCCACAATGCCTTAAACACCTAATTAAGAATGCCAGCTCTTACACAATAATAATTATCTCCAAGCAAATACACTCTAATTAAATTAATCACTTGAGTGATTCCATGCACCTTTCGACCCGGAGGGTGAAATTCAATAAATAACTCTCCCCCTGGTCATTCTTGCAACCCTCTTATGCCGTTCAACCAAGACATTTTTTTAATGCAATTTCCCCTAATAGATATGACTTTTCTTGGAGCGTGTCAAAATTGCTACACCGTCGTCATAGAAAAGAAGGCGTCTTACTGGCATAGAAATAGTATTAGTATTTTAAGTTTAATGTAGATACCAAAAGAGTATAAAATGCCTTGACTACTATATTGTAGTAAGCCGCCCTTTTTGTTATTATGGCATTACATTGCACGTGCCTATGCCACTTTCTTAAAGCAAAAAGTGGCTAACTTAGCAGTTTATTGTTATTATAAGCCGTTAAAAGGAAAATATGGTTTGGGGTAATTTGCTGTCAAAATGTACTGAATTTGATTTCGGTTAGATTTGAGTGTTAAAAATAAAAAATAACAATACACCTAGGGCAGTTTTTGGTTATGTTTCGTGCAATTTTAATTTAAAAGAACTGTGTAGCCATTTTTCAACGCTACACGTAATTCCTAAAGCTAATCCACCTTTAACTTCCGTAACCTTTACTATTTAATATAATCACTATCTTAGCTTTCAGCCTACCGTCAAGCAGCAGTGTTCGTATTGTTGTGTTCCAGTGTGGGGATAAGACGAACTGTGAAATTACTAATATAGAGGTATTCCATCGTCGTCCTCAAGGTTGGCAACGCATTTGCGATCTTAGGATTGCAGTCTTGAGATTGTAGTCTTGAGAATTAAATGTCTATGGGTCACAGATCCTCTAACCATCAGGTAGCCTGAGGGCTCGTCTACCTTCTCAATACAATAAAGAAACTAAACTTTAAATCAAAGATCATACGGTCATAAATTGATTGTTGCAAAACAAATGAATAACCCTTACCTTCCGTAAATTAAAAATCAAGGGAGCCCTTTGTTTCCCATAATTTTGTTGGTCATAATGTCATTGTTGATTATAATTATTGATAGTCATAATTTTTTATGTCACTGAAACTGTAAACTTTTCAGAATTTGTGAAATATCTAACAACAAGGCTATTTTAGGTAAGGTTTAATTTATAAAAATCCTGAAAAAGAAACAGTTTCTTAAAAAAAACACGTTATGACTTGCAACGATTATGCCTAAAACATATTATGACTAAAAATAATTATGGCAGACAATATAGACCCAAGAATCAATGTCCATTGCTCCTTCTCAATCACTGGTTCCATTAGGCTTCACATATCGAGGCAAAGATCTATAATACGCTTTAAACTAAACCTTGGACCAAAGGTCACAGTGGATTCCAGTCACATACGCGTTCGATACAGAAAATTGAGTTGTACACTCAAACCTACTGGGATGAAATATTTTCGTCAGCCCCGGTCGTAACCTCGGGGAAGAATTACAAATTACTAACACTAAGGCATCTCCTGCGCGGTATGATCACGGAATAGAAAAAACAGTGGAAGTGGCATGAGCTTCGCTTAGTATCAGGGTAGTGATTCTCTCAAAAGCAAAGGTGAGCGAACGCAGGAGTGAATGTCTAAGTAGTCCCGTCAAAGCGAGCATAACACATTTTAGAGCGTGCATTCTCAATTAGGCAGCCTTATAAGTTCGAGAAGCCATGCTGTCAAATTGAATACACGCGCTGAAATGTGTTTTGTTCGCTTTGACGGGACTACTTAAACTCGCCGCTTGGACATTCACTCCTGCGTTCGCTCACCTTTGCTTTTGAAAGAATCACTACCCAGATCTGTTGTCGCCAATACTCAAACTTTCATAAAAACAACACGCTACCATGGAAAATGTAGTTGGTGCGGCTATCATTTTTTACATTCCAAAATAGCACAAGGCATGCTTGCTTGCATGCTTCTGGATTGATTTCCTATTTTAGAAATATCAAAAATAAGCGATCGCGGCAAAAGTATGGTAGCTTGCGCGGAACTCCGCATAACCATGCCACACGTTACACGCCCACTTGACACTTCTACTGTTTTTAGGGTTCCGTACCTAAAAAGGAAAAAATGGCACCCTTATAAGATCACTTTGTTGTCCGGCTGTCCGTCTGTCTCTCCGTCAAGACCCTTTATCTTTTCTGTTCTGTGGGTTATTTTACATTCTGCCTGTTCATCTGTACACCTTGACGTGTACAGTCACTAGCAATAATATACTATCCAACATTGCGCTTAAAAGTATCTGACATGCTCTTATACCTCTAGCAATAAAGACGTGTCAGATATTTTTGCGGCCAAAGTTGGATAGTATAATTATTTCTGGTCACTGTACCACGCATCGTTCAATTTTTTATATAAAAACCCATCATTATTTTTAGTTTGTTGTTTGTTGTTATTGTTTTTGTAGTTGTGTTTCCCATTTCTTACAACTATGCCAAAATTTGCTTAAATAGCAATTATTTCCCCTATTTGACAGTTTTTACCGCCGCACTCAGAGACGTCAATTAAATTTGATGCTTGTTTAGTGACGTGTTCTCTTATTTTATTGCTATAGCCAAGAAAGTGACTGCAGCTACTTTAATCAAGCATTAAATTTAATTAACGTCTCGGAGTACGGCAGTAAGTCTTCGTTGGGTGAACTATACAAATATTTTCCAAATTTCAAGTCACTAACTAGGTCAGTTTTGGCTGCGTTAATCAATCAGCCAGCCAGATTCTTCTTTTTTATATATAAATTATTATATAGATAATTATACAGGGTGCCTCTGACCATGGGGCTTGAAATGCAAGGATCGATTATACTCGCAAAACTGAGCATCTTTTGTTCTGCAACTTTTTAAAAACAAGTCTTTTTTTTTTTAAACAAACTAAATGTAATTTTTAATGTACGCGATCCAATTCTCCATTTTCCTTTAGCCCCCGTACTAAGGAATTGTCGCCCCCGTACCATGAGATGGTGATTATATGACCATGATTTAATACACTGATTTTACAATTAGACTTTAACATCAATTAGTTATCTAAACTTAAGTTATTTTTTAATGTTGCAGAACAAAAGTAGATCAGTTTAGAGAGTAGAATCGATCGTTGCATTTAAAGCCCCAAGGTCAGAGGCACCCTGTATACCTTGTTAATAAAAATATTGGTCCATATTAAATAGCTTTCTAAAGTAGTCGTAGTACATTAGAATAAGTACGTTAGTTGCGCGATTTCCATTAACATAACTAATCATTTGAGGGAAAATTCTCCCCCAAATTTATCTAGTCCCAAACTAGGCTTGTACTATGAGAACCTACTAAACAGTGATAAGACTGATAAGCATAGCTAATATTAAGTGGATTTATATTGAGTCCAAGACACAGAAACAGAACTCGAACTGTCATTTCTATACAAAATTCCGGATCTAACGCGTTTCAAAACCAGCACCCCTCTTTCTTTCTATCACCCTCTAAAGACCATCACAGAATGCAACATATCGCCACCAAAACAAATTGCTATTTACTCGAATTTTCTGCCAACACATTCTCAATGCCATATAATATTTCTATTCATGTAGACGGTTAGACATTACAGATTCCAAGCAACGTCGTCCGCGCTCGAATTGAGTTCAGTAGCCTCAGGCGACGAGATATAAAACGGCACAAGTACTCACAAAACACAGGCTAATATATAGCGTTTTTAAAATTGGCACGATTAACTCTCATAGACTCAAATAAAGGAATGCATTGAGCTTTCATATTAGCTGAACGGACGTTCCGATATGGTTTTTTAGTTTTGTTTTTGTGACGCAAGCGACTTTGAATAGACGTATAGACGTCTAATTTAGTAATGGACGTCCTTCGATAATTATTCAAAGTTACAATGTCGGTACAGATAAAGTAAATTATTAAATGAGATCGTGTTTTGTCGGCTGCGCTAGTTTTAAAACGAAAAAAGTTTATTCAGTTAGTAGGCCGTACAAGCACATTTATACGTCAAAAATCTACCAGCGCTTCTAAAGAGTAAATCACTGCTAAAAAAAAGCGCCGCTGCAAGAAACTCAGCAGTCAGTCATTTTCTAACATATAAATTACTAGTGACCCGCCCTTGCTTCGCTTCAGTTTATGTGAGTTTTCTGTAAATTATGTACTACATAAAATCACCAATTATTATTCGTGAAAACCGAATCAAAATCCGTTGGTGAGTCCACCTTACTAACTTAATCAATAAGGAGCAAACAGGTGCATTTTGCTCCTTATTAAAATTATTTAGATTTATTTAGAGAGATTTATTTATTCGTATTAATGAACATTTACTTTCGAAGAAGCCGACTTTAAGATGATTATACCCGATTACGGCGAAGCAAAGAGAGGGTAATATATAGAAAGGAGAACGCACACAAGCACACAGGCCACCTCACTGATCTGAGATCCATACTTAGGGCCGATTCGACCAAACTGGAATAAGACTTAATCCGAGATTAGTTCATACAAATTCGGCGTTTAATCTAGGTATAAGACCTTATTCCAGTTTGGTCGAATCCGTCCTTATTTGAATAAAATTGTCAAGACTACAATCTTAAGACTGCAATCCTAAGACTCCAGCGTTGCCATCTGTGAGGACTAAGATCAAATGCCTCTTTGCAATGAATTTCACCGGTTGTCTTATCTCCACGCCGGAACAACAATGCGAATAATACTGCTGAATACTGCTACTTAGCAGTAGTTTAAAGGATAGGATGGTGGTATCGACGGACCCTGCACAAGGTTTCATCACATCCTTCCTATCGTCCAATCGGCATGACGCTACCAATTGGATCAGTTAGAATTGACCGTGGGTGGGAGTGGATTGGCATGACAGTTATACTTGACGGCACAATCGAAATTCGATTCTTTTGGCTTGATCATTCCGATTGGACTGTGTATGGCGGTCGACGATCGTCAGGTCAGTCAGGTCAAGATTTTAACCTCTTGTGTCTCGAGATATTTCTCATAACAGTGTCTTGCTTCTCAATTAGAGGAGTAACTAATGTTAGAAGTTTCATGTAAGTTTCTTCATTCATTCGTAAATAATTACAATAATCTTTTGGCGTAATCCTCAATTCTTTTAATAAATTTGAATGAGTAAACTGTTTTCTTTTCATTAACCACTGTTTGCACCACTCTGCTCGATCTTTTCTTTATTTTGTTTCAATTTCACGAGTACAATTCCCAAAACGGCTAAAACATCGTCGTCTGTCACCGGTGACGCCATGGCTTCAACTGAACGTCGCTGCCGATTGGACAATTTAAACTGATCGTGTGTGGTGTATATATATGCAGATTTGATCAAGCCTGCAGCGTCATGCCGATTGGACAATAGGAAGGATGGTGTATGGCCACCATTAGATGAAATAAAGAAATAATTCTCTTGGATATTTCAAAGTAAATATGTCATTTTTATATTCAACGTCTTAATGTTCAACAATCTCCTTACTTCAGTTCTTAGCAAGACAAACTGCGCTCCCGAATTTAAACCCCACGTTGTCAAACTTTCACGATTCACACGTTACGATACAAAATGGCGGCGTTCTAAATTTGAATTTACGATAAATTTTACGACGGTGGAGTAACTTTTGAGAGTGCCGCAATACGGTTTGGTGTTTAAAATTTGACGACATAAAATGAAGCTGTCGAGTGAAATGTTTAGAAATCTATCGTTGATGTAAATTTCATCACTCAGGTTTTTAGCTAGTTTACCCAAAAATATTAATAAATCGATCTAAATAAAATAAATATCAGGGGACAATGATAAAATGAAGCTGTCGAGTGAAATGTTTAGAAATCTATCGTTGATGTAAATTTCATCACTCAGGTTTTTAGCTAGTTTACCCAAAAATATTAATAAATCGATCTAAATAAAATAAATATCAGGGGACAATGTCACATCAATTGACCTAGTCCCAAACTAAGGTCTAGGCTTGTGCTATGGGTACTAGACAACGATATAAATACTTGTACAAGGCGATTATGGGGTCATGTAGCAACAAAGTAAACTCAAACTCATTACGGCATTATTAGGAACGTTACGTAATAGATTTAAAAGCGTTAAGACCATTACTTTGCTTTTTATTTAAATAAACATTACTTAAATGAAATATTTTTGTTCAGGGTCATGGCCACCCTACATTGAGTATTTCTTTCTCGTCTGATCGGTTGACTTTTAAATAGGTTTTAACATTAAAATGTAAGGTGACCATAATTTTAGCATTAATTACGGAAAGATAATATTAATTTAATAAAATGCAAATCTTTAATAGTTTCAAAAACCACTATACTATTAGAATCTCAATCATTTACTGAGGCGGAAAAATTAAGTTAGGATCACGACGCCGCAGTCACCCTGAATAGAGAAATATATACTTAAATACTTATGTTATTTGATGATAATGAATACACAATGTTTTTATAGAATTAATAAAAAAATTAAATACATCTCGAAACATCAGATACGAGTTTTTTCTAAATTAGGAACGATATTAAATACAAAGAAGATGCTGTTATCATCGATTGTTTAAGTATATAAAGAGGATTGTGAGGCTGTAAATATCTATACAAAATGCGGTATCGTTTCTCTCACTTAAACATACTCAAATTTTTACGATTTCTTAATAATTATGTTGTAGGTATTATAAAAATCTAGGTGTGTACGTTTTCTTCCAAAAAATTTAAAAGAGTAAAAAAATCGAAATGTACAATCCTAGTTTTTAGGGTTCCGTACAAAAAATGAAAAAAAAAACGGAACCCTTATAGGATCACTCGTGCGTCCGTCTGCCTGTCCGTCCGTCTGCCACAGCCAATTTGCTCCGAATCTACTGGACCAAATCAGGTGAAATTTGGTAGGATGGTGTACTTAATATCCTATGACCCAAACACAGATGTGCAAAGTAATTTTTTTTTTTAAATAAGGGTCATTTTCGGGCGTCAAATAAGGAAATTAAAAATAAAGTTTTGCAATTCTTACTGTGTCATATACATATATCAAATAAAAGGGCTCGTTATGAGGATCTCAAATAATATTTATTTGTTATTATTAAAAAATAAATAGTTTTGATTTTATTCCCCCCCCCCCCTAATCTCCAAACCAACTGAGCCTAAAATTTTGAAAAAAAATACAAAATAGGTCATTGCTTGTTATTAGATTACAGGAAAACCTATAAGAATTCTAACAAAAATAATAATTACGTACGGAACCCTCTCCACGCAGGTTCAATTCGCACTTGGCCGATTTTTTATAATAACTACAAGATATTCAAAAATCGTAGAAATCAGATTTAATTTCGAGAGTGAGAAACGTCACCGCCCGGAGCTAAATTGTATGGAATAAAATTTACAGCTACTCAATTCCAGCAACCCCCATAAGCATACACCGGATTGACGGGGGCAAAAATATACCAGTGCTAGTGATTCATTAAATATCGACTAAGTTTATCGACAACTTTTTTCGTGACATATGGATCTCACATGTCTTACAAAAGTAAGTCGTACCCTTATCTTCTATAATGTGAATGATCAGCATTCCATGAAAATAAACGATATTTTTCTTTCGAGGCATTTTATAACTGACTAAAAAAACAAAAAGGTTATCAATTCGTCGGAATGCTAAAGAATATTGTTGTACTGAATGAATTTGTAACTCAATGTAATTTCAATGGTGTTCAAAAGTGACTTGAGTCCAGAGTCAATGTCAGATACCGGTTGTTTATATTTGCGATAAGTATAAATAAAAGAGGTTTGCACATAATTAAAAGATATTCAATGGCCATTACTTATGATAATGATGGTTAAAAATTGCTTTTTATCGATGTCGATAAAGTTAGTCGACATTTAATGAATCACTAGCACTAGTACATTTTTGCCTCCGTCATTCCGGTGTACGCTCATAAGCAATGCGATAATTTCTTATCATAAGGTCACAAGGTTAATTTTATCATAACACTAGAAACCGCAGTCTTTTAACAGCGACAAAACGTGTTGTTTCTTATAGCTTATTAAGTAATTATTTAAATTTCGAGGTTTTAAATAAGATAAAGTAAAAAATGGAAAGTCCGGAAGACGTCACGAATCCTGATAAACCAGAAAAATTTAAATTAGAGGTATGTTTTTATAATGTAGTGTTATTTCTAAAGGTGGGTTTAGACCAAACGAGCGAATGTTCTAACATATTTTGTCTTTATTTTTACAAAGAAAACGTAAGAGATAATGCCATAGAATTCTTGTTCGCTTGGTCTAAATCGGGCTTAACATAACACTAATTTAGCATAACTGTTATTTTCTTGTTATTATGCATTTTAAGTCAATTTCTTCTAACTAGGTTAGGTTAGGTTAGGTTAGAACTGTGACCACATTAATAGTAATGAAAGCAGTTAGAAATATATATATTTTTTATTTATAAACATTATAGTTTTTGAAATCAGTCATTTTATTTTATGCATCATGAATATTATATCGATGGTTTATTATGCAGATTGAAATTATGAAATTAGTGTTATGAAAATTGATCATTAGACCACTTGTTTTTATGCTAAACATTACACACCCGTCACGCCGTGGCACACTTTATACCACGTTGTGACGTCACGAGCCCCCACTTCTGAACTTTGATGCGCGTTATATTTGTCAATTTTGATTGATTTGATGAATCAAAAAATACGTGTTCAATATCTTACTGACGAACTAATTAGTTTTTTTATTTTTACCCAGGGCACACCCCTATTCTAACAGGGCTGATAATTGGTAGGTTATTAGGCAAGATGATTGAACGATCTGAACGAACCCTGCACGTCCTAATACCACTTGATGATTGCGGTCTTCCTTTGTTTATATTTATTTATATGAAATGGTTTCAGCCTATTGTACTAGCATCGATGATATGCCTAATGCTGCTGAGCGGGATAAACTACTCTGTGGATATGATTCTGTTATCAAACCATACAGCAGAGATGTACGACCAACTTAAAAGTAAGTTGTTACCACGTTTTTGGCACTTGTTATTCTTTGAAACAATTAAACATGCCAATTATCGACTAACTGCCGAAACCTATATTCATAACGCGGACAGATAAGGCTTACTTCGGGTTAAAATTTGACATTTGCCCATACAAAATGTCTCATTACGAATATAGGGCCCGCGGTTTGAATATAGGGTTCGGCCATAAGAAGGTACTTTTTTGTTAAAGTGTAATTTATTTTTAATCTCACACAGGTTACTTTTAATGTGCTGACATAGGGAAAGTGTATTAGTAGTCATATTAATTTTAAGTTATATATTGTTATGTATGTTAGACTGTAAGGTATTTGTAAATATGGGCCTTGTTGCCTGAGATAAAGGCTTTATTTTCTTCTATATTTTAAGCATTAATTAAATTTATAAACAAAACAAGACATTGTTTGATTTCAGATTATTATTCAACACTCATCCCTGTGATAGCCACATTTCTGATAACAATTCTATCAGAATACAAAGGACGCAAGCCGACTCTAATTACCCTGTCCGCTGCTTCAATAGTGTCTACTATTCTACACGCTATTCCAAATCAGGAAATATGTGAAATGGCAGGATATGTTCTGCAAGGTGTAGTCAGAGGAGGCGTTTTCTCAACAACTTTCTTAGCTATATCCGAATTCTGCAGTCCCAAACACAGATTTGCTTACCTAATTGCTAATATGGCAGCGTTTACTGTTGGATTTGATTTGACTTCTTTATTACATTGGTTAGAATTGTTAAACGTTGAAGGTATGTCCGAGGTGCAACTTATTGAAGAAGTGTTAGGATTGGTGTGTTTTGTCGTTGTGTGCTTGGGGCCGGAGTCGCCGTACTGGCTGGCGAGGCAGGGAAGGCCTGAGGAGAGCAGGCGGGCGCTGCTGTGGTTGCGCGGAGAAGGCAGTGACGCGGAGCTGAGTTCTCTGCTGCAGCAGCAAAATAGCCGCGGTCCTCTGCGTCTCTTGTGGCTTCCACTCCTTGCAGGAATATGTGCTATATCCGTGACTTTCCTCAGCAACGGGCTTATCTGTATCTCATCGGTATGTTTCCATGACGTGCTTGACCTTTATCCACGTTATACAGTTAATTTAGCATCCACCATTATATTTCTTCCAATTATAATAATTTTGTCTTACAAAGTCAACCACAAATCTTTATTTCTAGCCATCTCTGTTATACCCCTTGCATTAAGCTACACTTTTGCTTTTGAATCAGACGATGAATATTATCGCCTAATATTTAAATACCTTCTTTTAACTTGCCGTGCAGCTCTTGCTAGTGGACCTTATCTTTTCGGTATTGTTTTGTGTGCTGAGATTATTCCTCCTAAGTACAACACTTATATTATTTGCGTTTGTTTTATATACTATCATATTATGGACATGGTTTCTTGTGGCAAGTATAAGCCCCCTGGAATTCCAACATATGGTTTAGCATTATTGAATACCACACTGGCATTGTTTTGTGTAATCGTATTTTATTTTTTGGCACCTGAAACTAAGAATAAGATGTTGTTGGAAACACAAGAACTATATATGCCTAAACAAAGATAAATCAGAATAAAATTTTAGGATTAAATTATATTATTAAAAAATGTGTTTTTTATTATCTTTTTATTTACCTTCTTTATCCGCTTACTAAAGCATTTGTGCTGTAGTTTAACACTCGTATTCATAAACGCGCAATAGCAAAATGTTATTATTATTTACTTATTTAATGGCAACCGATCGCAATATCGAGCAACCATTTCTGGCAATGGCAAGTTTGTATTTTACATTTACATATAAAAAAAAAATTATAAAGCAACGTTGTACGGTGATCCTCTAGCCTCCATGAAGCGATGTAGGTAGAACTTTACGAAGACCAGATGGGATTTTCTTGAAGTGATACGTGTTCAAACTCGAATTCTTCATTATACTGCACATTTGAATGTTAATTTACTGCATATTAATACATCATTACTAGACCCCGTTATCTTGGGGCAATGATGTCGCTTTTTTCTAGGGATTGAATGTTCCTTTTATCGACCGTCTCTATATCGATGTTTGTAGTTTATATTATGCAACATCTTTTATCTTTATCTTTTTTTTATCAACCTCTCTGCTCAATTTCAATATAGCGTGAGTATTAAAACCTCTAGATTAAAAATACGTAGATAACTTCTTTAGTATTACGAGGTGCGACAACCTTATGTAATAATTGTGGAAAACTATGATAAACAGGATTTACTAACGAACATCCACGACTTTTATTTATCCCATTCTTTTTTTAGTAGTGATTGTCTTTGACTCATTGTCAGTGACGTGACATTATAACTCTAAGTACAATACCATCGACATTTATTATTCAATCCCTACAAAAAAAAAACTTCAGTGCCCACTTAAGGCTCCGGCACACCAAACGCGTGGCAGCAGCAGCGCGTAGCGTCGCGTGGCGTCAGGGAGTTGTAAAACAACAAAACAAATGCAACCCCGGCATACATTTATTTCCGTTATTTTAGTATATTGCTACGTTATGAGGATTGATATCAAGTTTTGAAATCACAAACGCACTGCTAGATCAAAACAGTATCAACTCAAAATCATTGCTAGTTTTGTTTCAAGTTTATAGTAGCAGTATTAAAGTTGATTTTAAAATACAGTTGTATTTTGAGTTACTACTGTTTTGATCTAGCAGTGCGAATGAAAGTTGTTTTATTCCATAGGGAGAGCCAAAGGTATACCATACCGCAAGGAAATGTCTTTTAACATTATCATTAAAACCCTAAAGAGGCTTCTAAAAGGGCCATATTTAATATGTGGCCGGCAACTATTGGTGTCCCTCTCTTACTCGTGTGTTAGAGAAAGACACCAATAGTTACCGGCCACACATTGCAGTGAAAAGATAGCCCGTTTAGAAGCCCCCTAATTAAACCTCAACAAATCAACATAAAATTGCAAGATATAAACTGGACTGATATAAAGAGAGATTTCTTATGTCGTAACATTTCCGCCAAGTTCTGGGACACCTTGAGTTTTATCTTACTGTATTTTTTTGACTTATAATTTAAACTCAGTACCGGCTCTACGTTGTACATAATACCGATCAAAAGCATTGATATTTATAGATATTTTTGACGTTTTAGAAACTTATTTTATATTTATGATATGTAAGTAACATCAATAAATAGACCAAAGTTATAAAAAACATCATCAAGAATGTCATTTACACAAAGCATAAATAACACAGGGCCAAGAACACTGCCCTGTGGTACGCTATATGCCATTTCAATAAAAGATTAGTGGTTCGTTATCTATCATACTTTTAATTCCTGTACCTGAATATCTCAACGTATTTTGTTCTGTTTGACAGAGTAGTTCTAATTCAGTCATACGCAGTACCACTTTTTGAACATGCAATTTCACTAAAGTTTAATTTGCAAATATAATAAATTTCGGATTAGTTAAAATTTAATTTAATTTGTTTTAGGTATTTTTTAAACAACTTGTAATAATGCCTTATGAGATGATATCATATGGTAGGTTACGAGTTCATTCAATATTATAAACATATGACCTTACTGCATGTGATTATGCACGATAATAAATTTGGGTGCTGTTTTTTATTTATTAACATTCGAGCAAAGTATTATCAATAAGTCAAAGTATTATCATAACCAGATTGACTTCAGTCCATCAATAGCGCTTGAACGTGTGGTGTTAATTGAAGTTTTTTTTTTTGCAATCTTGTACTAAGACAATGGAAATCATGGAGGAGGAAACGAAAAAAAATGGTGCTGGTAAACCAGAAAATTTACAGTTTAGAGAGGTAATGTTTTGTTTCTTTACTAAATACATATACTTAATATTTAGCTGTTTGTACCCCGCGTTGCCCGGTAAGTTTTTTTCTTTCATACAAACATTCTACAACAGAACAGAAAAAAACAGTAGAAGTGTGAAGTGAGCGTGTCGCGTGTGGCATGGTTATGCGGAGTTCCGCGCAACCTAGCTTAGTTTTGCCGCGATCGCTTGTGCGTGAAATTTGTGCGAATAATATTTCTAATATAGGAAACAAAACCAGAAGCATACCTTATTGTGCTATTTTGAAATGTAAAAAGGATAGCCGCACCAAAAACATTTTCCATGGTGGCGTGTGGTTTTTATGAAAGTTTGAGTATTGGCGACAACAGGTCTGATACTAAGCGAAGCTCATGCCACTTCCACTGTTCTTTCTATTCCGTGCATTATACCGACACCTATGAACAAAAGTTTTTTTTTTAATAATGTCGCTGTGACACAGTTCCATGGTGGGTCAGGGTTTCATTGGGCAGATATTAGTACATGCGGCAATTGATTTTTAGGGTTCCATGCCAAAATGGTAGAAAAAGGAACCCTTATCGTAAGACTTCGGTGTCAGTTTGTCTGTGTGTCACAGCAGTTTTCCTTAGCAACTACTGAACCAATCAAATTGAAATTTGCATAATGTATAACTTGCTTGCATCTATTTCTATTTAAACAATAAATAAAGAAAAATATAGTAGAAAATTACATACATACACATACATTACGCCTGTTTCCCAGAGGGGTAAGCAGAGACCACTTCTTTCCACCTGCTACGATCTTGACAAATCTCTTTCACTTCTTCCACATTCATACATCGAGTCATGCACGCACGTCGGTTTCTGGTACTTAAAATTCAACACTTTTCCAGTATTTCTCCGATTTGATTCAAAAAAGTACGCCTAGGGCGGCCCCTTCCGACCCTTTCACTCACTTTTGCTCTGTATATCTCTTTCGTCAATCTTCTTTCATCCATCCTTTCCAAATGACCGAACCATCGAAGCATACCCTTTTCAATCTTAGTCTCTACATCTTCTTTTAGTCGACATTTCTCTCTGACTTCTTCATTCCTTACTCTATAAGTCAGTTTCACACCACACATACTACGCAAAGAGTGCATAAAAAAGAAGAAGTAAATAACCAATTTAATTCTGTTAGAAAGATTGGAAATGATATTCTTTAGTCATCATTAATCTTCAAATGAATCGGTATGATCGCCTCTATGCTCAGCTAGCCTTTCACCGAGTATCTTACTACCATATTAAAATAATAACACAGCTGTTTTAAGGCAGATTAATGTGGCAGCGACCCGGACGGACCCTGATCATGTAACTAGTGGTGTGGTATTCGATTGAGTTGAAATTTATTTCTGCTGGAGTTTCTTGCGGCGCTTCTTCTCCGCAATGATGGTCTTGTCCGAAGCTCTAGTAGATTCACTCTACGTTACTGACGTGTAAAAGGGCTTACGGGTTACTGAGGGCTCATGTGGCCAATTTCCTGAATAAATATTTATACATTTTGAATTTTGAATTTATTTTGTATTGTTTCAGCCTTTTGTACTATCGTCAATGATATGCCAGATGCTGTTGTGTGGGATAACCCTTTCTGTGGAAATATTTATGTATCAAGAAAGAACATTTGATTCGTCGATAATTTCTGAATTTAATGGTAAGCTAAAAAAAACATTTGTAATATTTTGTCACCGTATTAACAAAAACAGGTTAAGTGTGAGTCGGACTCGCGCGCCGAGGGGTCCGTACCGCCTCACGGTAGGTATTATTACATACCGATTTAAATCCGATTTCGAATCGAATCAGCGCGAGCCCATCTCAAACTTGACCATTTTTAAAATTTGTTGTTTTTCTTCAGGTCTTGTACTATAATCGCACCAGATTTGACCCTTGTGTGTATTACCGTTTTTACAATACAACAAAAAAATGTCCATAGGCGGCGGTGACCACTTTTCATCAAGTGGGCTGTCTGCCTGTATGCCCGCCGACAGCAACATTTTTTTTTAAAATAAAAACTTTTATTTTACGGTCCCCTATAAAGGGAAAATATTACTCCATCTGCAAAATTTTAAATGTTTTGTACTGAATCATTACCTAAATCAAAACAATATTTCTTTAGAGCTTGTTACTCCCCGAAATTGATTTTGAGTATATTCATCATCGACTATTTCGTATTTCTAAAGGTTCAACTCATTCAGTCATTCATAATTTATTCATCGATCATCATTTTAATCTTCTCAGTAATTGGGAATACCTCCGTAAAATGACCTTAAATTCTGGGGTCCTAGTGAAAAAGGGTGTAAGTCTCCCGAAGACCAAGTGAAAAACGGTGTAAGTCTAGTATACTCCGTTTATGTACATACCCTTTTGTAGAACAAATTAAGTCGACTTATACCCTTTTTCACTAGGTACCCAGAATTATGCTCTAAGTCAACGTATGAATTAACCGTGTGAAAAATAATATTTTGTTTGATTTCAGTTATCCATCCCCTTCCAACTCTGATCCCCGCGATAGCCACTCTTCTGATAGCATTTCTATCAGAACTAAAAGGACGCAAGCCGACTCTAATTACCCTGTCCGCTGCTTCAATAGTGTCTACTATTCTACACGCTATTCCAAATAAGGAAATATTGAAAACAGGATATGTTCTGCAAGGTGTAGTCAGAGGAGGCGTTTTCTCAACAACTTTCTTAGCTATATCCGAATTCTGCAGCCCCAAACACAGATTTGCTTACCTGATTGCTAATATGGCAGCGTTTACTGTTGGATCTGAATTGACTTCTTTATTAAATTTGTTAATAGTGTTACACGTTGAAATTGTGTACGTGGTGCAGTTTATTCAAGTAGTGTTAGGGGTGGTGTGTCTTGCGGTGGTGTATGTGGGGCCGGAGTCGCCGTACTGGCTGGCGAGGAGGGGAAGGCCTGAGGAGATCAGGCGGGCGCTGCTGTGGTTACGCGGAGAAGTTAACGAGGCGGAGCTGAGCTCTCTCCTGCAGCAGCGCCATCGCCGCGGTCCTCTGCGTCTCTTTTGGCTTCCTCTTATTTCTGGAATAAGCGCTATATCCGTTACCATCTTCAGCAGTTTGCTTGCCTATACTTTAACGATTGCTTTCAGAAGTATGTTGCACCATCAAACACAACAAGCAGTAAATTTTGGATTTGCCATTGTATTTCTTCCAATTATAACAACTTTATCGTACAAATTCAACCACAAATCAATATTTGTTACTATCTCTCTTATAACTCTTGGTTTGATTGCTGCTTTTGCTGGTTGGATATACTTCGTGCATGGTTGGATTGGCGTTGCAGAACGCGATGATGATCACGTAATAAAATATTTTGTATATTCTTCCAGCGCGCTTCTTACTTGGGGGCCTTGTTTATTTGGTGTTGTTTTGTGTGTTGAAGTTATTCCACCTGAGTACAACACTTATGTTGTTTGTGTTTGTATTATGTACTATCATATTTTCAACATGATCCCTAATCTTACAGATATGACGTATAACCTTCGAATAAATGGTTTAGCGATATTGTCTACAACACTGTCATTGTTTTGTGTTAACGTATTTTTCTTTTTGGCACATGAAACTAAGGGTAAAATGTTGTTGGATATAGAAAAACTGTATACGCATAGACAACAAAATCGAGGCCTAGAATCGGAATCATAACGTTGCAAAAATGTAAAATGATTTAGATTAATATGTCGTTACATATGAAATTGGCGTTTTATATGACAAACATTAAAACGAAAAAACACTATGAAATTATATATTTATTTAATCAAAGTATGTATTATTGCTATCAATGCACTTTCGCCATCTCATATTTAGGTAGTGTATCGATTCCTTTGCTGACATAAATTGTCAGAGCGAGAATCTACAAAATCTTTGAAGGCCGTTTTGACGGCGTCATCGGAATTGATTTTTTTTCCTCGCAAGAAGTTGTCCAAATTCCGAAAAAAGTGGTAATCAGTTGGGGCAAGGTCGGGGAAATATGGTGGGTGTCGAAGACACTCCAGCTCGTAACTCCTCTAATTTAGCAACCGTTATGTGTGCAGTGTATGGTCTAGCGTTGTCCTGAAGCAGCAGTGGGCTAGAGCGATTGACCAGTCTGGGTGGTTAATTGGCTAGCTTTTCCATCATTGTTTGTAATTATTCACAATACTCATCAGCCTTCATTGTTTGACCAGATCTTAGGAAGGGTGTACTGCCGTTTGGTCAAAATATTTTTCGTCAAATTTCACTTCCCAAAAAAATTATTGCAGTAGTTTCATTTCCCAAACGAATCTTTACCACATTTACATTTCGCATTTTTTTCATTTGGTTGAATTATTATTTGGCATCATTTTACTTTGTCAAGTTTTATTAAGACAAACGTTTATTAAGCAAACGTTTTCCTTTGGCAAATATTATATTCCAAAAAAATTATTTTTCAAATTGTTATTTTGCACACTCAATTTATAGCATGTCCAGTTAGGTTAGTTTAGGTTAAAATTAGGTAAGTAGGTTTAGGTTAGGTTAGAGTTCATCAGGCTCGTAGGGTCAATCTACGCAGAATAGAATCCCCCCCCACACGCGGGGCTTCGTCGACCTTGTCACAGAAAAAACTCCATCATATCTACTTTCAGTAAAAACAAATACCAAGTTTGCGCAAATACGATGTTTATGCGCTATCACGCAGTAAGAAAACTACCTACTTAATTAAAAATAATCATACCCTAAAGGGTATAACCGTGTTTGTATGGGGGATCGGCCCCAGACGCCAAATTGATTATCGTTTTGCTGATTTATTTCCCCAAGCATAAGATGCTATTCCACCAAATATTGATCCTAAAATGTCATAGGATTTGGAGAAAATAAAAAAAAATGAAAATCGGTTTTTAGTTATTTATTTTTGTCTAAACTACGGAACCGATTTTTTTGTAACTTAAGTATATTATGCTTGTAATTTAGTCACGTTCTAAATTCAAATTCGTACTTACCTACACAGCGGCGGTCGATATGGAATTCTCGGTTGTCGTATCAATTTACATGCACATGGTATTCTTACCCTGTTGAGCCAAGTGAATGGTTTTGAAATAAATATATGTTATAGAATATTAGTTTTTACATAAAATATCCAAAATTGGTGGGTGTCCCTATCTCGGAACAATAAAAAAATAAATTAAAAAAAAACTAAAAGTAAAAAATTTACCATCTACTTTTGCATTTGGAACTTCATTTTTTTTTAATAATACGTCTAAATTACAAGCATAATATACTTAAGTTACAAAAAAATCGGTTCAGTAGTTTAGACAAAAATAAATAAAAACCGATTTTTTTTTTTTTTTCTCCAAAACCTGTGACATTTTAGGATCAATATTTGGTGGAATAGCATCTTATGCTTGGGGAAATAAATCAGCAAAACGATAATCAATTTGGCGTCTGGGGCCGATCCCCCATACAAACACGGTTATACCCTTTTATTCTATGCACTACTCAATTAGGATGTAAATCGTATGCCATACAATATATTTGGGAAGAGTATGTTATGCCAAACGATACATTTGACTACACGAAATTTGGTAATATGAAACTTGACCAAGTAATTATTCGTTAATAAAAAATGATGAAACAAACCTAATAATGAATTTTAAATACCTATTCAATGATACCCCACTTATTATGCGTCTGCTTGCCGCTATATTGAATTTAAATTACTGTTATATCTTTAGTGACACTCACGAGGTTAAGACAAATCGATTGACATAAGAATCATCAAAATCGGTTCACGCGTTTAGTTTCTAGAGTGCCACAATGGAACAAATAAACATAATTATAGACTGATAAACACAATACCCTCCTCCTTCAGCAGTCGGACAAAAAGGGGACACCGCTCGTTTGCCTTCTTTACACCATAAAAAAAACTTCCTTCTAACGTTACAGTCGATTACGTTTAGGGCTTATATTAGTTTTGTTTGGTCACTGAACGCTGAAGCTGAAAGCTGAAGGTCACTAACAGGGCAATGAAGGGGTGTCATTCTCGATCCATAATATCGTTTGTCCTAATCGTCATTTGTCCTAATTTATCGTTTGTTCTAAACTGGTTTTCAGATGAGTCAGACGACTTTTTAAGCTTTCCAAAAAGACCTGCGGTTAGGTTAGGTTAGAGTTGTGTTATAACAACACTAAAAAGGTTTAAACATCAGGCGGAAATGGCTTTTAAGACAAACGATGAATTAGGACAAATGAAAATTATGACATACGATATTATGGATTCCAATATAGACCCGCATTGAAGACGTATACTCGGAATTTCTTTGCACGATCGAATCAGAAATGAGGAGATCCGCACAAGAACCAAAGTCACCGACATAGCCGTAAGAATTTCTAGACTTAAGAGGCAGGGTGTTGGGCATATTGCTCGCAGAACAGATGGCCGATGGGTTCGAAGACTTCTTGAGTGGCGTCGGAAGAAGCAGCGTGGGTAGACCTCCAACAAGGTGGACTGACGATGTGGCTGAGGTGGCAAAAAAAACCGATATTCTTATTTAAAAAAAAAGGTTCACTAATGTTTTACCAAATGATCATTTGACAAACTATATCATTTTACAAACTTTCAATTCGCAAAGACGTAATTCCCGCAACATTTTTTTTATTTTTTTTTGTGGTCATTTATCTAACCTATCCTAACTTATTTAATAAGCCCATGTAACCTATGTAATATGTAATGGTTTAAGCACAATTGCATTTTTGCGAAATTAAAGTTTGTAAAATTATGTCAAATGATGATTTGGTAAAAAGTCAGGATATCGGTTGCACCATTATATCTTCATCTCTAATTGCAAATATAATTTATGACTTATTGCAAATTATAGAAAACTAAAAAATATGAATTTCATTGCATAATTATTATTCTAAAAGAATAAACAACACGGCAGGTAAATAATCTAACTGCCATTACGTACCCCAAATGAGAAAAGTTTGAAGAAGTAAAACTAAAGTTACCTAATTTAATTTAATTTGTTTTTACATTGGTTGTTTTGTTTTCGTAATGACGTCACCGTTAGAAAATCGTTATATTTCGTATATTTTAATATTTATTTTATTTATTATCCGTCAAACCCAATGAGGTGTTCTAAAGAAAAGTCAACGAAGCTCCTATTTTCTGCCCTAAAGGATAAAATAAAAACTAACACACCTACAATCTTATAAATGATGTTGATATGGTCCATTTTTTACACATACCTATAAACAGATATTAAATTTAAATTAAGGACCATAAACTTCATTATGCTGTTATTTCGAGTTACGAGCAGAGTGTAGTGGGACTGTAAAATACATTGTAGTGAATATTCAAAACTAAATATTACTTGACACCGATCGTGTGCAATAATTTTATCACTATCCTTTGTCTGATTTACCCCCGACTTCAAAAAGCTCTAAAGGAGGGGTTCTACGCTCCACTGTATGTTTTATTAAAAAGTATATTCAAAATTTCTCCGTCAAATTGTGGAACGATTTTGAAATTTTATTTCTGTTTGATAGGGTTCATTTAATTTATTGTTCTTATACCATGTTGTCTTAATGTATTTTTGGTAACTAATAACCAGAGATCGGAATAGGCAGAGCTAATTTGCCTAAACTTGATGCATGCTCATTCAATAATGTATTCCCTTCTCACTCACGCATGAATGAATATGCGTCAAGTTTAGGCAAATTAGCTCTGCCTATTCCGATCTCTGCTAATAACCATTTCGAGGAATAGGCTAACTCATATAAATTCATTTGACAGGTTTAATAATAAAAAATATGTCCAATTTTTAACTAGCTGTGGCTTTATTCTACTCGATAAAACCATATCGCTTTTGACATGTTATCGTATTGTCAACTTTTTGATAGCTCTTATTTACTAAACAGTAATGGCGGCCGAGTTTAAAAGAAACTATAAGATGTCAAAATCAATTTCAACTTTATACCTACATACCAAGCGTTAATAGATTATTATGCAGACAGACAGACAACGAAGTTATCCTACAAGGGTTCTTTTTCCCTTTTGAGGTACGGAACCCTAAAAATAGGGGTGCATCATCAAACTTACAATCGGTTTTCTTCATCAAGATTCTGATAGCTTTCTAATTTAAATCCTCGATTGTCCAATCAGCTTTTTATGTGGCTGCACACTTTTGAACCTTGTCTCATTAACACCTTCTACAGATTAGTGCAGCAATTGGGATACACCAAAAAATAACTGCTATCCTTTTCATTTTTATTCGAAAGAATAGGCTTTTCTGAGGATCTAATTTGAAGCATTTCATGATTAAAAGAGTTATTCCTTTTTAAAATAATTTATTAGATAAAAGTGACAAAATGGAATTATGCAGAAAGACGATCTTTTATTATCTGTAATATGTTTTCAAAGTCATAATAGTTAGATGAACGTCATTCCAAACATAATGTAAACAAACAATCGCAATACGATATAATAGTATTTATTATTTCAGAGTTTTATAAGCATTCAACCATTGCTTATTACCTAGACCTCAATTAATACAACACTTCCTACATGAGCCTTGTTTCTATATTAGATTTACTTAATACAAAAGATGGATTCCATACTTCCAATCACGAGTTTTTACAATAAATGTTGATGCCGTCGTTTTGAACCTCTTGGAAAACCTCACCACACAAATTATTAACATTCATCAGACGTAACTCAAAAGAGAAATGGTCTCATTAATATATTAACTTCACCATAAGAAATACAGTAAATTTTTAAACAAATTATTTTGACATGACAAATAGCTGTACTCGAACGTATCAGCTGAGCTAGATATCTAAAATGTACTTATAAATAAAATATTGGAGACATTCTTTTTAATAACTACTTACAGGGATCAATTTGAAAAGCCTACTCCTCGAATTTTAAATTTTCATACTTTGTCAAAAATTAGTGAATCCCAATTCAAACATGACGTTAAAGTGACAAAGCACTAAAAATTGGTGTACCTATCCCAATTCAAACATGACGTTAAAGTGTCAAAGCACTAAAGAGTGCAGCTACTTATAAAGTCGACGATACAACATCTTTCCGAGCAAGCATTTGCTCAATCCCAAGTCCCATTTTCACAATCTTTATCCAAATATGCAGTCCGCATGCAGTTTCGTGAATAACATGTAAGATCATGATTGCATGCAGTTCGGTGCAGCTTGCAGTAATTAGAGCTGCGGAAAGTGCTCGGAGAACGAAGCTGATACTAGTGCAGGGTGTAGCTGGGAGATTTGTTAAGTCGTTGCGTTTTTTTTGTGTACGAAAATAAAAACTTTTTTTTTATTTAAAAAGAACAACACAACTTTATACAGTTGCAAAGTTGGTACTTACCTATTAAGTTATTTATCGAAACACCTTTCAACAAACTTATCACTACGCAGAATTTTCACTTCATCACAATACATTTCTCGCCTTCTACGTAAATAAAAAATGTTTAAGATATAGAAATGATAGAATATAGCGTTCGATGAAATAAAATAAAACTGATGAAGTGAAATTCGATAAAATGATTGGTTACCTGTATAACTGTCTCTTATAATCTCTGTCTTTTATAATGTTCTATCTGAATGAATCCCTTAAAATATTTGCACTAACCTACTCGTACCAAACAACCTTTCTAATTAAGACGAAACACAATCTTTCTCTAAACTAATTACGAAATTTTAAAATTTCCTGTTTTTGATTATGACACATAATAGTAATATGTTGTGGCAAAGAATAAGCGTATTTCAATTATCAGCAACAGTATCTTAATATTCACACATTGTCACATTGACACAGGTATTCTTTTACTAACTAGGGTGATGGCACCAATGTTGGACACTTTTAGCTGAAGGCACCAATATTGGATACTTAAATCCTAATTCAAAGATCATAAGGTAATAAATTTAATGTCTCAAAATAAATGAATAACCCTTATCGTCTGTAACACAAGGATCATCAAGGTTCCATCACCCTAGGAGATCCCAAACTTTGCACAATTTTATTGCGCTTCTCTGCGATGATGGTCTTGTCCAAAGCGCTGGTAAATTTACTTTATCCATATTACCAACATGTGTAAAAGGGGACTGATGTGAGCAACTTAGGTACTGAACTAATTAATTAATTTAATTTAATTTACCTAAAAGTGTAGGGTTTTGTCGGCTAGGAAACGGTTACCAGTAACTCACTGCACTCTACACTATTATAATAATAATATAGAAAATTAAAAAAAAATGTAAATCAAAAAGTTCAACATACTGACTATTCGGAATTATATAATGTGCCCAAGTTCTAAACGGTCCCCTAGCCTATGCAATTGCGTGTCTGCCCTAACCTTGCACTCCGCCGCTACGATTGAGTGCATTCTTTGTGTTCTCTGTACGATTAACCTGGCGTGGCTTTTCCGTTTCAATGGTCTTTGGGAAGTTTTTAACGTTCGCTCAATTCAGCATGAAGAGCGATGCATTTGTTGTTCACGATAGCTGTTTTTTAAATAAATAATAGGTTAATTTGCAGGAATCGGAAATTCGGATCGATATTTACCTAAAGTTGGCAAAATCCCGGAAAAAGATAGGCGAACATGGCGTCGGCTTCTTAAAAATATTATTTTAATAATATCAGTTCCGGGATTCCGTGATTCTACAAAACGTTAATAATAATTATTATTTTACATGTAGGATAAAACGGTTCCTTTTGCTCTTATAAATTCGTTAGGTCAATGAGTTACAGGTAAATTATATAACATTTGGTAAATCTATACATGGTAAATAACTTCAAATAGTTAATAATTATAAATACTTAATTATGAATTTATGCTGGCGTAAATTATTTATTTAGAATTCCCGGGAGTTTTATTAATGTATTATGTGATTGAGTCCGCCTCCATACAACTGAACAACAACGCCGCCGCGAAAGTTTAGGTAAATATCGATCCAAATTTCCGATCCCTGTTAATTTGTTTAGATTTTGAGGTGAGCGACTCGCAAGATCGTCCGTTTAAACCAATACTCGGCCTGCAATTGCCTACTTAGGCAGGAGCCTAGGCAATAATATACTATTTCGCACTGCAAAAGGCGGGAATTAAAAAAAAAAGTTCACTGGTATGTTACCCACAGACATTATATATTTTTTTTAATATGCTTTTGTTCTAAACCTAATTCCTAATTTCATCCAAGCAAAGAGATGGTAGTACCAGAGGGATTATTGTCTAACGCACTCGCAATCACGATCGTTTTCATTTTGAAAATCGATTGTCAGCATACAAAATGAAAACAATTACTCCACTTTGAAGCCGGTTGCGATTGCGAGTGCGTTAGACAATAAGCCCTCTGGTTTATATCCGGGTGATACAGAAAACTTGTACACAAGCCGAAACAAAGCGAGGGCCGGTTGCTTTCATGAAATAAATGCGCTATCCTTTAAATTCACTGCAATTATTTTTAAACTTAACATTATAATAACTATTCCCACCTTTTCACCCAACCGCCGCGAAAACGAGTTGAGCAAACAGAAAAATGTAATACCTACTCTATTATCGTTTGGAATTCCCCACTCGAATACGAAACTTGTTACAATGAAATAAAGTAGGAAACGGAACCAATCGCGTTACCAATCCCCGCTGAGAACAATATGTTACCTGCTAACCTAGCTTTTCCAGGCTTTAATATTTCCACAAAGTCCTTGGAGATTTCCTTGGAAATTTATAACTACCCTTCACGTGAGGATCTACTGATTCTGTATGTATAAGTGCTCTCAATTTAGTGCCCATTATAAAATCTATCTATCTATCTATCTATCTTTCTAATATGCACACACCAAAAAAGTCCTGCGATACTCAGTATCCCTAGACAAATTTGATGTTTTGACTCAGTAGTAATATGCCCATATTGAAATGTTCAAAACTGTCTAGGGATAAAAAATATCCCTAGGCACTTTTGATGTGTGTACAAAATTCTCGTGTCAGTGTTTGTAACAAAACTCCTCCGAAACGGCTTGACCGATTCTTATGAAATTTTGTGTGTATTTCCAGTAGGTCTGAGAATAGGACGTAACATAAGGTTTGAATTAAAAAAAAAACCCCGCGGACGACGCCGGGCGCAGACAGCTAGTAATTTATATAATTATGCCTGCAAATTGTAGTACCTAATAGTGCCTACATCATCATCATTTCAGCACGGCTAGCACATGTTGTCCGCGACTTGTTTGTCGCTCGGATCTCCCTTTCTTTCTAGTCTGTAACGATAAAGACGCACTGAGCGACAAGCGAGAAAATACAACTTGTGCTACCCGCGCTGATGTCCATTTGACTGCTGTACAAAGGCCTCCCAAGGTTTGCTACAAGGACCGTCCTGCTACCCAGGGCTTGAATACCGGTATTATTTTCATACAAAAATACCGGTATTCAATTTCGGTATCTCGCTTATTATCAGAGATCGGAATAGGCAGAGCTAATTTGCCTAAACTTGACGCATATTCATTCATGCGTGAGTGAGAAGAGAATACATTATTGAATGAACATGCAACAAGTTTAGGCAAATTAGCTCTGCCTATTCCGATCTCTGCTTATTATTGAATATTTGTGCTCTTCAATGAATTTATATAATAGAATAGTGTTAATACCTAAATTATAGTCGAAAATATCAAGAAAATAATGCAAGTTAAGGAAGATATTTAAAATTTAATTAATACCGGTATTAAGCCCTGCTGCAACCTAAGCCTCATCGTCGATCCACCTTGTTAGAGGTTTACCCACGCTGCGTCTTCCGGTAATCCATTCGAGAACTCGCCGACCCTATCAGTCATCGGTTCTGCGAGCGATGCGCCTAAAGTACCTACTTATTCACCACTTTCTTAATAGCATGAAAAAAACAATAAAATTACATTCTGAAATAAATAAATAATTCTCTAACCCATGTACTTTTTTGAGATTTTTATCTTCAATATTTTCTGTAATAAAGGGGGGTCCGGCTGTTTTTATTCTAATTTCAGGTTAATTACTTAAATATGTCTGAAATGGGTTGTTTAAAAGAAATGATTATACTATTAAACTTAGGAGCTTTCAAATGATTTATCACATGATTGGTTAAAAACATATTTTTTTTCGAATTATTCGGTTTTATTTCGCTACAATCATCAATTTTTCAAAATTTCTAATTCTTAAGCTTTTCTTGATCCCTAAATAATACGAATATTCCAAATTTCAGTCCGAAAACTTCAGTTATTTAAGAGAAAAAAAAGGTCATGATTTGACAGACAGATGGACAGACGGACGGCTAGACAAATGGACCATAAAGTCATCTAATAAGGTTTCCGTTTTTTAGTACTTCGTACCTAGGTACTTATAAAATTGATAGCCAAGGTTATGTTGTTTACAACGACAATTAAACTAAGTACGTAATTAAGTAAAAAATGTTAATGCAAATAAAACAATAATTGTTTAAAACCGATTGTAATAAAATCTACTCGTATGATTGTAATTATTTTACATTCCCGTCATTACATGATTCTTTTTCAAGACCTCAATATCTTTGTCTAATCATGCGAAGTTCTTGTCTATCCAACAGCATCCTATCTTTAGACTCGGGTAACAAAAAGTAAAATGCGAATGCACAACACAATGACAGGGTAGTTTCTAATATCGCTAAACCAAATATTTGAGGATCTGGGGACACATTTATGAGACCATGGATTGTGCCCATAAGATGAAAGTATATAAAACAGACACTAACAACATAAATGTTGTACTTTTCCGGGATAACCCTAGTACATAAAACGACACCGAACACACAAGGCCCACCAGTGAGAATCGTGTTACAAAAATAAACAAAGAAATCAAACATCTGAAAATCACCTTGTCCCGAGGAAAACCAACCATGAACAAAGTATAACCAAAAAGCAAAAGCATAGCTTAACGCAAGGGTTATAACCGAAGCAACTAGATATAGCGACCTGTGATAAACTTTGCACGTTAAAGTTGTTACTATTGGAACAAAAACAATAGCAAATACTAAATTTACTGCATCATGTAGTTGAAAATGCAACATGCTGTTGAAAACGGCTGTTGTAGTGAAGGTAAGACAAGTGGTGATGATGTTGACGGAGATTGCGCTTATTCCAGCAAGGAGTGGAAGCCAGAAGAGACGCGGAGAACTGCGATGGGGCTGCTGCAGGACAGAGCTCAGCTCCGCCTCACAGCCTTCTCCGCGCAACCGTAGCAGCGCCCGCCTGCTCTCCTCGACCCTGCCCCGCCTCACCAGCCAGTACGGCGATTCCGGCCCCACGCACACCACCGTAAGACAAACCACCCCCAATACTACTTGAATAACTTGAATAATTTGTTTTGGCACCACGAACACTGGTCCCATGTTCAACCGTTCCATCCAAAACCGTAAAGAAGTCAATTCAAATCCAAGATTAAACGCTGCCATATTTGCAATCAAGTAATCAAGTCTGTGCCTAGGACTGCTAATTTCAGATATAACTAGGAAAGTTGTTATGAACACGCCCCCTTTGATTACACCTTGCAGAACAAATCCAGCTATTAAACATGTTTCTTGAGTTGGGAAAGCGTGTAGAACAGAAGATACTATTGAAGCTGCAGCCAAGATGTTTAAACACGGCTTGCGCCCTATGAGCTCTGATAGAATTGCTGTCGGAAGCGTGGCTATTGCGGGAATCAGTTTTTGACAATAACCTGAAACCAAACAATCAAAATCAATTTTATCCTAAATAGCATATTGACCAAAAAGCAAATTGTAGGATAGAGGAGAAATGAAACAAAACGCTGCAAATGAGGACGGAATTATAAAATGCCCTCGTTACATTGACGATATTTGCTATTTAGTTACCTATTGCTTTATGTTCGACATTGGGAATTTTGCGTGTTTATCTTTTTGAATACAGGACGTGGCGTGGCGTGGCGTGGTGGACGGGGTGTTTTAAAGCGCCTTTATACAACAATAAGCCTTTATAAGTCGAACACCACTGTGTCATTTTAATATTTGGACATTTTGCTATCATGCCGTGTCGCTTTTCGACAGTAATAATGTAGATTTGAAATTTTTCGATTCAGTAATCTTCACAAAACAGTCGTTTCAAACATGGATATTTTGCTTCATAGACCATTCGATGTTCATTTCACAAATTACAGACGATTAAAACCCTGAGCATACTTACTGTGACAAAATATTAAAAAATGTGGCTTACCATGAACCTGATATATTGTTGTGGAATCAAATGTATTGTGATCAATCATAAATAATTCCACAGCAACGGTTATCCCACTCAACAGCGTTAGGCATATCACTGATGATAGAACAGTAAACTGAAATAATAATAATAAAAATTTAAGGGCCTGTTTCACAATCGACAAGTAAATTTATGTGCCAGTTAAGGTTAGCTCTCTCCTTGTCTATGTTCAAGTGTAAGAAAAAGAAAGGGCTAAATTTATGTGTCAGATACGCTTTACTTGGCGTTTGTGCCCTAAGAATAATAAACAAAAAACAAATTAATAAAAAAGTGTTTTTATTTTTATTATTTGTTTTTGTTTTATTCATGACTGTTTGTTTCTCATTATGCTACTTATTTAACCATTTTTTTCAACAAAGGCTATTAAGAAATCCCTTAAAGGGATAAGTTTGCCTTGTACTCGTTTTTTTTTGTCATATTCCCAGTGTTTTGTATTTCTTTTTTATTTTCTACAATAGATAGACACACATAAATATATATATATATACATACATAGGTACACACATACATTTCAACGCAATGGAAGACCGCATGGGCAGTGGTACGGCGGTGGTAGGTCCTTAGTAAATAGGTGGTAGGTCAAGGTCCGTCCGGATTGTTGCTACATTAACCATGCCTCCAAGCAGATTACGGGTTGACTGGACGTGGGAAAGGGCGAATTTGTCAACACACGTCGCATCCCACACCGGTGCCCTACCCAGTTTCCACGGCACCAATGTAGCTACGTCTGGTCGCTTGCCGTCGTCTCTATGCAAACCTGCTGGTTCCAGGACAGCTGGTACAGAGGCAGTGGCAAGCGAACGACGAATCAGATCATTAATTGTGCCGTGGCGGTACAAACGGACGGCACTTATAAAGCATGAAAGGCCATGTCATCTCAGCTCACTCACCTCCATCCCTCACGTGCAAGTATGAGGTAAAAATATAATATAAATATATTAATTTATGTACTTATAATTAATAATTATGTAATTACGTTCTGTACATTTTCTTTTAAACTTAACTTGTTTTTTGCCATCCTCATGCGTACTCATCGAGTAATTCCAAAGTTAGCTAGAAGAAATTCCTTCAAGGGATAATAAGGTCGCCTTTGTATAAACTTTAATTTCATAAATGTGTTTTTGTGAAACTATGTATTTTTATGGAATAAATAGTTAATTTACTTACTTATAATGGCGACCCCGTCTTACAGAGTTATTTATATTGACAAACTTGACACACACACACACACACACACACACACACACACACACACACACACACACACACACACACACATATTCTAACGTTTTTTTTGTCTATGGTTAAAAACAAAACATTACCTCTTTAAATTGATATTTCTTTGGTTTACTAGCATCATTTTCCATTTTCGCAGCACTACTTTTCACACACTGTAAAAACATGTAGAAATTAATCGAAATAAATGTCTATTCTATTCTATTCTCGTTTGATGATTTCCTTTACCTCTATACAAGCTTGCAAGTAATATGATATATATTTTATTTAAATATAACCATTGTTGAGATCACGTTTAAACGCTGTTGATAGACTGAGGTCAAGTTGAGAATCATAACTCTCGAATGATAATACATTTATAAAAACAATCGCTGGACACGTGCTCGATGAATGTTATTTAAAAAAAACCGGCCAAGTGCGAGTCGGACTCGCGCACTAAGGGTTCCTTACCATTATTTGTACAATATTAGACACTAAAAAGGGAAAAGGGCCGAATTTTGAGTACCCGAAGACGACGTGCGTGCATGACTCGATGTATGAATGTGGAAGAAGCGAAAGAGATTTGTCAAGATCGTAGCAGGTGGAAAGAACTGGTCTCTGCTTACCCCTCTGGGAAACAGGCGTGATTTAATGTATGTATGTATGTATTAGACACTATATCAGTTGCCGTTACCAATGACGGCAAAAAAATCACGTTTGTTGTATGGGAGCCCCACTTAAATAATGAAAAATAGCAGCAACAGAAATACATTATCTGTGAAAATTGCAACTATCTAACTATCACGGTTCATGAGATACAGTCTGGTGACAGACAGACAGACTGACAGTGGAGTCTTAGTAATAGGGTCCCGTTTTACCGTTTGAGTATGGAACCCTAAAAAACAGACGCTATTCAACTCGGTAAAACTGTCTTTAGGCCCTCTACACGTCGGCGGATCATGGGAGTGCGTAAGGGATGCATTTATACCTTAGAGTGAGTAACATATTCTTTCATATCACTGTTACGTATAGTTCCGTTCCTTACGCACGCCCATGATCTGCCGACGTGTATAGGGGCCATTTGACGTGTTATTGTATTGTTTTTAAATTGGCCGCCATTGTCGTTAAGTAAATAAGGCTGCGGCTCCACTGAGGCGGAGACGAGCGGAGCTGAGTGGAGCAGAGCTGTGAAAAGAGCTAAGTGATTCCACTGAGGCGGAGACGAGCGGAGCTGAGTGGAGTGATTACAATGTAGTAATGCAGTTACGTCTTCTCTCCGCTCCGCTCGTCTCTGTTTGACTATTTCCACTGAAGCGGAGCGGGGACGAGATGTGGATTTCAACTAATATGATTGGTCGATTCCTCATCTCCGCTTGACTGTTTCCATTGAAGCGGAGTGGAGACGAGATGTGGAGTTAAACTAATATGATTGGTCAATCCCTACACGTCTCCTCTCCGCTCCGCTCGTCTCCGCCTCAGTGGAGCCGCACCCTTAAAGATACCGAAATATGGTTTTACCCAGTGGAATCCGAACTATGGTGTTTATTATTTTGTATTAAGACTATACAGTCTGATGTTTTACATCAAAAATGGACAGGGTGTTTAATTTTTCATGAATTTGCTTCAATCCTTGATCTTTCTTATCTAAAAGGCCAGTGTTATTTTTTTTTAATTAGTTGGTATTTAGGGCATGCACATTCACACCGAAGCCGCAACAGGACAAAAAAAATGTGATAATAGACAACAAATTCATTAGTGTTTTTCATTGCCAAATTAAACCGGAAATAACCGGTTAAAACCGGTTATAACCGGTTATTTGCATTCCACTGATAAGATAAGATAAGATGTGATAAGAAGAGTCACGTGATCTGCCGGTGACGTGATTGGTTTAAAAATGAAACGATTAGAAACGCTAGTTAGCGTAATGCATCTTTGTTAAGGCCTCTGTAGATTTGCCACCACCTTTAGTCCACAGGGGTTGCAACGCATTGGCAATCTGTTTATTCCTGTCCAGTTCTAACGTAAACAATTTGTATTCGTTGTCTCGCTCTAATACTGTATCCTACTCTTTCACTTTGTTTCTAATTACGCTAACTCTTTTGCTCTTGTATTAGAATTTCTATCATAACATGGTATAGTCTTGAAAATTAAAATGTCTACAAGCCTCATATACCACTTCACATTAGTTGGCCTGCGTGTTAGCTTGTCTATAAGACTACAAAAAAAACAAGCGACATTTTTCCAAAAACAAATCTCACACTCCGTTCCAAATAATTAACACCAGCGAACCCCGGTCGTGACTAAGGATCCCCAATCACAAACTATTCCAATAGGGATATTGTAGTGACATCAAAGATAGGGCGAGATTAGGTCAAGTTGGCGCGTCAACCAGCTTTCAATTTCCGATGGTGTTTGGAGTACCAAGTTGCTACTTATTGGGATATGGTACAAGGCATGAACGGGGAAGCCTGCCGTTTGGCCTAAATACTTTTGGTCAAATGTATCATTTCCCAATTTTTTCATTTGCCAAACCAAGAATTTATTTTAGTAACATCGTATAGAACCCTATAGGTTAGGTTAGGTTAGTTTTTATAAATTCCTGAAATATTTATGGCTACAGAAAACAAAGCGGGTTGGCAAATGAAAATTTGGGAAATGAAACATTTGACCAAAAATATTTTGGCCTAACGAAATAGACCCCATGAACGGAAACAGTTGGAAAAAAATTTAGCCCAGAGCTTTTTTTTTAATAAAAATACAATTGGTTGACCAGAGGGCTTATTGTCTAAAGCACTCGCAATCACGATCGTTTTCATTTTGAAAATCGAAGGCTTGTCTGCATACAAAATGAAAACAATTGCTCCACTTTGAAGCGGGCTGCGATTGCGCGTGCGTTAGACTATAAGCCCTCTGGGCCTCTACGGTGTCAAACCACTTTGGTTTAGCCCATAGTTTTGCTAGATCTTAATTCTATTGTTGATCATGGCAGCTCTTTATTTACTTGAAACTAGGAACTAATAAATATTACAATATCGAAACAAGATGGTCTAGTACATGGTTTCTCAAACTTATGTACAGTCAACCAATTTGATTTCTAGGCCACTTTGGACTATGTTAAAGTGACGTTGACAACCAAACGTTACAGACTTCTTATCATTTGGTTTACAACGTCACATGGCCTAGGAATCAAATTGGTTGACTGTACCTACGTTCAATTTCCTAGATGTTAACGAACCTCAAACAAAAACTTTCCATTTTTTTTTATGAATTTTTAAATACAGTTACCGAGAAAAGATTTTGTTAATGTTTTCTAATGTGACAGTTGGCTTCTTTCGTCTTACATATTGAGTCGATTTCTGGAGCACTTTTGATCAATCACAGTATGGATATAACTTGCAATCCCGGATTTTCCATAAAATGTTATAAAGTTTGTGTTTGGTTTAAAAAAATATACTTATCAGGGGACATTACACAAATTGACCTAGCCCCACAGTAAGCTCAAAAAAGTAATTAATTTATAATTTTGACAATTATACTGCCAGTACAAAGTTGGTATTGACGAAATATGTAGACACTTTAATTTCGACATTCTTGCAAATAAAAAATATTGTATAACCTTATATATACTTCAATTAATATCATGTCCAGAAAATATTCAGTGAAAAAATACGAATCCCGGAATCCCGGGTCTTATCCATATTATTTACAATGTTTGAGGGCATTTATATTTACAATGTTTGGAGTCCGGAGTTCACCTCCATTGAGATAAGACGCGTCCACGCAGTGTTCCGTGTGCAACCAGTGTACCAAGACCCCCGTCTTACGGCGTTTGTGCGTTCTTTCAGTGTCTAATTCCGTTGGACATAACGGTTCTTGCGTCTAGTAAACCAGACCCCTCGCTTACGGCGCATGTACGGGCTGCCGGTGTCTCGCACGACTGGTTCTTTAAACCAGACTGATTATTACCCACATCAAAAATTTGAAAATTTAGTAATTTAGTGTTATTTTATTTCGAATTCGTGTACCGGGACTGTTAGAAGGGGTAATATAATACATATTTTAATATGATCACCAACGGCGGCAACGGCACCAAATGTGCAGCTTGTTTAAAGGAACTGAAGTCGACGGCGAAAATAATAAAATGCTCCAGCTGCAATGGCAACTACCATGAATTATGCTCAGGCATAAACTTGAAGGATATGAGTACAGCTCAAAAATCTACATGGGCATGCTTCAATTGCTACACTAAACAACCAAAAAGTGACAACACTCCCGTACGGAAAGATTGCGGGCATTCGGATAACGTAACCGTGCGAAAATCTGTACCTTTGACTCGCGGGGATATATCCGAAATTGTCCGGCATGAGATTCGTAGTGCGATAAACGAATCCATTAAAGGCATAATTCAGGAAAGCATATCCACCGAACTAAGAGGAATTAAAGAAAAAATCTGTGATCTTGAGACTGCCATGACGTTTATCAACGAGCAGTACGAGGACTTTAAACGAGACATTGCAAGTGTTAAGCCGGAGATCCAGGTTCTTGCCGCAGAAAACACACAGCTGAAATCCACAGTATCTCAACTGTGTACCCGACTTAACCAGATGGAACAGCTCACCCGTGCCAGCAACATAGAAATACAATGCGTCCCCGAGCATACCGGAGAGAACCTGCCACTCCTCGTCCAGCAACTCGGAGCAGTCATCGAGCACCCGGTCCAAGAACAAGACATAACCCAATGCATCCGCATAGCTAAGTTGAACCCTAACAACCCGAGACCTCGATCAATTCTAGCCAAATTTTCATCCCCCCGCATCAGAGACGGCTTCCTAGCCGCTAGTCGTAAATACAATAAACTGCATGCAAAGGACAAGCTAAACTCGAGCCACCTCGGATTAGCGGACGAAAACAAACCCAACATATACGTCGCGGAGCATCTATCCAAGGAGACCAAGGCCCTGCATACGGCGGCAAGACTCAGGGCCAGGGAAATAGGCTATGAAATAGTTTGGGTTAAGCACGGTCGAGTATACCTACGCAAATCAGAAGGCATGCAACATGTATGGATAAAGGACATGGAGGTGTTAAAACATATTAAGTAGCATAACAATAGCCTAAGTATTGTCGTAACCTTATATTTAGCATGTTATTTAGTCATATAAAATAAAATACTAATTTTCACCCGTAAAAATATAGATAAGTTTTTATTCTTAATTGGAATCTGTGTTTCACGCATAAAAGTTTGCATGAACTGTATTTATTTCGAGGCATACGCCGTAATTAAGTTAAATATAATTATGATAATACTCCTACATTGTTTACTTAAAACTTGTTGCTTTGTCATTGTCCCTTCGGTCTCGCAACTACAACATAAAAAATTCTGTTATCAGCTTTCGCATGCAAATAGTGACAATAACAACGCTCAGGGTCGGCAGCCATACAAACAAAACCTGTATAGTAGTGTAGCTATGAATCATAAGTGTTTCTTTAAAACATACACACAGAACTCCCTTAACTTTTTGTTTCTTTTTATTACAGTAGAATACTATAAGAACAGACCACAAACACACACTCTAAATGACATAAATACACGGTTATTAATAGTGATTAAAAAACAGTGTCTTCCTAAACCTTACATTTTTTTTAAATTACTAAAGCGTTTAAATATTTACATAACTATATACACAAATTATATTCTTACACAAATTATTATTATTATTTCTACCTCCCTAAATACTGCAAAAAAATACTTCGGTAACACTAACAAGGGTGTTTATGAAATCATTTGCTTATATTGCAGTCCCCGCTCACAAAGTGATCATAGTTTTGTTCATATGATTTCTAAATATAGTTCCATAATAACAGTATCCATATTTATCCACCGGCGTTTTGAATACTGTGGCTGACGATATTGACGCAGCCGAGTTGTGTGACAACAAACAGGTTTCTTGTTTGGAGGACTGTACCACAATTATAAATTCATTTAGGAAACCTTTTATGCTCATTACTCAGAACATACGTAGTCACCAATGCAATTTTGATTATTTTAAGTGTGTGTTAAAGCGAGCTCATATTACACCAGACGTTATAGTATTAACGGAATGTTGGTTACAATCCTGTCCGCAAATCCCGACCCTTCACGGGTACAATTCTTTTGCAACAGACCGACATTACTTGCAAAACGATGGAGTAATCATACTTGTAAAAGAACACTTAAAAGTCAAGATTCATAAAATTGATATAAAGGAAGCGAATGCTTTATTTATGTCAATTGATAACGAAATCTGTGTACTGGGAATTTATAGGTCGCCTAGCTATAGTAACACTGCCGCGTTCACACACTCGCTGAATGAACTCTTATCACACTGCAAGGTCAACGGGCATGTCATCGTGACGGGCGATCTGAACATCAACATTGCACCGAATACGTTCAGCACTAGCGCCGACGATTATTTAAATGTTTGCTCTGAGTACGGGTTTTACACAGGAAATTTCTTACCTACTCGCGGAAATAACTGCCTGGACCATGTAATGGTACGATCTAAATTAAAAGTAGCTGTCATTGTCTGCAATGAGGATATCACTGATCATGCGCTTATTTTGACGCTTTTGGACTACAAGTCAAACAATGGCCTGTCAAAAGTGATAACTAAACTCGACATTGATGCAATTACCTCGGACATAAAAAACCAACACTGGACACATCTTTATCAGTTAAACGACATTAACCAAGCGTGTGATTTCTTCTGTACTTCACTAACATCTATTATTAGTAAACACAAAAAACGCGTGACCGTTAGTAACTCAAAGATTACGATTAAACAGTGGATTACACCAGGGCTTCTTAAATGTATTCGGAAAAGAAGTAGGCTACACCTGCAGGCAGTTAAAAATCCAACTGACGAGGCACTGCAAAACCAATATAAAAGCTATAGGAACACTTGTTCTGACCTGTTGAAAGAAGTAAAAGCGAAACACCATCAACGCGAGTTAATGGAAGTGCGTCTTGATGCAAAAAAGACATGGAAGACGGTAAAGGCGGCGTGCAATATTGCACTCACACGTAGCCAAGTCACTGAACTACTCCAACTGGATGATAACCCTTCGAAGTCCCTAACTAAGGTTAACTCCTTCTTTAGCTCAGTCGGCAAAAACTTAGCTGAAGTGTCACTCAGTAGGATGGGGTTAAGCGAAGCGGATTTGGCCAGGATAAACTTGCACGAAACACCCCCAATATCATCTTTCTTCCTTAGACCTACAGATGTACATGAGGTTGCCTCTTTTATAAGACAGCTTAAGGTTGGTAGTTCCCCTGGATTAGACGGCATAACAGCGGATATACTAAAAATGTCAATAAACAGCGTTACTGAACCAATCACATATTTGTGCAATCTAAGCATGACATCAGGTGTGTTTCCCGATGCTCTCAAAGTGGCTTCAATAACGCCTATTTACAAATCGGGAAGTCGTGACGAAGTGACTAATTATAGGCCGATTTCCTTGCTTAGCGTTGTTGGAAAGATCGTTGAAAAGGTCATAAACCTTCAATTGCTAAATTATCTTGAGCGACATAGCATCCTATCCTCTAATCAATTTGGATTTAGACAAAATAGATCCACTGAACAAGCAGTGGACTTACTTGTGGGTGCAATAGTGAACTGTCTTGACAGAGGTGAAAAGTGCTTAGGAATATTCCTAGACCTTGCCAAAGCATTCGACACCGTTTCTATTCCGATTCTTTTGTCTAAACTTGAAAGGCTTGGTATTAGAGGACTTACGCTGGATTGGTTTAAATCATACCTTCTGAATCGTAGGCAATGCGTTCGTGTGGGAGAAAACATCAGCAATTTCGCCAGGGTGGATTTCGGAGTGCCTCAGGGAAGCGTTTTAGGTCCAACTCTGTTCCTTATATACATAAATGGACTCTGTAACCTAAAACTGGCAAAAGCTACAACCATTTCTTTTGCAGACGACACGGCTATCCTGGTATGCGGAAAGAACTGGTCTGAAGTTAAACGTGATGCAGAGTCTAACCTAAGACTGATAGTTGAATGGTTGGATACCAATCTATTAACGTTAAATGTCCAAAAAACTAAATATCTGTGCTTCTCTGTAAATTCTAGAGGACAGCCTTGTGATGATTTTGGCATTAAGGTAGGACGTGAGAGCGAGCCGCCGTCTAATTCCAATAGGGATAGCAGCTTAAACTACATACAACGTTCAAGAACAATAAGATATCTGGGCGTAATACTTGATGTTCATCTCACGTGGCAGCAACATATTGAATCGCTCAAGAATCGTGTTCGAAAGCTCATGTTTGTCTTTCGTACTTTAAGGAACATTGCGTATCCTGAACTGCTGAGAACTGTTTATTTTGCCCTCTGTGAATCTGTGCTTGGTTACTGTAACTCGGTCTGGGGGGGAGCGGCAAAGACACATTTATTTAGTCTGGAAAGAGCACAACGGTCCCTTCTCAAGGTCATATTTAGAAAACCGTCACGCTATAGTACCAAAGAACTATACAAGGTGGCTAATGTTCTCACTATTCGCCAACTGTTCCTGAGGAAAGTTATGTACAATTATGGCAAACTCCACGACAAGGTCTTCCAAGCGGACATACGACGCCGAGAGCGCTGGAAAAGCCAAAAAACATGTACGAAATTCGCTCAAAGATACCACACTTTCATTTCTCAATTGGCCATGAAAACGTTTTGCAAACACCATCGTATAAATAGGCACCCCAGTAAGTCACTGCTAACAAAATGGCTTACACAGCTTGATTACCACGAGACGGAACTTCTTCTTGCCGTGACAAAATAGGCAACTATATGTATTTTTTGATATCATATAATACATCCCTACATCCCTACATGCATACGCACACACACACACACACACACACACACGCACACACACACACACACACACACACACACACACACACACACACGCACGCACGCACGCACGCACGCACGCACGCACGCACGCACGCACGCACGCACGCACGCACGCACGCACGCACACACGCACACACACACACACGCACGGACTCATACATAACATGTAATGGCAAAAGTGTAAATTTTACTTGTTTAAGTAGGTTAAGTGTTTTTTAAAATGTGATTTCGAACGAAACTGCATCCTGTAACACAGGGTTTCCTAGCTCAGGATGCAGGGTCGTGATACAACCACTGAAAAGTTTCATATATTCAATAAACTTTTTTCATTTTCATTTTCATTTTCATTCACCCGAAATTGCACTACCTATTCCGATCACTGCTAAGGACCAGGGATCGGAAATTCGGATCGATATTTACCTAAACTTTCGCGGCGGCGTTGTTGTTCAGTTGTATGGAGGCGGACTCAATCATATTACTCATTAAAAGAACACCCAGGATTTAAAAAAATAAAAAATAAATTACGCCAGCATAAATTAACAATTAAGTATTTAATTAACTATTTGAAGTTATTTTCCACGTATAGATTTACCGAATTTACCTATAACTCATTTGCCTAGCGAATTTATAGGAGCAAAACGGAACGTTTTATCCTTTATGTAAAACAATTATTATTAACGTTTTGTAGAATCCCGGAATCCCGGAACTTATATTATTAAAATTATATTTTTAAGAAGCCGACGCCATGTTCGCCTACCTTTTTCCGGGATTTTGCCAACTTTAGGTAAATATCGATCCGAATTTCCAATCCCTGCTAATGACATTGACGACTTCAAGCACATTGTTTTTCAATGAATCCTGTTGGAATTATGTGAGAGTCCACTAACCTTTATTTAGAACTCCCGTAACTTGGGGCAAGCCTAAGATCGGCAAGTTTATCTAGACTGGATCGGAGGGACCGCCGGTACAACTTTGTTTATAAAGATCCTGCTTTACAGTTGCCGATCGTTTTATGTCTCTTTTCAACTCTAGGGCTGGGAGAACGCGATTATATTATAATCTATTAATAAATCGTAGGAAAATTATAGTTTAAAAATAGGGTTAGCACTTTTGGTGGCATATCGTAGTTCTAGAATCCATAGAGTCGCTATTTCCTAATTATTATAAACATACCATTTTGATTTTGGCCTTCCGTATTGTCGTATTTCAAATTAAGCTTAATGCTAATATTTGAATATTTGTTCATTTGTAACGCTTTCACAATCGAGATATCCTTTGTACAGTCGCCCACACACTTAACTGACCATTAAAGACGGAGCTGAGAATAAGTGTCAATGCTTGAAAGGGATGTAAATATTATTATATTTAATATGAAAAAAATATCTACATCCCTGTCAAGCATTGATATTTTCTCTCTGCTCTGCCTCCAATGGTTAGTTAGGTGTGTTGCTGTGTGTACTTAAATTAATTTGAACTGGTTTAGTGATTTAACGAATTAATTAATTTTGAACTATGACAATACTGAACGTCAACGTCAAGGTGATATGTTTATAATAATTAGGAAATAGCGACTCCATGGATTCTAGAACCACGATATACCACCAAAAGCCCTAACCCTACTTATGAAGATTACGGATTGCCATCACCATCTTACCCTTTAATCTGCTGGCAAACAGCAGTGTTCGCACTGTTGTGTTCCGTAGCTGGGGGTAAGACAACTAGTGAAATAACTAGCATAGACTTAAGTCCCCAGAGTTGGCAATGAATTTCCAGTCTTGAGATTGTAATCGTAAGATTGCAATTTTGAGATTGAAAATGTCTATGGGCTTCAAAATTCACTTACCATCAGGTGGCCTGTGAGGTCATTTGCCTTAACCATGCAATTAAAAAAAAATATCTGTTCGATTAGTCCAGCAACTGCACCGCCACCTTGCGGTTGCTGGGAGCAATTGAATGAGAAATTTGGGGATCGGGCTGGTTAGAGAGAACTATGGTGGGCTGACTCAGACTTTGATGTTGTTGTTGATGTTGTTCCTTTTGTAAAGTATTATTATTTCAGCAAATCCTATTAATACTTTAAATGCAAAAGTTTGTGGGTTAGTTTGTTACTTCTTCAGGCTGCAACGGCTGGACGAATTTAGAAAATTTGAAATGGAAATAGCTTATACCCTGGATTAACGGTTACCTATGCTATTTTAAGTTTGAAAAACTCTTGTCCGCTGCTTCGTTTGTCCAAATGAAAAACGCACAAAAGATTTTCGAAACATCGATAGGTTACCCGGATTAACACATATACTACTTTTCATCCTAATCCAAAAAATTTCAAGTTGCCGCCGCCCTCGGCGATTATAACAAAATCAACGCGGACGAAGTTGTATTATATAAACTTAGTAAGAGGATGTTCGACTCAATAAAATAATGTCTTAAAGATAAAATAAAAGAAAATCGTTTCAACTTTAGTGACAACCCTACTGGCAACTAAGCGTTTTTATGACTGTTCGAAGCTGTTTTCTATTGAATGATCGCTTTTATGTAGATTTTCATCGTTGACATTTTTAACCGAGTTTGTGAGTTATTTAGTGGAGTTTTATAGAGACTTAAATAAAAAAGATGGTTACGAGTTAATAAAGTTTTTATACTTTGTAAAGTGAATCATGCTTGTTACATCAGGTTTAGTCAATATTGAAAAAATGGCAGATGTTACCGAAGTTTTGCTGCTTCTAGCTTTGCATTGCGAAAACAAATCTTTTCAAAATTGATCTTTTTTGCCCCTTATTTTTCTCTGGGTCATCAAATGCATCTCTTCTTTGCAAATTATCGACTGACGGTGGTGACTGATTTCTACCAGGTGAACTGTCACTCTTTCTCGTTTCGTGTAAGGGAAAATTATTTGGGTGATGAGCGGGAGAATTGTATTCCTTAGTCTTGGATGTTCTCTTAGTTTTTTTTCTAGCCTATTTTATTTCATATTTTATGAGTATTTATTTCTCTTTATAAATACGAGTATATTTATCGTTTTCTAGGTGTCCTTCTTTGCGTTCTGATATTTTTTTGTGTAACTATATGCACTTCAGATTTAAAATTAAATTAAAGATTACCGAGTTAATAAAAGTGAGTCAAGATCACGATCATTACAACCTTGACATCACCCTGTAATACACGTTCCTTCTTCCATAATAAACTCATGCTGTATATTGAATATTTACATTGTTCAATAAAATCCCGGCAATGCTGTCGTAATACCAAAGAAGTATAAGCATTTTTAAACTTAATGTGGTTACTAATAGAGCACAGAATGCTTTAACTACATTACAGTTACCCGCCTTTTTTGGTATTACAGTATAATGCTCCGGATATTGAATATGTGTCAAAAGGCAACAAGGTTCTTCCTGTGACGTTTGATTCATAGCTATAGAAAATATTTAAATGAGAAAATTGTACATCAGAATATAAAATGAATATCCAGGGACAATGTTAATACAAATTGACGTCAAATTTACAGTCATTAGAAAATGGAAAACCGTTTCAAGGAATGGAATGGATTACTTGACAAATTATTCGTACTTTTTTTTAATGAAAAATAAATAAATCCATCAAAACTTTTTTATATTTATTAAAATCATTGAAATACAAAAATAATAATAATATTTATTTATATTGGATTTTTTTTAACTGGCGCGACATTTAGTGCCATTAATGTAAGCTATACAGGATGTTCAACATGTAAGTATTTCACGGGACATTTATTGGAATGGAGACAAAGTTCGCATTAATTATTATCAGTTCCATCCCAGAATGGAAACGTTCCGCTGCGTAACGCACAGAGTTAAACAGTCAGTCAATCTATATAAATAAAAATGAATCGCCAAAATGTATGTGATCGCATAACTTCCGAAAGACTGGACCGATTTGGCTGATTTCTTTTTGTTGTGTTCGTCGTTGTCAGGACAAGGTTTGTATGGCAGAAAATAATAGAAAAATCCACCGGGAAAATCAGAAATTTGCAGCGGGGCGAAGCCGCTGGCGGGCCGCTAGTTTTCAATAAAGGCGATATTATCAAAAAAAATGAGTCAGTCTGGTCCATGGTGGCGGTCTGGGTCTGGTGGGTAACGTATAACAACAAAATATTTACTCATAAGATATCAGGCCAGTTTCTATAATTTTATTTGATATAACACTTAGTTGGTATAATGAACGAACGTATAACAACAAATTGTATATTTTCAAAACGTATAATGATGATATAACAACATTTTACATAACGGTCAAATGGTATAATATTAACATCATCTAATAATCAAAACCCATAACATTTATTTATTCTAACATAATATAACATAAATGTTATACTAATTAAGTATTATACCGATTGAGTTTTTGTTGTTATATCTATCGTTTATTATATCTTATGAACGTTTATAATATAAAATATATAAAATGTTGTTATATTTTATCGCAATATGGCCACCGGAGCAGAGGCAGACCAAAAAGGAGATGGCGGGATGACTTACACGCGTTTCAAAGCGAATGGCGGGAGCATGCACTCAACCGAGAAGAATGGCGGAAAAGAGGGGAGGCCTTTGCCCAGCAGTGGGACACTCAAATAGGATAAAAAAATAAATAATATGAGACCCCATGTGCCAGCCGGTTTCCATCGTGCAGGTTGTCTTCCAAGACTTCTCTTTCCTTCCCTCTGCCTGCAAATTGCAACCTATTTATTCACCTGGGTAGTGATTCTTTCAAAAGCAAAGGTGAGCGAACGCAGGAGTGATGTCCAAGCGGCGAGTTTAAGTAGTCCCGTCAAAGCGAACGAAACAAATTTCAGCGCGTGTATTCAATTTGGCAGCATGGCTTCTCGAACGTATTGCTCGTTCTGACGGGACTACTTAAACTCGCCGCTTGGACTTCACTCCTGCATTCGCTCACCTTTGCTTTTGAGAGAATCAATACCCTGCTGTCATCCCCACGAAAATGTGACACCATATTTTAGAAAATGTCTTAATGCACACACTATACTGGAGTACCTTACTTAATGCTTAATTTGAGCTCACCTCATTCCAGGCAAAAAGCATTTTAAGTAAAATACACTGACGGGTGCTGGGTTTCGTCTAAATTAGTTTTTTAAGTAATGTGACGCTGAGAAATTCTTATGTCTGCATAACCTTAGAAACAAAAATTAAATAAGAAAGAACTAATTTTCGTATGACATAATATTTATAGCCCTAAATAAATTACGTGATATGATATTTTATCAGTAGTTAAACTAACTAATCGTTAAAAACAGTAACCAATGGTTAAATCTCAAGGAAATGTGTCAAATCGATTCCTTTTTCGAATTTTAACAATTAGTTGAGTTAACTACAGGGGGGTAATTCAACTAACAAATTTGTGTTATGATCGCAATAGAAACTCAGTTGGACGGCAATTTTAACGCTATTTATTATTCTACTATCAAGTAACGATTCAATTGTTGTTCGACTTATAGCAGGACACAATTAATATGGCGTGCGTCAAACCTCTTACGCCGGTGACCAAGAGTTTATTATTGCTTAATCCGCGCGCCATATGAATTGTGTCTTGCTGTAACGATCGATCGAAGTAATGACATTAATGACACTTCGTACGATAGAACTTAAACGGAACGTTAAACACTTATTCTACAATATTGGGGCAGTGATATATCAATCGCACTTCGATCGGACCACAATCAAACCCCAGCGTCTCATCTGTCATAATTAGCGGTTGGGGACAAAGTTCGTCAATGGCTACTTTCTGTGGATCGATAGTTCAATAAAAAAAATATTTTCCGTCGAATCATGATATACCTACTATATGAATACCTTGATATTGCTAAATGCTGTGGACCGTGGTAAAGTTCGAAGTTACTTACCAAAACTAAGCACAAAATTACCATTAGGCCGGCCACATACATACGGATTTCCGAATTACGAATTCCGCTAATCCATGCAAAATCTATGACCCTACCACACAAGTCCGTCCGATTTTTTTCATTCCGTATGTATGTGGCCGCGCCGCTGCCTTTGGAATTCCGTAACGGAATTCCGTATGTATGTAACCGCCTTTATGGTTTTAGCTACAACTCAATTTTGAAATTTGACACGAGACTTGACATTTCATTTTGTGTTTTTTCGCTTCATTTTTTAAGATTTAAAAAGCATATCAAATAATATATAATAATCAATGTGAAATAATGTAAACTTCTCAAATTTATAATAAAAGTGACACATTTAATTTGGTGCTATTTTTTTTTGGGTTCTAGTATCACTCAAACATGTTTCTGTAGTCTTTGGCCTTATGGTTAAGTTTCTATTGTCGTGCAATTGCGTTTCTATTGAGACTAAGGTATGTGTTGTTTATATGGTAGTAGAATAGGTAGCTTATTTTTTTTTTTTCTAATGTGGATGTAAATTTTATTTGACAAATATTATTATCTATTTATAAAAACATTGAAAGAAATAAAAAATAAAAATAAAAAACTGATACTTAACTAAAACATATTATCAAAACCCTGCATATCTCCCGCTCGGGGCAGCGTCCCTAAAATGCTTGCAGCATTACCCCGCTAGCTTATTTGTCCACAGTGGAAACTGGATGGGAATATAATCTTTGTCGAAGCTCGATAGATTTTTGACATATGCACATTAGTAGAATTGAACCCCTGATCAAACAACGGGCCCTAGTGTCGGTTCACAATTTCCTTAAACTCTTGTGCTTAATTTTTTCATAGTATGTCAGTCCTTTGTATTTGGTTGTTATCCCTTCACACAGCTATAATTTTGAAACGCTTTCGCTTTCGTAAACTAAAGAACTCACTTTGTACTCTGGAAAATTGTGTAGATTGAAAAGATCGCAGGGTAGTGATTCTTTCAAAAGCAAAGGTGAGAGAACACAGGAGTGATGTCCAAGCGGCGAGTTTAAGTAGTCCCGTCCAAGCGAACAAAACACATTTCAGTGCGTGTATTCAATTTGGCAGCATGGCTTCTCGAACGTATAAGACTGCCTAATTGAGAATGCACGCGCTAATGTTTGTTTTGCTCGCTCTGACGGGATTACTTAAACTCGCCGCTTGGACTTCACTCCTCACCTCACCTCACCACCTCACCTCACCTTTGCTTTTGAGTCAATCAATACCTAGGAAATATCTAGATTATAATAACGATAATAATCTGAGCACTGCGACCATTCAGTTGAGTCGTAATCCCGGGATTTGTAAGTTCATTACATCCAGTAAAAGTTCCCGGGAATTAAAACGTAGATAAAAACTTCGCAAGAGGGTGGATGATGGAGCATTTCTACTAAGTACGACTAAATCGTTAAGCTGTAGGTAAGTATAGACGGGTTATGGTAACTCCTTTAAATATAGAAGTTCGAAACGATTCTATCTCCATTCCTTTTTCTCGATTTAGTCACTAGTGTCGAGTGATAAGGATGAAGCATTCGAAGTTTTGTGTTTAGTGATCCATAGTAACCCTGTAGATGGTTAGCGACGAGTTGTGAAGTTGACGTTGTTCTAGTCTTTTTGTCGATATACTAAGTACTTTTCACCCCCGACAAAAAAGAGGGGAGTTTTAAGTTTGACGTTTCCGTGTATTACATCTGTGTGACTCTGTTGCTATAGCTCCCAAATGGATGGACCGATTCGGACGTGTTTTTTTTTTAAAGAAAGCTGGTAAAAGCTGCGACCACACCGGTGCTTAAAATACGATGACGGTACGGAATCGCAGTGACGCGTCGTATCAGCACCGTTTTTGACGCAAGCTCCACACACCAATGCTTAAAAAACGGTGACGGTACGTAATCGCAGTGACGCGTCGTATCCGTACCGTTTTTGACGCATGCCCTCCACACCAATGCTTAACGGTGCGTCAAAAACGGCGCCATGTTGTTACTATGACCCCGTCGTTTGTTAAAGCAACGACACCGTTTTTTAAGCAGCGGTGTGGGGAGCGTGCGTCAAAAACGGTGCTGATACGACGCGTCACTGCGATTCCGTACCGTCACCGTTTTTTAAGCACCGGTGTGGGCGTAACTAATCGGAAAGATTCTTCCAAAGATATCTGGGTCTCTATTCTCGGTGGTAAAAACCATAGCGTCTTTGACCTGTTATAGTATTGTCAACGTTTTGATAGCTCTTATTTGGTTGACAATAATGGCGGCCGAGTTAAAAACATTACCATAGGTAAAAGACAATACGAGGCTTTTAACGCTTAGGATAGGGGCCCAGCTCTGACAGTAAGGATCGTTATGGAAAAGATAAAAATAGACTATGGAAAAGATTATGAACCTTTTACATAAACCTCCAGCCCACAAGTTCATTTATAAAAGAAATGTTTTTAATATGTGCATTGTCATATATAACAAACTACCCATAAACCTGAAAACTTTAGAAGGTAACGATTTTAAGCGCTCGCTCAAAAAATCGCTTCTGGACAAATGTTTTTATAGTGTTAAGTACACCTCGAGCATGATAGGAATTAAGTTGACATTCTATTTTAATTTTATAATTCTCTTTATTGTATAATTTTTGACTTATTACACTGTACCCAAAACATGTAACACCTTTTTGACTGTATTCCAGCAAATAAACGCATTTTGATTTTGATTTTATCTATATCGGAAGTTTTAATCGGTTATTTTTTAAATATTATTGTATATTATGTAGGTATTAACAAACCTGTTAATTTTTCAGCTGTGTGGTTATTAGCATCGATGGTGATGTTCGAAACGTTTCTTCCAATATTTTTGCCCAGTTGTACATTGTGCTGTATATTAGACCCTGAGGACCTACTTTGAAAATCAAAGTTCGAAGTTCTGTTAGCTCCATCCCTTACTTTCGATTAGCTCACGATTGACAAGGAAAGCACACGGGGCATCATGGGGGCATCTATAAAAAAAAAAAGTTTATAAAGTTTCAAACTTGCTTCGTAACCATCCTGAAATCACCCTTTTAATCTACATGATCTATGATGGAGTGTCATAGACATGTCATACACGTGTCATATTTCGCAATTATATTTTGTTTGATTCAAAGTGTACCGTGAAAATGTCCGCATTAAATCTCGTCCGAAGCGCTTTTAGCGGACTATTACGCAAATCCACCACCAAAACCCCAATATGCCAACTTTCGTCTGCAATTCAACAAAAATATACACCGAAAACTGGCTTGATATACAAAGGTGCCCTTCAAAATGGATTGCAATATCAGCGTAAGGAAACCTACACTACAGAAATCACCGTTGATCAAGAAAACGAGATTTGTGATCGTGTAATGAAAGTATGCAGGTCCTTCAAGAAATTGGCTTGTGCTGACTTGACCTTGACTTCTCACTTCATGACTGATCTTGGCTTGAAACCCTTGGAACATGTGGAAGTCCTCACTGCTATGGAAGACGAGTTTGACTTTGAAATACCGGATGCCGATGTGAAACTGTTGGTCAGACCCATGGATATCATTAAATACATTGCAGAATCAGACGATGACTATGAATAAAAGCTATGGAATATTAGACTAAATTACATGCGTATTTTTATAAAAAGTTGTATTTTGCAGTTCCGATTTTAGAAAGAAAACGTTAGGTAAATAGGTGCATAAAATATTGCATTAAACCAATGTGTCCCCAAAACTTGTCCTTCATTATTTTCTCTAAAATCAAAAGTATAACTTTTTAATAGAAAACCTCTTTGTCCTTTTTTTATTAAGATAAAATAATGTTATTAAGTTTCAAATTTACAAATTCAAAAAGTTTAGTTTAAAATTATTTCTCTTATCATATTTTGTCAAAAATTGTTATATCCTACGATGTACTAAGACGTTTTAATGTTGTTAATATTATTCTTGCTAAGGCAATATCTTTTAATTTTATTAAGTTGAACGGATTTACTTTTACATCAAAGCACAACAGTGCAAACACTGCCGCTTAGTGACTTCACGTAGCAAGATAGGCTAAACTAAGGTATCTATAGTACTTAAATAATTTTTATTTCACTATGTGTAATGATTTCTTTTAAGCAATTGTACGAAAAGGTTTTTCCATTCAATAATTATATAACTGTACATTATAATAAACTATAAAACCAAGTAAGACTCTAATTTTCTATGGCTTTGTAAAAACTGCAAAAAACAATACAGATACACTGCAGTGTGCAGTAAATGGGACATTTGTGAAAATATATTATCTTTGTGAAGAGACAGCACCGCAAGTCGCAAAATCTTCTTTATCTATTTAAAATATCTTTCTGTCTGACGGGTTCATAAATATGTATACACTTTAGTACCTTGTCTATTGAATGTCATGTTAAAACTGCCATATACGAATTGTCACAGCGATTAAAGTGTCAAGTTACAAAAGTGTATACATATTATGAACTCGACTGTACCATAAACGTTTCATAGAGTATAAAGTCCACAGTTTATCGCGTTAAGATGCGACATGTTTTTCTAACATCGTTTCCTTGCTACACAGAGAGACATTTCCATAGCATAACCAAATAACATAGTGACTGCATTATTACAAGCTCTTCTATTATATCATGCTTATACGTTTCGGTCGGATAATCATAAACGACCCGATATGTCCCGCCGGAACCAGATCGCTGGTTTATACCGGTTTTCTGGCAAACCGTGAAATTGAATATATGTCCACTGGATTTGTACAGAAAAGGGAATAAATAACATAACATGCTGTTTTGGTAGGCGATAGAGTTACTAGAAGTGGCTAGGAGCGGTGGAGATTTTCCATGGAGCAGGCACGTGTGTAAAGCCGCGTACGGATAGCCGTCACCTTCAGACACGTTAATAAGTGCGAGAGTGACAGACGCTTTATCCACATTTCACGCGCGATATAGATGCAGTCATACTATTCCCGCTGATCCGAATAACACACATCAACGTAAAGCTGCGTACGGATAGCGCGTGTGTATGTATGTATGTAAACACTTTATTGTACAAAAGAAAAAACAGAACAATACAATTAGTATAAAAATAAGTACAAAGGCGAACTTATTCCTTCCCCTTACCCTGCTACGCGTGTCCTGGAACGCTGTATCCGTACCTCCTGCAGCTAGGCATACACTTTTGGAGCACGCGTGCCGCGCGAACTATTTTTATTAACCGACTTCAAAAAAGGAGGAGGTTATACGTTCCACTGTATGTATTTTTTTTTTTTTTTTTTTTTTTTATGTATGTTCACCGATTACTCCGTCAATTGTGGACCGATTTTAAAAATTCTTTTTTGGTTTTATAGAGTATACTTCCGAGGTGGTCCCATTGTCAGCAAATCTTAATCTGATGAAGGGATCAGTGAGGAATTGAGGGAACTCCTCAAATATTGTATGCAAACATATAGCGATTTTAGTATTTTTAGTAACAAGTGTAGCATTTGCATTCAGAAAGTGTCACTTGGTGAAGCGGAACTGATGATGAAGACCACAGATGGCCACCGGAACTCCTCAACGGTATCGATTTCAAGGGTGGCGATAAGATATCTCGATTAAGATAGTTGAGCGACTACAACGACGCACATTTAATTGTTTTAAAATGACTATGATTTTCCCGCGGCGTTGCTTGCGGCGAGCTTGAAATGTCTTAAAGTTTCATATATCAACTAAGAAGTGGGACTACATAAGCTTATTATGATCACTAAAAAGTGTAAAATAAAATAAATGTTTTAAAAAACAAAAAAACCGCCTTCAAAAACGCAAAAAATAACTTGTACTACTAGGTATTTAGTAGTAGGTACCTAACCTATTAGGTTAGTCTAACTGAAGTCGGCGACCACAATATTTTCAATAAAAAGCCGACTTCAGTTGGACTTACCTAATAGGATAGGTACCTACTACTAAGTACCTAGTAGTACAAGTTATTTTTTGCGTTTTTGAAGGCGGTTTTTTTGTTTTTTAATTCTATATTTCTATTTCTATTTCTATTTCTATTTCTGTACGAGTATCCAATGTACGCATAATCACACGCGTAACCAACTCCACGTAGCAGGATACGCGCTATCGCTGTAAACTGCTAGCGATTAACTATTAATATTTGTAACTCTTTTATTGACTCGGGATCTATAACTTTTGTGCGAGACAAATAGATAGTTAATTGCTTCCTCGTCAACGGTGGGGCAAGTGCCTATCATAGCAACGTGCATGTCAGTTCAACATTTGCCAATACGGAACCCTCGGTGCGCGAGTCCGACTCGCACTTGACCGGTTTTTTACCCATCAAATAGGTTTTTTTTTTTATACCAATTAATATTAAAGGGCGGCTGGCGGATGCAATGCAATATGGTGACGAAAGCATAAGATGGATAACACTTTCATTAAATTATAGACAGAATTCCAGATGATAATAGAGAATGTTAGCCAGTTTAGATTTTTGGCTTATCGTATTCTTCATTAAAAACAAAAAATTGCTTTAAAAAAATCATGTCGATACGTCAAATACTTTTCGAGATATTGAATTTTAAACTTCGTATGCGGCGCTCGAAACTCGGCGGCTAGCGCTCACGGATGATGACGTCATCGTTCAACTGCGGTACGCGCCCTTATATGAACGAGTAAGTTTACAGGGCTATATATTTTTAACCGTAATAAGTAGCCAGTTGAAATTTTCACAGAATACGTGTTATTATAAAATCTATCGTTTAAAACTATAAAATGAACAATAAATCAAATCCCAAGAGGGGTCCCCATACAAGAAACATGAAAAAAAATCTTTATTTTTAGCATTTTTATACGGATTGTATTTTTATAATGGCTTCCTATTTTGATGCTATTTTAAACTTAAATTGTAGTCTAATTTTCATTGTTTACGACTAAATAGCAATCTTAAGTAAAACTTCGGCAAATATGTGACAAAACTGATTTTATCAACACGATGGTTTAGGCGGTCACCCATCCTGTTTTCGACTACGCGTGTAGTTGCTTAACTTTGGAAGACGAAATACGGGTTGTATTTGTATGATAGCTTTTTATTTCGGTGTCACATTAAGCTTAAATGATAATCTAAACTCCATACTAACATATATAGTTTACGACCAAACAGTAAACTGTAGTAAATCTCTTACAAATATGTTTAAAAGTGCCTAGTTTAAATCAACACGATGTTTAGGTAAGCGGTGGTTGGTTAACTTTGGTGGTAGGCCTTTCTTTATAAATTTCGTGTTAAGTAATGTACAATTAATATCGCTACCGTATAAAAGAACGAACTATAAAACATGATTTTTTGATTGACCTAGTAGTAGTTCTGATACTTCGTGTATTCATTACATCGATTTCAAATTTCGCGCGCGGGCGCTACCAGCAACTACACGCGTAGTCTAAAACAGGATGGGTGACCGCCTAAACCATCGTGTTGATAAAATCAGTTTTGTCACATATTTGCCGAAGTTTTACTTAAGATTGCTATTTAGTCGTAAACAATGAAAATTAGACTACAATTTAAGTTTAAAATAGCATCAAAATAGGAAGCCATTATAAAAATACAATCCGTATAAAAATGCTAAAAATAAAGATTTTTTTTCATGTTTCTTGTATGGGGACCCCTCTTGGGATTTGATTTATTGTTCATTTTATAGTTTTAAACGATAGATTTTATAATAACACGTATTCTGTGAAAATTTCAACTGGCTACTTATTACGGTTAAAAATATATAGCCCTGTAAACTTACTCGTTCATATAAGGGCGCGTACCGCAGTTGAACGATGACGTCACTCAAGCAAGATGGCGTCCACGCGCTTTAATATTATTGACCCAAATTTCAAACGTTTGTAGAATCAAAACTACTGGGTCTATTTGAATGAAATAAAAAGTATTATGTTTGTTTATTTATAAACATTACTGTTACAAAGTTTCAAGCGATTTGACGTACCTACTGACATTCTTCATTCTATCAGTTTGAGTGATGGTGATAAGGTTCCAAATAATGGTGAAGTATTACATTATGAATACGCCCCTGTTACGTCTGTATATGGTCATTTTATCTACATAAATGGATAGTGAACTATAAAAGAAATGGACTGAAAATACCTAATATCGAAAACATGATTATTTACTTCAACAATAAAACTCTAATTCTTTTTTGACACTTTTTTTTTAAATCAATTGTAGTCATATCCACGTTCTGGATATCGTTTGACATTATTTTGACGTAATTTGCGTTCGGTAGCCACCCATTAGTAATTATACAGCTAGATAATTATTTATCTATACCTTTAATGCACCATCTAGTGACCGCTTAATTCTAACTCCGGTACTCGAGATAAACCGTCTGCCGTACCTCATTCATCATTTCGCTCTCCTTTTTCACAAAGCGAAGTTAACCCTTTGCAACATTAAGGGATTGTTGTATTTGTAAAGTGGACAGCGTGATCACATATTCTGTATGAGAGTTTTATGGAGCGCTTGATCATATATTAAATAAAGATGAAAGTGATTTGGGATAATGAGAGTTAGGTAAGGTTATGTTTTAAGGTTTCGTGCTCAAAGTGCCCTTTGGAGTTTTGCGTTTGTCCGTTCGCGTCCGTTCTGTTGAAATGCAGAACTTTGTTGGAAGAAAGACCTGCCTCCTATTTCACAATCCTGACAATGACAGGTGACAGGCGACATTTCAGTGTACATGGCGCAACTTAAATGAAGGCAATGGCAGTTGTTTATTTTCGAGGCAAATAATTCATTGCTACTCCCTTCGCAACAAGCAAACTCAATAAGAAAACCCTTTGTCATAATTTATTCGTGGCATAACATTTGGAATGGAATAATTTTCCCCAAACCCATTAGAATTTAGAATAATAATTCAATTATTTCACGTCCACTTGCCCTAAACGGATACACAAAACGATAAATACCGATAAATTCGTGCCCAAAAGTCCGGTTCGCGTTTGTCATATGGCGGGTGTATCGGCTACCGTATTAATGTACGCGAAGGCTAACATATGGGACTGCTTATGGTTCGGTTAGGGGAATAAGAGCTAGCGTAATAGTATTTTATGTAACTGATACATAAAGAGGGTCCTTAAAATACGAGTGTGGTTTTATGAAACGAGCTGAAGGCGAGTTTCATAATAAGGTCACACGAGTGTTTTAAGGCCTAATTATGTACAGTTACATACATTACTTTATCTACACACATATTATAAGTACTCTAAGATGCGTTCAGTAGGCGGCAGAACAAACATGGCGGCAAAGCTAACCTGTGTCACGAATATGAATGTTTTTTTTAAATCATAGACAAAGTAACAAAGTCCCTATTCTAATGTCATTCGAAATCAAAATGGCGTACGACACTTTACTTCAAATATACCGAGTCTACGTTCAATTGATACTAGAATTGGCCCCCTGTTTGAATTTTGTTGGTTTTGGAAGATGTTCCAAATTTGAACAACATTACTTTATCAAAAGTTGTATCGTAATTTTAACTTTTCATTACAGCTACAGATAAAAAACATATCATAGTAAAATTGTATCAAGTAATGCTGGTCATTGTCTACGTATTCTGAACGCATTAAAGAGAACTTATGATATGAGTGTAGATAAAAGTTTGTTTCACACAGGCCACCATCGGAAACCTGGTTTTTTTTTTTAACCAGTTCGTCAGAAACGCCATAAACAAGAGCATTTTCATTTCGATTCTGCTCGAACAGAATTGATATTATTTCCGTTCTGACCAAAGAGCAAAATAAAACTGTTCCTGCTCCAAATACCGGTAAATTTCGCTCGCTAATTTGTTCGCACTGTCATAGTTTTCTAATTTTTCCCACCCTATAAGCTAGATCTGTAGTTGCTCACTTGCTCAGCTTGAAGTCAAGCTGCCCTCTTCTTCCTCGTCGTGCCACCAACTCGTTTCACCAGTGGCACGAGTAGGAATTGTCATTCCTCGTCGTACACACAGCAACACACCTAACTAACCATTGGAGGCAGAGCAGAGAGAAAATATCAATGCTTGACAGGGATGTAGATTTTTTTTTCATATTAAATATATTTACATCCCTTTCAAGCATTGACACTTATTCTCAGCTCCGTCTTTAATGGTCAGTTAAGTGTGTGGGCGACTGTACCACTGAATGATTTTTGCTCTACTAGTAATAAAATTACGTTAAAGACCTTTTTAAAGAGGCCTATCACTTTAGTTGCGACGCCATCCAACTGCAGGAATAATCACAAACCAAAAATACCAGGTTTATCCAAGCGATCATAACGCTCGCGAATCGATTCCGCTCCGAGCGAGTTTGTACAAAAAAAACCAGGTTAAGAACCATAATTAACCAGTATTTTTCGAACCGTTCCCAAGCCCTGATGATGGTACAGTCACGAGATTTAATTTGGTACCCACCTTAGGTCCAAAGTTAATCTGACATTCTACAACAATAAGGTTGAGTTTCCTAAAAGTTACAAATGACTTGACATATCTAATAACATTGACGACTTCAAGCATATTTTTCTTGAAATGGGTCACAAATTAACGCTCGTGACCGAAAGTGGAATCTCCCATAATCATTTGCATTCTCAAAATTAATACTTCTAGACTGCAAATCGACGGTGATCACGTAAGTAACAAATTCAATAAATCACAAAATGCACCTTACTTACTTACGTGCTAAGGTGTATTTTGCACCTTATTGAATTATTGACTTACGCGGTATTGCACTATCACCGAAGAAATGCGTTGAAAACCCTGAGGACTGAAATGAAATGCCCGCTATGCCCGTATGGTTGCCTTTATCGCATTGGATAAAACATCAGTCACTCTCGCACTTACATACTTGCTAGAAAGTGACAGATGGTTTATCTACATCGATACACATGACCATAAATAGGCTATGCTTGTAATTCACTGGTTGTCGTATCCCCACATTGGAACACTACAATACAAACACTGCTGCTTGGTGGAAGGCTTGAAAATACTAACACTGTAGCCCTTACCTTTCCTGGCCACATCTATCATGGGGCAAGCCGTCGCCCGCGCTCGTCCGGAATGGAGGCAGCGTCCAAAACGATCGGCTGTGACGGCAGCTATACCACTGCACCACCAACACACCTTGCAACCAACGTATAATTACGCAGAATTTCCATTTAGTTAATCGAAAGGCATTTCTATTCTTAGTCTCTTCGCCGGTTACCTATCTTAATGTCGAAAAACTTTTGTCCGCTGTTTTGTTTTTGCCCGAAATTTTCATTTGTCTGTTAATCATTTTTCTCTGAAACTATTTAAGTAGACTTCAACTTTACTGGATTGTTATAAAACTAATCTAACCTAACCTTCAGATTCTGTAAGTATAGGTATCTCTTTCTCTAAATATTTTGAAGTGGGTACAGAGAATATTTTTTTTCGGCCAAATAGAAAATTTGAGACAAACGAAACAGCTGACAAAAGTTTTTCGAAACTTCGATAGGTTACCCTCTTCGCCATACAAAATACTTCAAAATAGACATATTAGACATACATACTTGACTTTGATCTCAATATTATTGCTAAAGTAAACAATATACCCTGCGTTCTGTCTACAGCCATATCACAACGATACGTCCGATTAAGGCAAGGCCAGTCGTGCGTCTGTAACTGTCACTTGCAAGTTCTTTGTTATAATTTCCTGCTTGACGTTAGATTCGTTTTCTCTTCCCTACCCGACTGCCTAAGAAAGAGGGAAATACTTTCGGGAGTTTACAGTATGGGAAGTTCGGAAACTACAAGAGTTAGGGTACACTTTAGTGCCTTGTCTATTTAATGTCGTGTTCAAACTGCCATATACGAATTATCACAGCGATTAAAGTGACAAGGTACTGAAGTGTATACAAATTTATGAACTCGACTGTAATCAGGGGCTCTATTTTACTCGTTAAAACCATATTGCTATTGTCATGTTATCGTATTGTCTTTAACCCGGCCTCCATTACTGTCAACTAAATAAATAAAATAAGAGTTACAACGTTGAACGATAACATTTCAACCGCAATATTGTTTTCCGGTTTTATGGAATCAAGGCCAAGATTTTGAAAAAAGTAAATAAGGTTTAAACATTTAAAAAAAAACTGTACAAATTCGTAACGTGATCCAAAAACTCTGTATAATTATTGTCTTATGTGTCACTATGTAAGTAATACATTTTTGTCACAAACCGGATATTTTCATAAAACATTACTGGAGCACATTAACTGCCGCACTCAGAGACGTCCATTAAATTTAATGCTTGATTAAAGTAGCTGCTGTCACTTTATTTGCTATACAAAATTAGAATAAGACAACACGAAACTAAACCAGCGATTTAATTGACGTCTCTGAGTGCGGCAATAAGAGGTCAATTAATCATTTTATAATAAAAGCACCCTGTCTACTAGATTTAAAAAGCTGATGTACAAAGATCTTTTTTTAAACATCCAAAGCACTTCGTGCCCGCGATTTATTTCTCACTCGCTTATCCCCCTCTACACAGTTAATAACGAAAGAGACACTAAACAACAAGCAAGAAAACCACAGATGAGAAAACACAGGCTGTGGTCGACTAGCTGAGATACGGGAAGAAAGGATTTTCCTGAAAGCACCTAAGTGGAAAAAGTACCTAGAGGGAATAACGGGAAACAATTTTTACATGCACAATGCGGATATCCTGTATGCATGCATAATAAAATGACACATTAGGGTGTGTCTCCACTGTATGCACTAGCGGACGTGCGACGAATGTTCGTTAGCGAGCTTCGTTTGCAAACTTGCATGCGTACTTCATATGACGTCAACACTTTAAGGGTCCCCGCAGACCTATAGACGCGGGATCGGCTTGAGCCGGTAAGATTTTTTTTTATGTCCGTGCAGTAAGAATGAAAAAGGCGTCGCTCGGCTCAGCTCGGCTCGATTCGGCGTCGTTTTCGCTCTTATTAGATGGAAATATAGTGTTGGGCTAATGGTGGTAGGGCCTTGTGCAGGGTCCATCTGGATCTCTACCACCATCGTATAATTTAACAAGCGACCGCCATGCTTCGTTTCAGTTGATGTGTTTTTTATAAGACCCGTACATAAATCAGATTTTATACATACAAACTTTCCTCTTGAATCACTCTATCTATTGGGAAAATCGCATTAAAATCTGTTGCGTAGTTTGAACGATCTAAGAGTACATACAGATGGACAGATGGCGGGAAACGACTTTGTTTTATACTATGTAAAGAAGAATATAAAGATCTACCGAATATTCGCAGTGTTGTCTTTCCGTGTAGATAAGATTAAGACAACCATTGAAATGACTAGCGTTGAGACGTTCTGACAAACCCCCTTACTAATAAACGTTGAGTAACGGTGGTATAGCTATTCAATGTTTTGTCCTTATCTGTCATTGTGAGATTTGAATTTGACAGGTAAGGACAAAACATTGTATAGCTATACCACCGTGACTCAACGTTTATTAGTAAGGGGGTTAGTACTCAATGGTCACATCGAATTTGCGGTCGTAGTATTGCAGTCTTGAGTTTGTAATCTTAATCACTTACCACTTGGTAGCATGTGTGCTCATGTGAGTGTGTACACCATGTCTAAGGTTTGATTCCTTCCTACGCTGACATCGCTCGCTGACGTCGGTCGAGCGTACGTATGGCAAATCTCTAGACGTTAGCGTCGCTGTGCGGTGTCCCATAGAACATGGTGTATATTCGTACGCTCGACTGACGTCAGCGACTGATGTCAGCGTAGGAGGAAATAAAGCCTTAAAAAGAATCAAATCAAATAAAATAAAAAACTTACTTTAGTTCGTGCTGAAGACGCTCCGTAATACAGTAAATATAAATCAACATAAACGTAATTCATTCCATTTCATTTTATGCAAAATGGACACACGTTTCCAACTCGAGCGAAGCCAATAAATAACTATAATATACCGTTCTACAACATTTATTTTGTTCCGATCCGTAGTTGGCGGGGTGAGATATCCCTGAGGAACCGGCCATCATGGTCGCACAGGTTGTCGAGTAAAGCACGGTTCCCATTGAACGGGATGAGTTCAAGCACACCGAATTCATCATTCTTATAAGTAGACCCCGTTATCTTGTCGCACTGACGTCACTTTTTTATAGGGATTGAATGTTTATTTTATCGACTATTTAAATGTCGATGGTATTGTACTTAGAGGTATATGTCATGTCACTGACAATGAGTCAAAGACTATTAAAAATGTGATAAAAAGAATGGGTTCAATAATAAATAAATAATAGGTAAATGGTGAATTATTTATATCAGTTTATCGCATCTTGTTAGAATAATGAAGTTATCTTCTAATTTTTAATCAAGAAGTTCTAATACCTACGCCATATTGAGATTTAGCAGAGATTTAAAAGGCAAAAAATCAGTCGCATTGTTGCATTATAATATAAACTACAAACATCGATATAGAGAGGGTCGATAGAATAAACATTCAATCCCTACAACAGAGCGACGTCAATGCGACAAGATAACGGGGTCTACTTATAAGGGTGACTTGCATAAGAGGGCGGGCAAGGACTGGATGCATAAAGCATTAGACCGAGCTCTGTGGCGGTCCTTGGGAGAGGCCTATGTCCAGCAGTGGACTGCAACGAGCTGATGATGATGATGATGATGATGATAAGGGTGTCTATTCACTCTACTAGTATAACCAGGAGTTCAGAACTTGGAAAGAGTCTGCTCCAACGTAGGAACGGCCTTCGGGCTTTAATGGATTTAATTATGTGATGGATATATGAATAGTACGATGTAGTCTTGAGATTGTCATCGTAAGATTGCAATCTTGAGATAAAAATGTCAATGGGCTGCAGAGACCTCTTACCATTGTGGCTTGTGTGCTCGTTAGCCTTCTCCAAGGCATTTTTTTTTAAAGATCTTTTTTATAATACTCCAGTCCTTCATCAGATACAATCGAGTTCATAAATATTGTGTACACTTTAGTACCTTGTCACTTTAGTCGCTGTGACAATTCATATATGGCAGTCTAAACATGACATTAAATAGACGAGGTACTAAAGTGTACACAAACTTATGAACACGGCTGTACAGTCAACAGCATAAATAAATGATCATTTATGGTACCTTGTCACTTTAACGTCGTGTTTGAAATGTTATACAAAATTGTGAAACGGTTGAAAGCGACAAGGTACATAAATGATCACTTATTTATGCTGTTGACTGTACCATACCATAAATATTGCATTGTCATCGGTTTTGCATGGTTCTTGTACGTTCGCTCCCCCAATACAAGCTGTATTAGACGCTTTACCGAAATCTAAAGCTGCTGTTAATCTTCAGATCATTCTGCTGTACTGAAATTTAGCGGGGTTTTTCCGAAAACGTCAGGTCAGTTGTGCTTTTTAATTTATTTTCGCCACGCATTGTACACATAACGCGCGGGGTCGGCGCGCGAGTTCTCATATTCCAAATACATTGCTTGTTTTCAACATTTTTTCACGGCTTTTTTTACAAAACTTCATGACTTTTCTTTATAATTTACAATGTTTCAGTTATTTTCTGTTAGGAAGCGCTGATAGATTTATATCGTGTAAAAGTGTCCTTGTGGCTACTAAACATACCTACTAGGGAGACGGCACCAATGATGGACACTTTTAGCTGACAGACACCAGTAATGGACACTTTAATCTTAATTCAAATTCATACGGTCCTAAATTGATTGTTGCAAAACAAATGAATAACCCTTATCTTCTGTAAAATAAGAATTAAGTGTCCATTATTAGTGCCTTGTCCTTTACTGATTCCATCACCTTAATAAACCTCTATTTTTTAAATCTTAGAATCATACAATAGGTTTAAATTACAGCAGGAATGCATAAAAGTGAACTTATCCCTTTAAGGGATCTCGTAGTTAGTAAGGGTAGAAGATTGTTAAACCGTCTGTCCGTGTGTCCCTAAGCCTTTACCTGTGGAAGCTGTCTGATTTTTCAGCGGTATTACGGAGATCCAACTGTGGCTAGAAGCTTTTGTAAATTCCACTCCATATTGTTAAAGGCTGAGTTTATTGGTACTGCAATTTTCTATTGAAATTATATTGCAGAAAATGTTTTAATAACGTTGGATTATCAAGGTTTGTTTATACTATAAAATACAAAATGGGATGGGAAGGGATTATTTTTTGCCAAGGGGCAGCGTGTTTTATATATTGTTGTGGTTATGACTTAATTTGTTTTGGAATGTTTTTTAACTATGAAAGTGTTATGACATTATATTTATAGAATCTGTAAAATAAGTCTTAATCTAATGTCCTAATGTATTATCGACCAATAAACTAGCGGGCCAAATAGAATAAATATAAGTTGGTACTGACCTGCTATTCTGATCAGGATATAATTAAAATTAAAATTTAGTCACAACTATTAAACTAATAATAAATACGAAATATACTCTAACCCCCTTACTAATAAACGTTGAGTAACGGTGGTACAATGTTTTATCCTTATCTGTCAAATTCAAATGTCACAATGACAGATAAGGACAAAACATTCTACAGGTATACCACCGTTACTCAACGTTTATTAGTAAGGGGGTAAATGATACTCACTTTCAAATATTAGTCTGTTAATTTTCTAAATAAACAAAAAAAACAAATACCTAGCTAACAATTGATTACAATCATACGTACTAAATACACCCACATTCCACCAAGCGAGACTTCAATAAAAAAACCCCCATAATGACCATTTCCGTAGTAAAAAACCAAACTACCTCCTGATTGCGCAAACATTTTTTCGGAACATCATTTGGGGAACTTATCTGGCACAATACCGAACTGGGTCAAACGTCATTACGGACTATTTTGTTGCCTAACGAGAGGAAAATCCGCAACTATTTTGTTCCAAACTTCTCAGGCCAGCATAAATGCATAGCAATAATTCAAAACACGCCACGCGTGGTCATCCATCACTGTATCGTTTACCAACTTAAATTTGCGCTCGTCAAAGCCAAATCGAACATTTACCGTCAACACATTAGTACTGATTTCGTTTGGCGTTTCATTTTTCAACCGCAATTAAACTTGTCGAAGTTTACAGAATGGGCAATCCGTTTCAATCTTGCGTGGATTGTTCGCGAGGATTCGGACCGAGGCGAGGGAGTTAGGTGCGAATGTTTTTTAGTAACTTTCAATGACGAAATCATTAATCTTTGGTGGATGTGTGTGGATTGTCTACTTGTACGTGTTACAAAAATACACAAAAAAACATTTTTTTTAAAAAGTCTAGGAAGCTGATATGGTGAGATGATAGCTTAAGTGCTAGGGTTAACATTGATTTTATTATTTTTTTTGTTACAAAAAAAAAACAAAAAAAAAACAACTCTAGTAACTCTTGAATGTCAATCAACTTTTAAGATTTTTATAATTTCTTTTTTTTTTGTGTATTTAAAAAAAACGTAGTAAAATTGGCGGATCACAGAAATGTTTATGACTTTAGCCTAGTCAGGATTATTATTGGAGCATTTACCATTTTTTATTTCATGTCAAAAGTTATAACGGTTTTCCGCGGGAAAATTAACCAAGCTACGTTTTATGTTATCATTTCGTAACCAAATAATAAAAAAAAACACTGGTGGTTTAGCATTATGCACATGCACCAGGTTCTTCGATTAAGGCCGGCCGCATACATTCGTTTTCCGTATACGTTGCCCGCGGATGTCCGAATGAGGAAAACGAATAGGCGCGTAGGGTTTTGGGTACGGAACCTTAATAAACGTGGGTTTTGGGTACGGAACCTTAGAAATCATCATTATTTCTGTTAGCCTGTCGTATATTTGTATATATGTATATATTTAAAACAAATATGTATGTACGTTTATTTATACCTACGATATCGTAGAATAAAAATCAAATAATAGATCATTTTTTTTTCCAAATTTAGATAAAGGGAAAGGATTGACATTTTATTGCACCTACCTACTTTTTGATTTCTGAACCTTAAGGTTGACTGGTAGAGAATGCTTGTAGCATTAAGTTCGCCTTTTGTACACTGTTTTAATTTTGTGCAATAAAGTATTTAAATAAATAAATAAACAAATACTTGCTTAAAACCATTCGTTGCTCGTTCGAAAACGCTCGCAAATCAATAGCTTTAGTGGACATGCACCTTAACAACGTAGAACAAAAATCCTTCATTAAATCATGATTTTCAAACGTCATCTTATAACCAAAGAGAGACATTGAGTCCATCCTGAACAAATAATAAGTACCCTTCTGTACAAGCAACCTAAAAATACTACGTTAATAACAAAGAAAGCTATCAGCATAGTAATAGTATAAGCATTTTAAATCTAATATAGTTAACAATAGGGTATAAAATGCTTTAACTACTACATTGGAGTTAGCCTTTCTTTCATATTTACGTCAGAATAATGAGCAATCCCCGTATCAATACTAACATAACGTAAACAGGAAAAACCCAAGGGAAAATACATTCAAATTCTATAGTATCAAGGCCTTTTGTAGATTGATGGAGCAAAAGGACGTATTAAGAGCTCAAAACCTGACAAGTTATATTGGTCTAAGATCCGAATAGGAGACGATTTGCACCGGGCTGTTTTTTTGATGAAATGTATTTTATATCAAATTTAATACGCTAATAATAATGTAGCGAATAGGTAGGCTGAACATTTTCAGTCTGGTTCTTATGTTATCATTTAAAAAAATATTAAAAATGAAAATAAAAAAAAATAAAAATAAATGAAAATATCAGTCCAGTATATAATTAATTAAGAATATAAAAATTAACTTTGTTTGAAAAAATTGCAAATGCTTGTTTAAAAACAAAATATTACATACTAATCCAAAGTATGAAGCCTATAGAATATGCAAACGTTAAGTTTGGTGCAAATTATTAGTACCTACCGACTTACCTGTTTAAAAAAAAAGGGAAAAAAATAGTCAACCTAACGTTTGCATATCCTAATAGGCTTCATACTTTCGATTGGTATGTAATTTGTCTATTAAACAAGCAATTGCAATTTCTTAAAACAAAGTTAATTTTTATATTCTTAATTAATTATATACTGGACTGATATTTCTCAGCCTACCTATTCGCCATATATATTACTTAGCATATTAAATCTATATATATAAAAGGCTAACCTGACTTACTGACGTATTATATCAACGCACAGCCGAAACTACTGTACCTAGAAACTTGAAATTTGGTACAGGGGTTCCTTTCATGATGTAAGTGACCACTAAGAAAGGATTTTCCGACAATCGACTCCCAACGGGAAGAAATGGGGGGAGTAACGGGAAACTAATTCTACGCGTACAAAGTTGCGGGCGTCCTCTAGTTTGATATAAAATACTTTTTATCGAATAAACAGCCCGGTGCAAATCGTCTCCTATTCCGATCTCCTACTATATCCAGTGAAAGAGACAGCGCTATACAACTCCTGTAACTCCATCACTTACTAACTGAGGCTCTACTTTGAAATCCGTAATTCGACCTTCGTCTATTGCTATCCCTTTTGCTCTCGACACGTCACTAATTCGCAAGAAAGTGACGGGGCGATCCGAAGTTCGAATTACTGATTTCAAAGTAGAGCCCGTGGAACTTTGTACATAAGATGTTATGGTTCCAGGTGGGCTGTAACAAATATTTGTAAAGCAACTGAACCGAAACGATGAGACAATACGGGATCTAACTCAAAAGGGTTTGTATTGGAAATTTGCTGTATTGGTTTACGCGTTTGACAAACATTTGCTCAGTCTGTCTTAGTTTGTTATGAACTTTGCTATGGATGGAACTGTTTTGGAACTTGAGTTAGACAGTGGCTGGATTGATTCAATTACTTAATGCTAAAAGACTGTAGACTAGTAAAAGACTTACACAATTTTATTATTTTTGGTTATAAGTCAAACAGTCAGTCGGTCAGATTTATAAAATATAATAAGGTTTACCCTTGAATCACCGACACTAATTTCACTGAATTTTCATTTCATCGAACAGGCATTTCCTCGTGCAGGAGTTGAAATTTTTTGGTGGTCACAGGTCTAACCTAACCTAACCTACGTAAACCATGCTTAAGATAACCTAACTACAATAAGGTTTCAGCAGAAATTAGCTGTCGATGAAATGAACATTCGATGAAACAACGCATTCGTGAAATGAGTATCGGTGGTTCAAGGAGACATATCACAGTCATTATTAAGACAGTGGCTGTTTTTTTTTTTAAACGGACTCTAATTTGGGCTACCACTCTTGTGGCCGCCATTTACAGAAAACAAACAAAGGTTCGCTGTCACATTTCTCAACAAAATATGAAAATATCATAATAAAGATCAATAAAAATAAAAATAAAATTAAAATTGGTCAAGAAATACTGTTGATACAAGCATTTTAAACTGCTCACTAACCAGGAATTACACAGAGAGATCCGATATGCACTGTGACGTCATGTAACAGGTCGGCCATATTAACTCCATGTTAAAATCTGTTTCGCTAGAAAGAGAAAAGAACAAATCTTTGTCAGCTTATATCTTGGTTATTTTTAAAGCTATTCAAAACAATATTTTCTCAACTGTTACCTATATAAATAAGCCTTTATTGAAGCTATAAAAAAAGTCATGAATATTTCCTTTATTTAAGTACTTACTCGTTATTTTGAATTGATTTAACCTCTAACATATATTCTAACAGAGACCTAGACTTAAAAAAATCCGGCCAAGTGCGAGTCGGACTCGCGCACGGAGGGTTCCGTACCATTATCTATACCACATTAACATAAAAACGGCAAAAAAACCCTTAAATATTTATTTTATTCTGTTTTTAGTATTTGTTGTTATAGCGGCAACAGAAATACATCTTCTGTAATAATTTCAACTGTCTAGCTATCACGGTTCATGAGATACAGCCTGGTGACAGACAGACAGACGGACAGCCGAGTCTTAGTAACAGGGTCCCGTTTTTACCCTTTGGGTACGGAACCCTAAAAACAACAACAACAACATAAACTCACGCCTCCATTCCCAGAGTGGGGTAGGCAGAGCCACAGACTCACCAACAACTCCAAAAACTTGTTGATAATTCTGTGACCACATTTTGCACAACCAGGCTAAGATGTTATCCAGTGTAATAGTGAGAGGTTGCAAACCCATCGCCTAACAGCACTACACAGCCTTTAGTCCCTTAGTCGTCTCTTACGACATCCACGGGAAGACATGGAGTGGCAACATTCTAAACCCGGCACCACCACTTGAAAAAAAAACTATATTTTCTCCATTTTCTACCCTAAACTCAAATCGATTTAGCCTATTATTGCGCGGCTGTTGTCAAATGGCGTGAAACCATATAAATATAATTTACTAGGCAATAACCCCGCTACGCACGTAATAAATATATTTTTATTTCCGCACCGAATAAAAGTGGGATTCACTGAAGAAGTGCCTCGAAATGAGTTTTATTATGCCCATTCAGTATCACAATTCTTGTTGGAATTGACGTGGTTTGTTTCTGTTTCAATAACAAGTTAAAAAAGTCTAAGAAAAAACTTTACAAACCTAAGGCTTTATTTTACTTGGTGAAACCATATTGCTTTTGACATTCGAACGTATTGATAGCTCTTATTTAATTGTCAGTAATAAAGTCGATTTAAAAAACAATAATTATAAATTTTATGTCAAAAGCAACATGGTTTTACAAATTAGAATACTGCCTTTATTTAAACAATATTTAATCGTTATTGGAGTTCTTTATCTTTATTAGCTTTAAAAGTATTTCAAATTTGAGAAAAATCGGATAAAAAAGCATATTACATGAACATGAGAGTGAATGAGAAAGAAGTAGGTGCCAACCCAAAGGCCGTTTTCAGAGCTATCGCACTTTACAAATAATTTTTACTTTTTGGAAAATTAGCTTTTATTCCAAAACTTAAAAATTTAAAATAATTATTTCTCCGTCGCATGCTACGCAGCAAAGTTCGTAGCTGCTACGCCTGCTACAATAGTAAAGTTCTACGCTGCGCCTACGCACCTACGCAAAGATGCAGGCACAAAATAAGTAGTATACTTATATTATAACTATTTAAAAGAGAAAAAGTCCCGATATTGTTTCGCTATTTCCTCTGGCACTGTCCAATAACGTCCAATTTTCCGGAACAAAAAGTTGCCTATGTAATGTATAAGTTTAAGCGATCTTTGTAATCGTGTGTAGTGACACTAGTGTCACTACAAGACAGGCTTCGGCCAGTGAAGGTGTCACAAGCAAGCATTATCTGTTCATCCTTACACAGTGTAAATATCCCATATATATATATATATATATATATATATATATATATATATATATATATATATATATATATATATTATTTTCTTTTTTATTTGTTGCTACATCATTTTGTTATTAATCAATAATTTGATTTGTTTTTCAAGATCATTGAAATCGATTCAGCGGCTTATTTGTAAAAGTTTAAAAAAAAACAAAAAAAAGTTACTTTTGCATTTACAATACTACTATAGTGTGTAGTATAGTGTACATAATAATATAGTATAGTATGATTAGGGGGGCTTAGGGGGTCGACTCGTGATCGTAAGGTAGGTACCGAGTTCGAACCCCCGCGGTCACCATGTACCAATGAGTTTTTCTAACTTAAGTGCATTATCAGACGCTCTTACGGTGAAGGAAAAACATCGTGAGGAAACCTGCACATTCGAACAGCTGAGTAAGATTATTTATTTATTTATTTAAATACTTTATTGCACAAAATTAAAACAGTGTACAAAAGGCGAACTTAATGCTACAAGCATTCTCTACCAGTCAACCTTAAGGTGAAACAGAAATCAAAAAGTATAATTGCACAAAACCCTAAAGGGTCGAAGTGTATCCAAAAGGGCCCATCTGTAAGATAAGATAAGGTAAGATGAATAATAGTTATGAATTATGAGTAGTTGTACGGTACAAGAGAAAATGATACCTAAAAATACGACTGTATTTTTAATGCAGTTTTAAATCTACGTATGTTGCACCATTATTCTTAAATATCCATTTTAAAACGTAATAAAATAACCCTAAAAATAATACAAAAATTTCTTCCACGCTTAATTTTATTTATTCAGCTATTGAAAAATGATCTTTATATTATGAGGAAAATGGTTTAAATCAGCTTGAGTTTCGTAATGCTACTTACGTTTTTCTTGCAGATAAAGAAGTGGTTCTTCATGAATGTATGCTTTTACTTGTGCGGTGGGCTGTATTTATTTGACTGGATTGCTAGCTGCATATTAATATGCGAGTCTTGACAAAGCGAGACTAGTAATTATTTCGCTTAAGTTTGTTACAAATTTAATATTTATTTGCCTATGTTATGTTATGTTACTTAGGTATGTAATTTGATTGTAAGGCCTATAGTTCTCATTTTGTGTGACACACCGCATAAAAGTAAATTAAACTTTTTCTGTCACTTTGTCATAATTACTTTATAAAAACGAATATAAGTAGTTAATAATGTATTATAAGTTACTTCCTAAAGGTATGCCGTGTGGTTGCTGGCTTTGAATAGTGCCCCTCCGTAATAACGATAGGTATATCAACGTTAGGTATGTACCCTTCTTTCAAACTACTATTTTAATACGGTTCTCATCAAGATAGAGTGATTTAAGAGGAAAGTTTTTTATCTATTATAAATTCTGGATTATGTACGGCTGTTACAGAAAACTCGCATAAACCGAAGCAAAGCGAGGGCGGGTGGCAAGTACTAGATAAAAGGAAAACGGTCGTGCTCGAGGTACAGCTGGCCTTAATCTAACGCACTCGCAATCGCAATCAACTTCAAAGTGGAACAATTGTTTTCATTTTGTATGCAGCCTAGCCCTCGGACTGTCAAAATGAAAACAATTGCGATTGCGAGTGCGTTAGGCAATAAGCCCTGTCAGAGGACAATTGCTCCACTTTGAAGCCGGTTGCGATTGCGAGTGCGTTAGGCTATAAGCCCTCTCAGGTCTATGGAATTTATTTAATAGAAATTATTCGTAAATCAGCTATCCAGTTACGCATATCCACGCCGTACCCCTATTCAGTTGAAATCTAATTTGCGTAAACGGTGTCTGAATGGGGACTGTATTTTCACAAAAAGAAATGAGCAATTCGTTATTTTCCCGGAATTTCTAGGAGGCTTTAAAACATTTTACGCGCCTTTTGCAAAGTGGCATAGGCAGACATAATTATTTCTTTCATTTTCAATGTTGTTATTATTTTTACTCGTGTTTTAAGGGGCTTCTAAACGGGCCATATTTTCACTGCAATATGTGGCCGGCACTCTTATGTTAGAGAAAGACACCAATAGTTGCCGGCCACATATTGCAGTGAAAATATGGCACGTTTAGAAGCCCCTTTACTTTTGGAAATAAACTATTTGTTTTTGAAACATTTTATCGTATTGTTTTTAATGGCGCCACTACACTATCGGATCGTCTATAATCGGCACGATCATCGTGCGAGAATCCTCAATATCGCCCGTAGTAGTTTGTCAAACGGCAAGCGTACAAGATTCCCTTTGATGCTCGAAAAACCGACAAATCACGGGTCGCAGGATCATCGGCGATCATAGACGATGATCGGCGAATACAGCCGAGTATGCCCTCTCTCTAGACTATCGTGCTCGCCCGTAATCGTCTGTATTCGCCGATAGTGTAGAGAAGCTATAAGAGGATAGTGAAGCGCCGCTAAAATCGCGTAGCCATCAAAAAAAAACCCCACAAATTTAGCTCTGGGCGATAACGTTTCTCACCCCCTAAATCAAGTCTGATTTCCACGATTTTTGAATATGTTGTAGTTATTATAAAGAACTACGTTTCTGTTTTTTGTATTTCAAATTTGTTTCATTCTAAGAAATATTTTCTTGGAAAAGAAAACGTACAGTCATAGTTTTTCATGATACCTACAAAATATTCAAAAATCGTAAAACTCGAACTGGGTTTAAGGGGAGAGAAACGTTATCGCATTTTGTATGGAAATTTCCAGCTTCACAATCCCCTTAACTCGGCCGCCATTACACTGGCCATAGACAAGATGCGTGTCGAGATCTTTTTCGCTATCGAAAACGTATAAGATTAAAATAAGCGTTTACGTCAGTTCCAGTTTTCGAAAACCGTTTTCGATAGCGTTAAGCGTCTTAGACCCTACTTTGAAAATCGAAGTTAGCTCCGTCATTCGAGACTAAGGGTCCGTTCACACAGACCGGCTCGGAGAGAGCAGATTTTTATTACGTTGGAAACGGAGTTTTCACTCATTGTAATAAGGTTTTTTTTGGATGTGCACTTCTTTTGTCAAATTTAATAAAAATCTGCTCTCCTCTCTGAGCAGGTCTGTGTGAACGGACCCTAAATCGAGAGAAAGTTGTGGAACTGACGTTAACTTCGATTTTCAAAGAAGGCGTCTGGTCTTGAGGGAGGTCCTTTGTCAAGTAAATGAAAGCTATAACAACGTTGAACATGTCAAAAGCGACATGGTTTTACCGGGTAGAATAGAGCTCCGAGTTAATCTATAAATATAAAGGCAAATCTGACTTACTGACTTATATATCAACGGACAGCCGAAACTACTGTACCTAGAAACTTGAAATTTGGTACAGGGGTTCCTTTCATGGTGTAAGTGATCACGTGGTGAGCACTAAGAAAGGATTTACCGAAAATCGACCCCCAACGACGGGAAGAAATGGGGGGAGTAGCGGGAAACTAATTCTACGCGTACGAAGTCGCAGGCGTACTTTAGTAAATAATAAGATAACGAAAAAAAAACATGACTTGGTTAAGTAATCTGGTACCATAACCAACAAGGATTTTTTTCCATCCAAAAACTGCCGAATATTTTTCTTCGAACTGATTCGCCATAGTAAGCATTCGAGGCAAGAACAAGATAAAAAATCTTTTCGGCGATTTTCTGACGGCGAAAGTACACGGAAAAAACGGGACAAGCAAGGGCAAAGAGCGTCCCTTTTTCAACCCCCTACGCAAAAAGAGGGTGTATGCTTGGAGCCCGAATGTTTGTAAACATAATGTTTACTGAATTATATCGTCAAGAATAATTAAAACCATTACTAGTATTTTGAGCATTTGGCCTCTTTGGGATAAGACAACCGGTAAAATTGATTTGCGATCTTAAAATGGCAGTCGAGGTCTATTCCGATTCCGTCCGACTACATTATTACATTATTAATTCTAGGGACTTGGTCAATTTGCATGACATTGTCCCGTGCCATTTATTTATACTATTCAATGTAGTGAATAAGTATCTTTCTTTCTCTTTGAGCGACGAAATTGGACAACGCATAGTATTCTAAAAGAAAACAGACGTATTTTTGTATGTATAAGTCTATTTTCTTTTAAAATACGTTTTCCGATAACGTAAATACACGATTCGTCGTCCAATTTCGTCGTTTAAAGCTCGTTATTGTTTCGCTGACGTAGACGAGACGGTTCTGTGACGTCATTTAGGAGGATACCGCTCTTTATACAAAGTTGTTAGGTTTCATATAACCGGGTTTGGAGTTTTTATAGCACAGTTAGACTAAAGCGAGCTATTGAGTCGACATTCAAATTAAAACTCGCGTCATACTCATACTCAATGATTTATATCATTCCACAGTTTACTCATAAGCAGACATAGGAATTCAGGGGGCAAAATTTTATGACAGGTAGGGAATTTCTATATCGATAAACTCAATTATCGATGTTTTTTTCCATATAGGTACTAGTGATCGCCCGCAGCATTGAGTGTTTTTTTGTAAGTATTGTGTATTGTTGTGTACCTACAACGTAAAACGCAATAAAGAATTGAATTTGAATTTGAATTTGAAGACGAGTATGAAGTTCACACAGCATATTTAAAAAAAGTTATGTCCCATCCCTATATGTCCTATATCTCTAAACCTTCACAGAAATTGAAAAGTCATTCAAAATTTAGCCACCTGAAATGGATTTATCAGTTTAAAACAAATTCTGATCGTTTATTTTAACAATAGTAGATGAGACAGTAATGAAGAAAAACATTATGATTAGTAAAAAAAATATTAGAAGAGAATTACGTTCTTATTTTGTTTCATTTTTACATTGTAATAAAACCTATTAAAAAAAAAAAACTTGGAACTAGTATTATAGAACAAGCATCGATAATTCAATTTATCGATAATAATATAAGAAGTCCCTACCTGTCATAAAAGTTTGCCCCCTGGATTCCTATGTCTGCTCATAAGGTACCTTGGGGTAAGTGCGCCTACGGGGCAAGTGCGTCAAACCAACAATATCTCCTAAAAAATATATGGTTCGTCGCACTCGGAGAACAGAAAAAACAGTAGAAATGTCAAGTGGGCGTGTAACGTGTGACACGGTTATGCGGAGTTCCGCATAACCTACCATAATTTTGCCGCGATCGCTTATTACGATATTTCAATATATCGATATTTCTAAAATAGGAAATAAATCCAGAAGCATGCCATATTGTGCTATTTTGGAATGTAAAAACGATAGCCGCACCAAAAACATTTTCCATGGTGACGTGTTGTTTTTATGATAGTTTGAGTATTGGCGACAACAAGTCTGATACTAAGCGAAGCTCATGCCACTTCCACTGTTTTTTCTATTCCGTAGTCGCACTTGCCCCGTGATGCATTTACCCCAAGGTAACTACCAAAAAAGCTAACTAACTAAAGTAGTACCTAGTAGTAGTAGTTGTTCAAAAGTCAATGCCAGGTAAGGGCAAATGTTTATATGACTCTGTCATCGTTTCTTTATTTAAATATCGTGTTTACTCTCTTATTCTTGAGATCAAACATCATATATTCACATATAAAATTGACGCCGTAAGGTGTCCTGGGCACTAAATATAAGCCTTCTTCCCGAAACCTGTCAAATATAAACAAAGTCAACTCTCCAAGATTAATTGCTGTCACGTTGAGAGCAGAAAAGTGTCAAAGCAAAGTATAAAGAGAAAAGTAGGTCATTCCTGACCCTTTAAGAGTTTCTAATGGTTCACTAATGTTTTAGCAAATCATCATTTGACAAACTATATCATTTTACAAACTTTCATTTCGCCGCGTTATTTAACAATTTTTTTTGGTCAAAAGTCTGACCTAACTTCTTTAACAAGCCTATCTAACCTATGTTATATGTAATGGTTTGAGCACAAAAACGTTTTTACGAAATGAAAGTTTGTAAAATGATATAGTTTGTCAAATGATGATTTGGTAAAAAGTCTGGATACCGTTTCTGATACCTATTAGGTTAGTACCGCTTCTATGCTAGTGTTATGCATGTGTACACTACATAATTTCCAAAGAATCATAATTCCTAAATGATTACAATTTCAATTTTTATAATTCCGAATGCAATGTTTTGAAATAATGATTTGAATGTTTTGTCGCTTATAAATTAAACGTAACCAAACTAACATAATATAGCAATTAAAATATGAATTTTATACTAAAATAGCTCCAGCATAACATAGCTTTCGGAAAAATGAAAATTCGGACACATTAATATTTGGTAAAAATAATAATTAAGGTGTTCCCGTTGTGCAAACATGCGATTACGAGACGACATTTTTGCGACGAGTATCGAGCGACTGGTGATACTCGAGAAGCACACAACCAATTGTGGCGACAGCTCGGTCCCTCCATCCAGTGCGACTAGCACAAGTTGCCCGCGACTTGGTTGTCGCTCGGATCTCCCTTTCTATCTAGTCTGTAACGATAGAGACGCACAGAGCGACAAGCGAGAAAATACAACTTGTGCTACCCGTGCTGTTAAGATTACTTGTGATAGCTCGCGGCGCACGCGAAGGCACGCGCACATGCAAGCCGCGCGATATACCTTGGCTTGAAAATGAACTACTGCTCTATTTATACTATGGTCAAGGCGTCAAATTAATTTTACTGCTTCTTTATTGGCCGAGTTTGGCACGCACGACATAAAAAAGATTAGGCAGCGTAAATTAAATCTTATTAAACGCTAGATGACGCGTAGAATTAGTTGGCCGTTCTCCTCTATTTCATCCTATTTTGGGTCGATTATCGCATATAAAACTAAAGACTTATTTATTTCGGTTGTACAGTCGAAAAATTTGATTATTTAGCAGCTTGACATATTATGCTAATTTGCCGGGTTATACATTTCTCACGTGTTATCAGTCTTGTCACGTCGTGAAAAGTATAACAAGGCTAATTTACGTATTATCTCAAACTGCTAAAGAACCAATTTTCTTGAGTATACATAACCTTTTTGTTTCACGCTGGCTCTCGGGTAGGAAACAAAGCAACTTTATGTATAAACTAAAGCCCCGTACTATAAAAGTTTGTTGCCGAAACGACTTGGTTTTATTTGTTTCTTTTACTGGTGAAGGAAAGAGTTCCTTATTAAAAGAGGAATAACAGTCAAAGTCGTTAGTGATCGGGTTTGTAACTTGTTACCGTGTTAATGAGCAGAGAGATGAAAAAGTTTCGTGTCTTTATGGTTTGGCCTAAAGTCATTTGCTCTAAATTTACATTATACAATTTCTATAATCTCTAATCATCACTTCACATAACTATCGTATTCTATAAATTTAAATTCACATACAAAAATATATAAAATACATTTTTTTTATATAATATAAAAAAATCATAATCTTGAAATAAGGATAATATACAGCCGGTGATACTTCAATAGGTACCGCGGAACTAACAACTTCAATAAGATGCAAAATGTACTATACTGACTTGCTTGTTAAGGTGTATTTTGCATCATATTTAATTTGTTAGTTACGCGAAATTGCCGTATCCACAGCACAGAAAAAACAGTAGAAGTGTCAAGTGGGCGTGTAACGTGTGGCATGGTTTTGCGGAGTTCCGCTTAACCTACCATACATTTGCCGCGATCGCTTATTCCGATATTTTTAAAATAGGAAATAAATACAGAAGCATGCCTTAATGTGCTATTTTGGGGTGTAAAAACGATATCCGCACTAAAATCATTTTCCATGGTGGCGTGTTGTTTTTGTGATAGTTTGAGTATTGGCGACAACAGGTCTGATACTAAGCGAAGCTCATGCCACTTCCACTGTTTTTTCTATTCCGTGGCCGTATCAATGACGATACGAATTAAAACAGACCTATAATAATAATAATAATAATAAATTTTATTTCGGGCAACGAGGCCCATATTTACAAATACCTTATAGACTAACATATTTACATATCAATATAAAAACTTAAAACTAACACCGAGGTGACAGAACAGTGTGGTCCTGTTCTGCCAAAATTGGCATCTTGATCGCTGCCGGTAGGTTGCCCCGAAACCACCGGAACACGACACCTTTCGGCCAAAAGTCAGGACACTCGACGGTCCCCAGCATAAACCGCGGCACGCGCACTACAAACGAACTGAAGTGCACGTAGCGAAGCGAGCGTAGCTGGAACACCGTCAGACTGCATCCAACCTTCTGACGGACGTACTCCACCACGTCGTCTACCGTTGCAGAGTGGTGCAGGCGAGACACGTAGCGTAGCTATGAAGCGTGAACTGTAATAAGGCTAATAAGCTTCATAGACAGAAATCTAAAACTAATTGTCAACAGAGTCGATGTAGCTCCGCAAAGCGGAGTTCTTAAATCTGGGTAATTTTCCCTCTGGGCTTCCTGCAAAACTAACCGATATAATAATAATAAAATAATAAAAATGTTTATTGTTCCAAATTACAAAGCTCAAATACAGTTGAAGCCCTGGAGACTGTGTTACACTGTGTTACAGTCTCCAGTGTCTTCCCCAATCGTAAGTACAATATTATTAGAACATTCAGACTTATAGCTAAGATTAACACTTTAGTATTATAACATTTTTTTTTTCAAGTAAGAGGAAAAACAAAATATATAATATTAAGGTTTATAATTTCCAAGATTAGCTGTGCATCTCTCTAAACTAGCTCATCTATTAATAGCATCAGCCGATCCGAATGCAGTTATCTCTGCACACACGAGTGCACGCCGTACAGGTGCATTCGTGTTACATGACATGTAAAGATGGTGTTTGATTTAACCAAAGATTAAACTATATTTTACTAGTCTGTGGCCCGCGACTTCGTCTGCTTAGAATGAGTTATTCGGCCATCCTATGTTGCAGGGGATTTTGAGAATCGTTATTTCTCCGGAAATTTGACACTTACGACTTGAATCATAACGTCGCTGCTGTGACACAGTTCTATGATGGGTCAAAGTTCCTTTGGGCTGATAATACATACATTAATACACAATTTTACAAACATCTAATTCGAAGGACCAAAACAAATCCACAGTGTCTTTCTAATGAACGTATTAGTTGCGTTCGTCTATTTCTAGAGTCTTAGTGAAAGAGGGTATAAGTTTTCTGAAGATCAAGTGAAAAAGGGTTTAAGTCTAGTATACTCCATTTATGTATATACCCTTTTTAGTGCGAGTTAAGTCGACTTATACCCTTTTTCATTAGGACCGTTACACCGCAATACTAAAGGATTTAGCTACGCCAATATAAGCCGTTGATAATTGTGATAACCCGGCCTCTATTGAACCTGTTACCCATACGCAAAACACCATTCCAATGGGGACGTCAATAGCTCTTTATAACCCACCCAACTAACCTAAAACATCACAACTACCGCATTAAATTTAAATGATTCCAACCCAAAAATACTACTAATAAGATTGAAATTACAATGAGGATTTTAGATCTGTTGTGTTATTTTTGGAAAGAGTTAGAAAGCTACATTGAATGCCTATCTTTCTACACCAGTGAACGGCTAATTGGCTGGAATCATGACGTCACCGATATGACCTGCATTGCTGACGTCAGTTTGAAATTATAACGATACTAATGCAGTTTAGATGTTGGGTCTAGATCGGAATCTCTAATCGTCATTTATCCGAATGCATCGTTTGTCCGAATTTTTATGTATTTTAAAGCCATTCCAACCCAACCAAACCTAACCTTAGGTATTTTGGAGAACTTAAAAGTTATCTGACTCCGCTGAAAACCAGTTTAGGACAAACAATCATTCGGGCAAAAGATGCGTTAGGACAACCGTTATTAGGGATTCCGAGGGTCACCCGATTTTGTTTGATCGATTTTGTAAACTGACATTTCTATGGCTCCAGTGAAAACTGATATAACCCGACTTAGCTCGTCTTAAAAAGGCATAAATCATGTAGAGAATCTCATAAGACTTGTACCCTTTTTCACTAGAGCCACAAATTTATGGTAGCTGATTTTTCTATATTGTTTGAAGCATATTTAATATTATTTTCCTGACACAAGTGTACATTATCTGACATTATTTTTACAATGTTTAAGTAAAAAGCTAAACCCAAAAAGAAATGGCGGGGCGACCTAGGGTTTTATTCTTCGCGTTAAATCCATATTGCTTTTAAAATCTTATTGTGGGCTGGGTGGGTCCAGCCCTTGCTTCACCTAGCATCTCCACCTGGGTGAAGCACGGGATATGACCAGGTCCTCGTGCTTCAACTACTAATAATAATGTACAGTCATGATGGTTTATTAGGGTTCCGTACCCAAAGGGTAAAAACGGGACCCTATTACTAAGACTCCGCTGTCCGTCTGTCTGTCTGTCACCAGGCTGTATCTCAAGAACCGTCATAGCTAGACAGTTGAAATTTTCACAGAAGATGTGTTTCTGTTGCCGCTATAACAACAAATACTAAAAACAGAATAAAATAAATATTTAAGGGGGGCTCCCATACAACCAACGTGTTTTTTTCCGTTTTTTGCTAATGTTGTATAGATAAATGGTACGGAACCCTTCGTGCGCGAGTCCGACTCGCACTTGGCCGGTTTTTATCTATCAGCTTATTTTCTTGTTCTCTTTACGTGGTCAATTAAATTACTTTAGCCTGGTACACTTATTCCTACCGAGTCCCCTTTCCAAATCCCTGCTGGTAGGGATAAGTGCACGATTTCGTAGATTTATTTCTACCGGTAGGTATAGGTGCATTTCCACTATTCGCTACTCTATTACTAATAAACCAAAATTAGTATCATAATTATGAGGTAGGTTTAGATTATGTTAGTTCTTCAACAGGCCCGAAGGACCAAAACACTCAGAAATAGGAGCTCCATCTACTCTGTTAAAATTGATACTCAAATGTAACGTTTTTTTCTTATCGACGACTGCACGCAACTGTACTTTTTTTTACCTCTGTAACAACTGAGCCTAAAATTTTGAAAAAGAAATACAAAATATAGTTCATTTCTTGTAGATTACAGGAAAACCTATAAAAATTAAATGAAAAAAAAAAATTACGTGTACGTACGGAACCCTCTCCACGCGAGTTCAACTCGCACTTGGCCGGTTTTTTAAGTATAGTTCCAGAAATGCACAACAAAGTTATAACGTGATTATAACACATATCTATTTTGTTAATCTGTAAATAACTTCTTCTTCATCTCTTCTTCAGCGTATGTGCGCCCACCGTTGGGCATACGCCTCTCCAATTTTCCTCCACTGGGCCCAATTTGCGATGGATCTCCCCCAGATTGGGCCTGTCATCCGACCTTGCTGGGGGCCTGCCGACTCCTCTCTTTGACCGAGGTTGCCACTCCAAAATGCGCTTGCTCCATCTCCCATCGTTCCGGCGACACATATGCCCTGCCCAGGCCCATTTCAATTAGGTCAATAACTAATAGGTATAATTATAGTTCAAATAACAAATACATAAAGACTAAAATCATTACCCTAGTCAGATGAAAGAAAACATGTCGTATCTGGTTCACATCGTCAATAACACGACACCAAGTCACCCAAAGCCTTTGTCTCCGTAATACCTACGTAAACTTCCATCGATTGCCATCAACTCAACTCCAATAGGACCCCGATTAATATCGCCGCCAAAGTTAAATTTAATAAGTTATTTTTATGAAAGGACAGGGCTTCATTATAAAACTTTGAGACAAAGCTATCGCGAAGCTTTCAAAGTTCGTTGTACAGTGATAGGCTTCTAAATTTAAAAGTTATTCTGTAAGTTTGAAGTTGAAGAAGTGAAATTCATTAGGTCACGAAGATCGAATCTAACAAATAAGAATTGAAAAATACCAGATTATGCCAAAATTTTATGAACAAATTTTGATTTTCACTTTATCCTTAAGTATCTCAAGTATTTACGTTGTGGTGGTAGTACAGTCAACTAAAAATATATGTATCCACTTTTGGCCCTTACAATGCATACATATTTTTGCAGTCGACTGTACCTTGTTCAGGGACCCTCCGGATTGCTACCACCATCCTCCTACCTTACTATCCTTTAACCTTTCGCCAAGCATCAGTGTTCACGCACAGAATAACACCTCTAGGGCTCTATTGTAGTCATTAAAACCATATTGCTCTTGACATTGTTATCGTTTTGTTTTTAACTCGGCCGCCATTACTGTCAAGTTAATCAAACTGTCATACTCATAACGTTGACAATACAATACGTGTCAATAGCGGTCTGGCTTCACCGAGCAGAATATGTAGAACTAGAGGACGCCCGCGACTTCGTACGCGTAGAATTAGTTTCCCGCTACTCCCCCCATTTCTTCCCGTTGGGGGTCAATTTTTGGAAAATCTTTTCTTAGTGCTCACTAACATAATGAAAGGAAGCCCTGTACCGAATTTCAAGTGTCTATGTACAGTAGTTTCGGCTGTGCGTTGATATATAAGTCAGTAAGTCAGGTTTGCCTTTATATAACATATCGCTGCTTGTCTGCAATAACGCTGCAATTCAAAATAATACGTTTTCGAGTTAAGGACAGGACGAGGTGCAGCGTAAGCGAAACTTTATCTTGAATAAAGCAACCGTGTGCCTACGTCACAAAATGGAGTCGTGAGAACGATGTGCCCTTCTGTGATTGGTCGGATTTTGACGCCATTTTTTTGGCGAGAGTGGCATTCCTCCAGTTATGTCGCACCGTTCGACAGTAACGCTACGTTTCTCTCGTGAATATGGGCTCAAAACAAAATATTTATACTGAAGAAAAATTTCGTTTCTACAATAGAGGTCCATTACAAAAAACGTGGATTTTAAATAATTTTTAAGAAAGATTTTTTCTGCAATAGTGAAACATAGCCAAATACAACGCAGGAACGGTAAAGTTATTTTGAGGAACAGTGTAGCATTGGCGTTACGGATTTTCTTCAGGAAAAAGTAAGAACTTTTTTTGACGGTATTATAGAAATAAGCTCTTATTCACTAAAAACTCGCAAGTATGCATAAAAACAAATACAAAATATGACTGTCTGCTACAAAGAATATAAAGGTATTCATTCGTAGTTACGAAATTCTAACGATAACATAGATGACATTTTTTTTCCTGACTCCCCGAAGAAGAGTTATGGATTTCCAGCGTATGTATGTATGTATGTGAGTCTTTATTTGGCACGCTCTGTAGTCGATGGATTTAAACATTATGAGGTGTCGTTAGATTCGTATTAACTGTCGAAGTGCTGTAGGATATATAAGCTTTAGCTTGTTTTTAGCTTTTTAGTTGATATTCTTTAAATCATCGTGTGGTTGCCGGATTAGAATAGTGCCACTCCATGTCTTCCCGTGGATGTCGTAAGAGGCGACTAAGGGAATAAAGGCTTGTAGTACTGTTAGGCGATGGGCTTGCAACCTTTCACTAATACACTGGTAAACATCTTAGCCTATGTGCAAAATTTGGATACTGAATTATCAACAAGTTTTTAAAGTTGTAGATAATTCTGTAGCTCTGCGTAGCCCACTCTGGGATTACAGGCGTGAAGGTATGTATGTATGTGTAAGTATGTATTCTTTAAATCATTTTGGTTATATTAAAATTAAATCAAAATGGAGCCAGAATTATATTAATTTCTATGTATGCTCTAACACGTTTTGGTTTTGGTTGCAGAAATGAACATTCGAACTTGAAAAATATTTCAAAATCTGCAAGTAGACTTAAATACCAATAAAAAGTCTATAGGTAGAAATAAAACTGACGACTTTTTCTCTGATGATAGTGTCGAAGATCGCACTTTTGCACAAAATAATCTCTCTCCGAGTGGAAGTGACTGTGGTATGACTTCAACCTGAAAAAGCAATGAAAGTTTACCAAGCGTATACAATAAAAAAAGCAGACCAGTCCTCTAACACTTATTGAAGAAGATGTACCGACTTTGAGAAACCAGCCTGAAATGTAGCTAATCTCACCAGACTTCACTAATAGAAAGTTTGGTAATAATGAAATCGGAGTTAAGTAGAACCAAAAAAACCCGCAATCAATGAATTCAATTTCACTCAAGAGCTAGGTCATGTTAAAAAATCTTCGAGTTCTTCATAGAGCTCCTCTTCTGGTTCATCTTCAAGCTCATCTCCATCTTCAAATGACCTAGCTCCTGAGTGAAATTGGATTCATTGATTGCGGTATTTCTGGTTCCACTGTGATTTCATTATTACCATTAAGTTAGATTTAAAACCGACAGGATACTACGTTTTTATACGATTTCGAAAAACGTAATAATGTTCAAGACCTAAGTATCATGCAATTCTATATTTAAAAATGATGATAATACACGTTCCTCTTTTGTTGAAAGTTCAAGTCCCCTTTCTAACGATACTCCCGAATATACATACCAGCCCTTACTTCGATAGTCAAAGAAATTAAAAATGCAGAGTACTTTTTAAACGAGCACAGGCCGATTGTTCCGTATGAATTGGGTTGACGAAAATATTGCTCCCCATAATATTCATTAATCAAATAGCCATAAGTAGTTATTTTCATTCCCAGTGCAATGTTTAAGAAAAATTTAGTGACAAACACAAAAGTGCCACTTATGATTATAATATTAAGAACATTTTAAGGAATTAATGCATGTTAATGTGATATTGTTAATAATTTAGAGTACCTTTTTGAGTACAAACCATGATAGTACCTTATTTGTGAAAAATGATACTTAGTGTAATATCTCTAACCAAAAAACGCCTTTATTGATGCTAAAAATACCATGTATGTGTGGAGTATTACGATTTGGACCTTTCTTACTCTGTCTACCTATGAAGTATTTAGATTTGAGCCTCTTTTGCATATAATTATAAAGCAAGATACCATGGCTCAAGTCGAAGTCACTGTATGTTTTTATGTTTTTAGCCATATTTTTGTTTGATTTCGCGTTTGATTTGATGCACAAAATATTCTTGAATAATCAGCGGGTGTTATTTTGAATTCAAGCATCCCGGTAAAGTTCTATTAAGTACAAAAAATTCGATCCAAAAATTGTTTTATTTTCAAATGGCCCTCCTGAAAAAACATCAATTTTGAGATGCAGCGTTATTGCAGACAAGCAGTGATATAGACAGGTAGTAACTACAAACGACCCTAATGACGTCAAAGACGGGTTAAAACAAAGGTCATGATAATTATTAAAAAACATTCCAATCTCCAAACTCCCAACAAGCCTTTTACAACACAAAGCACGAAGCAAATTACAAAGCAAAAACCCACTGCGAAGTCACTCCGAATCTAAATTACCAATTTAAAATTTAATTCCGCGCCAAACCGTCACACCTGTAGCCTTAACTGCCGAAGATGGTACGTTCCGAATTGCCGTCCGAAGTTCCGATTACAAGGTTTTACTGCCATATCGTAAAATTCTTTTAAGGATACGCAACTTGTCCAGTTGGCTCGTAAAATTTGTTGCAATAATAAAAAGGTCTAATTTGTTGTTAAACAAAGTTATGGGGGACATTTTGTTAAGTAGGTCATCGTAATTGGGAAGAGTATTTTAAATCTAAGGTGTTTTCAGCTGAGTGAAAGTTCTTGTGCTCTATTTATGACATGTGGAAAGATGAATTGAAATCTCCAGTACAACTCCATACAGGATAAAAAAATAAAAATCATATTTCGACCTGGGTTCATCTAAAATTTTTTGCTTCTTACGACCTCAGGAATATGCTATTAAAAGTATTCGGTTTCCTCATGTCGCACCCAGTATTGCGAGCAACCTGAACCTAATGCACAGACCTAACTTAAGCGTTAAGTTTTAGGTAAATAGGAGTACTATTCTATTCTCAAACAAACTATGAAAGGATGGCTTTTCTTTCAAAAAACGAAGACGCAATGTGTCTAATTTTCTTCCTAGCAATAAAATAAACGTATCCAAAACCAAACCTGTCCGCTACATTATCTTTAAAAATAGTTATTATGAGAGCTCGTGAAAATTTAATCGACATTATTAATAAAAAAATAAGTGATATGACTGGTAACACTGGTTGCTCAAAGCACGTGAGTGGATAAGCGTTGCCAACCCTGAGGACTCAGATGGAATGCCTCTGCTAATAATTCCACTGCATATAAATTTGAAATTATTATGAATTATTAATTTGCTTTATTTGTGTTTGACAATCATGACGAGGATTATTTTAATTTTGACCTAAAATACCAATGCCAATGCCAATGACATAAATTGGTTTGTTAACCTTTAGTTAAATAACTATCCGAACAAGGTATAACTTATTAACACTTTTTTTATGTATTTAATGTAATAATTTCTTAACGCTTAAAATAGATACCATTTAATGTCGTATTTGTTGGTTAACGTGCATTAAAACTTTATCTCAAAGCATTCTAAAATATAAATTGTGACGGAGGTCTGACAGCAAAGTAAGCGACTAAACAATTAGCACAGCCCTAACAAATGGCGTGACACTTAACAAAGTAAATACTCAATCGAGAACCGTCAAAGTGGCTGCGGCAGCTTTGAAATGTATAAACCTTAGATTAGGGTTGGCGCATTAAAAAAAAAAAATTGTTTAATCAAAAAAAATCAAAATCAAATCAAAATACTTTTATTTCGGACAACGTGATCCATATTGGGTTAGTTAAAGAAAAAAATACAATTACAATTACAAAGACAGTTTTAGGACAAATACCAAACACAAAAACACTAAAAGTAATTTAAAAATTATCCTACTTAAAAGTTAAAATCTAAATTTGATTTTACTAGTCTGATTAGGCCCACCACTAAGGGACAATCAAACCTGCCCGCAATTATCTTCAGGATGCTGTTACTGCTACACCTCATTCTACCTAGGAGGGATGCTACTTTTTTCCGCAGGATAGCATGGAAGCCATCCATTCGGGCTTCTGTAAACGTGGCAGAGGCACTGCAGAATCGGGGTAGCCGTAACAGCGCCCTGAAGCTGTTATTAAATTGGACCCGCAGAGCATTGTGCGACTTTTGGGTATACGTGACCCACAGACTACCCGAGTACATAGATGTACAGTACGCTTTGAATAAGGTGATTTTTACCGCCTCTGAACACCTGGCGAATCTACGGGTCAACATATTAGCCCTAACCGACAATGCTCTGCGTTCCCTTTCCATGTCCACATCATCCCTAAGGTCATCGGTAACATAATGTCCCAGGTACTTAAACTGCTTGACTCTAGTGAGCGCAGTTCCGCTCAAGGTAACAGGGGGAACTTCGGCAGGACACTTGCTACCGGCCTTAAAAACCATGAGTTCACTTTTTTTAACATTGTAAAGCAACCCATGCGAAACAGCGTAGGCCTCGCATAGGGCTAGGAGCTCCCTGAGTGCGCACACTGAGGGAGCCAGCAACACCATGTCATCCGCGTAACTGATATTGTTGACACTGATACCGTCAATGTAACACCCCACACGCGTGTTGCTGAGTCCCTCAATGAGCGCATTCATGTACAGATTGAAGAGGCTCGGAGACGTTAGCCCCCCCTGCCTCACTCCGCACTCCAAACCGTACGGCTCAGAGAGCGTCCCGGCCCACTTAACCTGGTTCACCTGGTTGCCGTACCAATACTGAAACACACTGACCAGGTCCGTCGGCACTCCAGCCTCCACTAACTTTTGCCACAGGATGTCGTAAACGACAAGGTCAAACGCCTTCGAGAGATCTAAAAAACAAGCGTATACCGGCGTTTTTCTATCTGTATAATACTTGACCGTGTGCTTAAGACTGAGAATGGCACTTTCAGTGGAAAGCCCTGCTCGGAAGCCGAACTGGGCGTCGTGCAAGTTTAAGTGTTTATCCAACTGCGAGTTAAGCACACTGTCAAATACTTTTGCCAGTATAGTCGCCAATGATATAGGCCTGTAGTTCGACTTGTCCGACGCGTCACCTGTTCTATTTTTTACAATTGGCACTACAAGTGTTCGCATCATCTCGGGTGGTATGTAAGAGTGACATATACAAACATTAAATAAATTTGCTAGAACCCGAGACAAATGCAGTCCAGCATGTTGCAGGTGCTCAATGCTAAGCCCATCATGTCCTGGAGATTTTCCCTTTTTCATTTTTTTTATAATAAACGCAATCTCTTCAGCACTCACTCTTGACTTGTATTGAACATGATAGTCCTTAGCACTCAGCGACGGCCCTCCTAACGGCGACTGCACTCTAAAGTGTGCAGCAAACATATTGGCTATCTGTTTCGGCTCGGCAATGCCATCGACACTAACAGGTGTGGAGGGTTTTCCACTTAGTTTTTTAGTGCACTTCCAAAAACTTTTAAAGTCCCCTGTAGCATGTTTTAAAGCCAGAATGTCCATTTTTACTTGTTCTTCGTGGTTTTGGCACCATTTAAGCCTACCCTTAAATATTTTCCTACTTTTTACCATATTTTCATATAGAGGACCACGTTTAGGTTTACCACCCCTAACCCATCTTACAAAACAGAGTCTCGCCTCGCAATGCGCCTCTGACACATGTTTATTCCACCCCGCAATGCAGCGCGGTTTGAATTTTGCTTTATGATGTGCATTACGGGCCGCCTGGCTCAACGTGGTCACAATGTCAGTATACAAGTTAGTAATTATATTTTTATGCTTTTCGTCATTACAAGACTGATGGCAACATTTTTGGAAATCCGTCGGGAAATGTGTTTCCCTAAGCTTACTGTTACAAATTTCAGTATAGTATTCAATTTGATCTTTCGTTCTTTCCCCCCAAATTACTTTATTACACGTTATATGAGTAGAAACAGTTTTAGGTCTTATCATTTTAAAATTACATAACAAAAATAACGGAAAGTGGTCAGACCAGTACACGTCATATTTAACATATGAATCAATGACTGTTTGTGCTGCCGCCGCCGTGACTACGCAATGGTCCAACCACCTAGCACTGCCGTGAGCATCAGATATATATGTGTATGTTTCCGCTCCGTTATTCAACTGTAAAACGTCCGCACATATCCAACTTTGCTCTAAACAAAACTCCGAAAGTTCTTTAAAAAATAACTCACCAGGATGAGCATTATAGTCTCCCAAAACGTAAACCGATTCCACATCGTACTCACTTATTATAGCACTAACAGAGCTTAAACAGTTTGTGAATTCCAGTAGATTATCACTTGCATTTGTAGGCATGTATATACTAAATACTAACACTGATCTATCTTGCAACAAGATTTTGATTGCCGCAACCCTCGGGTTAGAACACTGTATTACACTCACACTCTGAAACAAACTCTTTCTCCATAAAAGGGCAACGCCTCCATGAGGCCGGCCCTTCAGAACTCCATCAGATAGATCCACCGCAGATGTGCCCGTGCTCGCAAAGTCACTGTCGATTACTTCTAGAAAACTGAGGTCATGAGGTAATAGCCACGTTTCCTGAAGTGCTATAATGTCTGTCATTTTGCATAGTGCTCTAATCCCGTCGACAGAACGCTTAACAGATTTACAATTAAAAGTTACTAACTTGACTGAAGTATCCATTAATGGCATTGTTTACGCTAACTACTGAGCTGGCAACGTGTTGCCACTCTGTCTATCCCGAAAAGACACAAATCGCCGAAATGATATGCCATCTGGCCATAGGTTGTCGTCCAGAAAGAGGGATAACTTACGGTACGGCACATACAATTTAAAAGAGTTATGGCCTTTTTCCCTCTTCATTAAAACTTTTTCTAATGATACTGTAACTTGGGTCTTTTTAAAAATGTAATCCACTATGTCACTTTCTAAGGTTTCCTTGTGAACATTTGAAATAAACAGCCTTATATTATTATCCGCCGCTCTAAATTTCAAATGACGGTCATTTTGTGCCTTTCCAATATTTGGAACGAAGCGATTCTTAAACCTTCTCCTCCGTACTTCAGTCCAGTCATACGAGTGTTTTTCAGGCTTCCAATCACCTCCACTACGGGCAATTTCTGCCATTGTCTTTCTTGAATTATCATAATTTGTCGGCCGCTCCAATGCTTTACAGTTGCCTCCATTGTTTACAATTTCATCTGCCTTTACTGGTAACTTGGTACCGGGTCGTTTCCTCCGTCGTCGTTTCGTGGTACCGGCCAAGTTATCTATCGGTGACTCGGGCGCCGATTCTCCTTCGCGCTCGCACACATGCGCCGCGCCTTTAACGCTGCTCTGCTCAATCTCTGCAATGTCAGTCTCGGTGCCCTTTGTTAAAGTGGGGACCCGTTTTTCTGCCATAGGTGCGGGTGGAGCGCAGGTACCCTCTTCGTAATGTCTAAGTTTTTCAGACGACCGTTGCAACGATGACTCATCTGCCTGTTGTGATAAGTTTGCATTATCATTCAACGGAAATTCTTGATAATGCGATAGGCCCATAGGGCCACTGTCGCAACTATAACTACTTAACACAGTATGTGCGCCTCTTTTTCTAGTATTGACGTTAAAATCAAAATTATTTACTATTGACGCCGCCATCAGATTTTCTAAATCGAATTTCATTTTATTTACTTGTACAGTCGATGCGTAATTATCTTTTATCCACTTCAGTTCGCTTTGTATTATAACGATATCCTTTAATGTACAAAATAATTTTCTTGCCTTTTTTTAACGTGGTTGCGTTGGTACGATCGTGGAATTACGTTTTGTTTTTAAATTTATGTTTCTAAATAAAGGTTAAAAATTAATTGTCAACCCTGTAGAAACAACGGAATGAACTGTTTGAGAATTTAATCAAAAACAGTCCATTTCAATATTATTAATTAACCTTACGCGAAGCGACCTGGATGAACAAAATTGAAAAAGGATGAATGTGGCTGTAGCTTTATTATTATTACACTCGTACTTAATATTTTGGCTAACTGATAATAATAATATGTTAACAAAAAGAGGCAGGTGGGTAAGTAACGTGAAACTGGCAAAAAATAAACTAATGGCAATTTAGTTGTTTGTATGGAAACTTCCTTTTTTGTTACCAAACATGATATGATTGTTTGAATTTCGGTAACACAAATGGAACCTCCCAAAAATTTTAGCACACAAAATATTGATTTAATTATTGCAAAGTTTCCTGAAGTACCCTAGACACCTCTATTTTTAAAACTACCCGACATAATTGCAGGCATTTTGGAAACATGTGGGGCTGTTACCAGAAATTAATATGTGAGTAAACTTCTTGTTCAGTCGTAGTATCTCTTAACCCTGCACAAGGACCTACAATCCGCGTATCCATCACCCTTCCTGACGCCAGGTCGAGAACGAATTCCTCAATTTATGTAAATAAATCGAGTTTCGTTCCGCTCATAAATGTCAGTCAATACAGCGGAAATCATCCAATCCTCTCGAGTTGATCTTTGTTATCAACTTGCATTCGAAAATAACTTTCACAAACATAAATTAATAATTAACAGAAGCCTGACAATCACAATAAGCAACAAAGATACTTTGTGGTGTATACTAGGACGAACTGCGTATTGGACAAAATGCGTGTAGGACGAACGGCTAACAAATCTACTGGTGTACACTCAGAAATATGACCAATCATAATAGTTATTTATGTGACTGGTGCATAATGAGAGGCATTATACACGAGTGTGGTTTTATGAAACGAGCCGTAAGGCGAGTTTCATAATAAGATCACACGAGTGTTTTAATGCCTAATTATGTGTACAGTCGCACACATAACTTTATCTACATACATATCATAAGTTTTCTACAATATGTGAGAAACCAGTATCCGTCGTTACCCTGCATCTTAATGTACCTGCATTTTAATGTTCACATTAAAGTGCAGGTCACTTATACTGTAAAGTGAACATTAAGATTCAACTACAGCGATAACCGATACTTTATTGACATGTTATACTTTAATGTTAACATTACAGTACAACCACAGATACAGGTAACATAATGTAGGGCATTTGCTTATCGCTTCTGAACATATTATATTAAAATTATGATATGGATGTAGATAAAGTATTATTCGCGGTAGTTCCTTTGGATGTTCCTTCGAAGGAACTATTTCTTTTTTTTCCCATTAGTTCCTTCACAAGAGATGAAGGACGTACTGTGCCTTTTTTTTTACCTTTGTTCCTTTGCAAAAACTGAAGGAACAACCAAGACCTTTTATTCGCACTAGTTCCTTCAAATTACCAGAAGGAACTTTTTTGCAAAGGAACTAATCCGTAAAACGTCGGTTGTTCCTTCAGCTCTTTTAAAGGGGTGTGTAATGTTAAGCATATAAACAAATGGTCTAATGATCATTTTGCATAACACTAATTGCATAATTTCAATCTGCATAATAAATCATCGATATAATAGTCATGATGCATAAAACGAAATGCATAATTTCAAAAACTATAATGTTTATACATTGAAAAATAAATATTTCTAACTGCTTTCATTACAATTAATGTGGTCACAGTTCTAACCTAACCTAACCTAACCTAGTTAGAAGAAATTGACTTAAAATGCATAAATAATAACAAGAAAATAACAGTTATGCTAAATGAGTGTTATGTTATTCGATCGTATGCCAGTTAAAATTATACAATTGGTTTTTATGCTAAACGTTCATTATGCTTTTCGTGGTAAGTTAAATGAAATTATGCAAAATGTTTTTATACTGATTGAAGCGCACCCCTTTTAAAGGAACAAAAGCGAAGGAAAAGTCACAGAAGTACCTTTAGTTTGCAAAGGAACAAAGGCGAAAAAAAAGTCGCAGTGGGTACGTCCTTCATCTCTTATGAAGGAGCTAGTTCGAAATAAATACGCAATAGGTCCTTAGAAGAAACATCCTAAGGAACTACCGCAAATACTCCATCATAAAAACGGCATTTTGAAGCTGCTTACATTTTGATATTTATCTGATTTAACTAATTCATTGCATAATAGACTACATTCACTTTGTGTAGTCAAAAAAGTAACCAGACACTCATTTTACAAATCCCGCGGGTGAAAATTCCGTGTTCATTGCAAAGTTAACGAGTGGTTCGATAACTGAATTTCATTCGCAACGCACATGCTACGCTATGCAATAAACATTAAATTATCAAGTAAAGCGCTGCTTTTCTTTACGTTACTGTATATGTTACTCGAAATGTCGTGACCCAGAAATTTACATACATTATTTGTTACTAAAATAAAACATTATTTTACGTCAACTATTACATTTATTTCTAAACGAATTACAATTGCCTATTATTGAAAACGATACAACACCAGCGCTAAGCGAATGTTAGTATCTAACCTTTTTGTTACTGAGTAACGTATTGGATTTTAATAACAAAACGGACATTAAAAATCAAATCTTTGAATCCGTCTTTTTAGGTTCTGTGTGTTGTATATAAATGATTAAAGGACAGAATACAGCAGTTGCCAAGGTTGTCGTTATATATTAAATAAAGTTTTATCATAACAATGCCATACAATATTATACGAATACGATGTTTGATATCCTTGACTTATTCATCTTTTCATTAAAACATGGCATGATGTGGTTGACTATTACTAGTATAGTATTCAGATTTATAACTAGATAAGTAAATACATGGTACCTACATAAATAAAGTAACACACACTGTGGAATGCAATAAATGATTGACTATTTAGTATTGAGTAAGTAATTTCTGCAAAATATTTTTTTTACAGATACAATCATCACTCATGTGTTTCCTACGCCAAAAGGTGGTTACTAAAATAATAGCTAAAGCGGGAACTTTATCGTTCTTAACGTCGTAACGCCAACCGTACTACAAACAGACAGTTTTTTGTCAATGAGACTTTGAATCTACCATCAACGCAATAAAGTTCAAATAAGTCTTTTCGAAAATGCGTTTTCAATTTGTGAAGAAAATAAAATAAACTTTATTCCCATTGCAATACAGTTCAAATTGAATTGCCTTGTTAATGTGCATACTATTGTACACTGGGCCTTACGAGGCTAATGAGATATGTACACATCGACGGTTCTGTGACTCAACCTCGTATATTGAATTTGGTCCAGTGTAAACTGACACGCACTAAATATGCACTCGCCTACTTAGTGAGTGTCAATTTATACTGGACGATATTCAATATACGAGATTGAGTCACAGAAACGGGTTATGAGCGGGATGCTTAAAAAAGGCAAGATGCCTATTGAGTAGGATGTCTAAAAAGCAAGATACCTATAAAGCAGGACGTCCAAAAAGTAAGATGCCTAGCAAGCGGGATGCTTAAAAAGCAAGATGCCTATCGATCAGGATGTCTAAAAATCAAGATGCCTAGCAAGCAGAATGCCTAACAAGCAACTTGTAACTAGGTCGGAAAAGGTAGGTAGGTTTAGGTTATGTTAGTTTTGCAGCAGGCCCGAAGGGCCAAACCGCGTAGAAATAGGAGCTCCGCGTTAGAGGAGCTCCGTCGAAGTTCTGCTGGAATTCTGAAATAATGATTTTAGAAAATTGATCTAACAAATCATTATACTTCTCAGGCATTATTCTTTTCAGGCAACTCGCTTGGTAGTCATTATACTTCTTAGGCAATATGCTTGCTAGTCATCTTGATTTGTAGGCAACTCGCTTTGTAGGCATAATACTTAGGCATCTTGCTTTGTTAGGCATCTTGCTTTGTAGGCAACTCGCTCAATATAGACAGAAACGTCGACATGTTTCGTTTAAAATGCGTTTTATTTTATCCTCAGTTTTCCCAACATTCATCACACTCGAACGCCATTGGTTCCTCTTCCTCCGTTTCAGGTCCGATAATATGGACGTTATGACGAGTGTTCGAGGATTCAGTTTCCAATGGTAGATCCACTTCTGGTATACGATAGCCCATTATGGCGGCGCTGTAGTTCGAAACACCGGACTCAAATACTTGCTAAAATTTGAATTATAGTAATTATTTGAAATATAATAGTAAGTAAAAGTATTATTAAAGATTAAATAAAATCAAGAAGATTAATCAATAAAATAAATTCATTTTATAAACTAAAATCAAGAAAACCTTTGTCATTTAAGTTTAACAAATTTAGGTTGCTGACCCACCATAGCCATAGTACCCCTGGGGGTAGGGTGGGACTGAACCATACCACCTTAGTAGTGGTGGGTATGAGGTAGGTTTAGGTTATGTTAGATTTTCAGGCGGCCCGAAGGGCCATAACACTTAAGAATAGGAGCTCCGCAGAAGCGGAGCTCCGTCGACTCTGTTAAATTTGATTTTAAAACATTAAAACCTGAAAGCATATCATAGTGCATTACGTATGTATGGTTCAGTCCCAACCTACCCCCAGGAGTATAGTATATTATGGTGGGTCTGACATGACATGACAATACAACTAATTTTATTATTAATTGTAGATTGTATTTTACAGACAAAATTTTAAGTGGTTACTAGTCAAGTATCAATCGATGATTTTATTGATTTATGAAATCACTACTTGTCGAATGATTTTACTTTAAACCTCGTAAGGCCTACTATACTGCAAAAAGCGAGTTTGTTCTAGTGGGACTTTGAATCCACCTTCAAGGCAATAAAGTTCAATTACGTTTGTTCGATAATGCTATTTTCAGTTTATGAACATAGGAAAATAAACCTTATTCTTATTGTAACACGGTTCAAATGAAATTGCCTTGATTATGTAAATCCTATTGCACACTGGGCCTTACGAGGTTAAAAATTCCGATACCCGATTCCGATTCTAATGAGTAAAACCATATTGCCTTTGACATATGATCGTATTATTTTGAACACGTTATTACTGTTAAGTAAATAAGAGCTATCGTAACGTTGACAATGAGATACCATTTCAAAATCTATATGGTTTTACCGAGTAGAAAAGAGGCCAGGGTCCATATGAAGGTGCAACCCCACCGCTGCTTAAAATACGGAGACGGTACGGAATCGCAGTGACGCATAGTATCCGTACCGTTTTTATCGCATGCCCTCCACACCGTTACTTAAAATACGGTATCGTTGCGGAAACAAAAGACGGGGTCATAGTAACAACATGGCGCCGTTTTTGACGCTCCGTTAAGTAGCGGTGTGGAAGGCATGCGATAAAAACGGTACGGATACGATGCGTCACTGCGATTCCGTACCGTCGCCGTATTTTAAGCAGCGGTGGGGTCGCACCTTTATAGTAGCCTTTATCGAGGTGGATAAAGCATCCGTCACTCTCGCACTTACTAACTAGTCAGAAAGTGACAGATGTTTTATCTACATCGATAGACACGACCATAAGCAGCAGAACGTGTCGGTATACGCATCAAAAAAGTTACTCACCTCATTATTAATCTTATAACTGTCATAGAAAATCTCGTTGTACTTAGTAAATCCTAGTTCCTCCGCGATCTGCTGTTGTCGGCCAGTCGTGAACAATCCAACTATAGCTGGCACTTCAGCATTTATGCTGGAGGCTATAGCTGCCTGTAGCATCTCTTTCACTAAACCTGGAAAAGAAAGGTGAATCTTATACTGGATACTCAGCTATTACGGTGACCACGACATCGGGCTCATAGAGGAGCAAAGTTCAAAAATTCAAAATGTATTAGCCACTTGATGGCTCTTTTACAAGGTGGCAGTTTTGAAAATAGTGTCGCGCTTCTTTTACTTGGACCATCTTACATACACTAATTTTGTTAGTCTGTCGTCAGACTGAACTTTTTATAAAAGTGTTACCGGATTGTTTTTGCTACTCCGAAGAAAAAAGAGTGCGCGATAATTATAGGTAACATACCGAGAAAACTTTATAGCGTTACCGGACTTGAGGTAAGATATTGTATTGTTATTCACGAGCGTTTCTAAAAATTTGGCAACTGTGAGTAACAAACTCGAATTAAAAAAAAATACAAAATTGTAATGACATGACACTTTGTAATAACTAAGTAATTATCCAAAATATTTAAAAAAAATCTTTCTTTTTTGTTACCGAAATAATTTTGGTATCAAAAAAGGAACTTTCCTTTGAAAATATTAAGGCAGGCAATATTTAATGTTTTTAGAATCGGAAGACATTTAACTCGTTTTAATTTTATATGCTGCCAAAATATATTTGCGCGGGCCACGAGTAGTAAAAAAATGCGTAGAAATCGCCTTATGACTGAACGTCGCACCTGGCTTCTTATATTATATCCTTCTCTTTTCTTTTTATGGCATGAAGAAGACAAACGCACTCGAAATTAATGAAAAAAAAGTAATGCGTATCAGCAAATATATCTATCAAAATAAAATGAAATTGTTAATGGTCGAATTTCCTTTTAAATTGCTTCCTTCCACAATAAGGTAAGATTTTGATCTGCTGTATTTCAATATATTTGTAATTTACTAGCTCGTAATTTCATCAATATAAAATGATAATTGAACGATATTTTCACCAGAAAAAACGTTAAATTTCGAATTATAACGATAATTATTTAATAAATTTACCAAATCAGGTCGCTTCTTAAATATAAATACGGGCTTTGATTGATTATTCGTTATATTATTTTAAGAGAAATAAGAAACGCTTATTAAAATATTTGAAGTAAAAAAAGGCATTTAGTACCCTGTTGGAATACACTACATTATCAAAAATTAATCATTTTTCGAATAATTATTAATTTCAGTTAAATAAAATAACATTATTAATTGAAATTACTTCCATTTTTGACCAGCTATCGAATTCTTTATTCTGACGAAATAAATGCACGACTTAGCAATTATCCCGTACACTATTTACTCAAATTCGATATTACCCTTTAGTTCAAAAGTTAGAAATCAAAATAATTACTTACTCAAAAACTTTGCCAGTTCTTTGCAACCGGTGAAAAAGGGATCTTAGCGCACTGAGGGCTTCACGTCACGTTACAAGTGTCATTATTAAATGTAAGACTTATTACTAAAAACGTTATTTTAGTTTCATACTAAAAGTATTATTGATGATTGAGAAAAAAAAAAAAACATTCATAGCAACTGAACAAAATTTTACTTGTTATCCTATCATATACCTTGTTTATTGCTATTCCCTCGAGAATTCGGAGTATAAACCATCTCTCTACCAAATTTCACAATGACTATGTAGTTGAGTAATTGAAATGTAACAACGGCACAAACAAACCAATTTTCCTGACCAAATTTCCAATTTCAATTACTTGTTAAAAGATAAAAAAAAGATAAAAGATGTTTATTCAGTAAGTAGGCCGCACGGGCACTTTTACACGTCAAAAATCTACCAGCGCTTCGCAAGAGACCACTGCTGAGAAGAAACGCCGCAAGAAACTCAACAGTCAGTCGTTTTTTAAATATTGCTTATGATAAATGATATTATACAACGAAAAGAAAGAACTTAACCTAGCATTATATAAAACAATGAATGTAACAAACAATATGAATATGTATATCATGCGTAGTTGAGCAGGAAAATGTGTCTAAACTCAAAATTCTAAAAAAAAAAAACTCGTAAGTAGTAAATATAAAAATAAATAAAAATTATACTTAGACGGGGCAAAACAACACATAAATAGTTTCGATACATTTTCCTACAGAAACCGTGTCCCCTAGACAATACACAATGTTTTACATATTTGTATGATTAAGTTATTATTAAGATATTTAGGTGTTTAATTTAGGCCAAGCATTTTTATCTGTTAGATAGTCTTCGACCCTATAGTAAGCTTTAGACATCAACGACTTTTTCAAATAATTTTTAAGTACTGGAAATGGTAACTTTAAAACTTCGTCAGGTAATTTATTATAGAAATGAATGCATTGACCTACAAATGATTTATATACCTTACGGACACGAAATTTTTTTATAGCTATTTTATTTTTATTTCTTGTATTCAAATTATGTATGTCACAATTCTTAATAAAAGAGTCTTGATTTTTAATGACATAAATAATATTCTCATAAATAAATTGTGATGCTACTGTCAAAATATTAATTTCTTTAAATAGTAATCTTAAGGAATCACGGGAGTTTAGGTTATATATAGAACGAATGGCTCTTTTTTGTAACACGAAAATAGTCTGTATGTCAGCAGCTTTTCCCCAAACAAGTATACCGTACCCTTCCGGGCTGTTTGGAACTAATCTCGAAATACACTATACTTAATACGACCTAAGATCTAAAAGACCTTTTCTCATAAGGGATGAAACCCGAATGAACTTACTACCAAAAAGAGCGGTTCTCAATACATACTATTGTCAATAAGACCCAATTTCAAATGGACTGAGTCGCATTTGAACTTATTCCCAAAAAGTCTAATTCCCATAATACACTAATTTCTAGTATCAAAGTACACGATTATCATAAAAACTGATTCCCAAAACGTCCTAGTCCCAAAACACACTAAATTCCGTCATTTATACTCTCTTGGAGAAACAAAATCATCCAGCACATCTTTGACGCAGTCAAATTTCAACACTATCTAAAACGTAATAAAAGTTAAGTTTCAGGTAGCAAAAAAAAACTTAATGTGTTTTGCCTCTCAATAGACGTTTTTGTTTAAAACTTGGAAGTTCTGGGTTACACACGAGTTCTATTAGGTATATTCTACTTAAAATAAAATAGAAAAACTTGTATGTATAATGTACAAATTTATTACGTCAAACAAATGTTTAAAAAACCTCTTTGCTTCTTATTTTTTACATACCTTTATGTAAGAAATATAACATTAACTTTACTTTTTAACTACACACGGTTATTCCCCTTTACACGCATCTAGTCAGGAACGCAAAATGCCAGTTAGACAAAAAGCCAGAAACGCAGAAGGCCAGAAACGCCGAAGGCCAGAAACGCAAAAGGCCAGAAACGCAAAAGGCCAGAAACGCAGAAGGCCAGAAACGCAGAAGGCCAGAAACGCAGAAGGCCAGAAGAAAACCCTTCAGACCCGTGTCTCCCCTGGTCAACCCCCTGTGGGAGACATCAGGTATCTTTAGTACTGGTGTCTGCCCTTGCTGCCCATCGGTACTAAGTTCTCAATCATATTTGAAGTACTCATGCATCCCCTGTCAGGTATGACTTACACCTTTAAAATATAATTAAAGTAACGATTTTAATAGTTATTTATGTAACTGGTACATAATGAAGCCTCTTAAGGTACGAGAGCCGAGGTTAGAGCGCGAGCTTGCGAGCGCTCTAATTACAGGCACGAGTACCTTAAGAGCTAATTATGAACCGTTGCATACATAACTTTTTCTACAAGCTTAAAATGATAATGATAAAAATAAACAATCGCTAACTTTTCTCGTATACTTTACTCGATTTTTCTGCTAACAAATTACTTGTCATCGAAGACATTTTCACTATTCCGATGCGCGGTAATAGTTTGTGAATTTTATTGATAAATGTATACAAATTTCATGCGAATTTTAATAGATAGTAAAAACAGTTCTATCAAATATCATAAACAAGTTGGAATGCCAACCGAAACGCCATTTTGTTAATATCCATATTGAACGTAACCATGGTAACCAAATAACAAATCGATGGATATTAACCATCTATTTTTAGTAATTGAATAAAAATGTTATTTTAAACACATAATTACTCATAAAATTAATTTTGTTTTTAATATACGTAATTGTTATTGGTGTTAAATGTTTTTAACGGTTTATTATACAAATTATTAGGATGTCAAGTGTTAACTAAACGCCAAGACTGATATCCGGAATGACCGTTACCATGGTAATAACAATGCTATAATAAATTATAGAACTGTTATTACCATGGCAACGCTCATTATAGAATTGTTTTTACGCTTCGGTTACGCTATAGGTGGTATTCTGACACCATTAACGATATCAATATTAGCGGTTTATAGTACGCGAGTAGAAAAAGTATTTTATGTTTTACAGTGTCAGTAAGTCGATTGTGTGTGACAGTTAAAACTGTGAAAAATTATTTTCATGATGAGTGGCAAAATTCCAGCACCCCAAGAAAACGAAAATGCGGTTCCACTTCGAAGAACACCGGAGTGGACTACATGTTTATTCGGCGGCTGTCCCTACACCGACCTATACGATGTTCCGATAATGCTTCCGTTCAGGCAAGGCTCTTGGTGAAATACAATTTGTACAATACATGGGTGTGTTCATTTCATTTGGGAAAAAACTACGGAAGATTGGGACGAAATAGCAAACGCCGAAGACAATTTATTCGATTTTAATGCGTATTATACGCGTGACATTAATATTTTTAGACATGTCTTGGATTGTATTAGTTTTACCTTGACGGCTATTTTATAATAAATGTAAGTCTTAGTTTCAAATATATATTTATTTAACTTCAAATTAAAGTAAAGTATTTTTATACACTAATAATAATAAAAAAACAAAACGTCACAGTTCTATGGAACAAATGGGAAGCACTCAGGTAATTTAGAATATTGACAATATTTTTACATTCCAAGCCCGGACATAACAAGCCGGAAGCAACAAGCCGAAAGACGTATCAAATAAGGACTCAGTTTTTCACAGTTTTAACTATCACACACAATCGACTTACTGACACTGTAAAACATAAAATACTTTAAAATCGTTACTTTAATTATATTTTAAAGGTGTAAGTCATACCTGACAGGGGATGCATGAGTACTTCAAATATGATTGAGAACCTAGTACCGATGGGCAGCAAGGGGAGACACCAGTACTAAAGATACCTGATGTCTCCCACAGGGGGTTGACCAGGGGAGACACGGGTCTGAAGGGTTTTCTTCTGGCCTTCTGCGTTTCTGGCCTTCTGCGTTTCTGGCCTTCTGCGTTTCTGGCCTTTTGCGTTTCTGGCCTTTTGCGTTTCTGGCCTTCGGCGTTTCTGGCCTTCTGCGTTTCTGGCTTTTTGTCTAACTGGTATTTTGCGTTCCTGACTAGATGCGTGTAAAGGCTAAGTGAAATTCAATGACAATTTATCTCAGTCGTTTTTTTAAGCTGATGATATTTTTTAAAAAAGATGTGGCAGTCACATGTCCCAGGCTCAAGTCGGTCAATTGTTCCGGACGCGTCGTATCCGTACCGTTTTTGACGCATGCCCTCCACACCAATGCTTAACGGTGCGTATATTACGGTACGTCAAAAACGGCGCCATGTTGTTACTATGACCTCGTCGTTTATTTAAGCAACGACACCGTTTTTTAAGCAGCGGTGTGGGGAGCGTGCGTCAAAAACGTTGCTGATACGACGCGTCACTGCGATTCCGTACCGTCACCGTTTTTTAAGCATTGGTGTGTGGAGCTTGCGTCAAAAACGGTGCAAAAACTGCCGAATCAAACATTTAATGTATTTTGGGATTAGGACGATTTGAAAATTAGTCATTATGAGAATCGGGTGTTTTGATATTTCCATGTGTATTTATTTTAGTGTATTTTGGGAATTAGACTTTTTGGGATTAAGTTCAAATGCGACTCGGTTCATTTGAAATTAGGTCTTATTGACAATAGTATAAATTGAGAACCGCTCTTTTTGGTACCAAATCCATCCGGGTTTCATCCCTTATGAGAAAAGGTCGTTTAGATCTTAGGTCGTATTAGGGTTTAGTGTATTTCGAGATTAGTTCCAAACAGCCCGGAAGGTACCGTACGACATAACACTATGAAAATAACTATAATAAACTAAGCGAGCTGTCTCAACATTGGTAAGTTGTCTGATTTTCCTAACAGCATAAGCTGCCGAACTTAATTTGCCTGCTAGTACTGCTATATGGGGACTCCATTGCAAGTTTTTGTCTATAGTTATTCCTAAGAAAAGCGCCTTATCCACCATTTCCAAACACTCATCATTTAGAAAAATACTAGATTCTACCGGTCTAACATTCGGCAAAGCGAACCTAACACATTTAGTTTTCTTAGCATTAAGTAGCAAATTGTTACTAGTAAACCAATTAAGTACTTTACCTAGCGTCGCGTTTATCCTACTATAATCGACGGATTTTCGGTCTACCTTGAAAATCAATGATGTATCATCAGCAAATAGCACAATATCGCAAAGGTTAACTACCTGTTACTTGTTTAAAAAAAGAAAAAACATTTATTCGTGACAAACAGACAAACAAAACTCAACAAAATACAAAAAAAAAGGGAAAAGAAAGGGTTTTTAAATGCAAATTGTCGTCATCACCAACAACAGTGCGACCTTTGCTTAGGAGGTAACACAAACATGTTTGAATAATTTAGCTGTTTTAACAATTTTTCGAACTTTTTCAGAGTATAATTTATGCACAATCATTGATTGCTCATCACCTCGATGGGTATGCATGAAGTCACGGAACAGAAAAAACAGTGGAAGTGGCATGAGCTTCGCTTAGTATCAGACATGTTGTCGCCAATACTCAAACTATCATAAAAACAACACGCCACCATGGAAAATGTTTTTGGTGCGGCTATCGTTTTAACACTCCAAAATAGCACAATAAGGCATGCTTCTGGATTTATTTTCTATTTAAGAAATATCAAAATATCGAAAAATCGAAATAAGCGATCGCAGCAAAAGTATGGTAGGTTATGCGGAAATCCGCATAACTATGCCACACGTTACACGCCCACTTGACACTTCTACTGTTTTTTCTGTTCTGTGCATGAAGTCCACCTATGATCCTGTGGCCACTCCAAACGTATGATCAGATGAGCACCATTTATACAGAATGAAATTTTAATGACCTGCCAAATTTTAGGGACTAACTTTGTTGGTCATACTGATCAACTTTTATTATGGGACCAACATCCAAATCGCGAAAAAAAATATGCTGCTCCATACATTTCGGCTGTTTAGCTCTTGAAGTTTGTATGGAACAGCTGATTTTTTTTTTCGCGATTTGGACGTTGGTCTCATAGTAAATATATCGTCAAAGGAACAAAAAAGTTAAAATAACAGAACCCGACACTATTGATTTTGAAATAAATCATAACATTCTTCAATTGGAGAAGATTCAAGACGATATAATATTAATTGATAAAAATTGGTCTGAAAACAAGAGAATAATATTATATACAACCAAAAAGTTACTTGCTTTTTTGTGTTCGTCCACTTACTTAATAATGGACGGGACTTTCAAAGTCGCCCCAAAAATATTTCGCCAAGTTTACACTGTGCACGGCTGTATAAACTCTAAAACGTTTCCTTTAGTAATAGCATTGTGCACAAATAAAGACAAAAGCACATACGACAAACTTTTCTCATCTTTGATCGAGTACTCTCAATCATTGGATTTGATTTTATCGCCCAAATATATATTGATGGATTTTGAAAAGGCGTCACAATTAAGTGCCAAGTATAATTTTGAAAACACTGTGTTAAAAGGTTGCTATTTTCACTTGGGCCAAATTATATACAGACAAGTTCAAAATCAAGGATTTCAAAAATTGTATGAAACAGACGATTTGTTTTCATCAGAAATCAAATGCCTTCTAGCACTTGCATATCTGCCAGCTGGCGAAATCCCCGAATATTTTGAAGAATGGCAACAAAATATCTCTTCCAACGCAAAAGTCATATCCAACTGGTTTAGCGAGAATTATATATTGGGCACCTGTTCTGCACCACCTAAATATGAACCACATCTATGGAGCACATATGATTTAAATAATGAAAACATACCACGCACGCAAAATAGTGCAGAATCCTGGCATAATCGTTTTCAACATTTAGTTGGACAACACCACGCAGGATTTTATTTTTTATCCAGGAAAATTGCTCTCGAATTGAAACATCAAACTGCAGAAATTGAAAAACATCTTAACGGTGCTCCCTCTGCCGCCAAGAAAAGAAAATACAACGACAAAGTTGATAGAACTGAAAATATATTGAAAAAAAAAGGAGAATACTCCAATAAAAGTGATTTTTTGAAAGCAATAGCCACTAACATTAAACTCATTTAATTTAAATGTGTACCTATTAAACTCGTTTAATCGAAAACATGTACGATTATGTATAATTATAATTATGATTAAGATTATATTCATGTTAACAAAATTTAAATGCTGGGTTTTTATTTATTACTTACTGTACCCAACCATATAAAAGTTGCCCTAATGTTTACAAAATTAATGTTTGTAATATGAATTTACTTTGTTTAAATCTTCGTAAAATGATATTTGAAGGTTGACGGTACTATTACCGTTAAAATTATTGAAAATAATAATTTTACGATTAAAAATAATTTTAATTCAATAATAATATTAAATTTTATGAATAAAAACGAATCTACATAAAAAAGATATGATGATGAATAATAGTGTAAAAGAAGGTTATGTTGAGAAAATATAGGAAAACAAATAGTATAGCTCATGCAATTTATGAAGGCGAGTGGGCTTTACTTGTGGTAAATACATATCTGTATACGTGTCAAAGTGTGCGTGACAGCGAGAGCGGGTATGGTAAGCATAAAAAATAAAAAGAAGTATTGGACACATTATACTTATTATACTGTCGCAAACCCTCTAGCAAATAATGATAAGAAATAATGCAACTAAGTATTTTAAACCGACTTCAAAAAAGGAGGTTCTCAGTTTGACCGATTTGATTTCTCCATCAATTATGGTCCGATTTCAAAAATTCTTTTTTTGTTTGACCTTAAATATTATAAAACAACAAACTACTTATTTATGTTCTTGATGTGATATGCGAACTACTTAGTCATACTACATGTAGTAGCGACACAAGCGACCTTCTTGGTTGCATCTTCTACGAAATTGATGTACCTAACTCTATCTTGTCGCGAAGATGACATTTCAAATGTCTCCGTATTTTCTGTCTTAAAATTACGTACAATTTTATGTTACTTAAAATTAAAACCTATCTGTAGGTTTATCTTTATTTTAGACGGCTTATTATTGCCGTGTTTCTTGGGTGACTAAACGTGGATCAAACATCCGTCACTCTCACACTTATATGTATGTACTTGTCAGAAAGTGTCGAATGTTTTATTACCGTTTTGTCAAGCGATAAACACGGATAGGCCCACAGTTCTAAATAAATTTACTATTTTTATTTTAGGATACTTCAAAATAAAAATCCGTTATACCTCGCTATGAATAACTTTGCGTTTTTTCCGGATATTGGACATGCTGACGGTAGTTCGTGGCAGTAAGCGTCGTGGAAACAATATGCACAAGTAACTCGAGCGACGGCGCGCTCGCGACTGATCGCTCCGTCAGACACGCACACTACCGCAATGTGCATGTACACGTTCAACCACTAATAAAGCCCACTCGCCATCGTGAATTGCATGAGCTATAGTATGATAGATGTTTATTGCAACGGACATTATAAAGTTGAATCATTAGTCATTCAGAACATTAGGAACAGAGTAGTTATGAGTAGTGATTATTAGGATGTAAATTTTTAGGTACAAAATTTTCGATATTGCGATAATCGACATTAAAAATTTAGTTCAACTTTGGCGCACCCGAGTATGACCAACAGAGTTAGTCCCTAAAATTTTGCCGGTCATTAAAATTGTATTGTATGCCCATTGCAAGAACCGGAACTGGTTCAAAATTAACCTGCAAGATTTTTAACAAACAAGTATTTTAAGTTAAATAAAACTAAGTAAATCAAAGGTTTTTTTTGTAAAAATAAAGATTAGCCCACAGAAAGAGTCAAAGCTCGATGGACCGACTATTTAGTCATTGAGGAGTTCCTATATCCACATTCTTACGCCATCATCATACCAACTCAACGGCACGATATATAGTATCAGAACTACTTACACTTGGATGCAAAATTTCAATTCAATCCAAATATTAGAATTAGGTTAAACTTTTAACTTCCAAGATTTTAGTACAGTCAGCAGCAGAAGTAGCTACGCAACCGAGGAGGTCAAAATGATCTGCACTCGACTCTATGGTCGAGTCAGGTCAGGGGAATACGTCGTGTCTAGATCATTTTGAGCATGTTATTCTGCTTAGCTACTTTTGATGCTGACTGTACGTAGTTCAAGTTATCAAAAGCGAAACTAATAAAAACTTATCTAATTAAGATCTGGATTGTAGCCACAATGCAAACAAAGTCACTTAACAAAAAACATTTATTGTAAACACATAAAATCTTAAAAAAAAACACCACTTAAAATCTTCAATACCAACACTCCCGACATCACAATGAACACCAACGTCACCAGGGACCCTAACATGGCTGCTTTTATCGCGTGACAAAGTTTAAATAAGGCATCCGTCACCTTTTGACACGTAAATAAGTACGACAGTGACGGATGCTTTATCCACATGTAACACGCGATATAGACGCAACCATACTAGGCCCGAAGGTCAAGATCCAGTCGATAACTTGCTGCCGCTGGCTGCATCATCATCATCCTCCATAGGCTCTATGTTGAACCTGGAAGAACGCTGGGGCTTCACTATCTGCTCCGGCGGTTCCTCCACATCTGGTATTCTGTACGCCATCAGCGCTGCTCCGTAATTTCCTTTACCAGTGTCCCAGAAGACGATCTACATAATAAGTTATTGTCAAAATTTTACTTTTTGTCACTAGCTTATCGGCTGCTGTTTTTGCTATGAAACGGTCCATTGAGACCAATATACATACATACATAAACTCACGCCTTCATTCCCAGAGTGGGGTAGGCAGAGCCACAAACTCACCAACAACTCCAAAAACTTGTTGATAATTCTGTGACCACATTTTGCACAACCAGGCTAAGATGTTATCCAGTGTATTAGTGACAGGTTGCAAACCCATCGCCTAACAGCACTACACAGCCTTAAGTCCCTTAGTCGTCTCTTACGACATCCAATGGAAGACATGGAGTGGCAACATTCTAAACCCGGCACCACACGGGCTTGAGACCAATATATCGAGTACAAACTCGAAGGGTCTACATTAAGTATCGTGCAAAACCTAATGACCTTTCGACTCCATCACCAGAACACCGTAATATTATGACCAATAATTATATTCCTACTAGAGGACGCCCGCGACTTCGTACGCGTAGAATTAGTTTCCCGCTACTCCGCCTACTTCTTCCCGTTGGGGGTCGATTTTCGGAAAACCCTTTCTTAGTGCTCACTTACATCATGAAAGGAACCCCTGTACCAAATTTCAAGTTTCTAGATACAGTAGTTTCGGCTGTGCGTTGATATATAAGTCAGTCAGTTTTGCCTTTTATATATATGGATAGACAGATAACGAGAACTGGTTCAAAATAATGCAAAATTTGAACAAGCATGTCGTTATAATTTTGCCAGTAATTTTTGAACACGTTTATCGTTATTAGCTTTGGATATTGGCTATTATCAAATATCAAATATCAGGGGACATTGTTATCTATATAACATATGTCTATCGAACTAAAACCTAATACTTATGTTGAACGAAAATCCTAAATAGCTGAATCCTGTAACCATATTAGGTACATACGGTAACAATTACCTAATATTTAGAGTGCCTTATTTTCCGAAAAGGATAAAGAACAAGTCCTTAGGTATCGTCGCAAAACATAAATCATCCATTAAAATAAAATAGTTTACTGTTAGAAGTAAAACAAGGCGACATTTATTTCATTAATAGTAAAGTCGCGAGAGTTCGATGACTGTATTTCTTGAGGAGCCCTGCATTATGTTTGTAGTTATCATCTTTTGGCTGACATGTTAATAATGAAAATGACGATACTATCACTGCTAAACAATAAAATTCTCCAAATTTAGTCATATCTAGACCCAGTTATCTTGGAGCACTGACGTTGCTTTTTTGAATTTTTATTTTATCGACTATCTTAATGTCGATGGTTTTTTACTTAGAGTTAAATGTCATGTTACTGACAATGAGTCAAAAATAATCACTACTAAAAATAATGCGATAAATAAAAGTCGCGGGTGTTTGTTAGTTAACCGAACATAAAATAATATCCGAATGTGTCTCAAAATATTAGTATAAAAGGTAACAGGAAAGGACTGTCCTTATGTTACCAAAAAAAATTGGTAACAAAAAAGGATCTTTTCATAAAAAAAACTTCAAGACACATTGGGTTATTATTCACTAGTTGCATAAGTAAATTGCTTAGGTAACCAAACAAACCAAGTAATACACGGTCACTTTTTCTAGGTCAACAAAATTAAATCCTACAAAATGTTCTACGCAAACAAATGGTACATCTCACCTCATCGTTAATAAGATACCGAATATAGTATATCTCATTTAACTTCTGGAAACCTATTTCTTCGGCGATCCTGTGCATATGGCCTGTGGTGAATATACTACTGACGGCTGGGACGTTCGCACTACGGGCTAGGGGTATGGAAGCCTTCATTAACTCCTTCCCTATACCTGGAAGGAAGTAGCTGTTGAAGATGAGTTACTTGCAAAACTACAGATTACAGAAGTGACGTACATACATACATACATAAACTCACGCCTTCATTCCCAGAGTGGGGTAGGCAGAGCCACAAACTCACCAACAACTCCAAAAACTTGTTGATAATTCTGTGACCACATTTTGCACAACCAGGCTAAGATGTTATCCAGTGTATTAGTGACAGGTTGCAAACCCATCGCCTAACAGCACTACACAGCCTTAAGTCCCTTAGTCGTCTCTTACGACATCCAATGGAAGACATGGCGTGGCAACATTCTAAACCCGGCACCACACGGGCTACAGAAGTGTTGTAAGAAATGTTGTAGGGTAGCAAAAACAAAGAGGTAGTAAAAACTAAGAGCGTCGGTGGCCTAGTGGCTTAGGGGGTCGACTCGTGATCATAAGGTACCGAGTTCGAACCCCCGCGGTCACCATGTACCAATGAGTTTTTCTAACTTAAGTGCATTACCCGACGCTCTTACGATGAAGGAAAAACATCGCGAGGAAACCTGCACATTCGAACAGCTGAGTGTGCAAGAGGGTAATTGCACAAAAGATTCTAAAAGGGTCAAAGTGTATCCGAAACGGCCCATCTGTAAGATATGATAAGATAAGATAAGATGCAAGATAAACTACAGATTATAGAAGTGACATAAGAACATGTATAACGCTTAAAAGCAGGTACTAGGGTAGCAAAAACAAAAAGGTGGTCAAAAATTGCACATCGCATATACGCTCTTGAAATAGTTTTGTGACAAGAGAAAGAATAGATTTGGAAGTTGTTCCTTAGTCGAGGATGTTTTTCTATGTACTTAAAGTACCTATGTATTTTTCTAGATAAGTAAGTTTGTCGTTCTCTAGTATCTAGTACTACAAGCCTAGAGCTTAGTTTGGGACTAGGTAAATTTGTCTGAAATTGTCCCCTGATATTTAATTTTATTTATTTTACCATTTCAGCGGTGTTAGGGCTTTGAGTAGGGTTCAACCAGATTCCTACCACCATGTTATCCATTAACCTGCCACCTTTAGCCATTTTGACATTTATTATGTTCAATGTAAGATCCAAATCTCCTTAATACTCAGGTTTGGAAATGCATTACGTTACAAGGCAAATATCCATGGATCTTAGAACCCGCTGACCATCAGTTGGCCTAGTATGGCTGCGTCTATATCGCGTGTCAAATGTGGATAAAGCATCCGTCACTCTCGTACTTATTTACGTGTCAGAAGGTGACGGATGCCTTATCCACAATTTTTGGCCTGGGCTTTCAATTTACTTTGGTTCCTCTCATCTTACTTCGAAAACGTAATCACACTAACACTATTGACATCATTCGTACTTATACTGTCAAGTTAATAAAAAGCTGTCATAACGCCAACAATATGGTTACAATATCGAAGCAATATGGGCTAATGCAATGTGCCTTAAAGCCTTCTCCATGCCATAAAAAAACTCGGAAATTCGAATTTTGTGTACCAAATCCAGGAGTAAGACTCGTATTGTTCTAAGGATTTTTGTATAACCAAATTAAATGGAACCTAATAATTGAGTATTTTATATAATTATATATGTGGTTCAGTCTGTCTGTTACATGTACAGACGGCCTTATAAGACGCTGAACACTTTTGTACCTTGTCGCTTTAACGCCTTTGACAGATTAGTGCAGCAGTTCAAACATGACGATAAAGTGACAAAACACTAAAGTGTGCAGCTTCTTATAAGGCCGACCGAACTGCTCTTACAGAGTTGGTTACATTTACCTATAAATAGTATTTTGATTCTCACAAAATATAGGATCGCTCGGCATCATTAAAAAAATCATATCCTTTAACGTTAAAGAATAAGCCCTTGCAGAGCAAGAGAAAAAATATTCCACAGCCGATAAAATAAAGGCAGAATATTATGCTAGTTTTATGGAAGACGAAGGCATCGATGTATGCAAACAGCGGCCATAGAAATAAATTGTAGGGCGTAAAGAACGGTCCGACACTGCTTATGGCCTGAATATTACGACTGCGGACTGACGACTGCCCAGAAAAACGGATATTACTCTTTATAGTGATGGTAGTCAGTCTAATGGACATAGACTGACAGTCAGACAGACAGGTCGAGAGAGGAAAAAAGTTTAAGGACGACGCAGTTAGCCTAGTTGGTAGTGACCCTGCGTACGAAGCTAGCGGTTCTGGGTTCGATTCCCGGTCAGGACAAAATATTTGTGTGATGAGCGCGAGTTTATTTGTGAATCTTGGGTGCTCAAGAGGAATGTTTTTATGTATAACTAGAGGACGCCCGCGACTTCGTACGCGTAGAATTAATTTCCCGCTACTCCCCTACTTTTTCACGTTGGGGGTCGATTTTTAGGAAATCCTTTCTAGTGCTCACTTACATCATAAAAGGAACCCCTGTACCAAATTTCAAGTTTCTAGGTACAGTAGTTTCGGCTGTGCGTGCGGCAGGTTTTCCTTTTATATGATATAGATAATATTATGTACGGATGTTACAGAAATCTCATATAAAACGAAGCGAAGCGAGGGCGGGTTGCTAATAAATATGAAACGAATTATACATACATACATACATACACTCACGCCTTCATTCCCAGAGTGGCGTAGGCAGGGCTACAGAATTACCAACAACTCTTAAAACTTGTTGTTAATTCTGTAACCACATTTGGCACAAACAGGCTGAGATGTTTACCAGTGTATTACTGGCAGGTTGCAAACCCATCGCCTAACAATACTACAAGCCTTTATTCCCTTAGTCGCCTCTAAAACGAATGATAAGCGAACAAAGTCTTAGGCGAAGGCTACACGTACAATAAATACTGTGTTCCATCAATATGATAAATACTGATTAATTCTATTCACGCAATACAGAGGCAAGGCTACACGTTCAATATTTATCACGTCAGTACCGTAACGTGTTTCGTTGAGTTCGGACGTGTATTGGACATGGAGGCAAAAACTATACTGTCATATCACAATATTTACTGATCGTGTAGTCTAGTGTATTGAAGGATTTCAATATTTATCACAAACTGCCATCCAGAATCAAGAAATCTAGATTTCCGTGATAAATATTGACATCCGTCAATACACTAGACTACATGATCATCAGTAAATATCACGATATTTGATAAATATCAGTAGATCACAGTATTTATTGTACGTGTAGCCTTCGCTTTAGCCAGAGATCCAGGTGTAAAATCAAGCGAGGTTAAACATTACTATATGTAAATAGGTCGAGATTGATCAATATTGAAACATACTACATCAATATTGGACCGATTAACCCAATCGGTGGAAAGTGAACTCACCACCGTGGCGCCGATTTTACAGTAATTTGGCTAGGCAATTAATTACTCTAGATTCAGATCAATCATATTGCTAATTAGCAGTGATCGGCACGACCCGTACCACCGCGGGATTCAAGGAGGAAATAATAATATGGACATGACATGATTCGCAAAAATTAAGAGTTGTGTTATGTATTTTACGTAACACCTGGCCATAATGTGAGTTTTATCGCACGCTGCGCGTACGGTAAAACTCGCATTGTGGCCAGGTGAAGACGTAAAATTGTGTAATCATCACGGGCAGTAAAAAAGAAAGCCCTCTATCGCATATTTACAACCCTCGCCTACGGCTCGGGTCTCAAATACCTACGATTTCGGGCTTTCTTTCTTTTACAGCCCTTGTTAAGTAATGTACTATTAAAAGTTGAAGGCTAGTCTGCATACAAAATGAAAACAATTGTTCCACTTTGAAGCCGATTGCGATTGCAAGTGCGTTAGACAATAGTGACGCGGGAATCGAAAAGTCGTATTTTTTCTACGGTATTTTAGCTTAAAGGTGTAGTGTTGTAGATATAAATGATGTGTCAATATCCCTTTCGATCTTAATCATAAATCACGACTTATTTTGTCATGTTCGGTCAGTTCGATTACCATAAATACAGTGTTTATTGTTTTTAAAAATAAAAGTCTGATTTGCGTAGAATTTGCTATTTCCAATATTTAAAGCAGTTGCTGGCCATGAGGCATTGGTTTTTTCCACCCTGTATAGATTTCAAATAATAGCCATTATTAAAAACAGCCCGCGCTAGCCACACACTGCCGCAAAGGGTAATACCCGTTGTTGATTAATGCTTCCGCACGGGTATCCGTGGCCGGGTTGAAACACGGACGTATTTAAACTGTTGCGCGTAGTTTGTACGCATAATACAGCCGTGGTAAGAACACACGTGCACGGGTACACGTATAGATAAGTACAATTGTTTTATCTCATGTGCACATTGTCTCTAAGTGCGTAATTCTCGTTGCTAATTTTGTCGAATTTCACTTCATCGAATTTCGTTTCATCGCACGCTATATTCTGCTAAAACCATGATGTTTAGGTACAATGTATCTTTAACATTAACGTGGGTTTGGTGGTTCTTCGAGCGTTTCAACCGCCTCATTTATCTGGACACATTTTTGTAGACGTGGCTGCAGACTGCGATTTCGTTTCTGGTTAGGTATCTAAGTTTACCGGACATCTAATAGATATCCAGAAACGGCATCAAAGTATCCGCCCAATCCTTCAAAAATATGTACAGATAAATGAGGCGATTGAAACGCTCGAAGAATCACCCGGTTAGATTAGTTTAGGGCCTGTTTCACAATCGACAAGTAAATTAATGTGCCAGTTAAAGTTAGCTCTCTCCTTGTCTATGTTCAAGTGTAAGCAAAGGAAAGGGCTAAATTTATATGTCAGATATGCTTTACTTGACGATTGTGAAACAGGCCTTTACACTTGTGACTACAAAAAATAAAAAAAACTCATGCGGCGAGAATTGCGTTTCTGCGTAATGATAAATTCGTTGAAAGGCATTTCGACAAAATAATAGGTAAGTACCCAACATGAAACCTATTTTAACACATTCAGTGCCAACTACCCGATAGTCGGGTCCGATGTTTTGATAAAGTAATATGTACCCGTTACAAAAACATAACAAACCCGTATTCTATATAGAGATAAAACAACTGTAACACATGTACTAACTCTAACCAAAACCTGGCTAACTGACTATACAAACCTCTATGCCGGTACCGGGACTTCAGAGCCAATATGTACACCTTGAAGTACCTCCGGACGCCGAGTTTCTCGTACAGGTTGACTGGTTTCTCCACCTCGTTGTAGAACGTCATGACGGTGGTGTAGAGAGGGTTGAAAGTCACTTTCACTCGGCTGAAGGTGCGGGAGAAAGCATCTGGAAGAATATAAACGGTCACCCATCTTTTTATAGAATTTCACTTCATCGGTTAGGTATATCATTACATCGAATTAAATTTCATCGAATATTTTTTTTTGCCGAAATCATATTTTTTTAGGATATCCTTAATATTAATTAAGTACGTAAGTTAGGTTAGGTTGAACTTGTAACTACCAAAAAAATACCTCATGCGGCGAGAAATGCCTTTCGATGAAATGGAAATTCTGCATAATGATACGTTGGATTAAAGGAGTTTTGATAAATACAAGGAACACAACATTAACACTTGTTTTAACACATTCAGCGCTAAAGACCCGATAGTCGGGTCCACTGTTTGTAGCAGATTTTCGCTACATAGCGGAAAAATGCTGCTACAGGCTACAGCGTAGCACTCGTAGCATTGCTGCCACTGAATGTGCCAAAGCTAGAACGGTTTTGTTTTTTTTACTAGCTATTTCCTGTGACTACATCCGTGTAGAAGTCATTTATTGTTTTTCCCTCGGGAATTATTAAATATTCCATATAAAGAAATATTCTATATTTTATTTCAATCCAAAATAGGAATTATCGGTGAGCCAAGTTTCGTCTAAATCAGTTAGGTAGTTTAGGACTGATTGATACAAACACCCATACAAAAGATTAAAAAAGATACATACATACATACATACATTAAATCACGCCTGTTTCCCAGAGGGGTAGGCAGAGACCACTTAAAAAAAGATAAAAGATGTTTATTCAGAAACTAGGCCGCAAGGGCACTTTTACACGTCAATAATCTACCACCGCTTCGTAAGAGACCACTGCTGAGAAGAAACGCCGCAAGAAACTCAACAGTCAGTCGTTTTTTAAACATTGCTTATAATATTACACAATTATAAAACATAACCTGGCTAACTTAAATAATAATAATATAAATATCATGCGTAGTTCAGCAGGAAAACGTGTCGAAACATCGACATATATTTATTTAATCATGGGTATCTACATCATCCCTGTTACCACCGTCACTACTTTAAGCTGCAGTGCTCGTAATCCGAGAAATAACAAGCAGGCATTCCATCTTCACAATCAGCAATCTTAACTACCAATATCCATCGGCCTCACTTGAAAAAACAGAAACCGAAATAACACCCTCGCAATTCGTCTAGAAATAAAAACTTTCTAATCCCCCTTTCGCCCCGGTAAGGTTTTCACGGCAGATCACGCGTCCAAATTATCCCTAGTAACGGTATGGAAGAATGACACGGCCCCTAAGTAGATTCCCTCACCTCCCGCGCCGTAGGTATTGATGGAAACATCGCCGTGCCCCTAACACAGTGAGTCGGGCACTACTTGGAATCCAATTTGAGTACGGGCGCGTTTGGTGCAAGAGAGGCGCGGTCGGAGGGTTGATAGGATATTCAAGGTCAAGGTTATGTTAAAGTCACATTATATTCAAGGTCATTGTCATGTGAAGTGATGTTTATTGTTAACATGGTGACTATGTCTTAACAATGTTATGGAACATCACTTGAAAATTACCGAATTATCAAAATCATGTTAAGGTCACAATGACCCGTCATGCTTTAAGTTATATTAACGCAAGCTCGTCCGTTTAAACCAATACTCGGCCCGTAATTGCCTACTTCCCTGCCTAGGTAATAATGAACTATTCGTAACCACTTTTTGCTGTAAGTGCAACCTTTCGTAAAAAATATCTAACTGATGGTGAAAACCGCATTAAAATTGCGTGGTTAATAAGGAGGAGTTAGCGGAAAAGACAAACAAAACAAGAGAATCGATGAAGAGAAATTCGATAAAAGGATGGGTTACCAATTGGAAATGCAATTTAGCCGGTTATTAGACGTTTTTGTATGAAAATAACCGGTTAAAACCGGTAATAACCGGTTAATTGCATTCCCTAGTTACCAATAATAACAACAATGAAGATTGTCATTGTGTTTTCATAAATTCCAAATTTCGATATTGAGAACTGGAGAACTGACTCGTAAGATTTGAACTGAACATGACAAACAAAGTAACATAGTGAAGGTCAGGTGGGGCCGCCTGGGGGTAAATGGTTAATTTCTTTTCCTAAAGGGATACAATGTTGTAAAGCTATTTTTGCGCCCTTTTAGAGTTAAGTACCTACATTTTTTTTAAACGGAACAAAGGTAGTTTAAAATGTTTTATTTCCTTTCAAATCTTTAATAAAGTCTTATTTACCCCTTTGTAGGAACAGTCTCTCCCGACCTTACGACAAATATTATCTGGTCTAAAAATAACGTATTCTGCCTGTAACTTGCGCCAAAACCCAAATCCTAAAGCTGAATCGGAATTCTTTTTACGGTGCGCACTAAAAATTTAGGCGCAAAGCATTCAGGGGAGGATCCCTAATGTTACTACCATCGATACAGCCCAAATCGAGTTTATTCGGATACGGCTGTACGCAAATAGATTCCGATAGTGAGATTTGCCGTTCGATTGTTGCAACGAGCGAAATATTTACACAGCTTTTCGGGAGTTTCGTAGGTAGTTCGATTTGAAATCGTTTGGATTTTGGTTTTGAAAGTATATTTTGAATGCCTTGATATATTTAAGGATGTGATAGACTGACAGGTTACCTAGTTCTTAGTCTGTCAGTCCAAGATGTGCACACATTATGCCTATGATTATGATCAGACATAGGAACCCTTCCTATATCTATGAACTCAATTATCGTCTTCGCATGGAAGTAGGTACATAAGGCCATCCCTTTTCATTCTTGTGAGGGCGTGGCAGCCTGTGGCCTATAAGTTCAAGGGCACTAGCCAAGATGCCTTACACTAACTGACGTTTCATTCGTTTCATTTTTAAACCAATCGCGTCACTGGTAGATGACGTGATACGAATAATCACGTGAAAATGAAACGAATAGAAACGCTACTTAGCGTAATGCATCGTGACTAGGGCTTTAGATATTTGTAAACGTATTTATTGATCCCATGTATTTGTAGTCGACTGTACACGAGTTGAATCAAATTAACGTCGTGAAAGCGTTTATAACTCTTAATTAAACGCGTGTAATTAAAACACAATATGCATGCCTCTGACGTTTATTTATTAAACTTTATTGAAATAATTAACGTTTGATTAACTTTTGATCGACAATGTTGTGATGTGGTAACGTATCGACGTTTCGAAAAACTTTTGTCCGCTGTTTCTTTTGTCTGAATTTTGTTTTGTCCGAAAATCATTTTTCTCTGATTCTATTATCTTTTCGTAATAATTAAAGAGATATAACTACCTACAGAACCTTTAGGTTAGGTAAGGTTAGTTTAAGGAGTATAACAATCCAGGAAAGTTAAACGGTTTTAGAGAAAAATGATTTTCGAACAAAATGAATATTCGGACAAACGAAACACCGGAAAAGATTTTCGGACTTAAGATAGGTAATCATGTAATGTACTTTATATGGTTTATCTATTTGACAATGCCTTAGCAATATTGTTGATACTTGGTATCTACATCGCCGTTTTTAGGGTTCCATAGTCAACAATTTAGTTTCGCCATGTCCGTCAGTCCGACTGTCCGTCTGTCCGCGGTTTAACTTAGAAATTATAAGTACTACAAAGCTGTAATTTGGCAAGAGTTACGTGAACCGTTTGGCACCAGATTAAACAGCAAGATGGTGTTAGCCGGCATGTAGTGGTCCGAAGCATGCACAAGATCCTTCCACCACTAAAACTGCTACACGGAGAGTGTCGGGCTAACGCTATAGCTAGTTGTAACTATGGAATGCAATGAAGTTAACCACTTTACCGGTTAATCGGTTGACTAGTCTATTTAAGAGTCTGTTAAAACCTGGTGATCTAAACCAAGCTGGCGATTTATAGAACCATTGTTTTGATCTAAAATTATGTACTTAATATAATGTAATATAATGGTTTTAGATTTTTTTTACAGGCGCAAAAAACGAAAATTAAACAGTTTATAAGTACCTACAAGTCACATATACCTAAGTACTCTGTTTTCAATTCAATTATTTGTGATAAAGCGTTTAAGTAATGTTTTTACAAAATATACGATATTCACACTATTGTCATGTTTAATTGTGCACTATAAAAATAACCGATAATTAACCACTTAACCGGTATTGTCAGAACGCGGTCAGTAATACCGGTTTTGAAAATTGGTCGGTAATTGCATTCCCTAGTTATAAAATAAATGCTTCAGAGCATAAAACCCATCCTCATTCCAAATCTATTCCTGTATAACCATTCGTAATAAAAACCGAGTAACCGAATAATTTACATAAATTTAAAACAATTCCCCAACAATTTGTGCGAAATTAAATTTCTACCAATTGAAAACTGAATTAAGCAGGCACATCTGGGAAGCAATTCGTCTCGAAATATAAATTACTTACTACTCTTAAGATGCGTGAAAGGGGAACTTTAGCTCCAAGTGTTCCTTTTTGTCGGGATAAAATATTTAAAATCAACAAAAGTAAGGAACACGACGATACTATTTGTTTTTAATACAGTTGCTCAAATATTGGTAATTTTGTAGCTGCAATATACAGTGCGGAAAGTTGGATTTTTCGCATAAGTATTTTTTACTTTTCCTCTTTTTACACTTAGTTGTTCAAATCGCATTGTGATTTTTTATCAAGACTAATAATTAAGTGAAATTGTCTCTTTTAATTACTGTTTTATTTTTGTTTCATTGCCAATATTTAGCAAATGTATTAAAAAACGAAAGAAATGCGGGACTCCAAATTAGAAAAAAAAACAACGTATTTTTATTTGTGTTGTAAATACGGTAAAACATGCAAGCGTCAAATTTGGTATGATTAAAATACAACCACAGAGACTAAAAAATGGTCAAGTGTGAGTTGGGCTCGCGCTGATTCGATCCGAAATCGAATTAAAATCTAAATACCTATAATATTACCTACTGTGCGACGATACGGAACCCTCGGTACGCTCTTACTCACTCTTGACCATTTTATTATGGAAATCAGTTGGGCCGTTTCAAAAACATCAGCTCTGAAAATAGGGGTTGCCATTAAAATCGGGGTTTTTTATAGTTAAATTATTTTGGTACTTTGCAATGTATCCCAAAATGGCAAAATAATGTTGAAATATTTTTGATCCATAAACAAAATTGTTTGATAAATGACTGATCTTCAATGATAACCAGACCTCGTTATCTACGTAGCAAATTGGTGGCAGACTGTCGTTAGTTATGTGACAACGTTTTCTAAATTAATGTTTGCGGCCCAAAGGTAATAAAGTTTACCAGAAACTAAGAAAAGTTTTATTTAAAAACCAAGGATATACCTTAGTATAACCAATGAGTAAGTTGTTAGAAAGTGAAGAAATTGAAATTAAACAAACTATAAATAAAAATGCATTGCAAATATGTTTTTTTTTTCACTTACTTCGGTAGAAGTGGAGAGATCGTTTTCTTGCCTAAAGTGTTTTTTTTTTCCAGTAGACGTAGTCTAACTTCTGTTAGGGTGTTACCAGACCAATCGATCGATCGTCGATAGATGGCAGAATGGATTAGTCGATCGATAGTTCCTTCATCAATTAAAGCTATCAGACCAGTCGATCCACGTCGACCGGCAATCGATCGATTGGTTAGTCGAACGATATCCGTCGATCGATAGTTCCTACCAGACCAATCGATCGACTTCGATCGACGTCGACGATCGGCGATCGATCGATTGGTCTGGTAACACCCTTAATTTAGAACAAATTTTAATTAACAACTGTCTGTCTCAAATTTGCCATGTGGTGCCGGGTTTAGAATGTTGCCACTCCATGTCTTCCCGTGGATGTCGTTAGAGACGACTTAGGGACTAAAGGCTGTGTAGTGCTGTTAGGCGATGGGTTTGCAACCTGTCACTAATACACTGAATAACATCTTAGCCTGGTTGTGCAAAATGTTGTCACAGAATTATCAACAAGTTTTTGGAGTTGTTGGTGAGTCTGTGGCTCTGCCTACCCCACTCTGGGAATGAAGGCGTGAGTTTATGTTGTTGTTGTTGTTGCCTCAAATTTGCTACGCAGGTAACGGGGTCCGTTGATAACCACTAACGTTTCTCCTGTATCCTCATGATGAGACACCCGACCAGCTTCTCGGTGCCCTCCTTGATGGCTGCTATCGACATCTTATCCTTCATCCAGATCCTCAGGTTGTGGGTGAACTCGTCGGTGCCTTCCTTGTCTTCAGTTATCTTCACTGATCTGTACGTGAGCTGCAACAATATCAGCGGGTCTATTCAGCTTATACCAAAGAAGGCGACTAGTTAAAAATGTTATTGAAGCATTCTAGCGCTAACCACATTAAATTTAAAATGCTTATCCTCGTAAGGCCCAAGCTAAAATTATGGTATTATATCTAAACGCCCAATGTTCATTCTAATGTACAATATCTCTACATGTACTTGCGGCCCAAGAATAATTTATAATAAGTAGTTACTGTACATTGCAATGTACATTGGGCGTTTAATTGTGGGTAAAGCCCAATTTGACTGGGTCTGAGTTACAAGAGTTACTTTGTACATTGTGATGTACACTGGGCCTTACGAGGTTATACTAGGCAGTATGATAAAGTATAAAATATATTACTGCAGTATGATGAAAGACAAAAACCCCAAAGGAAAAAATAGGGGGAGTAGTTTGAAACTAATTCTACGCGTACAAAGTCACAACGTTCTCTAGTCACCCGTTTTTTAAGAATGAAAAAATCTAAATTTTTTTAATTAAAGTTATTGAATATAACCTATTTACGTAGCGACCTTTACAAAATGGCTGACCGCAGCTCAAATTTCTCGAGCCTTTGTATTGCGAAGCAATTTAGTCGAAATTAATCCAATTATCCAGTAGAAACGAAACTTGGTAAATTGGACGGGAATTGAAAAGCTATGTCCTTTGGATAAACTCCAAAAGAGGTTTATTAAAAAAAGAATCCTGAAGAAATCTTGAGTATTCTTTGAATAAGTGGGGTGGGGAGGCTGATGTCGCGTTTTCATAATAAATTTTTCATCAAAAACTTTGTACACATACATTTAACAATTTCTAGAAAGAAGAAAGAAAAACATTTATCCACAACAATAACATACATCATAAAAATGGGTGATTCCACAGGCGTTTCAACCGTCGTCAGTCCCTAGTCATAAAAATTGAAATAATGACTTACACCAAGCAGCAGACTTTCATACAAAGATGTAACTGTAACCGTATTTCTTGTCACAATTGATCGAATTTTAACCATATTATGGCAGATTTCTTTAATATACTAATACTAGGGACTGAGAGCGGTTGAAAAGGCCGTGGAATCACCCAAATAAGGAAAAGTGACGACAGATAGGTCCCAACTCAGCATGTGCTGGCTGTGAAGCCAGTCTCCGGAATCTTGAAATAGACTAACATACTCATAACGATTTTTAAGAGCTATCCACTCCTCACTCGAGTTGTAAAGTAAAAAAACCCTTGCTTAGCATGTACTATAAGAGCTAACCGAAAAAAATGATTTATTTTATAATGTAAATTTTTACAAATTTGTCGGCGTTACGTAAATATAACTATGCCAAACAACAGCTGTATAGTACCAAGCATCTGTGTCAAACCGCGGGCAGATGGAAGGCGAAATTATAAGGGTTCCTAGTTTGAATTCCGAACCCTCAAAAAGGGGTCAAACTTATTTGGTAGTGCTTAATGTAGAAAAACGCTTGTAATCGCACCCCGCCTCCCCCCATCACCGACCCGCGATTGTTTCCCGCCCAGTTTTCCCTCGGCGCAAAATATCTTAATTAACTAAATTAAAATTTAAAAAATCATCTTCCCTCTCTGTCGGCTTGCTAATTAAGCGTTCAATGTCCGAAGCAGATGCAAGACTTTGTTCTTAGTGGAACGAGTGAGGAATGTAAACATTTTGTTTCTTTTCATTTTGCTATCGCATTGTTTCCGTGAAGAAATAAGTACGTATTCAGCCCAATGGAACCCTGACTCACGATAGGACGGTGTCACAGTGACAATTATTAAACAATTTATTTTACATTTCTTACGACTTGAATCATGACGTCACTGCGATATAGTTCTATGTTCTATGGTGGGTCAGAGTTCCATTGGGCTGATGGACAGTCCCCAGCAATAATATGCTATCCAACATTGGACGCAAAAATATCTGACATGTTTTTATTACTAGAGTTATAAGAGCGTGTCAGATATTTCGTATTCGTATAGATAGGAGTCGTTTATCGCTGCTCCCTCGGGAACTGACCAATTTTCCGAGATAAAAACTATCCTATGTCCTATTCCAAGACCCAACCTATATGTGTGCTAAGTTTCATCTCGACCCGTTCAGTGGTTGAAGCGTGATTGAGTAACAAACATTCAAACATACAAACTTTCTCATTTATAATATTAACTGGCTGTCCGCGCCCGGCGTCGCCCGGGTGTAATTTTTTTTTCATACAAACCTTATGAAAAATAGTTTACGACCTATTCTCAGACCTACTGAATATACACACAAAATTTCATAAGAATCGGTCGAGCCGTTTCGGAGGAGTTTGGTTACAAACACTGTGACACGAGAATTTTATATATTAGAAAGATAAGATGCCATTAAGCCTTCAAGTGTAACTCACCTCCTCAGGCAAAAAATGTTTCTTCACCAGCCTCACTGTATCTTCGTACCGCTTCTCTTGCAGGTCTTCAAACCTGATGCCGCAAGACACGCGGCCCCAGATGGAGGGAGCCTTGATCCTCTCCTCTAGTTCCCTCATCTTCGCCAGGAGCTCAGCTTCAGTTGGTGCCATTTTGGTTGCCTAATGGCAAAAACCATAGAATAAGCACTAGCATTGGTATAGAAGCTCTAGGTCCACATCTCGTTAGGACTAGGTAGCAAATACGACCGGATCGCTTTGCGACTACATCTCGATCTGACTACATCGCTTTGTGCCTAGATCGCAATACAACCAGATCGCTTTGCGACTACATCTCAAAAAGTCCGAGTTGTAAAATGACCACTTCTCTTGCGTTACTAGGTAGGTTAGGTTCGTTAGGTAACTTCAAATGCCTGAAGGGCAAATTGCCCAGGAATAGGAGCCCCGCCATGCGGGGCTCCGTCGACATTGCTAACACAGTCATAACATGAAAAAACAATGTGGTCATTTAGCGACTCAGACTTATTGAGATGTAGTCGCAAAGCGATCTAGTCGTATTGCGATCTAGGCACAAAGCGATGTAGTCAGACCGAGATGTAGTCACAAAGCAATGTGGTCGTATTAATTACCTAGTCATATCGAGATGTAGACGGAAAGCTTCTATCCCCTAGCATTAATTGAATATGTACTATAAGATGAACTTTCAATTAGCTAACCTTCTCTTTTTCCAGATTACGTATTCCTTAAGAGGAAATGCAACAAAAACTATAAGCCATAGACAATAAGGTCCCTTTTCATAGATAACGCCACATATAGAGAAATACAATACGTACTATACAGCCAAGACTTAGGAACAATACTCGCGCTCATATCACAAATAGTTGTCCATAACGGGAATCAAACCCAGGACCACTTCGTAAACAGGGTCACCTATCAACATGACTAACAGCATATAAGTATATTAAAGCGAAAACATTTCGTCGGTCTTAGGCAGGATTCCAATCTACATCTCCTCTGGCTCTCTGGGCCGGGTCCGAGTATGAAAAAGCAAGCGATCACTAATTTCGTGGATCTTAGGTAGGGTATTGGTGGCATAATTGGTAATGCGCCTGCATCGGCCCGGAGAGCCAGAGATGTAGGTTCGAATCCTGCACAAGATCGACGATTTTTTTTCGCTTTAATATAGTTTAGAATTTCGTAAACAGACGTTTATTTAAAACGTTAAATTTAAAATCCTTATTATCCTCATAAATAGATTTATGTGGATTTATCTTATAGTATAAACACAAACACAAACAAAACATGCTATATACTTACCGTATATACTTCACACTGTATAAAATGATTAGTTGAGGTAAACAGAAGCACAGAAATGTGTATTTCTTATTGGATTGGTAATTTCGTGGTTAGATTTTGTAATTTAAAATAATAAAAAAAATGTTAAGTTGACGTTGTTTAAAAGATATAACCTATGCTACAATGTCAATTGACATTTGAGTGTCAGTCTTGTAAGAGAGGTTTTAACTATTTTATAGTTTACGCCTGCAACAAACAGGTTAATTACTGATTCACCGTGTAACAGCAAAAAAAACGATGTATAAAAACCATTAAAAAACCATCATGAGACAATACGACAGGGTTTAAATTAAAGAGTGCGAACAGCTGGGATTTTTTATTCCGAGTTATCCCTGTGGAGTTGTCCACACCTAATTTAGAGGTGTGGACAACTGGGCATAGCCGAAATAAGACGCCCTAAAACTCAACTTGAAAGGCTTTCACGTTCCTTACACCCTGTGTAACTTAACTTACTTGACAGTAATGGTGGCTCAGTTAAAAGCAACATCATAACACGTCAAAGGCAATATGGTTTTACCAAGTGGAATAGAGACTTTGATGACAAAAGCAACTGATATCTACAAACAAACACAATGCGATAACTATTAGGTGCTTAGGGTTTATACTCATCTCTCACTCGGTCACATAATATGATCTTATCAAGAGCGAGTGAGAGAAAAATACAAAAACGAAGCATCTTTTAAATGCTCACAGACTGTACGGGTGCAGACCCACCATACCCCTAGCCATACCCCTGGGGGTAGGGTTGGACTGAACCATACCACCGTAGTAGTGCTGGGTATGAGGTAGGTTTAGGTTATGTTAGGTTTTCAGCGGGCCCGAAGGGCCAAAATACTCAGGAATAGGAGCTCCGCGGCAGCGGATCTCCGTCGACTCTGTTAAATGGGATTTTAAAACATTAAAACCTGAAAGCATAATTATAGTGCACAGCACTACGGTGGTATGGTCCAGTCCCACCCTACCCCCAGGAGTATACCTAGGGGTATGGTGGGTCTGACATGGATTGTACAGTACTTCCAGGATCTTAATAGCTTTCGGCTAGCTAATGCTATCACACTCGCACTCGCAACTTACAGTACCTATGTTTGTCACGCGTGTTTCGAAGAAGCTCGAAAATTGCCGATCGCTATTAAAAAACTGATGGTACTGTACCAAGATGTGTGTGCACCACATCCAAAGGTGCATGGTTATGGTTATGGTTATGGTGATGGACTCCTTTTTAACCCCCGACGCAAAAAGAGGGGTGTTATAAGTTTGACGTGTAAGTGTGTGTGTGTGTGTGTGTATGTCAGTGGCACCGTAGCTCTTAAACGGATGAACCGATTTGGATGCAGTTTTTTTATTTGAAAGCAATTTTTCTAGCGGTGGTTCCTAAGAACCGACAGTGATTTTGATAAAACATGTCTAAACATGTTTTATCAAAATCGGATCAGCCGTTTTTGAGATATTGAGCTTTTAGAGAGTTAAAAGCACCCGATATAACGGCGACACCTACTTTCAGGGCTGATATCTCTTAAGCGGCGCAACCAATTTTCATGAAATCTTGCTAAGAACCATTCCAATTAATGTAGCTTTATTAAAAAGTACTTGCGTCCAAATCCGATCATCCGTTTGGGAGCTACGATGCCACAAACAGACACTCAGATACATAGACATAGAGACACACGTTATAAACTTTTAACATCCCTTTTTATTCTGCCCTTAGCCCGTATCCAAACATGCAAACATCCACAAGAAAAAAACTTACCATAATCCAACGCCTGATCGTCCAAAATTCTCTTCGCAACTGACAAAGCACCGCCAAATACAAACTGGTACGGGTTGTCTTGCCGCTGCTCAATAATAAAGGAAAGAAAAATAGATCGATCGCGTTTTTACTGTAATAAAAGTAAAGTTTGCACGCGGAGCTGAACGTGGCGAGGCGAGCGGGGTTCCGTAGAGAGGAAAATGTTTTAACTTGTCCATTATAGACTAATAATCGTGAGTATGAACCTGTTACTATCAAATACAGATTCTTTCAATTAAGTATTTATATATACAGAGTGGTTTTTTTTTTCAAACTGATACCTTGACCTATATTCTACGAAAAGGGAGTACGTGGAAAATCGAATCCGTAGGAGAGACAAGGCGGTTAAGGCAGGTTTAAGATTCAATCAATTAATCAATCAATCAATCAATATCATTTGCAGAATACAGAACACAAAGATTTAATTCTAAACGCAGTTTTTACCTCGGGAAAACTCTTGATTGTTTTATTTGGTATACATAATTAATTGCATGATACCCTAAGAAATAATATTTGTCAATAATAAGAGCAGTTTTTAAAATAGTTTGTTGAACAAAATGTAAGGTCATGAATTCTATTTTTTACAATAAACTAGTAATATTGGGACGGCACTACTCGTAATTGAATAATTAAGCAACGTTTAGACTTTTGTTGAGATGTATTCGTGTCATAAGGTGGTTACTGTGGGTGGCTATTAAACAATAACTTTACAACAATAGAACATCGTTGTCCTCTATTGATTACTTCGTGTGATTGTGTGATCTTCGAGTAGTAGCACCCTGTACAAACAAAATGCATTCATATATAGCCAGTCTAAGGCCAGAAAAAAATATGATGGTGACTATTAACAACAATATCTTCAAGTAACCACCACAATATCACAACAATATGCTACATTTTTACAAGCTTTTATTTAATTTGTCCTCTATTTTACTGTGTAAAACCATATTGCTCTTTGCATATTATCATATTGTCACCGTTATGATAGCTCTTATTGCACTATTCGTATGTACTTACATAGGTTTATTTTTGTTGTTCGCTGTGGCAGGGCTTCCTCACTCCATATAACAGAGTGCTGAGTTGAGACCTACTTGACTTCACACTCAGTGCTGTTTTTAAATTGGATCAAGTTCCTTATTTCCCACCTTTTAACTGTAAAGTTTTATACTATAGGTTCACCTGTTAGCTCGACGGAACCCCAAAAACTAAAAAGTCCGAATCGATATCGGGGCCAAGTCGATACAATGGCTGCAATGGCACGAAGGATTACGCCGAGTAATTTTCTCCGAACTTTCATAGCGTATACTTTGAATGAGGTTTTTGGGTCGTGAACATAAAATTACTTTCAGTTTTCAGTCAGTGAGAAAGTGATTTGGGAGTTATGATATTTATATTTTACTAACGACCCGCCCTCGCTTCGCTTCGGTTTGTGTGAGTTTTCTGTAACACGAGCACATTTACCAGATGTTTTTTTTTTGGGAGCTTGGTCAGTAAATTATCATGCCGCTCCATACGTTTTCTTAAAATTAAGCAATAATTGTTACTTGATTTCACACACATTTTATATGATGTAAATATTTTTGTTTGATATTTGACTATGGAACAACAAAGAATTAGAGTATCCCACATTATTTTTTGTTACACAATAGCGCTGCCCTCAACTACATTTCATCAAAATCAAGTATATTCTTTTTAGGGTCGTTTTTATTTTAAAGGTGTATGTGTAACAACTATAAATGATCACTATCAATGACCCTTTTGATTTGTATCATAAAACACGACTCTATTGTTTTTTCATATTCGACCGCAGTTCAATTCCCGATTAAAGCAGAAAAAAATTCAAAAACCCATAAATACAGGATTTATTTTTCTCAAAAATTAAAGTAAGTCTCTTTTGCGTAGAATTTGCTATTTCCAATATTTAAGGTAGTTGTGGTCCATGTGGCGTTCGTTTTTTCCACCCTGTACATCGACTAAAAAAATAATAATATTGTATTGCTTAAACTTGTTTTTTGCCATCCTCGTGCGTTTTCCTCACCCAGTCATTACAAGGTTAGCTGGAAGAGATCCCTTAAAGGGATAAGTTCGCCTTTGTACATAGTTCATATTCATATAAGTGTTTATTTGTTATAAGTACGATTTCTTTTTGTGCAATAAAGAGTTTACTTACTTACTTACTTACTATCTATTGCTAGCGTCTCCGGCCGCATAGGTACAAGTCGTTTATCGATACTCGTGAAAAAGGACCTTAAGTATGTTTTCATACCAAATGTCATCGAAATCGGTTCAGTGGGCCTAGTATGGCTGCGTCTATATCGCGTGTCAAATGTGGATAAAGCATCCGTCACTCTCGTACTTATTAACGTGTCAGAAGGTGACGGATGCCTTATCCACACTTTGTCACGCGATAATTGCAGCCATTATTAGGCCCCCTGTAAGATAAGAATCGAGTGTCCATCATTGGTCCTTGTCCATTACTGGTTCCGTTACTCTAGTGACACTCACGATGTGACGTTATAATAAAACGGCACCTCTGTTGATATCCGGCCTCTATGAAGGACTCATACATACAATCATGTATGTACATTATTCCTTCGTCGGCAGTTAGGTGATAATAAATTCCATTATTCTTCTACCTAACTTATTCGATAGATTATTCGATACAAAAGCCAACTCGATTGTACCAATCAATTAGCTAGTAACAATTAATCTAAGAGTAACGTCACAACTCTTGACTCGCGATCCATCTCCTTAATTGACGGTTTATCGATCGCTATGTTATTGTTCGGCGTATTCGACAATCGACTACCCTAACTTGACCCCTAAGCACGCTAACTTAGGATTACTTGATGATTCTGCAAAATCAAGATGGCGTCTTATCCTGTTTGAAGACTAACTTGTAAAATCAAAATCAAAATCAAAATATTCAGTAAATTGGCCACATGGCTCTTTTCCTCGTCGGTAATATACAGGGTGTTAGGCAGAAGGTTGGACAAACTTCAGGGACTAACTCACTCATACATTTCGGCTGTTTAGCTCTCCAAGTTTGTATGGAACAGCTGTTTTTTTTCGCGATTTGGATGGTGGTCCCATAAAAAAAGTTGATGAGTATGATCTACAGAGTCCGTGAAGTTTGTCGAACCTTCTGCCTAACACCCTGTAGAGTGAATCTACTAGCGCTTAGGACAAGACCATCATTGCGGAGAAGAAGCGCTGCAACAAACTCCAGCAGAAGGTCATTTTTTCAAACATAATATACAATAATGCTTAAAAGTACCTAAGTTAATTACAAGGTAATAAAGTAACAGATATGAATAATTACCTGAAACCGACCCACCGACGTGCATGCATGACTAATGTATGAATGTGGAAGAAGCGAAAGAGATTTGTCAGGATCGTAGCAGGTGGAAAGAAGTGGTCTCTGCCTACCCCTCGGGAAACAGGCGTGATTTAATGTATGTATTAATTATTAGACCTAGCACAAATAAAAACATTACAAATGTAAGGTCCAATGAATTAGATCTGTAGGATTTTAATAATGACCTCTTTTTAACACTCCAGCTGATAATTTTAATAATGACCTCTTTTTAACACTCCAGCTGATACAAACACTGCTTCTTCTATGAACTCGAAATGTATGGAGTTGACATAGCGCTCGATGGATCTGTCAACAATTTGACAATCCTATACATTTTGTCGATTTACGAAAAACGCTAACTTAGCTTTATCCATCTTGACCATGCCCCAGCTGTTTGGATGTATAGTCAAGTCATAAATATATATACGTTGCCAAGACGTCAAAAATATCTACACGCCCCTATGCCTCTGATAATAAGGTCTATGTTTACGCGATGGCTGTATAGACATTAGTGCTTTGATTAAACTAAACTTATACCCTTTTGTACTTGAACGTAAGAACTTATACCCTTCTTATCTGGTCAGCGGGCCTTTTATGGACATGTTTATCGATGTAAATAAACGTGGAAAAAAAATCTGTCACTTTCTGAACAATATGTAAGTGCGAGAGCAACAGATACTTTATCCACCGCGATAAAGGCGACAATAATTTGACACTCAACAATTGTCGATACTATGGCCTACCAAGCGAAAATGCGAGAATCTTAAAGTATTTGAAAACAATAAAAGCTAAGATTTGAGATCTCGCAGCGTCAATATCGCGTTCCTATTCCGTGCAGATACCCCTTGTGTATTCCTAGTCACGTATTATGTTGGGACGCTAGACGGTGCAAAAGAAAAAGGCAACGGTAGGCCGTTTCGGGTCCCACAGACTATAAGAATTCGTCAAATGATACTGGGGCCCTAATATGGCTGCGTTTGTCACGTGACAAAGTTTGGATAAGGCATCCGTCACCTTTTGTCACGTAAATAAGTACGAGAGTGACGGATGCTTTATCCACATTTGACATGCGATGTAGACGCAGCCATACTAGACCCGCTGACCTATCAGTTTATCGATGGATTATCGTATTAGACCTTAGTATTAGACTGACTATGACTTCATGTTAAGGCGCATTCACATTTGTGTGTTGTGATGTAACGTGATGTGTTATGTCGTGATGTGTTGTGTCGTGATGTGTTATGTCGTGATGTGTTGTGTCGTGATGTGATGTGTCGTGAGTTGTTGTGTCGTGTTAACCACTGTTTTATATACATTTGTGTCTTTAAGGTTCACGTCTGTCTTTTTTTCGAACTGCAAGCGTGTCGGGCGCTGCGATGCATGGTCTTGGCTGAACAGTCCGAATGGTCTTAAAACCGGACGTACGAATATTCCTGAGGTGATATTATCTTTCTCTTTAGTATCGTAGCTTCCAAACGGATAGACCGATTCGGATGCAATTTTGCTTAAATAGAAAGCTATTTAAAATGGGGTGGTGCGGTGGTAGAAGATAAAATTAGAGAACTCCTTCCTCGGGGTTCAATACCAAATGTCAACAAAATCGGACGGACTGACGGACAGATGGACAGACAGACAGACAGACGAACAGACGGACAGACGGTCATGATGAAAATATAAATTCCTAGTTTGACTTCGGAACCCTGGAAAAAACACCATTATTAATAAGGAATGTTTTCAAATTTTTTAATTACTAATTTTAATTTAAAACCTCGCCTACTGCGCCTGTCTCATTCAAATCGGCCATTACGCCGCGCCTGTGTCCGACACAACCTCCAGGGTGGAAAGATTGGATTCTAGTTATACGAATAACGTTCGCAATGAAATAATTGGAGAAATAGCCTATTTGGGTTCAGCGGAAACTAGGTTTGATAACTTAAATAAATAAATATCAGAGGGCAATGTCACACCAATTGACCTGGTCCCAAACTAAGCTCTAGGCTTGTACTATGGGTACTAGACAACGATATAAATACTTACATAGAAAAATGTATACTTAAATAAATAGAAAACATCCATGACTCAGGAAAAAATATTCGCGGTCATCACACAAATATCTGCCCTGGGCTTTAAACCCAGGACCGCTAGCTTCGTGACAGGGTCGCTACCAACTAGGCCAGCGCAGCGCGTCGTCAACTTACTTCGTACTTAGTGGTAAACTTCAGGGTTTGTACTAGAGTCATACCGACGCTTGTTATTTGACCGTTTTTATGATACCTAGAACAAAAATATGAATAAATTGGAAAAAAAGTTTCTTGTATGGGGACCCCTTTATAATTTCACATTTTTTATTTTATTTGATTGTAAATTCGCCGTAATACATAACCTGTTTAATGTATAAAAAATATGTTTGTCGTAGATTGTTCACTGGTTTTTTTTAAAGCCTAGGTCATCTAAAAAACTGGTCTAAAAATCCACCCAAAAGTACGCTTCCGTTGCTCAAGACCTCTTCGTATCTATTTATGCCCCGTTAATCCCGCCTTCACAATAATATTGACTCGCGATCAGTCAAGAAAAAACGTAAGTGTCAAATTCCCATTTAGACGTCTAAAAACACGATGTTTTCGCAAAATTTTAAGTCTATGTAAAAATGTTATTTAACACTATGTAAAAATAATATGTTCAAAAAGCTGATCGCAGTGGATCGCCTAATGAAACGGGTACGTCTCCAGTGTTCTTATATCTCAAGGGTCTTATATCTTAAGTCTTATATCTTATATCTCCAGTGTTCTTATATCTTAAGGTATCTTTTCTATCTTTTTGAAAAGCCTTTCTCCTACTTCACATGAAAGCATGTTGCGTTCAAAACTGGCTAGAGAGTCAATTTGGAATCAAGCCTAGTCATTGGAATGAGTTGAAATTAAAAATACGTTGAAAAAAAACTGTTGACAATAATATATTCATTCCCAGAGTATAGTAGGCAGAGCTATAGAATTACTAACAACTCTAAAAACTTGTTAATTCTGTAACCACATTTTGCACAAACAGGCTAAGGGGTTTACCAGTGTATACTAGTGACAGATTGCAAGCACATCGCCTAACAATACTACAAGCCTTCATTCCCTTAGTCGCCTCTTACGACTTCCACGGGAAGACATAGACTGGCACTATTCTAAGCCAGCAACCACATGGCAAATGCCAATAATAATGGTGTTTAAAAGCTGATCTGGTGGAGTCAGAAGTTGGCAACAGGATCTGCGATGTACAGCCGAGTTTATAAGTTTGTGTACCTACCGTAAAACTACGCAACTATGATCCTAGCCTGCAACAATCGTCCAATTTTCCTCAATACATTATTCTAAAATGTGATACCTTACTGCTATAATTGATGGGTTTTTCGACTGTATGGCCTAAAATCGATTGCTCTAAACTCTAACTATAGCTAAAGCGGTCATATTTTTAGAATAATGTGATAAGTAAAATTGGACTATTGTTGTAGGCCAGAACCATAGTAGTGTATTTTACGGTACACTTTATAGTACCTTGTCTATTTAATGTCATGTTTAAACTGCCATATATTAATTGTCACAGGGATTAAAGTGACAAGGTACTAAAGCGTACACATATTTATGAACTCGACTGTACTAAAAGCAGGGCCACCGAGTTTGGACTCGATTGATTCATCTTGAAAACCAGATGGTGACTGTGAAAGAATATTTATCTCTCTACAAGGCTCAGGTCCGACCAAGCATGGAGTACTGCAGTCACCTCTGGGATGGTTCAGCTAAATACCAACTAGCCACACTTGACTCGGTGGAACGCAGAGCTAAGAGACTCATCGGCCGCGATTACGCTCTAAAAGCTACGCTTCACAGCCTAGATCACCGCCGTAAAGTTGCCTGCTTGTCGGTATTCTCCATACTGTACTTCGGTGTGCACAAGAGCTCCACGAGCTAATACCTCCGTCGCCTTTCTACCATCGGACTTCCAGACCAGACTTTCTACCATTGTAATTCCACCTCTTCGAACGAAGCGTTTTGCATCATCTATATATATAAAAGGCTAAACTGACTGACTGATGTATCAACGCACAGCCGAAACTACTGTACCTAGAAACTTGAAATTTGGTACAGGGGTTCCTTTCATGATGTAAGTGAGCACTAAGAAAGGATTTTCCGAAAATCGACCCCCAACGGGAAAAAATGGGGGGTGTAGCGGGAAACTAATTCTACGCGTACGAAGTCGCGGGCGTCCTCTAGTGATTTATAATGCGTACTGCAATAGAGTGGAATGCGCTTCCGGCGTCGTCTGTATTTCCGAGTGTATACAATCCGAACCAATTTAAAGTTAGGGTAAATAGACATCTTCTGGGTGAACTCGGTTCATCGTCGACAAAATCTTCGCCTTCCCAGGGCAAGAGTTAGTCAAGAGTAAACCCATTTTCTATAAAAAAAAATACAGTCAGCTAAAGTTTGTCGTATATTTTTGATAGAAACGAATTTAGTTCTTTTAGGAACTATGTATAAGAAAAAACCGATCAAGTATGAGTTACTGCCGCCCTCAGATTAAATTTAATGCTTGATTAAAGTAGCTGCTGTTACTTTTCATTTGGTAAGACGGGGCGTGGGGCGCTGTAGGTAATTATTTGACGGCTTTGCTGTCAAATCCATACACCGACGCCGAAGATGCCCTTCTAATAGTACTTATTCTTATGCTAAAACTACCATTCTTTCAGGTTCTACCATGAGTATACAACGTTTCGGGCCTGTTATGGCCTTCGTAACGGCCGTTGGAGGTGTGGCCGTCGTAGTATTTCTGACCTCCTTAGTTGTAACCTGTATCGAATCATTCATTGAAGACTACTCAACAACATTCGACTTTAATCGACATTTAGGTAAGCACATTTTTTTTTGACGTAATTTACTGATTAGTGATTACTTTTTAAAGTTGAAACTTTGCCATGACGTCCATGGATGACAAAAAAATAACTTCTTTCACTAGATTGTCAGGGCTCTGAAGGTTTTGTTCTAATTATTTTAATAATTAAACAGCTTGTAATGTCACACTGCTGTACAAATGCCCGACAGACATAGCGACTTTATATCATACTATTCCAATACTAATCCAAAATATTGTTATTTTCAGAGTTTAAATGCATCGCAATTTGTGTGTATGCAATGGGGCTCGTGTCGGCCATTTCCCTCACTGTTGGATGTATAGTGGTAAATATAAACTAAATGGATCAATCAACTTTTGACTATGTCGATGCCATATGGTGACGTCTACTGACTCACTCCTTAGGGCGAATTCGACCAAACGAGAATAAGCGTGCGGCTCCATTTAGGCGGAGACGAGCAGAGCGGAGAGGAGACGTGTAGGGATTGACCAATCATATTAGTTGAAATCCACATCTCGTCTCCACTCCGCTTCAATCTAAACAGTCAAACGGAGATGAGCGGAGCGGAGAGGAGACTTGTAGGAATCGACCAATCATATTAGTGGAAATCCACATCTCGTCTCCGCTCCGCTTCAGTGCAAACAGTCCAGCGGAGACGTGCGAAGCGGAGAGGAGACGTAACTGCATTTACATTGTAATCACTCCACTTAGCTCCGCTCGTCTCCGCCTCAGTGGAGCAGAGCTGTTTTAACAGCTCTGCTCCACTCAGCTCCACTCGTCTCCACCTCAGTGGAGCCGCAGCCTAAATATTATTCTTAGTATAAATCGCCAGTTAGTCGAGGGCAACTCAGTTTTACGTTTTACCAACGATAATTCTATAAATAGTGAACCTATTCGGGAATAGTTACTACACCACCGTTTCACGTGGAATAATAACAGTTATACCAAGAATATTTTAATGACTTCACATTTTCGTTCGCACTGTCAATGCTGTCAAATCAACTTAACACTATTAGCTCTTGCACTTTACGATGGCGAGTGGGCTTTACTTGTGGTCAGAAATGGGCATTAATCGATTAATTTTTTAATCAACTAATTAATCGATTAAACAATCAATCGTCCAAAATTAATCACGATTAATTTAATCGCGACTAAATTAATAGTCGGAGATTTCGATTAACGAATGATCAATCGTCATTTTAATCGACTAAATTTCACGATTAAATCTCGATTAAAAATTGGAATTCACACGTTACAAAAATTCAATATGTCCTAACTAACCCTTACTAATAAACGTTGAGTAACGGTGGTATAGCTATACAATGTTTTGTCCTTATCCGTCAAATTCAAAAGCCTTTAGCGTCGTGGAAACAATATGCACAAGTGACTTGAGCGACGCACGGCGCGCTCGCGTCTGATTGCTCCGTCAGACACGCACACTACCGCAATGTGCATGGACACGTTCAACCACTAATAAGGCCCACTCGCCATCGTGAATTGCAAGAGCTAATAGCCTAAAGGCCGCCATTTACGGAACGATCCTTCGTTACGATCGATCTGAAACGATATCGTGACGATTCATATGTCTATTGAAATTTTGATGCGATATTGCCACACACGTACAATCCATCGCTCGATTTCAGTCTGAACCGATGGATCGTAAAGAAGGATCGTTCTTATGGCGACCTTAAGACTCCGTGGAAAAACGTCCACTGTGCACTGGTTTACTCGATAGTAAAATTGTGGAAAGGATATATACCTAGTAATAGTTATTCGCCTATTTATTAGAGTTTGGTCCAATGCACTCTAAGAGAAATTCATCGAGGAAAATTTTCAACTGGGTAAAATCTTAAATGGGGAAAAATGCGATTGGATAAAATTATCAATGGGGAAAAAGGCGACTGGCAAATTTGCTACGCAGAATAATCGCGTTCAAATAAACTTACATTCTATTTGTTACTCTTAGGTTGTTACCAGACCAATCGATCGATCGCCGATCGACGGCATCGATTGACGTCGATCGAAGTCAATCGATTGGTCTGGTAGGAACTATCGATCGACGGATATCGTTCGACTAACAAATCGATCGATTGCCGGTCGACGTTGATCGACTGGTCTGATAGCTTTAATTGAAGAAGGAACTATCGATCGACGTTGACTAATCCATTCTGCCATCGATCGACGATCGATCGATTGGTCTGGTAGGAACTATCGATCGACGTCGACTAATCAATTCTACCATCGATCGATGCCGTCGATCGACGATCGATCGATTGGTCTGGTAACACCCTTATTCTCAGATTACAAGTATTAAAAGTACAATTATTTTTTCCAGGGCCTTTCAATCTTGATGTTGCCGTTCTTGATAAATATGCCGTTTGTTCTCGGCTTCTGTTTATATGACCTCTACATGAGATGCATAGAGACGGACATACTTATAAAAATTGGTGAAAATGTATACCATGTAATACACACACAACCGGCTATTATGATCAACTTAGTGATACTCAACGTTAGTAAGTATATAGTATAAATTATTGTAACTTACAAATTACAGTCCACAAAATCATCATTGTATAGCCATGGACTTTAATTGTTATGCCACTATGGAACCCTGTCGCATAAGGGTGTTACCAGACCAATCGATCGATCGATGGTAGAATTGATTTGTCGACGTCGATCGATAGTTCCTACCAGACCAATCGATCTATCGTCGATCGATGGCAGAATGGATTAGTCGATCGATAGTTCCTTCATCAATTAAAGCTATCAGACCAGTCGATCAACGTCGACCGGCAATCGATCGATTGGTTAGTCGAACGATATCCGTCAATCAACAGTTCCTACCAGACCAATCGATCGACTTCGATCGACGTCAATCGATGCCGTCAATCGGCGATCGATCGATTGGTCTGGTAACACCCTAACGTTAATCATTAATTTTGGCGTAATTTCTTTCATGTGGTTTGACGCTGTCATTATGACAGGGTTCCATAGTGGCATAACAATTGACAACATTTCAAAATAAAAAGCATTTTTGTTTTTTCGCTTTTATAATAGCTGGTTAAAAATTAGGCTACCCGTGTTTCTCGGTTTTTTTTTATTTAACCTAAATTCGTCGTTAATAATTTATTAAAGAAATAGTCATTAAAAAGACCGTATATACAAAGTTAGGAATAATGATGTCGTGATCTTAGCATGATTAAAAAAAATAAACAGACCTGAATGTCTCGTCATTTCACTTGAAACTGTCATTTTCCCGCATGAACTGTAACAACATAAATTCGTCGACTTTGGGCAGATTGCGGCTATCCGCTTTTACAAATCCGTTAGTGACTTTCATTTTAAATAGCGTACCTATATCAAAACAATGGTATTACGAGAACGTGTCGTTAGAATCAATTAAGTAATCCGTCAGACAGATAAACAATAGACATGACAGTTGTATATTTTTTCAATTGCTATGGTAACAAATGGACTAAGGGCGCTATAAGTGTATTCCTAACATTCACAATCCAACTTTTTGTACTGTTTTTCCTAAATATAAAAAAAACTACTGCATAAAAAAATACAAAAATATTTTTACTGTAATCAGTAGTGTAAAATCTACAAACGGTATTTTATTTTACTACCTTAGCACATATGAATTGTTGTCAATTAAAGTCCTTGACTGTAGGCATCACCAAGTATAGCAGAAGAATGAATGTATAATCGTAGCAGTTTGATATATACGTCAATTAGCCGTGTTATAAATTTCCCTGCGTAAAACGGCTATCTGACGTATGGAAAATGTATAACACGGCAAATATACGTATTATGTCAAACTACTACTCATTCAAATTCCTCGACACATTGATGCAACTATAAAATGTCAATTTGTTTTTTAAACCTCCGGCTAGGCTGCATGCTAAATGCAGTAAGACGGAATAAAATGGATTATCCAATAAAAGGTTTCTGAGCTGATGTTTAAATGCTTCGCCAGATGGTACATTTTTAGGGTTCCGTAGCCAAATGGCAAAAAACGGAACTCTTATGGATTCGTCCTTAACCGAACCCTTATGGTTGCGATTGCGAGTGCGTTAGACAATAAGCCCTTTGTGACTATATCGATCGATCTGACTGCATCGCTTTGTGCCTAGATCGCAATACGACCAGAGGGCCCTGCCAAGATGCATTGCGCTAACGTTTCTATTCGTTTCATTTTTAAACCAATCACGTCACTGGTAGATCACGTGACTTTTTGTATCACGTCATCTACCAGTGACGCGATTGGTTTAAAAAAGATTCTAATAGAAACGCTAGTAAGCGCAATGCATCTTGGCAGGGCCCTCAGATCGCTTTGCGACTATCTAAAAGTCCGAGTGGCAAAATGACCACTTCGTTTGCGTTACTAGGTAGGTTAGGTTCGAAAGGTAGCTTCAGATGCCAGAAGGGCAAATTGCCCAGGATGCCCGCCATGCGGGGCTCCGTCGATATTGCTAAGACCGACATAATATGAAAAAAAAACCGGTCAAGTGCGAGACGGACTCGCGCACGCAGGGTTCCGTACCATTACCTATACAACATTAGCCAAAAATGGCAAAATAACACGATAGTTGTATGGGAGCCCCCCTTAAATATTTATTTCATTCTGTTTTTAGTATTTGTTGTTATAACGGCAACAGAAATACATCATCTGTGAAAATTTCAACCGTCTAGCTATCGCGGTTCATGAGATACAGCCTGGTGACAGACAGACAGACGGACAGCGGAGTCTTAGTAATAGGGTCCCGTTTTTACCCTTTGGGTACGGAACCCTAAAAACAATGTGGTCATTAAGCGACTCAGACTGAGATGTAGTCGTGAAGTGATCTGGGGGGTTATTATGACATGGCTATGCAGTTCATTTTACGGCGAGCATAAAGGACAGAGCTATAGCAGTTGTATAGCTCTGTCCTTTTCACAAACCGTAAACAGAACTGCATAGCTATGTCATAATAGCCCCCCTGGCCGTATAAGCTACATAGTCATATCGAGGGGTGCGCTTCAATCAGGATAAAATCATTTTGTATAATTTAATTTAACTAACCACGAAAAGCATAATGAACATTTAGCATTAAAACCAATTGTATAATTTTATCTGGCATACGATCAAATAAAATAACACTGATTGTGCATAACTGTTATTTCTTGTTATTATGCATTTTAAGTCAATTTCTTCTAACTAGGTTAGGTAAGGTTAGAATGACCACCTTAGATAATAGTAATGAAAGCAGTTAGAAATATTAGTTTTTGAAATTATGCATTTTGTTTTATGCATCATGACTATTATATCGATGGTTTATTATGCAGATTGAAATTATGCAATTAGTGTTATATAAAATGATCATTAGATCGTTTGTTTTTATGCTAAACATTACACACCCCATATCGAGATGTGGACGGAAAGCTTCTATCCCCTTTACACGGTAACCACATTTTTGTCTATGCACGTTGCTCGATAGTCTCGATGCGTAGGGCATCCTCCCGGGAAATCCCGGTTCTGTAATTTCATAGTGCCTAAAGAACCGGTACTGAAGGTTACATTCCGGTTCTCCCGGTTCTTTCCATGAGCATCACAAATATCACAATTAGCAGCTGAGCGACGACGCCGGCACAAGCGGGAACATCGCACTCCACTATCCGCTTTTTGGAAGGGGTGGAGGCTGCATTTAAGCTCTAAAAGAGGGGTAATTACACAAAAGATCCCATAGGGTCGAAGTGTATCCGTAAGGACGCCACAAATAAGATAACATAACATAAGATAAGATACGTGCTTTTTGAAGAAAACATGCATGATTTTATTGCATATTTACAAAAAAAAAAACATATTTTTTTTAAATTGTTTTATTTCTTAAATATCCATGTGTGGCGCTGAATTGAGGTAAAAATAAAGAACCGGGAAAACCGGGAATCCCGGTACTGTCCCTGCATAGAACATGCAGTACCGGGCTCGGTACTGCATGCCCTAATGCGTATGCACGCAACTAAACGAGCGACGGTACGGCCCTAACTGGAACCGGCTCGGGCCATCTTGTTGAGTTTGCTTGCGGTGGCTCGCGACGAGTACACTCGACGCACGCACACATACAAGCGACACGACATTGAAGATGAACTACTATCCTATTTATCGTCGCGCTGGCCTAGTTGGTAGTGACCATGCCTACAAAGCTAGCAGTCCTGGGTTCAAATCCCGGTAAGGGCAGATATTTGTGTGATAAGCGCGAATGTTTGTTCCTGAGTCATGGATGTTTTCTATGCATTTAAGTATATATTTCTCATATTTATATCGTTATCTAGTACCCATAGTACTATCAGACCATTGGAAGCTTGACCCACCATAGAACTGTGTCACAGAGACGTTATGATTCAAGTCATAAGAAGTGTCAAACAAATTGTTTTATAATGTCACTGTGACACCGTTCTATGGTGGGTCAGGGTTCCATTGGGCTGATTGTACAAGCTTAGAGCTTAGTTTGGGACTAGGTCAATTGGCGTGTCATTTCATTTATTTATACAATGCCGGAGCTTAAGATGCGCCTTACAAAAGCTGTGCGTGTTTAAATATACAGGGTGTTCGGCAGAAGGTTGTACAAACTTCAGGGACTAACTCTGTAGGTCATACTCATCAACTTTTATTATGGGACCAACATCAAAATCCATACATTTCGGCTGTTTAGCTCTCAAAGTTTGTATGGAACAGCTGTTTTTTTTTTCATGGTTTGGGTGTTGGTTCCATGATAAAAGTTGATGAGTATGACCTACAGAGTTAGTCCCTGAAGTTTTTTACAACCTTCTGCCGAACACCCTGTATACCTTACGGTAACCTAATGATTCGCCGATAATTATTACGCAGATTGTATCGTTTTGCAGAATTTTCATTTCGTAGAAAGCTAATTTCTGCTGAAACCTAACCTAACCTAACCTAACCTAACCTAACCCACGTAACCCATGCTTAAAATTATCTGAAAACAACAAGATTTCAGCAGAAATTAGCTTTCTACGAAATGAAAATTCTGCAAAACGATACAATCTGCGTAATAATTATTGGCGAGTCGTTAGGTCACGATGACCTTACTAACATCCACTTTTTTTTACAGTTTTTATTCCGTTTGCTTTCGTGGCCGCCTTTTATTACTTTAACCAACTGGCCTGTCCAAGACGAAAAGACGATGATTTTGAGTCCAGTCCAAAAAGACCAAAAAAACTATTAGAAAAAACAAAACCCAAGCGCGACGCAAGAACGGATACTGCTTCTTCACCATTGCCTAAAAGCCCTGTAGTAAAGCCCAAAAGGAGAGTTCGCAAAAAAAGCCCTACTGTGAAATATAATTTTGAATGTCCTCCCTCGTGTATGAACAGCATGCGCAACAAAAAAAAACGGGTAATTTAATTGACATTAGCAACAATTTCGCAGTTATTTTTACGTTAAAACATATTCTGTAAAAATACAAATTTATGTTGAAACTAAACCTTAAGCGCGTGATAATGTGTGGCGTCATGACTAGACATTAGAAAACTCCAAACAAAATATTAGATATAACCCTTACCTTAAGTAATTGTCTTAGGAATGCACTGACATAATTATTACAAGTACTATCAGCCCAATGGAACCCTGACCCACCATAGAACGATGTCACAGTGACATTATAAAACAATTTGTTTGACACTTCTTACGACTTGAATCTTAACGTCACTGTGACGCAGTTCTATTGTGGGTCAAGGTTCCATTGGGCTAAAATTACACTGGACTGACTAATGATGATGATATTGAAGAAATTTGATTATCGCCGTTTTGGTGCTGCTGCATGCTGCCGAGATTAACAGCAGTGATCGTACTCGGAAATATTGTTAAAGAAGACAATAGGTTTCATTACGACTGAAATTCATGATGCCCTAGTGTTTAATTGGATTCAATCTCAAATTGACTTACTGCCGCACTCAGAGACGTCAATTTAATTTAATGCTTGATTCATGTTGCTGCTGTTACTTTCTTTGCTACAGCAATAGAATAAGACAACACGTCACTAAACAAGCATTAAATTGAATTGACGTCTCTGAGTGCGGCAGTTAGTCCCATAATGCCTAAATGTCACATTTTCTCATTCTCAAAATGCCTAAAATTCCAATTTTTTTAACTTACTCACTTACTTACTTTTTGTTTTAAATTATCCTTTTTTTTAATAAAACAAACTGGACATCTGGCTCATATTTCAAACAACGGCGGTTAAAAGGCAAAAATTAAATAAAAAACATCTAATGGGCAACATGACAATACTGTCTTCATTTCAAGCCAATAGGTACTATCGAAGAAAGTAGTACGCAGTCATGACAAATGCATGAAAGTAGGCAGTTAAAATTAAAGCATTTTGGTATTCGGTATTTGCATTTCAGGCATTTTAGCATACTTAAGAGGATTGTAAACCTAAAAAAATCCGTACAAAATGCGATAACGTTTCTCTCCCCTTTTTTTAAGATGATTTTTAGAGATTTTTAAGATTCTTAAATAATTGGGGAGTTTCAAAAAAATAGCACACCTTTGACTTTTTCTTTAGATATGGGAAAAAAATTGCACGTTGGTTGGGATCATTATTCTGAACTAGAAAAAATTGTATCCCAGTATATGGAATTGTCCGTTTTGTTACCAAGAAACGTATTGGATTTTGATAACAAAACGGAACAATTCCATACATATTTTTGGGGACATATTGGGATACAATTTTTTCTAGTTCAGAATAATGATCCCTACCAACGTGCAATTTTTTTCCCAAATCTAAAGAAAAAGTCAAAGGTGTGCAATTTTTTTGAAACTCCCCAATTATGGTCTAAGTGTGATAAAAATCTAGGCTAGAAACCTAGTTTTCATAATAAATATAACATATTCAAAAATCGTGGAAATCGGACTTGATTTGGGGGGGAGAAACGTTATCACCCGGAGGCAAATTTGTATGGATTTTTGTGACAGCTACTCGATTTAAGGTTATGCTACGAAGTTCAAGAAAAACTGGATGACGTCAAAGAAAAAGTTGAGGACCACGAAAATCACCTTGAGACCATAAGAACGAAGTGAAAATGTCGTCAGCATGTAATTCCTAAATCGTCACCTTCCTAACTCGTCCATTTTCTGATATCGTCAATACTCCATTTTGTCTACATTCCTATTTTGACCACAGCGCCAACTCGTCCACTTTATTTTATCGACCTCAGTACTCCTTGGTCAGCAGTGCCAACTCGTCCGCATTCCTATATCGACCACAGTGCTACAATAAACGATAAGATAAAGTTTATTAAACGGCTTTGAAAAAGTTTACCATGTCCTGTGTTTATTAAAATCATAGTTCAGAGTGGCGTGCATATCATAATATAATGGTGCGAATCATCAACGTCAGCGATGATGGTAAGGGAAAAAAACGAAAAACTACCAAAATTTAAAATGAATTCATACTGGCTTGTTTTTGTTTCTTTTATTGAGTTCATAAAACTTCGCTCGATAGAAAAAAAACACAAAAACACTCTATATGTTTATTTATTACAATTGCAATGCAGGTTTTTAAAGTGTAAGTTACTTCACTTACATTATATAAGATGCTTGAAACTTGAAAAAACAACTTTGCCTAACTAAATTTCTTATGAAAATAAATAATCCTTAAATTTTAAAATAATTATGGCAAGAAATCTACTTCATACACAAAAGGGTCAACAGTCAACACGCCATCTTTATATAAACAATTTTTTTTAGGAAATTTATTGCACATATTTCAGACACCGTGAGTTGCCTCCGCAACGACAATATTTTTTATCCAAGTAATTGTCTGTACTTGCCCTATTTTTTGGTAACGAGCCAAATACACTCTTCATCATTTTACAGTCAGAATGACTGGCCTCTTGCATCACCACCTTGCAAATAAATAAATAAAATGGTTTTTCACTGCCATGCAACTTTGAATTCAGTCTGCGGTGGTAGCCTTCTGCAGAATTTGTAGTCCAATGGATATCATTAGCACCAGTCAGGAAATTGTGTTTTTTTTTGTACCACTGGTCAAAAAAATATTTTTCAAAATTATTCCATTCTCTGGTATTTGGTGCTTCGTGCTTAATGGCATCCCAAGCTTCTGGCATGAAGTTTGGAGGAAGTAAAACAAAATTCGTCCCATCGTGTTACCTTTCTTCCTTCAGGTGTATCCGTATTTTTTTCTTTTTCAGCACGCTTCCACACAGCTTTATTGAAACGGTAGTACCCTGTGATCACGGCCTCTGGGAAAACTGCTCGAACTGCATTAAATTGTGCAGTTTCATAGTCACATTTAAAACTGCCAATGGAAACGCCAAGTTCATTTTTCATTAAATTAAACAAGCGTAAGTATCTTGTCTTTTGTTGGGCTTTGTTGGTCACGTTTCTCGTCCCAACAATAGTCTAAATGAAGGATGTAGAGCTGATAAAAGGGCTTTCGGGCAGATTTGAAGGTTCCGTCCCCGAAATAGGAACCATGTACTTTCGTTTCTACAATGGTCTCTGAAAGAAATGAACAAAAGACTATCATTTTATCATCACCACCATCCTCTATCACGTGAAACTTGTGAGACATTCCTTTTGTCACTTTTACCTCGCTTAAATGTCTAAGGATGAGTGTATCGACTTCTAGATTTTATTTTCGCGTTCTACTTAAAGTGCTTTTAACGGACACATACGATGGAGAAATGTCTTTCGTTTTTTCCACTATCTCTTCGTAGATTGCTTGTACAGACTTTAAATTCTGGCAAACCTCTTCTTTGGCAGTTGCAATCATTTGCCGCACCTTTAATTTTGTTTTATCTGGACGACACGCATGTAGGTTTTCACGCAAGATTTTTATTCGATCTCGATCTAAAGTTAATGAAGCTGAACATTCCCACCTATTTGTGCATCTCGACCTTGAAGAATTGACGCTCGCGAAGCAAATCGTGGCCTCTTTGAGATTTAGTAAAAAATAGGTTCGGCATATTACTATTTTACTGTTAGAAGCTAAAGTTAGAAGTTTCTGATTCAGTGACTTTGACTGAATTGACTTGTGTGTCATTGAATCATAGATAAAATAATAATGACAATGTGCACTTAATATTATCTTCTTAAGTGCTCAGTTATTTTCCGGCCAGTATGCGATCGTGCAGACTTATTTGCTGTTAAGTTGTCACTTGTGAACGAGTTTTAACATCAACAAACAAAAAACCACAAAGAAAATATAACGTTGACGACAAGCATAGCTCAGTTGGTAGTGACTCTGCCTACTGTGCCGATGGTCGCGGGTTCGATTTCCGCTTTGGGCAAACATTGTGTGATGAGTAATGAGCTCGAATGTTTGTACTCGAGTCTGAATGTTCAATATTTTTACTATATAGTTGACGAGTTGGTACTATGGTCTTAATAGGAATGTTGACGAGTTGGCACTGTGGTCTACATAGGAATGTTGACGAGTTGGCACTGTGGTCTAAATAAGAATGTTGACGAGTTGACATTGTAGACTAATTAGGGATGTTGACGAATTGGCACTGTAGTCTAATTACGAATGTAAATGAGTTGGTACAGTGGCCCACGTAAGAAAGCGGACGAGATAGGGAAGTGACGGTATAGGAATGCTGGCGAATCGGAACAGTAGACCATAATGCGAATGAGAACGACTTAAGAAGGTGACGAAATGGAACTGTCGCCGAAGTCATCCGGAGGCGTCACCGTTCTGGAACCGCTGGGAAGAGACAGGACATACAACCGCCTTCTTGAAGCTTTGGAGGCACGTTATGGTGACAGCCATTTCTAGCACTTCTTTAGAGCATAGTTAAAATATAGAACCCAGGGACGTAACTAATCATTACAACAGTGGGCTCTGGAAATAGAAAAGTTAGTCAGAAAGGCGTATCAAAGTGCATCTGGCTCAGACAGGTTAGTGGACAGCATGCTAGTACAGGCATTTATTGATGGGATCCGTGATTTACAAGTCAGAGCTGCTGGGCGACTAGGACATCATGGAAGCCTGAAGGACGCCATTGCCCACGTCTTGGAGGTAGAAGCTGTACGCCAGGACTCAAGGCCTTTTAGGGTGCGAGAAGTTTCGGCCAAGGAGACGACTGCTCCTCTCCGTGAATTTGGACCAAGGTGTTATTGGTGTAGAGACCGCGCGCACTTACAATCTAGTTGCCCAAAAACGAAATAAGACACAACGAGATGCAGGCCCAACGGAGAGGCCAGCAGGCTCTGATGCATTAAAGTGGCATCAGGGAAATGAGTAGAAGCCAGGACAAAGGGACGAGGTGATTGCATTATTGGATTGGATTGTATGAGAAAAAGTACAGGAGTGGACATTACAGGATTATTGGATGGTTGCGAAAACAATCTCACCAAGAAAAAACTCTTGAAGGCGCGTAATTTACTGCTGCGTTACAGCAATGTTTTCTCTGCGCAAGACGGTGATATTGGAAGAAATGGAGTTGTACGACATGAGATCGACACTGGTGGAACCGTGCCTATCAGACAACGTCCTCGGTAAGTGCCAATAGCTCGCGAAAAGGAAGTGGAAGACATGGTTGAAGAGATGAAGAAGAACAGAGTTATTGAGCCATATGAAGGACGTTACCATGAGGTTTTGTGTTGACTATCGCTGACTTAATGATGTAACTAAAAAGGATTGTTATCAGCTGACACAAATCGAAGACACGTAGACACTTTAAATGGAATGAAATGGTTTTCCACGTTGGATTTATGTGGATGCGGACGGATTTGAAATTGCTGGTCGTTTAATTATAAGTTTCCCATACTTTTTTCAGTATGTTTATTTTATTCAACTAAATTTGCCATTCCTGACGTTATTTCATTTTTTTATCACTAACAGGTCAACCGTAAGTCTAATATCACTGACATGGTTTTTAATTGATGAATTATTTTCTTTCCGGGCCTCTATTCTACAACTTTAACCAATATTGCTTTTGACGCGTCACCATAATGTTTTTAACTCGGCCGCCATTACTGTCAAGTAAATAAGAGCTATCAAAACGTTGACAATACGATAACAGGGCAAAAGCGATATTGTTTGTCATCGTAGGATAGAGGCGCAGTATGTATGTATATTTGTATGCCCCCTGCCACGTAAAATATTAACCTAGACTACACGTTTAATTGTTATTTAATTGGTTTATTATTATTTATATGCATAAGAATATCTACTAAGTATATGGCAGCACGATTAAAAGTAGTTTTAAGTTTGCATCATTAATACAAAATTCTCACATCGGTGATTTTTTGTACACTGGCTTAATTGAAGTGATTATCATATGACCATTGGATACCGGATGTGCAGTTTATACCGGGATGTTAATTATCTCAAATTATACTGTTTTATTTGCCACTATCAATCTAATTTCTCTCCTTTTTATAATGTCTAAATACAAGTTAATAAAGGTTTTTTTGGTTGTAGAATTATAATTTCTCACACGTCAAAACATACAGTTTTCTATTGTATAATTTAAACTCAAAAAATCCCCGATGTCAGATTTATTGAAGATTTTTATACGAGGTATTGAGCTGCCACAACTATGTTCATAATTCGGTATCTTGAGAAAAAGGCATTTTGATAGAAAGCTGTTTTGAAATCTAGACGAATTGAAATAGTTTAAAATAAAAAATGGTTAATATTTCTGTACACGATACTTAAATCATCATTCTTCTGCCCTTATCCCAACTTATTTGGGGTCGGCGCAGCATGTATTTTTTTCCACACTTCTCTATTAGTGGTCATCTCGGTAGTCACTCCCTTTCTAACCATATAATCTTTTACGCAGTCCATCTATCGTTTTTTTGGTCTTCCCTTACTCGTATAGCCATCCAAATTCATATTCAAAACTTTCCTGACTAAGTATATTGTCCTCATTCCTCCGCATCACATGCCCATACCATGACAACCAATTTCCACACAACTTTTCAGTCATCGGTGTCACTCTCAGACTTCCTCTTATATACTCATTTCTTATTCTATCAATTCGCGTAGCACAACACATCCCTCTTAGCATTCTCATTTCAGCTGCAAGAAATTGCCTTTCATTCATCCCTTTCGTGGCCCAACATTCTGATCCATACAAGACAGCAGCAGGACCATTGTTTTATAAATCTTCCCCTTAAGTTTAAGGGGAATGCGGGAGTCTCAGATTGTTCCCGTGACCTACCGCCATTTCATCCATCCAGTGTTAATTCTGTGCTTAACAGCCCGATCTACTTCGCCATCGCTTTGTGCAAGTGAGCCGAGATACCGAAAGTCGGAGCAGACCGGGAGAAGCGCGCCATCAAGCGCTATGGCCCCAGAACTGGAGAGCCCGCCAAAATCGCAAAACATATACTCGGTTTTGGTTCTGCTAATTTTCAAACCAGCATTCTCCAGCTTCCGTTGCCATTTCTCCAATCTGCTCTGAATGTCACGTCCATCTTTACAAACAAGAACAATTTCTTCGGCAAATAGCATACACCAGGGTGCCTCTTCCTGTATCTCCGACGTCAGAGCGTCCATATTCAACAGAAAGAGGTAAGGACTTAAAGCCAATCCTTGATGCAATCCTACCGCCGCACTGAACTCGTCGGTGTTGCCAGTACCCTACCGGACGTAGGTACTAGATTGACTGTACATAGCACGAATTAACTCTACATACTTTACGGGCAAATTTTTCTCTTTCAAGGCCCACCACAAGTCATTCCGAGGTTATCATACGTATTCTCCGGATCAATGAACACCATATGCAACTTCTTGTGTGCATGTTTGTATTTCTCGCACAATTGGCGGAGTGCAAATGTGGTGTCCACTGTTCCTCGACCTGGTATAACCCCAAACTGGTTTGGGGTCATCTCACTCTCCACTTTCAGTCTTTTCTGTATTATTTTCTCCTTTAGTCGCCTTTTACGACATCCGCGGGCAGAAATGGGATGGTGCTATTCTTTACGTCCGACACCACACAAACACGATACTTAAATCCAGGTAATAAAACCTAAAAAAACCTTTCCAAACGAAGTCCAACCTTTAATAGGACTAAATCTTAAATTTACTTAAATTTTAAATTGCCTTATTCTCAAAATGCCCAAAATTCCAAAATGAATTTTATTCAAAACATCTCACCCCCAAAATGCCTCAATATTGAAAAAAATCTCAAAATACCGAATATCCGATACCTACCACTGAATTTTAAAATGTCGGTTCGTTATCAGACGTCCCGTGTCACCAAGAATAACTGCTTACCATAATTTCTAATGACTAAAAAATTTAATAACTTGCTTAAAACCCTATGAAATATCCTAAAGATAACTGGTTGGCGAAATGAGCTGGACATCTGGTATTTCTCTGCTACTGTTGCTATGCCTAATAGGGTCCACATTATCATGAACATGTATACCTATGCTTACATCAACATCTGTAAAATGTGAAATGCAATAAATATATTGAGTATTGAGTATATTTCAAACAACGGCGGTTAAAAGGTTAAACCCAAAACAACTTAAAGGCAAAATGTACAGTCAGTATCAACATTTTAATTTGATTTAACCGACCAGTACTATAGAATATAGTAAAGCAGTCACGGTCATGACATGACTCATGAAAGGTTTTTCAAATTACATTTTGTTTTCTATTGTTTGAGATTTCTGGCGGTTTAGGACAAAGTTTGGTGGTTTGGTGTGACATTGTCCCCCCCTGATATTTAAAGGTGCTACGCATTTTAGTCATTAGAGACCTTGTCAGTTACGATTCAGCCAGGTAAATAATCGGTATCTTGAGAAAAAAATGTAATTTCGATATTCAGGCATTTTGATAGAAAGTTTTTTTGAAATGTAGTCATTTTGTTAATAGAGTGAAAAAAGAATGTCATTGGATGATATTTCCCAGCAGCAAGATTCATTCACCCAGGTAAAGAAGAAAAAAAAAAAACGCAATCCAACGCGTAGCGTCATGACTGTGGGAGGTGATACCCCCCCTCCCGTGACCCATCACAAAAAAAGGAAACAGGTAAATCAATTGACATTAGCAAAATATTTACATGCAATATAATTTACTTTTTTATAGCGTGCAAAAATACTCTTCCGAGGTTATGTATGAAGTAAGTCGGTTTTCTATGATTTCTTACAACTGGTTGTGCAATTGTCAGAAAATCCGGTGGTTTGTTAGAAAATTCATAATAATACAAACTTATCAACAATTCTTTACAAATTTAAATCAACAAACACATATGTAATAGTAAAAAATAATAAGCTATCTATCTGCACTATTTATGCAAAAAAAAACTGCTACTTATGCAAATGTTTTTGTATTCTTTTTGACGTGATAAGATCTTATAAATCGATGAACGCCGGCTGCATGCACGAAAAAACGTGACTCATTGTCACGTTCTGCCTCATGGTAACGTTCCGCCTGAGCCCGGCTGCACGCAATTAACTAATGAGGTGATAATGCCTTTCAATAAAAGTAAAATTCTGCATAATAATCTATACATCTATCTATACATATAATAAAGTTGTAGAAGGGAAAAAATCTGTACATTCGAGATATTTACTCAAAAATAGTATGGACCCTCAGACTGAGCAGCAGAGTCTGTTTTTCTGTTTATCTGTTTGTCTGTATAATTATGTTTTTCCTCACATCCACTGAAAACCACTAAACCAATGTTAATGCGGTTTTCACTAGAACGTTTCAATAAACAGTGACCAGGTTTATAAACCTTTATTCTTTATAACATGCAAAAAAAATTCAGCCTTAGCCTCCTGTGACTCCGTATACAATAAAATTTACATCAAGGCAATTTAATTTAAACTATTTATCAATGACAATAAAGTACCTTTTCCTCAAGTTTAAAATTGAAAATGATTGTAAATGGCATTTTAGAACAACAGAAAGTAAACTTTATTGCACGGCCTATATTTAAATTAGAGAAATAGAAAGTAACTTTTTCTAGCGTGCTAAGCCTCAGGTTAGGTTCGACAGACCACTGTTTTAGCCATAGCTTCTTTCATTCTAATTCATATCTTAGTTAATACTTTTCAGAAATTTATAAAAAAAAAACATGTATGATAAGGTGAAGTCTTGTAATTGCAACTATTTAGTTATTGCAACTAACTTAAATAACTGCTAGGATCACTGTTTTGAACAACGACAGGCGTGATATCGTTCTTTCTTACTAAGAAATACAATATCACGCCTGTCGTTGTTCAAAACAGTGATCCTAGAAGGAGTTATTTAAGTTAGTTGCAATAACCAGATAGTTGCAATTACAAGACTTCACCTTACAAGAACTAACGCATAAAAGCCTTTTACGTAACACCTGGCCGTAATGTGAGTTTTATCGCACGCTGCGCGCACGGTAAAACTCGCATTGTGGCCAGGTGAAGACGTAAAATTGTGTACTCATCACGGGCAGTAAAAAAGAAAGCCCTCTATCGCATATTTACAACCCTCGCCTACGGCTCGGGTCTCAAATACCTGCGATTTCGGGCTTTCTTTCTTTTACAGCCCTTGTTAAGTAATATACTATTTTTTTTCAGAGAAGACAAATTGAAATTAGCTCTAAAGATGTGAGTGAGAAAGGTGACAAAACAGTCTCTCCATCAAGCGATAACAATCGGAACTTGTCGCGGTGCGTGTGTATATATGAAACGATAAAATTATCTTGAAAAAGATGTGCTGTTTTAAAAACACACTCACAATGAAAAAGCGAAAAAGGGGTTACCCAGGACCCAGTTAAAAGCAAGGCGAGTAACATTATTAAATACGACATAGTTAAGACTGCGCCGAGCAAACGTCGACCGTCCAGTGGCGCCCTCATCACTATTATTGTGTTTTCTAATTAACTAAAGAATTTCCTTGCAATCGGACGATGCTTTTTTGTAGCGCAAGTAAAAACACAATTTATGAGATACGTGAAAAACTTTGATAACAATTACACTATGAGTAGTCAGCTTAACGGGAAAAGGTGGCCACTTTTTTCCGTTAAGTTGATAACTCAAAGGTCAATTGTTATTAAACTATGTGATATGTCCTATAAGTTGTGTTTTCATTTGTAGTACAAAAATGCACCGTCCGATTTCAAGAAAATACTTTATTTTATCAGAAAACATAATAATAGTGATGAGGGCGCCACTGTACATCCGGCGTACGCTCGGCGTAGTCTTAAGGGCTCTTGTATGGAGATGGGGAGCGTTAAAAGGCTACCCGCTGGAAATTCAAACAGATGCCGGTGTATGAGAGAGTTCATGTAGAAGTGTAAGCGTTCTAGTACCTAGATGTTACAAGCGACGCGCAACGCGGCGCGACGCGCCACGCGTCGCTTGTCGCGTCGCGTCTCCATAAAAGAGCCCTAAGTACGAATTACACCGACCGGGCGACGCCGCGCGTGACACAGCGTACGTGATCACATTTTTACTGCGCACTCACTGCCGAACTCAGAGACGTCAATTAAATGTAATGCTTGTTTAGTGACGTGTTGTCTTATTCTACTGCTCTAGCAAAGAAAGTGACAGCAGCTACTTTAATCAAGCATTAAATTAAACTGACGTCTCTAAGTGCGGCAGTCAGAGCGTCACTTAAATTTAACGCTTATTTAGTGACGTGTTGCCTTATTATATTGCTATAGCAAAAGAAAGCGGCTACTTTAATCATGCATTCAATTTAATTGACGTCTCTGATTGCGGCAGTTAACAAATTTTAAAAAAATACTTCCAAGTTTAACACTCCCCCTGCCAGCTTTATATAAAGCGGTTCTACTTCAGCAGGCCATAACTCCACGCCTAGGCCAAATGCACAAAATAGTTTGGGGGTAGCGGAACCCATGGCGTCCTGATAGACTGTTGACTATTTACCTGGCGTGCTGCAAGGTCAACTGGGGGTCGCTGGCGGATCCCATGGCAGGGAGAGTGCTCTTAATAATGTAAAACAGTTGCGTAGAATATTGCCAATGGCCTAGGATTTAAATTTGTTGAGATTTCAGGAAATTTTAGCTCCTGACCTGAGGGCTTATTGTCTAATGCACTCGCAATCGCAACTGGCTTCAAAGTGGAGCAATTGTTTTCATTTTGTATGCAGACAAGCCTTCGATTTTCAAAATGAAAACTATGGTGATTGCGAGTGCGTTAGACAATAAGCCCTCAGATCTCTAGCTTTCGTTTTAAGTGAGTTACAAATTTATTCTGCAAATTTTGGATACTTATACGAATTGTACGTCTAGCACATTTTGTATAACCTAACCAACAAAAAGTTGGAAAACCCCCGACATTGACATTTCAAACAATACTTCAAAAACGGCTGAACCGATTTCGATATAAAATGTCTCTGAACCACCGCTAGAAAACACACACACACACACACACACACACACACACACACACACACACACACACACACACACACTTACACGTCAAACTTATAACACCCTTCTTTTTTGCGTCGGGGGTTAAATAACACCCTTCTTTTTTGTGTCGGGGGTTAAAAATTAGAGTTGGTTGAGTCTGGACGCACTGCCGTAATTATTAAAGAAGGTAGCTAACTACAATGTTGTACTCGAAGAATTCTACACTCTATTGCTAACCTCATTAAGTTTAAAATGCTTATACTATTACGATGCAGTTAGCTATCTTTTTTGGTATTACGACAGCGCAGCCGACCGGCTGCCGCAGCATGCCGGCGGATCCGACCGGATTCCAAGCTGTGTAAATTCCATGCAAGTATAAAAAAAACTCTTCAATTTCCTTGAGCGCATGGTTTGGTTCCCCATCGGCAAATAAACCTACCCTAGGTTTTGCACGGATGGGCTTTATTTTTGTAAGACTGCATGTTTTCTTATTTTAGTCAATAATAAAAAATAAAAAAAAATAGGAGCAGAACACTGATAAGTCAAAGCTGTTTTGACCAAACAGTTTTAATTGGCTGCTGAGCAGAGCCACGTAGTTTGATTTGTTTACCTTTAGTTAAATACCTATCCGGACAAGGTATAGTGTACAGTCACCAGCAATAATATATTCACATTGGGCGCAAAAATATCTGACACGCTCTAATACATAGGTACCCCTAGTAATAAAGACGTGTCAGATATTTTTGCGCCCAATGTTGGATAATATATTATTGCTGGTGACTGTACAAGCTACAATTGCCCTTCAAAAAGCGAATTTCTACGTATAACCACCATACATACTTACCAATTTATTTTGTTTTTTCCTATTTTCCAGTTTCTTGTTAAGTATCCACTGTTGGTTAGTTTAAACAACGTCCAGAAGTAAGAAGTTCCCAGTGAACTGGTGATGTAAAATGTTCCATTATGCAACTGTTGTGTTTTATTTGTCACTTATTAACCAAGAAAAAAATATTGTTTTATTTTCTATATAAAAACTGAATTTACTGTTTTTTTTTCGAATTATCATTTGAACGAATTTTTGTTTTTCCGAAAGCTTTTTTTTGATGGATTCATCCCATATGAAATGCCATTACTTTATTACTTTACGCAAAAAAAAATCTAGAACCAAAAAATTACCTTCGGAATAATGAAAATTCGGGATTTTGATCAATTCGGCGTAGGTTTCATCAAGACTTCATTTCGTAATACCCAATTACAAAAAACCTTAATTTTGCCGACGTTTGACGGCGTTAGACGTTTTGCCTTTCAGCGGACCTAGTATGGCTGCGTCTATATCGCGCGTCAAATGTGGATAAAGCATCCGTCACTCACGTACCTACTTATTGACGTTTTTTCAGATGGTGACGGATGCCTTATACTTACAAACTTTGTCACGCGATAAACGTAACCATGTTAGGGCACCTGGGCCTCTAGCTGGCCTAGTATGGCTGCGTCTATATCGCGCGTCAAATGTGGATAAAGCATCCGTCACTCACGTACTTATTGACGTTTTTTCAGATGGTGACGGATGCCTTATACTTACAAACTTTGTCACGCGATAAACGTAACCATGTTAGGGCACCTGGGCCTCTAGCTGGCCTAGTATGGCTGCGTCTATATCGCGTGTCAAATGTGGATAAAGCATCCATCACTCTCATTCTTATTTAGAGCTCGTTCCCACTATGTCGTGTGTCGGATTCCGATTTTAATCGGGTATCGGCGCCTCTGTTCCCACTATCCGACACGAAAATCGTTGTCGGACGAGTGTGAATAGCTTCATATAAAACGTTCTGCCACTGGAAACCGATAAAAAATCGGACCGACACACTACATAGTGGGAACGAGCTCTTACGTGTCAGAAGGTGACGGATGCCTTATCGAAACTTTGTCACGCGATAAACGCAGCCATATTATAGCTGTAGTAGTAGAAACTGGGTAAAACAATATTGCTTTTTATTCTTATTTACTTGACAGTAATGGCGGCCGAGTTAAAAACAATACGATCACATGTCAAACGCAATGTTATAAAGGGGCTTCTAAACGGGCCATATTTTCACTGCAATATGTGGCCGGCAACTATTTGGTGTCCCTCTCGTACTCGTATGTTAGAGAAAGACACCAATAGTTGCCGGCCACATATTGCAGTGAAAATATGGCCCGTTTAGAAGCCCTTTTATACCCAGTAGAATGGAGGTCCAGATGTTTAAAATTTAAATCATTCTAAGATTCAGTATTCCAGCATTTTGGGAATCAGACATCATGGATCATTGATTATGAAAATTGGGGTGTCGTGTAGCGACAATTTAATAAAAAGAACAGTGAAAAAGAGTATATTTATAGAAGATAAACAAAGTATTTACAGAAGATGAACACAGTATTTACAAACGTTTTATAAAAAGTATGGTATATAAAAGGTGATGGTGAGCATGATATGAAGGGAGTGGGACGATAGTAGGTAAAACGTTGTGAAGCTGAAGGCGCCAGAGATGTCTTCAAGCAGCAGCACGTGGTACCCTCGCGGAGAAGCGTAGATACAGCAGTAGCCGAGAAGTTTGGGTACGGCACAAGGTACCTTCGTGGAGAAACGTAGGTACAGCAGTAGCAGAGAAGTTGTAACAAGGTAAATACAAAACAACAATGATTAAATATAATCTAACTCCAAAAGTTTGTAATACATGACAATGATCAGATTGATACCCATTTACTTTTTCCCCTGATAGAAATAAAACAAAATATGATGTATAAACAGTAGATTATACAACAAGAGCATAAAACGAGCCCTTTTACCATAGACGTGCATATAGCCGCCTGAGCCGAGTTTTTTTTAACTTTAATCTATATATTGTTCAAAAAAACGTTCCAAAAGTTTTTATATAAAGATTCATTGACTTTCCCTGGATTCCGAGGTTTTACAATGTTTACGCCTTAAGTCTCTCCACTACACATATAGGGAAGTTATTTATGATATGGATGTAGATAAAAATGTTTACGTAACACCTGGCCATAATGTGAGTTTTATCGCACGCTGCGCGCACGGTAAAACTCGCATTGTGGCCAGGTGAAGACGTAAAATTGTGTACTCATCACGGGCAGTAAAAAAGAAAGCCCTCTATCGCATATTTACGACCCTCGCCTACGGCTCGGGTCTCAAATACCTGCGATTTCGGGCTTTCTTTCTTTTACAGCCCTTGTTAAGTAATGTACTATTAAGACCTTGACTGTGTCTATAAGAACTTGCCTGATCCGGCGTTTATGAACATTTTGGTCCTTATGGTTGGCAACGCATTTGGGCGTTTTCCAAAAAAACCGCCCGTTTTCCAAAAAAAGGACTTCAATTAACAAACGGTAAGTTATTTGATTACGTCACAATAATTAACTATATTTCTCATTTAAAGAAATAGTGCCATCTTAGACAACACTCCTGTGTAGCAAATACAAACATTTTACTAACGAGTGAGGATTGAAACTGCTTCGGTTACTGAATTTGAGATACGGCCTACTGGCGTATGTGGGCAGTACATAAATATTTAACTAATTATCGTGACGTAATGGAAAATAGTTACCAATTGAAGTCTTTAACTACGGGCGCTTTTTTTGGAAAACGCCCATTTTATCTTGAATGAGTTTATCAGGCCACAGCTTACTCGCGTCATGTACTTACTGTTTCGTTTTCGAATTTAATCACGCTTGTTCAAATTATATATGTGAACATTGTGAATGTTAAAAACAAATTAAAACTAACTTCTATAAGATAAAGTTAGGTACCAATTACTATCGGATACAATTTAAGGCTCCTGAAGACGGAGAGGCGAGCGCGCTTGTTAGCTTGGCGGCCGTCCAGTTGTACCTGCCTATCGGGTTATGACTGCCTGGTACGTCTGTTGTGGACTTCGGCATTTTCTTTGGGAAATAAAAGTTTTTTTTTAGGGAACAATGTCACACCAATTGACCTAGTCCCAAACTAAGCTCTAGGCTTGTTCTATGGGTACGAGACAACGATATAAATGCTTATATAGAGAAATATACACTTAAATATATAGCGCTTCGTCATGGTGGCGTCAAGGCGTGATTTAATGTATGTATGTATGTATGTAGAAAAAGTTAAAGGGGCTTCTAAACGGGCCATATTTTCATTGCAATATGTGGCCGGCAACTATTGGTGTCTTTCTCTAACATACGAGTAAGAGAGGGACACCGATAGTTGCCTGCCACATATTGCAGTAAAAATATGGCCCATTTAGAAGCCCCTTAACTTTTGTGCCCCATTGCAGACCGATTTAATTTAAAAATAGGACATTGGGTTACAGGTTAAAGAAATCACATAGCGTAGGTGAAACTGCAAAACCGCGTAACCAACAAATTTATTACAGAGCAAAATAAACCTTAACGTATTAGAATAAAGGTGCATTTTGCTCCTGATTAAAAATGTTACGCGGTTTTGCAGTTTCACCGACGATAGCCAGCATGTGACCACACTTTGCTTTTATCTTTTAGCTGACCTCTATAGAATTTTCTTCTACAATATTTACCTAAAGTTTTTTTTTTATTACTATTATTATAAAGGTTACAGAGAGTCTAAAAAAGGAATTAAAGAAAATACATTTATTCACAAGAATGCACAAATGGTCCTAAAATCAAATTAAATTACACAACCGTTTTTTAATTTTAACAGAAACGTCTGTACGTAATTCAAATTATATTAAAGCGAAAATTCGTCGGTCTTAGGCAGGATTCGAACCTACATCTCCTCTGGCAATCCGGGCCAATGCAGGCGCATTACCAATTATGCCACCAAGACCCTGCTTAAGATCCACGAAATTAGTGATCGCTTACTTTTTCATACTCGGAGGGTATGCTGACGCCATCTATCGTTGTTTTCGAAAAAAATTCGCTTTAATTAATATAAATTACACAAAGTTGGACAGTTGTTGTGAAGGGAACTCAACAGCTGGTCCAGTTGGGACCGCTCGGTTACAGCACGGAAGGTTACACAAATAATTAAATTATTGAAAATAAGTATATTATGTAAAAATAAAAACATAAACCAATAACCACGAAAAGAACACATAAAAAAAGATTTAAGCAAAACAAAAGAAAACAGATTAAAAACACTTAACGTCTGTATAAACATTTACAATATACAGCGCCCAGAAGGCAAGGAACGGCAGAGCCAATCTGGAAAAAAAACTGTGCCTCACACTTGACCATTTTAGTTTATTCTATTTTTTTTTAGGTTTTGTACATAAATACCAAATTTGACGCTTCTATGTTTTACTAGTTTAAACTCGTTCAACAATATAAAACCAGTGTTAATTAATCTCTAACTTTGAACAATGTCTACTAGTCCTGGGATCAGATTATAGCGGTTAATGACTCTAGGGCCCGAAAACCACGCAGAGCCTGACTGACTCCACTGCCGTAATAGAGAATGTCAACCAGTTTTGATTTTTGGCTTATCGTATTCTTCATTAAAAACAAAAAAATTGTGTAAAAAAATCATTTCGATACGTCAAATAGTTTCCGAGATATTGAATTTTAAACTTCGTATGCGGCGCTCGAAACCCGGCGGCTAGCGCTCACGGATGATGACGTCATCGTTTAGTTGCGGTACGCGCCCTTATATGAATGAGTGAGTTTACAGGGCTTCTATCTTTTTAACCGTAATAAATAGACAGTTGAAATTTTCACAGAATACGTCTTATTATAAACTCAATCGTTTAAAATTTTAAAATGAACAATAAATCAAATCCCAAGAGGGGTCCCCGTACAAGAAACATGAAAAAAATCCATTTTTTTTTGCTTTTTTATATGGATTGTATTCCAATAATGGCTTCTTATTTTGAAGCGATTTTAAGCTTAAATTGTAGTCCAATTTTCATACTTTACGACTAAATAGAAATCTTAAGTAAAAGTGCTACAAATAGGTGACAAAACTGATTTTATCAACACGATGTTTTAAGCGGTCACCCATCCTGTTTTAGACTACGCTCGTAGTTGCTTAACTTTGGAAGTCGTAATATTTTTACGAATTCGTTTTGATGTTTCTATGATAGTTATGGTTATCTATTGCTTTGTTTTACATACAGTTTAACTAAAGTAACTGTCTGTTGCTGACCGGCTTTTCTGTTTGTAATGTTTGTCGAATAAGTTGGTTAAATAAAATTAGAATAATAATCAAGCACTTTTAATTTTGGGTTCACCGTATTCTACACAAAAATACCAAAACATTAATGCAAAAAGTATGTTGACAGCTGAAGTGAAACTTCCCAGAAATTAAAAACCAAGCGCGAGACGCGAGGCGCGGGACGCGGCGGGCGGCAGAGCGCGGTAGGTATTATTCAACAATATTACGATTCACATTCACGCAGTTCGCTACGCGGTCTCGTACAGTCAAGGTCACCAATATGTATACACCACAAAGTCTCAAAAATATGTACACAGACCTTATTACTATGGTAATAAGGTCTATGTGTACATATTTAGCAACTTTGTGTGGATATTTATTTTTAACCTTGACTGTACAAGTCGTACAGCGTGCCCGTAACAGGACAGCTTAAATATCGTGTAAGATTTTGTTGTTTGTTGTTTTAATACAGATTACCGTTTGGTCGTAAACTATAGGTAATAAACTATAGGTAAGTATGGAGTTTAGATTATTGCGTGACACCGAAATAAATAGCTAATACAAATACAACCCGTACTTCGGCTTCCAAAGTTAAGCAACTACTTACAAGCGTATTCTAAAACAGGATGGGTGGCCGCTTAAAACATCGTGTTGATAAAATCAGTTTTGTCACATATTTTTAGCAGTTTTACTTGAGATTGTTATTTAGTCGTAAACTATGAAAGTTCGACTGCAATTTAAGCTTAAAACAGCATCAAAATAATAAGCCATTATAAAAATATAATCCGTATAAAAATGCTAAAAAAAATGGTTATTTGTCATGTTTCTTGTATGGGGACCCCTCTTGGGATTTGACTTATTGATAATTTTGTAATTTTAAACAATAGAGTTTATAATAACACGTAAACTGTGAAAATTTCAACTGGTTACTTATTACGGTTCAAAAAATATAGCCCTGTAAACTTACTCAATCATACAAGGGCGCGTACCGCAACGGAACCATGACGTCACTCCAGTAAGATGGCGCCCGCTCCCTTTAATATTATTGACCCAAATTTCAAACGTTTGTAGAATCAAAACTACTCGGTCTATTTGAATAAAATAAAAAGTAGTATGTTTGTTTATTTATAAACATTACTGTTACAAAGTTTCAAGCGATTTGGCGTACCTACTGACATTCTTCATTACATATCAGTGCTGCCAACAAAAATGCAGCACCTACACGGGGATGGCATTATGCATTATGGTTCAAACACCAAGCATAGTTATTTTGAAATTATAAAAAACCGGACAAAAGCATCTCGGACACTGTTTAGACGACTTTACAGACATTCAATTGTTTAACATATGTGTGAAAAATTTACCACGATAATTTACTTAATTTATTAAAATCATGTGGTTTTTTTTTATTGGTTTCGACGGAAAAACGGCAGACGGCCCGCCTGATGGGAAGTGATCACCGCCGGCTGTGGACAATTGCAAGGCCGGAGGCGTCACCAATGCGTTGCCGGTCTCGAAGAAATTTTAAAATACCCTTTGTTTAAAAGCCCCATAGTCTTAGAAGGAAGCTCATTCTAAATTCCTTTCAAACAAATTTAATTCCTCACGTAATCAACATAATAATAATTCAGACACACAAAATACCTTCTGATAAAACAGTTTTGCTTAAATAAAAATAATATTTCCAATTAAATAAAAGCTTGTAAAAAAACGATCAAACCAAATTACAGACCGCGTATGAACGCGTCGCAATTTTTAAAATGGATTATATTTATTCAGGCAAATGAATTTCGCTCGAGACGCGTTTCTTTTCGGTGGAACATATTATTTTTAAAACAATGTCTCGCAGCCTGGCGCCCTTCTAGTAGCTTTCGCGCCCTGTACTCTATATATTTTTTTACAATTGAAATAAAGCGATGTTTTACGAGGTGAATAAAGTTAAAATAAAAGTTGAATTGAAGACTTATAAGTAAGAAGTTTTTACGAGATGCGTGAGAAACAAGATGAAATACAAAGGTATTATTTAACCATTATGCATTTTGCACTTAGTTTTCTGAGCACATACATATAATGTAATCCACCATTTTCTAAGATCGCATTTGGTTCCTAGCACGAAAATCCGGCCGTTCCAGTACCACTGACTGTTGGTGCGCATATTGGTTTTTCAACATTAAGAATAATAGCTTAAATATCAGTTAGGAGCCCAGAAACAGTTTATTACTACTAACTATTTTTATACAAAAATTTAACCAACAGTTCAAAGCTTCCAAAAGTTTTGAGATAATTTTCTTTTTTTCAGTATTGTAATGAAGTAGCATTGGACATTCAGTTGTTGTTCAAAACATTCCCAATCATTTTTACATGTAATTTTTAGCGTAACAGGCAGGGATATCCGAACGACAAACAACTTGCAGATTATTAGTGCTAGTCGTGCGTATTATATAAAAATTACCGTTACCGTGTTCATTATTTAAAGTTTTTGAGAAATAACAAAAAATCTATGAAAACCTGTATTAAAATTTAGTCTAGTCAAAATGGACCTTATTGCATAGAAAATAAAATTCATAAAAAAATAAGTATTTTCTTTCGCGGTTACCAATCATATTATCTTAAATACGGAACTCGGAACGGACTCGCACTTGACCGGTTTTTTTATTACATAGGTACTTTTAATATCAGTAATAATAAGATTATTTTTAATTAAATTTTTAAACTTAATGTCTTAGGTAATGTTCGTAAGATTAATCAAAACCAAACTTGGTTCACTCGTACATAACGCCGTCCCAACCAGGTAATTAAAATATCACGCCCAAAGAAAACCCTAACACTGCGGGACTTAATTATTACATATTCCTCTAATTTGATTATGGCAGCGTAAGACTCCAATAAGCGAACTGGAAGAAAATAATTAACTTTTGCCGGGTTAACCTAGAATTGCGCTGTTGGCGCTTTCGTGCATGATATTTTCGCGTAAGGGATTTAGTTAAATTAAGCAACTGTATGTTTTTATATTAAATAAAACTAAGCTACTCGAATATTAAAGATGTAAATAATAATCACCACTATAAAAAGAACACCCCCTCTAGCAGGTCCGCTCGCGGCATGGTGCCTATGACACTGGTTGCATGACCTCTCTGGATAGCTAGCCCAATCCTCATTTTAATTTAAATACGTTACTTTTAATTTTTAATTGTATTATTGTTGAATTCTGTAAACATAGCAACTGTAGAATATTTAGTTGTATATTCACTTTAAAAATAAATACTTAAATTAAAATTATATCAATATTTAAGGGAGGCTCTCATTCAAGAAACGTGTTTTTTGCCGTTTTATGCTAATGTTGTATAGAATTCTGATAATGGTACGAAACCCTTCGTGGGCGAGTCCAACTTGCACTTGGCCGGTTTTTTGTGTGCTTGTAGTAACGGCGTTGGAACCTTACACTAACTATACTTCGACATGCTCTTGCCCGTTTTTAGGGTTCCGTACCTCAAAAGGCAAAAAACGGAACCCTTATAGGATCACTTTGGTTGTCCGTCCGTCTGTCTGTCAAGTCCCTTTATCTCAGGAACGCGTGGAGGTATCGAGTTGAAATTAAAGCCACATACTTACTCAGGTCTACAGTCCCTAGAAGATATGAAAAAATCAAACTTCTAAGTTAACGTAAAAAAAATACAGCCGTTTATGCCGCAAAAAACGTATATTTCGACATTTTCGAGGGAATAAAAATTTATAAGGTATTTTCCGTTGACCTAGAACTACGAATTTTGGCAAGTAGGTAATACCATCTGAAAACTATACATTTTTAATTAGGTCACAAAAATCCGGGTCTTTATACAAGGAACGGCGGTCCAAATTTTGAATTGAATTAACCGTGTAGTGCGGAACCCTCGGTGGGCGAATCCTACTCGCACTTGTCCAGTTTTATTTATTTATTATAATTACCAGAAGCTTCAAAAACGATGAAATTGAAAACGCTCCAAGGCTCCCCAAATTGGTTATATTCGTAACAACACAGAATAAATTAGAAACCTATGCATATTAATTATTCGAACGCCTCCTTAATCAACCTCGATAACTTCATGCCTCGGGAAAATTATTGTCATGACCCATTTCGGGATGGGAAGTGTCAATTTCTGTTGGGAATTTAGACCATTGTATTTTGGAATGTTCTGCGTAGATTTTCTAGCAACTCTCAGTAGAAAATAGACAAAATAAAATAAAAAAACAATAAATTGGCCACATGCGGGCTCTAGCGCTGGTTACACGTCGGTAATATAGAGTGAATCTACTAGCGCTTCGGACAAGACCATCATTGCAGAGAAGAAACGCTGCAAGAAACTCCAGCAGAAGGTCATTTCTTCAATCATAAAACACAATAATACTTAAAAGTAAGGTACATTACAAGGTAAAGTATTTGACATGGTTTAAAACAAAGATGCTCCCGCTGTCTGTGCGCTCTAAGATCTAAATCTTTTGAACTATGCAACGGATTTTAATGCTGTTTTCAGCAATAAATAGAGCTATTCAAAAGGAAGGTTTTTATATGTAATAAATGCTTATTGTACGAGTATTGCAGAAAACTCGAATAAACCGAAGCGAAGCGAGTGTGGGTCGCTAGTAAATAATAATTACTAAAACCAGCGCCAAACATACAAATGTAAGGTCAATAAAATGAACGAAAACATTATTTAGGACAACATATTGATAATTCATAGTTACCACAAACAGCAATAAAAACACTTTTCCCTATAAGGTAGTTACCGTCTAGGTAGACGGTGACCCATCATTTTATAGAATAGAATAGAATAGAATAGATTTATTGCATAACTGTTTATATAGATGTTAAATATTCAACAGTAACCCGGGCATGCAACATTAAAATTAAACTTAAAAACCGGTCAAAGGCGAGTCGGACTCGCGCACGATCATCTATAAAAAAACACGTTTGTTGTATGGGAGTCCCCCTTAAATATTTATTTTATTCTGTTTCTAGTATTAATTGTTATAGCGGCAACAGAAATACATCTTCTGTGAAAATTTCAAATGTCTAGCTATCACGGTTCATGAGATACAGCCTGGTGACAGACAGACAGACAGACCTTTGGGTACGGAACCCTACAAAACAGGAGTTTGATCAGTTTGGAATCATTACTCTTCGGAACTAGTGTAGGTACCCACTACAGATGTTCCATAGGAGACGCAGTTTAGTTTAGCGGGTCAGCAGCGACAGCTCTTCTCGCCATAAATAAAAAGAAGAAAGGCAAGATTGAATGTGGCATTCACGTTCACAAGTTGTCCTCACTATTTATGAAGTGATAACTTCTTTACGGAGGGGAGTGTGGCTCATAATTTCCGAAAATCAAATTTTATTCGTTGCAGAATTTCTATTCCCATTTTTCCTGATCTTAATTTTTCACTGGCTGGTTTCTCCCTGACGCATTTTTTCCATTCCAGGTTTTTTTTTTAATTTGATAGTGTCGACGGAGCTCCGCTACCGCGGAGCTCCTATTTCTGTGCGGTTTGGCCCTTCGGGCCTGCTGCAAAACTAACATAACCTAAACCTACCTTCCTCTTTCGACCAAATTATAAGTGGAAAAAATTGTAATTGGGAGAAATTCGGATAGAAAAATATGCAATTGTGAAAAAATAAGATAGGGAAAAAATGGGAATGGAAATTCTACAACCAATAAAATTTGATTTTCGGAAATTATGGGCAACACTCCTATCACCATTTTTGAAAGTGATTAGTTTAAGTTATCACTTATGTCGGGCGTCCCGAGACGCACAGTTTTTTTTATTTTAGGTACTAAAAGGGCTTCTAATCCCGAACGTAAGTAATAAAGCAACAAATAAACCATGCTCGAAGCTGTCAACAAAATAATAAAAACCAAACGCCTCCTGAATAAGCAAGCAAACATCTTACGGCCTCGTTTACGTAATAAAAAACATTGTACCCAACTACGTTATAAAAACGTTAACTTTTAACGTTAATTTCGTTAACGATTCGTTTTTAACGTTACAACTCCAGCGAAGCTCGAAATGGCGGCAAATCGACTAGTATTTTGCGGTTGTGAAACCTTTTAATTGTCAAAACGTCATTGGATTGTAATCCTTTATTGTTAAGCTTTAGAGTTCATACCCAAATTAGTTGGTATGTAAAGAGATGCAAATAAAAGTTTGTGTTAGTTTTATGAAAGCAACACTGTTTACACGCTAACGTTGAATAGTTTGAGTCATTAATTAGACTGTATTTGATAACTGGAAAGTTCTATTCAAGATGGCGGCACAACGGCTTCTTTTAAACCCTGATTAAATAAGTTTATGTCGAAAATTTCATTTTTGGGACAAGCTTTTGTTGCAGACTGTATTTTTTTCTTTTTCAAAATCCTTATCTGCTTGTTAAGACCGAACTAATGAGTCCCAACACGGTGGGTCTACGTCAAGTATAGCGGAGATCCTGTCGCCACCTTCCAGCTCCATCATCAGATCAGCTTTTAGATAGGTACCCAAATCATCGGGTTTACATATGTGGCCCAAATTTCAGCTCATTCCATTGACGGGAAGTGAGTAAAATTTAACTTGCAAGATTTGATCCTAACATACATATAATACACATACATACATACATTGTAAGTTAAATAAAAGTTTGTAAAAAGGGGGGGTGTTTTGTGTTTAACGTGTGTATTTTTGTGACTGTGTATCTGGTCGCATTTGCTACCTAGTCCTAACGAGATATGCACCTAAAGCTTCTATACCCTTAAAACAGCCCTCCTTTTTTCGTCGGGGGTTAATGTAACTTTATGGTAATGGTTTAATTTTTAATTTGTATTTGATCTCCTTGTGTACTTCAAACTTAGTTAATTGTTGACATTGTTGTGATATTGCTTATTAAAAATATTGCTCTTTTCGCTTAAAGTCATGCTTGAACTGCTGTACAGTCGCCATCAGATATATTGGAGCGGCCGAGGTACTCAAATATTTCTGAGCAGCAATAAATTTCAATAAATTCTTTACGGTAAATAAGGTCAATAACATCTGAACATCCAATTCGCCACAAATATATGAGCAGTGGTTTTTCAATTAAATCTGAACACACAACGAGACAATAATATCTGAAAGCACAACTCGTCAAAGTTATCTGCACAGACAGGGTGATCATAGATATCTGAACATTTAAGGAAAATATACCTTAAAGCAATAGGCATATAGTTTTAAATTCTTTAACGTACTACGCTGGAATACATATGACAAGACGATAACAATTGCTAGATAGTTGTCAACTTCGACGGAATCAAAATAGTACGAGTATTATATAGTATTAGTTTGAAGTATGAAACTCTTCGAAAGAGTTTGCACGTGTGTAATGAAGTGTTTAACTGACTGACATATCAACGCACAGCCGAAACTACTGTACTATCAGCCCAATGGAACCCTGACCCACCATAGATTTTTGACGTGTAAAAGTGCCCGTGCGGCCTACTTACTGAATAAACATCTTTTATCTTTTTTTTTTTTATCATAGAACGGTGTCACAGTTACATTATAAAACAATTTGTTTGACACTTCTTATGACTTGAATCATAACGTCTCTGTGACACAGTTCTATGGTGGGTCAAGGTTCCAATGGTCTGATAGTACCTAGAAACTTGAAATTTGGTACAGGGGTTCCTTTCATGATGTTAGTGAGCACTAAGAAAGGATTTTCCGAAAATCGACCCCCAACGGGAAGAAATGGGGGGCAGTAGCGGGAAACTAATTCTACGCGTACGAAGTCGCGGGCGTCCTCTAGTATTACATATTTACATTTGATAAAGACACGCAATGAATTATATGCAATGACAGTTATGTTACCGTTTTTGTGAATTGCCAAATATTTTATTCAAATGTGTCTCTGAAGACACAAGACCGTGAAGTTGCTTTTCGCAGATTTATATTTTGTATACTTACGTACTTATTTTGTAAAAGGAAAATTCATTACATCTGTACGATTACCTTTAAACTGTATGCCTATTGCTTTAAGGTATATTTTCCTTAAATGTTCAGATATTTATGATCACCCTGTCTGTGCAGATAACTTTGACGAGTTGTGCTTTCAGATATTATTGTCTCGTTGTGTGTTCAGATTTAATTGAAAAACCACTGCTCATATATTTGTGGCGAATTGGATGTTCAGATGTTATTGACCTTATTTACCGTAAAGAATTTATTGAAATTTATTGCTGCTCAGAAATATTTGAGTACCTCGGCCGCTCCAATATATCTGATGGCGACTGTACTAATCTCTGAAAGACGTTAAAGCGACGTACTTCAGTGTACAGTCACCAGCAATAATATATTAACCAACATTAGTACTTTATTACTAGATGTACTATAAAAGCGTGTCAGATATTTTTGCGCCCCATATTAGATATAATATTATTGCCGGTGACTGTACCTAAGACCGATTTTAACATATGAAGTGTGTCGTTAGATTCATCTTGATTATGGAAGTCACATTTTAATTAAAGTATTTAGAGGGCGGTTCATATTTCAACATAACTATATTAACCCGAGTGGTTGCCGGGTTAGAACCCGAGTGGTTGCCGGGTTAGAACCCGAATGGTCCTTAGAATAGTGCTACTCCATTTCTTGCCGTGGATATCGTATGAGGCAACTAAAGGAGTATTATTAGGCGATGGACTTGCAACCTGTTACTAATTACGCTGGTAAACATCTTAGCCTGATTGTGCAAAATGTGATTGCGGAATTATTAACAAGTTTTTAACTCTGTAATTCTTTAGCTTTGCTTATTCTGGGAACGAAAACATGAGTTTATGTAATATTATACAAAAGACGACAATTTCAAAAAAATGTATTCTGGTTTTTAAAGATTGCTTAAAGTGACTTTTCTAGCGTCAAGAGCCTATTATTATTAACTTACTCGTACTTAGCATTATCTAATGACAATGATAATTTACTAGGTAATAATAATGATCTTTTATTGTCATTATTAATGATATCATTAACGACTCTACTTAACGTAGCTCAATATTTCATTGTATATCCGAGCAGTTGCGTTTCCTGCGCGTTGCGAATACGTCGCATACTTACCATTAGTTCGCGTTAAGTGCGTTGCTTAAGTACTTGATGGTTAACGTCTTTGGTTGACGTTATCTAGTCGAATCGTCGACGTTACGTGTTTAGTTAGTTGGCGTCACATAGTCGAATAAATATGGCCTAAAGTGAACGCAGTGTGAAGTGTATAATGAACAACGACCTGTAACAGTGTGTGCGATTTTCTCATAAAGATATTAAACATATACTACCTACTTACCCTTTAAAAAGTTAACACTGAACGGGCTAACCAAAGAGAACGCAACCGCTACGTTTAACGAAAACGTCATTTTGAAATTGTCACAACAACATAAATCATTTATATTTCCAACAAATATTCAATTTTAATTACAAAATACAAATGCTGCGCAATCTTTAATGGATGACCAGGAGACCAAAAACGCGACCGATGAAGAGGATAAAGAAAAACAAGAAAAAGAGCTGGCTGTAGCTCAAGAGACAAAACCTACAGCTCAAGACGATGCAGGCCCTTCGCAGGTCATGCCGCATTTACCAGGGTCTATCCCGCTTAAGACCAATCTCCTCAAGCCAGGTCTCTCCAGATCTGAACATAGTATACGGCAGATAATAACCAGAAAAGATGTCGCTAACGCTCTCAATTTAACATCCATCAGCTTTGGAAAACAAGCCCAAGCAATCAAGGGTCTAAATCTAAACGACCTAAAATTACCAATCCTGCCAAAAGACATAGTAGACAAAGAAGATTCAACTACGTTTATTGATTTGAAAAAATTCATGGCTTCCTGCTTTAAAGTCAATAAAGATTTACCTCCACCTGCAGCTGAAGTTCAAAATGTTGATGCTGCTATTACTAATCAAATTATACAAAATGCTAATACCAGTTGTGTGACCAGTGCTCAGACGGAGAACATAGAAACCGTTACCAAACCTACTGAAGTGGTAGTTTTTCCAGCAGTTGAACCGAAGATATCCAAAATAGTTTATGAAAACAAAAAGAAAAATTCGGGTAGCTTGTCTGAGAAGTCTGAATTTGCTATTGCTGGCAGAGATTCACTGTCCAGTATTGGATCAAACGTTTGCAGAATTTGCATGACCAAAGGGAGAGAAAGGTAAGTTTCTCGTAACTTGTAAAGTTTTTTCGATTGTCACGCTAACATTGAAATTAAATTGAGTTGTTGGGAATTTACTTACAAAACATGACACTCTTTTTAAAATTGCGCCGAGCATACGCCCGATGTATGTATGTAAATACCACAGAACAGAAAAAACAGTAGAAGTTTCAAGTGGGCGTGTAACGTGTGGCACGGTTATGCGGAATTCCGCATAACCTACCATACTTTTGCTGTGATCGCTTATTTCGATATTTCAATATTTCGATATTTTTCGATAGGAAATAAATCCAGAAACATGCCTTATTGTGAAATTTTGGAATGTAAAATCGATAGCCGCACCAAAAACATTTTCAATGGTGGCGTGTTGTTTTTATGATAGTTTGAGTATGGGCGACAAAGGGTCTGATACTAAGCGAAGCTCATGCCACTTCCACTGTTTTTTCTATTCCGTGGTATGTACAGTGCCACCCACATTACTATAATTGTGTTTTTTAAATACCGTAATACGCTCCAAAACAAAATAAATAGCTGAAACAAATAACTTTTTGGTTGGTGGTCAAAATTGAAAAGTCATATTTGTAGGCAATTGTATGGGAAAAACGCAAGCGTCCGTAATTATATGACCTATAGAGATACCTAACTAAAGGACGCCCGCGACTTCGTACGCATATAATTATTTTCCGGCTACTCCCTCTATTTCTTCTCGTTGGAGGTAAATTTTTGGAAAATCCTTGCTCATTTCATTAGTAACCTACGTGCGAAATTTGGAATCTCTAGACCCAGCGGTTTCGGCTGTGCGTTGATTCAATATTTCACATTCAGTCATTTATATAAATACATTTTTATCGCTGGACCAATTACTGATTGGACATTTTTATGGCTGGACCAATTACTGATTGGACATATTTATGGCTGGACCAATTACTGATTGGACATATTTATGGCTGGACCAATTACTGACTGGACATTTTTGAAGACTTGGACATATTTCGTTTTGGACAATAGTCGTGCGAAGGATAATTATGTATAATATATATAATAGAGTCCCTGTTTGTATAAATAATGTTTTAGCGCCTATGTACCTATATAAACACTTTGTTTTCTAGGTTGATATCGCCTTGTAATTGCAAGGGCTCTCTAGCCAATGTGCATCTGTCTTGCTTGGAGCGGTGGTTAAACCAAGTGGGGAGGAACCACTGCGAGCTGTGTGGATTCAGGTATTACTTTATCATATTATTGTTATAAAATGACGCGGTTATGCTACGAAGCTATGATTCCAGGGTATGATTCCCAGTATGGAAAAATATTTTAGGCATTTATTTCTCCTAAAATGAGTATTTATGTCGTGGTCTTGTACTCATAGAACAAACCTAGAGCTTAGTTTTGGACTTGCTCAATTGGTGTGGGAATTGTGGGATTGTCCCCTATTATGGTGCACCGCTACTACAAGCTCTGCTTTGCCTAAAGGTTAACTGGTAGAGAATGCCTTACGGCATTAAGTTCACCTTATGTATATTAAGATTATTCTTTTGTGCAATAAAGATTATATCAGAGACAATAAGCAAATGGCCTATATTAAGAAACCTGTATTTGTGGTTGTATTTTAATGTTCACATTGAAGTATTGCATGTTATTAAAGTATCGATGTGGTTGCATCTTAATGTTCACATTAAAGTATCGGTGACCGATATTGAAAGAAGAGTTACGAGAGGTATGGCGAGCGACAGTTATTGTAAATTCAAATAGGTAGGTAGGTGTAGGTAGGTGTATTTAAACTAATGAATAATTCCTATTATTATAATGTAATTTTAATTGTAAATTGTAAGTTGATATTATTATATGTATATATGCACCTACATCTAATTAATCTATAAATTAATGTAACCTTTGACGTGTAATTTTATCGAAAAATATGAATAAATGAGTATGAGTATAAATGAATTACCGAGAGCGTGGAATTGCATATGTAATGGTGGTACCGTTCGCATGAAAAGGAAAACCATTTAAGTTTTCTTCTTAATTTAATGAGATTACGGTGAATATCATTTTTTTATTACTTCGAGTTCAAAATATTTATGACAGTTAAAATTATTTGTTTGACTCTCAATCGGACCAAAATTACTGTTACTTTCTGCCATCATTTTTGCAAACTATGTAACTTAAGGGGCTTCTAAACGGGCCATATTTTCACTGCAATATGTGGCCGGCAACTATTGGTTTCTTTCTCTCACATACGAGTAAGAGAGGGACACCAATAGTTGCCGGCCACATATTGCAGTGAAAATATGGCCCGTTTAGAAGCCGCTTAACAGTCGCACGTGCCCAGTCAAAATAATTCTGAAAATTGCGAGTTTCCAATAAAATAGATTTAAAGTTGTGGGTAATTATATAGCTCTGCCTACCCCACTCTGGGGGTACAGGCGTGAAGGTATGTATGTATGTACAATAAAATAAGACGTATATTTTAGTGCATTGTAAAAAGTATTTAGAATTTGACACTGACATTATTTTTGTACTTACTTATTTAATATACATATAACAAAACTCTTGCATGCTGATGGTATAAGAAGTGAGGAAATTTAAATATAGAATGCCTGTAAAGACATGTTACCACTATATATGCAATTCCACGCTCTCGGTAATTCATCTATAACCAGTAATGGACAAGGCACCAATAATGGACACTTAATTCATATTTTACAGAAGATAAGGATTATTCATTTGTTTTGCAACAATCAATTTAGGACCGTATGAAATTTGAATTAAGAGTGCTGTCCATTACTGGTGCCTGTCAGCTAAAAGTGTCCATCATTGGTGCTGTCACCCTACCGATCCCCTAAAGTAATATGTTACCCATGCATCACGTTAAACGGAGGAATCTACGCTGCCAAAATTGCAATTTAACCCATCAGTGCACTACCCGATTAAAGTTAGAAGCCCTTAAAATATGCGAACATGCAAATTTCTAAAACGAGACACCTGCGATTCCTTTTATGCTTATATTAAAGCTCAGTCGTATAGACGTCTTTATGTACACAAGGCTTAAATTGGTGAGCTATAGAACCATTTAGCACTATAATATGACAGTGTTTTGTTTTGGTTTAATTTTGTTAGCGTGATTTGTTATGTGAGGGGTTGTTGTATGTATTTCTAAGTTTAGTATTATGCTACATAGAATTGCATGTTTATTGCAATCGTTTTCATTTTGACAGTCCGAAGGTAAGTCTACTTTCAAAATGAAAATATTTTTCCACTTTGAAGTAGACATGTGCGCCGCGCCGATTTGCCGCCGATTTTACGCCGACGTAATACGTTTCGACGCCGGCGTAGAAAAAATGACAGCGGCGGCGTAAAATCGGCGATGAAAGTAATTAGCGAGCAAAATTAACCGTTATTCCGTGCGTTTAATTTTGCTCTTTGATCAGAACCGAATAATATCGATTCTGTTCGAGTGGAATCGAAATTAATGCTCTATTTGAAATTTATGCCGTTTCTGACGAGCTGGTTATAAAAAAACAGGTTTCCGAGCCCTGCATCGAAGTCGTTTATTGCTATTTATTCACTCGGAAGCTTTCAATTTTCCGGGATAGAAAGTATCCATTTTCATTCCCCGAAACTCTTTCTGTAGCTAATTCAACATAGATCGGTTGAAGCGTTAAACAGTGAGGGTAAACAAACAAACAAACAAACATTTTCACGTTTATAATAATTAGGAATAATGGTTTGTAGTACTGTTAGGCGACAAGCTTGCAACCTGTCACTAATACGCTGGGTACAGAATTATCAACAGTTTTTTAGAGTTGTAGGTAATTCTCTAGCTCTGCCTACTCTGGAACGAAGGCGTGAGTTTATGTATGTATTTATGTAATAATTACGACGGGAACTTAGTAAATTAAAACCGGCCAAGTGCGAGTCGGACTCGCGCACGTAGGGTTCCGTACCACTATACATCTAAATAAATGTTTTTCTTTATTCTTTATTATCTAGGAGTTGATTGAATGAAAGGTAAAATGCGGTTTAGGATTTATAACGTATTAAAAAAAAACTAATTATTAGATCTCGTTCAAACCAATTTTCGGTAGAAGTTTGCATGGTAATGTAGATCATATATCATTTTTACATTTATCATTCCCTTATTTTAGAAGTTACGGGGGGAGGGGGACACACATTTTTCCACTTTGGAAGCGTCTCTCGCGCAAACTATTCAGTTTAGAAAATAATTTTATTAGAAACCTCAATATCATTTTTGAAGACCTATCCATAGATACCCCACACGTATGGGTATGATGAAAAAAAAATAGAGTTTCAGTTCTAAGTATGGGGAACCCCAAAAATTTATTGTTTTTTTTCTATTTTTGTATGAAAATCTTAATGCGGTTCACCAAATACATCTACTTACAAAGTTTCCATAGTATAGCTTTTATAGTTACGGAAAAAAGTAGGTGTGACATACGGACGGACAGACATGACGAATCTATAAGGGTTCCGTTTTTTGCCATTTGGCTACGGAACCCTAAAAAGATCATCAAAGCATGCTCTAACAAATTGCTGAAATATTAATAATTATAAAAATACTCAATACATACATACATACATACTTTCACGCCTGTCTCCCAATGGGGTAGGCAGAGACTATGAAACGCCAGGTGCACCGGTCCAAACATACAACTTTCGCTTCCTCTACATTCATCAATCAATTCATGCATGTACGTCGGTTTCCAATGTTTAAATACTCAATACTCTAAGTTTATTGCATTCCACAACTGTAGTTTCGGATTTTAGGTTAGCTTTGGTTAGTGCAATAATAAATTTAACTTTGAATTTCATTTTACTGTCATATATTTTACAAATAGTTAAGGAAACAAATAAAATGAAATCTGAAGTTTGGAATGAAGAAGCTTGTTTATTCAAGATTTTTATTTAAGTTCTGTACATTAGGTTTAAGATTTTTATTTTCTTTACAATTAATTAGGTTTTAAAGGGTAACCTTAATTAAATAAAACTTTAGGAGAGAGATCCGTTTAAAAATCTCCCAACACAGTTTAAGACAATTAAAACAAATACCCCGACTCTATCTATCCTTTATACGTTACAAAACGAATCACGATAAAATGCAAGTCATAAATATCAACTCGGTTAACCCTTATTCAAAATATGAGCTGGAATTTTAACCCTTTGTTAACCGCGGCTTAACCCTGCAGCTACCCGGCGATCCGCACGCCGCGCTACACCGTGCTACAAGCGCTGCGACTGTGGTTCGGGAATCCACGCAACCGGAGCCATTTGCAGGTGAGTTGGTTAAATATACCTGTTATTTTGTACTAAGTATTTTTTGACAGACCTGCAACTAAGTACTCGTGAAGTATTGCGTCGGTATTATGTATGTTATGATTATATTCTGTATAAATGAAAATTGCAAAGAAATTATACGTCAGCTAATAGTATAGTATAAACTTTTTTATACTATTAGCTGACGTATAATTTTTGTTTTTTTTTTTTAAATTTGTTGGATTTTGCATCGCATCGTATTTAGGATTGCAACCTACAGGATCCAATAATTATATATCTTTATAAATGAGATACTTAGAAGAAAATTGTATTCAAAAATAGAATGCAAAATAATGTTTTATTACCTACTAAGCGGGCGGCTAGAGTTAGACTTGAGCCTGCATTAGTTCGATAGATAGATATATATAAACTTTACATAAAAGGTTTTTTTTTATTTTATTCTATGCACTCCATTTTCTTCTATTTCCAACATAAGGTCCATACAACTGTTAAAAATGAAATTGATTTAGATTTCGCGGTCTTTCGGGACCACCACATAAATGACAGGCCACACATCACTTTGTAGATAGTTACTTCTTTCTATTTAAGATCACTTTACATTTTTGGAAAAACAAAGTAAAAATTGTATAGAAAACTTAACAAGTATTTTTCCTAAGTATTTTCATAACATTTCCCACCCCTAGCATCCATTTTGCTGTGCCCATTTGTGCCCGGTCGACCATTGGGCGATTCGTCTTCACATTTTTGCCGCGATTTTCAAACTTTTTTTAGGCGTTTTTCCTCGAATCAAAATCGGGCGCGCTTTTAAAGGGCCATTTCGGCTGTAACTGCTTGTTTATCGCTTTGGTCGCAGTATATTTAGATGTGTAGGAATCTCTTTGTTGGCTAGGACTCGGGTTCTAAATAAAACCAAATCAAACGAAGTAGTTCACAGGGAATATTCATGCATGATTATTTTTTCGAAGCTTCAATAACAGCTGATTCATGTAACAAACAGTTGAGAAAAAAAATTTATACCAAGACTAGAGGACGCCCGCGACTTTGTACGCGTAGAATTAGTTTCCCGCTACTCCCCCTATTTCTTCTAGGGTCGATTTTCGAAAAATCCTTTCTTAGTGCTCACTTACATCATGAAAGGAACCCCTGTAAATTTCAAGTTTCTAGGTACAGTAGTTTCGGCTGTGCGTTGATATATAAGTCAGAAAGTCAGGTTTGCCTTTTATATATATATATATAGAAGAAGTAAGTAAGCCAACAAAGATATGTTCCTATCTCTTTCTAGCACAGAATTTAACATTAAGTTTAGGGAAGTAATTAAACGGTCAGCCGTTATTTAAATTGATTAGCAAAAAAATTTAGAATTATCAACAAGTTTTTGGAGTCGTTGGTGAGTCTGTGGCTCTGCCTACCCCACTCTGGGAATGAGGGCGTGAGTTTATGTATGTATGTTGTAGCAAAAAAAAAAGCAATTTACTCATTCGGCTGGCAATAAATAAAAATCGGGATAAAACTCTTGTTCAGCAAACATTTTACAAACGGTTAACATTTTAAACAATATCAATCTGCTTTTTATCATTTGTCTGCCTAATAAACAGTCGAGCTGCAAAATAATTACTTGGGCAGCAAGCAGAGAAAGCAGTTTAATTGAGAGGTGTGCATATTAAAATAATGGTTATCTATATAAATAAGTGGATTGCGTTTAATTTGAAAATCAGCAGTGTTCGTTATTTTGGGCGGAGCGAAATCAGACCACGTGACGCGAGCACCCAAGCGAGTTAAGTTTTGTCACACAAATTTAGAAATCACAATCACACCCTTCCTTAACCAAAATTTGTATCATAAATATGAGGTATGTTAGGTTAGGTTCGTTTTTATATCAGGCCCGGTGGGCCAGAACAACCCAGAAATAGGAGCTCCGCGTGAGCGGACCTCCGTCGACTCTGTTGAATTGGTAAATTTGATTGTGGGTCTGGTACATGTGCGTTGCTGGCACGGCAGTAAATTTTTCCCCCTTTTTTTTGATGGACAAAATGAAATATTTTGCTTACTTACTAATTGCTTACCAAAATTTGATTAACTGTGGGTCGCTCAATGCAGCTCAAATATTTAATTTGCTGACCAAAATAATTTAGAGCAGTTCAGTATATCATTAATTGCAGACAGATTTATAAATGTTTGCTAACCATAAGTTGCTTACCAACTAGCTATTTTGGCTGACCAAATACATATTTCTGTTGACCAAAATAAGAATATTTTGCTGATCGGTTAAATGATACCCTTAAGTTTATATGGTCGACTTGTTACATGACGTCTCAGTGCATATTCACGCCGTTCCAATCTTCGTAAAAAGCTTGTAAAATCATTGCTCTTTGGTCATAAACCAGAAAGTAAACCAGCGAGAGCTTATTTATGGAAAAAAGGCCGCATTACCCCTTAATAAGGATCCTCCTTAACCTTGCCGCTGCCTATCATGCATGATTGCTTTAAATTTCATTCCCACAAAAAGCCGCTGTACAGTTCGCAGCAAAACAAGCTATAGTCTGTACCAATTGAAATTGGCAAAGATGTAAACACAACCAAACGAACCTATTTACCATTATTACTCGATAATAACGTGCTTTTAAAGATCAAGTGAGGTCTCAGCAATGATTTATACACTTGATCTTTGCTTGCACATTCAGTTTAAGTTTAATAATTCTATTAATTATACGTTATTTTAAATACTAAAAACACGCTGCATGAATTTTTGAGGTTATGTGTCAAACAGTACTGATTTGTTTACATCTTTGGCAATTTCAATTGCCACAGGCTATAGACGCGCTGTGTTATTGTGTCTTTGTCTTTCTTTTTGCAAATGAGCCCTTGAATACATTTTTTATGACTTTTGTATGACCTAGTTTTCAAGCACCGTCCGCTCATCCAAAATTTGCTTAAAGGTCTGGCCAGACATATCGACGCGGAATCGGCTTGAGCCGGTATGAAAAAGTTTTATGTCCGTGCAGTAAAAGTGAAACAGGCGTCGTTCGGCTCGGCTCGGCTCGATTCGGCGTTATGAACGGAGCGACGTCATTTTCGGTCTTATTGCAAGCCGATTCCAAACTATCGCATTTATAGTTAATATTAATGAGATAGTAGGATATCGACGAGTTACATACAATCTATACTAATATTATAATTAGAGATTGCGAATTTTGTGAGTTTGTATCTATCCAACAGGTAATCTGAGGATCCACAGAACGAATTTGTTTTTTTTTCTATTTTTAAGGTACCTAAATTATTTCGGTTGGACGTAAGCTATTTTTCATTTCAGCCGGTAAGAAAAAGTTTTATGTCCGTTCAGTAACAGTGAAAAAGGCGTCGTTCGGCTCGGCTCGGCTCAATTCGGCGTTGTAAACGGAGCGACGTCATTTTCGGTCTTATTGAATGGCTCAAGCCGATTCCTGTTCGATAGGTCTGGGGAGACCCTAACACCATCAATGGTTGGGGATCTGCTCAGTTAGATAGGATTCGGTTTGTATTTAATTTTCTCTCTCTCAATCGCTCTTAATAGCAGCGTATGAGAGCGAGTGAGGTAGAAGTACAAATCGAATCCTATTCTAACTGCTCACGGATTGTACTAAAACTTGACCTACATAGGATACAGGCCGTTTGCCTTCCTCATGCCTTAAAAAAAACTAGTCTGGTATATACTTACACCCGTAGTCACAAACAATACTTAAGGGATCCTTCACTGAGTAAACGCACTGCGTTCAATATATTTAGCTTTGTGATTGGTCCTTTTTGACCGACCTTTTGTTTATGAGACGATTTGAACCCCCCTGTGCGTTCGTGAGCACTGTGTGACCTCATAGTGACGTTTGTGAATACGGGTGTTACTTACGCAGCTGACTGTACAGCGTGCGAGGGCCCTGTGACACGTTCTTGAATCGATTATATTTGAACACGAGCGACAAGGCATATTGAGTTTTACGCTAAAGGGCTCAATAGGTTACGCCTTTTATAGGCGGAGCGAGAAGCGATTTTACATACTTTAAGTGTAGTGTACGAGAAACTGTCTGTTCGTGGGCTTAAATTGGTCGTGTTTATCGAAGTGGTAAACGTGAATAAAACAACTGTCATACTTTGACGAATATATAAGTGCGAGGGTGACATGCTTTATCCATCGCGACCATAATACGGGCCCCGTGCTAAGCCATTTGACAGGATATCGTATTATTTTTAACTCAGCCGCCATTCCTGTCACTGTGTAAATAAAGAGAATAGAAGCCTTGTGTGGTGTTATTCTCAGAGAAACTTTATGTATCACTCATACTCAAATTGTCGCGTTCAACGTCTGTTACAAAATTGAAATATTCGCTAAGTTGTTTGTGGTGGGATAAATAAGAAATGCGCCTGTTTTGCCCCGGTGTCGGTTCGAGGCCTTCTTAGCTGTTAAGTTAGTAATCGCTACCACCATCTTACCATTTAACCTGCCGCCAATCATTAATCATAAATTGTTGTTGTGTGGTTATAAGACAACCGGTGAAATGACTAGTATAAAGGCATTCCATCTACTGAAATAACTTACTAAAAACTGAAAAATGTTGACAGAGGCTAGGGCAGCCTTGTAACATGATAAGTATGACGACGCACTCTGCTTTAAGACAAATCAAATTTCAACAAATGTTTCTTTTTACTTTATAAATATAAAATTAATAAAAAAAAATGTAATCGGTATTTTGAAGCGATCTTGAAATTCGACAGTTTAAGTTTGCTACCGCTACTACAATGACGTGGCCTTACTTTCATTCTCATAAGACATTTTTTCTCTTGAAATCTTGACGGCGCAAGAAAAATAGGGCTCCAAGTTTTCACACGTCCACTCTATCTTAAGCGGGTGTTGACACGTTGCTGAAGTTTTGTATATCTATCTTAACTATATGGCGAGTAATATTTTATACTATGTTATTAAATGAAAAAGTATACGACGAATAATTAAAGCTTTGGTGGTTGTGGTAAAAGTTTTAGAACCACTGAAACGTGTTTAAGGGCCTGTTTCACAATCGTCAAGTAACGCGTATCTGACACATAAATTTAGCCCTTTCCTTTTCTTACACTTGAACATAGACAAGAAGAGAGCTAACTTTAACTGGCACATAATTTTACTTGTCGATTGTGAAACAGGCCCTAAATATTATTATTTTTTCTTTTTTCTTTATTGGCGCGAATTATACTTGTTACATTTTTGTCGTAAAATAGCATTGTAATCCACTTTTCAACTTTAGTCTATTAGCGTCTAAACAAAATGAAAAAAAAAATAGCCTACGGTCAACCAGAATAATTTACCTTTAAAATAGTCAAAGAGATTACCTGTCGGATAGATAGGTACTAACTCACAAAATTCGCAATCTCTATTTATAATATTAGTATAGATAGTAGTAACTCGTAGATATCCCACTATCCCATTAAAAATATAAATGCGATAGTTTGTGTGTGTGTTAGTTTGTTACTCCTTCACGCTGCAACGGCTAGACGGATTTGGATGAAATTTAGAATGGAGATAGCTTATAAACTGGATTAACACATAGGGTACTTTTCGCCCTAGAACATTTAAAGTTCTCGAGGGAATAACGATGATCGAAATACCCCGCAACATGGAATGGCTAAATAACTAATACGCGTCAAAGTCGCGGGCAGAAGCTAGTAGATAATAAAGCCGTATTAAATTGTCAATGGCGTCGTTTTAATTTGATAAACAATGCAAGATTTAAGTTCAAAAATTAGTCCTTAGATAATTTTAATTCATCATCATCATCATCATAAACTCACGCCTTCATTCCCAGAGTGGGGTAGGCAGAGCCACAGACTCACCAACAACTCCAAAAACTTGTTGATAATTCTGTGACCACATTTTGCACAACCAGGCTAAGATGTTATCCAGTGTATTAGTGACAGGTTGCAAGCCCATCGCCTAACAGCACTACACAGCCTTTAGTCCCTTAGTCGTCTCTTACGACATCCACGGGAAGACATGGAGTGGCAACATTCTACTTAAACCCGGCACCACACGGCATAATTTTAATTTATAATAAAAAATGTGAACCGATACATATGCCAATATTTTGGGGTCCATATTGGCTCATATAAAAATGTGTAGTTCGAAAGTGTTTTAAGTCATAAGTCATAATCATTGGAAATCATAACGTTTTTTTTTTTGTAACTGTTATATTTTCAGGATTTTTATAAATCAAACCTAACCTAACCTAGTCTTATCTACACATTGAATATTTCAGAACTTCTGAAAAGTCCCAGCGATATAAAAATTACATTTCCGGAGTTCTAATAATCTGAGTTGCAATTTTATAATGAACTTTGGCGCAACCCAATATTTTCCCATTTTAAGGGGAATTAAAATGTAATTATTCCCCCGTGGCACACAATAACGCAGTTTCACGTCGCATGTTTCATCGTAATTCAATATGTGACGTGAAAGACGGCAAATCCAATATGGCCGTGTCTGTCGACTCGAGACTGTGTTGTGACGCGTGCGGTCGTGGTATAGGAGCGGTTGGATAGCTAGTGTTTTAACGTTATTACTGCGTTGATTTATCGAAGAAAAAAGTTAATTCACTCAGAGCCGATTTGTGTGATGAGCTGTATGTATGATATGCTGATGCTCTATGTATTTAATTACCTATGTATGTATTTCTCCATCCCTTTGGAATGCATAATTTTTTTACGCCTATTTATCTTTTCGCATAAAACCTTTTTAGGCTTACATTACAGAATTTAATAAACGTATATTTTGTAGATTAGGTAAGGTTAAGAAGGATAGTTTTTTATAATGGGTTTTACAGTCAATTGCAAAAATATGTAAATATTCTGAGAAGTTCTTATGACACCGGAATAAGATGCATAATAGTTATTTATGCAACTGGTACATAATGAAGCTTCTTAAGGTACGAGCGCCGAGGTAATAAAATTATAGGCACGAGTACCTTAAAAGAGCTAATTATGTACAGTTGCATACATAACTTTTTCTACAAGTTTCTTGTATTCTTTCCTCGATTTTTCTGCCAACAAATTACTTGTTAGCAAAGTCATTTTATTCCGATTTGCGTTAATAGTTTGTAAATAATATTTATAAATGTTTACAAATTTAATGCAATTTTTAATAGTTAGGTACTAAAACAGTTCTGACAATTTATCATAAAAGTTGGAATGCCGAACAAAACGCCACTTTGTTGATATCCATATTGAACGTAACCATGGTAACCAAATAACAAATCGAAGGAAATTAATCATCTATTTTTAGAAACTTATTAAAAATTTAATTTTTAACACATATTTAGTCTCAAAATTAATTATGTTTTTAATATAAGTAATTTTAATTGGTGTTAAAATGTTTTTATCGGTTTAATATACAAATTAGGATGTCAAGTGTTCACTAAACAATGCTATAATAATTATTATGGAACTGTTATTACCATGGCAACGCTCATTATAAAATTGTTTTTATGCTTCGGTTACGCTATAGGTGGTATTCTGACACCATTAACGATATCAATATTAGTTGTTTATAGTACGCGAGTAGAAAAACATTCTACTTATATAGAAAAATACATAAAAACATCCAATATTCAAAACCCATGCTCGCGCTAATTACACAATAACTAAGTATATTTTCCCATGCCGGGAATCGAACCTAGGACAGCTAGCTTCGTAGGTAGGGTCACTATCAGCTAGGTGCCAGACTGGAGTTCATATAAAATTGCAACTCCGATTATTCGAACTCCGAAAATGCAATTTTTATACCGAACCGTAAACTTTTCAGATGTTCTGAAATATTCAAAGTGTACATAGATAAGGCTAGGTTAGGTTAGTTTTGATTTATAAAAATCCTGAAAAAGTAACAGATACTGAAAAAATAAGTTATGAGATGCAATGATTATGTCTTACAATATGTTATGAGTAAAAATAATTATATGAGCCAATATGGACCCGGCTAACAGCTTCGTCTAAACCGCCGTCTAGAAACCACCATACTTAAAATTTTGTTGTATACTGGTTACCAAACCAACCTCAAAAACATACTTTACGCTATCCCACTCGCACATAGCCTAGATTTACAGTTCTTAGCAATCCTGTTAACGTGTTAGAGTGAAAGAACATGTTGCGGTCAACGCGGACTGAGAATTATTGTCACAGCTTTAGGCAATCTAGAATTCAAGACACATTCCGATGTTAAGTGAAATACGTTACAACTTCAGGTATCCAGAATATTACAAAGAAAAAAAGACTTTATTTTGTAATCTATATATATAAAAGGCTAAACTGACTGACTGATGTATCAACGCACAGCCGAAACTACTGTACCTAGAAACTTGAAATTTGGTACAGGGGTTCCTTTCATGATGTAAGTGAGCACTAAGAAAGGATTTTCCGAAAATCGACCCCCAACGGGAAAAAATGGGGGGAGTAGCGAGAAACTAATTCTACGCGTACGAAGTCGCGGGCGTCCTCTAGTCTATATATATATAAGGCTAAACTGACTGACTGATGTATCAACGCACAGCCGAAACTACTGTACCTAGAAACTTGAAATTTGGTACAGGGGTTCCTTTCATGATGTAAGTGAGCACTAAGAAAGGATTTTCCGAAAATCGACCCCCAACGGGAAAAAGTGGGGGAGTAGCGGGAAACTAATTCTACGCGTACGAAGTCGCGGGCGTCCTCTAGTAAAGTATATTTTTTTACTGGTGTATGTTACAAACATTCTCACCATTTTAAATTTTTGCATCGACATTCGCATTCGTATCGTATTCGAATGTCTGCAGGTCATGTCGTGCGTGATTCGTGGGCTGCAAAACTTCGCCTATTAAAATAATATTATATTTAGCATGTAACACTGGTGTGGTTAAGTTTTTTAAATAAAAACAAGAATATTTATTTATTATAATTCCTTAACATTCGCACTCTGAACTTGTCCATTCGCATTCGTGAATATCAAAAATATGACATTTGGCAATATTCCTCATACAAACTACGCAATGTGCATCGGTTTGTCATCTGTGTACATCCTGCGTGTGTCGTAGCTAATTCTACATCTAACCTGCTACGCACGTCACGTAGCACGTACATACGCTGCTACGCAAGTTCACTGTAGGCGTGGCAACGCAAAGCCGGAATCCCGCATCTGCACTGCGGCGCAGGCAACGCACGCATCCGCATTTTATTGTGCTATGCGTCGTCACTGACGCAATTTCTATCGTAGCGTCTTCCTCGCTTGTCTCATCTGCCTTCTATTTTAATCTTTTGAGCGCCAACGAAACCTAAATTCGTCTTGAGCTTGCGCCTACAACACCAATAACGCTTAAAGTGGTCAGACTTCTGGCCACAGAATAAGTAATAAATGTAATAATACAAGGTCTGGTACAGTTTCAAACCGACTTTCTTTGGTATGTATTAAGTTAAATTTAACATAACTTTTGAAAAATGCTTAGCATGTGAGTGACACATTTGTGTTTGACCTAGGGCATTAAAAACGTTATGGAACGTCTTCATAACTGACTAACAAACAACAAACGTTTCAGATTTCTCTCTCAATTTCAATCTTGCGTTTTTTTTTCAGTCGGACTGCCTGATATTTTGGCTTCTATCCACTGTCACTGCGGGCCTCTTAGCAGTTTGCATTGTTGGCACCCAATATTTTGTCATAGAGGGCAACAAATTTGGTAAGCCTCAACACGCTGCTAGAAAAGACGAAGGTGTGTTTTGTTTTTTCTTTTTATTTTTTTCTAAACATGACACTGAGTTACCAGTTACAAAATTATGAGCGTGGGTGATGGCGTTCGAAAAACAAAACCGCTTTTTTGTTTTTTTTCTGGTTTAGTTTTTAAGTGGCCATATTCTATGCTCATAATTATTTTTCTGGAGTGTAATTGCGCAATTATTATTTGTTCGGTCGCCGTATGCAATTGGTCTCAAATGTCATGCTTAAACGTGGAGAATCTGCCATTTTTGCAAAATAGTTTGTGTCATCTCAAATTTTTACTCACCAAAAATGTATTTCCCGCCACTACTTCTTCCATTTTGTTATAGTAAGTTTATCCTTAACTTTATCCTAACCGATATTATAAGCAATTTTGGTATCCTGGGAACTCGACAATAAAAAAAAAACCAAATAGTTTTTTGGGAAAATGATACATTAGACCAAAAATATTTTGGCCAAAATGGCAGACTTCCATTAATGTGACGTCAGAAATACTTTGAAAATCGAAGATCGAAGTTACGTTAGCTCCATCCCGTTCTCTCGATTTAGTCGAATGACGAGTGACAGGGACGGAGCTTACGTAACTTCGAACTTTGACTTTCAAAGTAGCGCCTCCGTTGGGCGAATACGTTAGCAACAGATACGTTAAGTCGATCGTATTGACTCTAATGAGACCGGCGTATATGACGAGCGTACTACTAGTGTAATTGCGCCATAAGGGTGCGGCTCCACTGAGGCGGAGATGAGCGGAGTGGAGCGGAGCTGTGCCAATATCAACCAATACAGGGTGACTGCGGGGTCGTGTAGCAACAAAGTAAACTTAAACTCACTTCGCCATTAGGAACATGATGAAATAGATTTAAAAGCGTTCAGACCATTACTTTGCTTTTAATTTAAATAAACATTAAATGAAATATTTTTCTTCAGGATCATGGCCACCCTACATTGAGTATTTCTTATTCGTCTGATCAATTGACTTTTAAATAGGTTTTAACATAAAAATGTTAGGTGACCATAGTTTTAGTATTAATTACGGAAACATAATATTATTATTTTAGTATGCAAACCTTTAATTGTTTCAAAAACCAATACTCTAATAGAATCTACGTCAATTACTGAGTTACATAAAAATATTTAGGGTCACGACCCCGCCAGTCACCCTGTATAATCTAAATTAACGTGCGCAAGGCGCGCTCGGCGTGACCGCATGCGCCTTCTATTGGTTAATATTGGCACAGCTCCGCTCCGCTCCGCTCGTCTCCGCCTCAGTGGAGCCGCACCCTAAAAGTAGACTTCCGTGGGTCGCAACAGATGCGACAATATAGCACTGTGAAAATGTATGGCACTGCTTTCGTAGTTAGCATCCGATATCCCTCATACATTTTAAACCCCACGAAAAAAAGGTAGGGTAACAGCACCAATGATGGACACTTTTAGCTGACAAGCACGAGTAATGGACACTTCACTCTTAATTCAAATTTCATACGGTCCTAAATTGATTGTAACAAAACAAATGAATCCCCCTTATTTTCTGTAAAATAAAAATCAAGTGTCCATCATTGGTCCTTGTCCATTACTGGTTCCGTCACCCTATATTGTACGTTTTAACATATGAATGTGTATATGTGTTTCTGTGTGTCTGTTTGTGGGATCGTAGCTCCTAAACAGAGGGACCGTTATGGTTTTTTTTTTAAAGAGAGCTAGTTCAGAAGCAGATTCAGACAGCGTTGGCCTAGTCGGTAGTGACCCTGCGTACGAAGCTAGCGGTCCTGGGTTCAAATCCCGGTAAGAGCAGATATTTGTGTGATGGGCGCGAATATTTGTTGCTGGGTCATGGATGTTTTCTATGTATTTAGGTATATTTTTCTATATAAGTATTTATATCGTTGTCTAGTACCCATAGTACAAGCCTAGAGCTTAGTTTGGGACTAGGTCAATTGGTGTGACATTGTCTCCTGATATTTATTTATTTATTAAATTGACAGCAATAATGGGGCTTTGGTTTTTACCCCTAAACCAAAAAAGAGGGACGTCATAGGTTTAATTTGTGTAGGTATCTATGCATATGTGTGTCTGTGTATCTGTATGTTTGTTTGTGTGATGTACCTTGCAAACGGATAGACCTAATTAGACGCGTTTTTTTTAAAGAAAGCTTGTTTAATTGAAATTTAGCTTGATGGCACGGAAATCGGTTGAGCCGTTTAAGAGAAAGCTCTAAAAGAAGGGGGGTCGCCATTATAGTGCGTTATATTTTCGCATCAGCCACGTCCTACAAAATTATTTCTTTAAGGCGGATACCCACTGCAGTACAGTTACGCTCGCACAAAATTAAATATTCATCTCTATACTGACCGAATAGGCTAGTTGCCTCTGTTTTAAAGTAGGTCTCAAGTTATTAATTATTGTCCGATTAGATGAAAAAATAAATCCCACATTTTTTTAGGACCTACAAAACCGCAAAACTTTATTTTAAAAGTTTAGTTTTCGTTAACGGGCGAAAACGCTTACAGCCATATTAGTCTATAGATTATCTGTGCTGTGACGTCATACGGGCCGAAAACAAACATTTGTTTGACAGTTGACGAGAGCATTTGACATATACCTAGATAAACATTTCTCATTTTCGAAACCTCGATACTTTTATTAATAAAAACCATGACTTCCACCAGTTTACATGGAAAATATAGTAATAGTGTACGACCTGAGTGGACGCTCGAAGCGGGGCGTTGAGCGGGGCGGGCAGTGTCGCGGGCAAGCGTCCACCACATTCGTGCAGCGTCCACTCAGGACACCAATATGGGTTTCATTTGTTTAACATGCACGCCGCACGCCCCGCCCCGCTGCACGCTCAACTCGAGCGTCCACTCAAGCCTCAGACTTACAAAAACACACAGATTAGGTTTTTACTAATATTAAAACGACTACGATCATAACACAACCTCAAAAGTCCATGAGTCATAAATGACAATGTCATGTCACAGCACAGGGGCTCTACTTTAAAATCAGTAATTCGAACTTCGGATCGCTCCGTCACTTTCTTGCGAATTAGTGACGCGTCGAGAGCAAAAGGGATAGCAATAGACGAAGTTCGAATTACGGATTTAAAGTAGAGCCTCAGAATACTTGCAGAATATACCATTGCGAATTTCACTCGTATAAGAACCGACGTGAAGTTTGCTTAAGGTCCTATGACGTCACAACATGCCCGACAGCGTTTTCAGAGTTCAAAATAAAAAATAAAAATGAACAATTTTTAAATAAAAAATATGTAGCCATCTTACACTTTTAATATCTGAAATCGATAAATATTGGTTTCTTAAATCTAATACTAAAGAAAATATTAATTTATTAAGCCAAATTTAATATGAGGCAAGTAGCCTATTATAGTTAATAATGTACACGAAGTTCTTTTTTACATTTTATTAAGAAAATAAATAAGTAATAAGAATAAGTTAATAATTTCAGTGTGCCCTGCTGGGTTTAGCCTTAGTTCTTAGTGGTATATGTTACAGTATTCTATGAAGTACTAAATAAGTACGAAAAAGTGGGATCAATACGGATGAGTGTTCTCTAATTTTAAATATCTGAAATTCTAAATGTATAAATGTCAAACTTAAATTCTAATCTAACAAAAATAGAGTTAGATGTTAATAAATTTAGGTTCACTAATATTAAATACGTACTAGAGACACTTATTCGTATTGGCTCCGCCTTTTTTTTACTTATTTAGAACTTCATAGCGTGTTTAGAATGACGCATTTAAATATTTTTTAAATGTAAGTTCAGTGACAAAATTTTAGTTAGATAACTTGGCAATAAATAATGTTTGCTTTAAAAATGTACACATCCCAGCTTTTTGTTATGTTGATAAAAAACATGATAATTTTGTCCAAGTAAAGAGCTAATAAATTATGCAATCACAATTTTTGGATATTAAAATAGTATGGAGGCTACGCTGTCCGTCTGTCCTTCTGTCTTACGTATCTTTAAACTGTAATAGATAGCCGGTGGTTTTTTTTAATATTTGTTTTAACACTTACAAAAAATAAGAATGTGGTCCCTGTACAAGAAAAGTTTATTTTATATTTATTTTGTTTTAGTTTTATAGTAAGAAGGAAAATTAATACAAGCGTCAAATATTGTGTCATTCATTAGATATAATGAAAATATTGCAAATTCCAAAGAAACACAACAAATAATTAAAAAAACCGGCATGTGAGTCAGGCGGGACGAAATCCTAGGTGTACAAACATCAGAGTCTGCATATTCCAACTTATTTGTTTTTTTTTTAAACACGTCAGTCTAGTGTCATACATTAAACTAATAGCTTCACAAGCGTTATACATTGTGACTCCACCTTAACGACATACATAGGGCTGTTTTTTTAACCTGAGTATCTACTACCTTTTATCGTTTTGTCGCAGAATTAGCTAAGAATGGAATCTCCACAGGCATTTCGCACCGTGTTACCGAAACAGCAATGGACTTCTTCATGGCCATAGTTCTCTGCGGATACTTCGTCACAGTTTATCTGCTCTGGAAAGACCACTACGTGATGTGGAACCGTTGGCGTCGGACCAACGTCAACGTGCGCCTTTTACTAACGCCTGACGCTAATCCTGTACCGTTTGTACCAAGACCTAGGTATAATGTCGTGTGATTTCTGCGCTGGCAACATTTTTGATTTGATTTTTTTATTCGGCGTGCCATCTGTCACTTGACAGCTTCGAACTTAACTGCACTGGATTCTGATTGATTGCCAACAAATGAACTTGAAATGATTTTATTAATTATTTAAAAATGTCGTGATGTCATAATTTATTGTGGAATTTGAAGTTTTTAACGCTGAACATGCAAAAAAGGCACTTTCTAAAAATCATGTATTTATTTATGTTTATATGGGAAATTTAAGTAATTTAATATTGATCTTGGTTTTATTTTATTTTAAACCTAACCTTTGGAACGAAAAATCTATTAATTACCTGTTGTTATTTATCAAAGTCACGAATAAGTTCGATTTATGAAAGAGCCACTAGGTTATATTTTATTTGCATTTAGTTAATATGGGTCTATTTTTTTCTAGTTTATCTAAATTCGCCGAATATTGTGATGTGTCCATTATTTTTGAAACAGAATACAGAGCAGTAAGTTTACCGTTTAACAAATACATACCATCGGGGGCCTGTTTTATAAAGCTACAAATTACAACTTACAGGTTACCAGTTTCCATTTGACACAACCTCGACCAATGACGACCAGCCATTTGAGCAGGGTTGCCAAGCTATATTTTATTATAAATTTTATAGTAGTTGGGCGCATATTTTGACTGACTTGCGTCAAAAACTATATTATTATAGAACAATTAACACGAGTGATAAGTCACAGATTCAAATGTGTACCTCACTCACACATGTGTTAACCACCCTATTTAGTTTTTGACGTCTAGTTTGGTACAAAACCTGCTAATTTTGATTACTTAATCATCACCATCATCTTAGTAATAAACTTAAAACCTTTGGCTTCGAGCCTATTTTTAAATGACGGAACTTTGTAACACCAGCTATAAATGATGCATTTTACTAAAATAATGTCATTTATACTAATTAGTTTAGCGAGATTCTAATACTTAATAAAGACTGATAATACGTTAATCATTATTATTCCTTTTAATACATTATTGGATTGTGGACTCGTTGGTTTTATTTATTTTCTCAAACATGCAATGAAATATTGATGTTATGTCCCTTATAATAGGCTGCGAAGTATGACGTGACGTTTGCGGTGCGGCTAGGAAAAGAGGTCGTTAATGGAATTTCATACAAATCTTGAAGGCCTAGGCCGGCAAAGTCCTCTTTTATAATTTCCATTCCACATAAATTTGTGGCATAGGCATCATGACATTCTGCCAATATGCGTATTTAAAAAAAAACAATTGATTTGGTATGTACTTAACCATGGCGGCTGTGTTTATGAACAGGCTAAATAGCAGATTTTATTTTTAATATACTAAGCCGTGCATCCAACCAACGTCTATATGAACTCGGCCGGCAACCCCTTACTTCCCGGCCTCTGTAGTAATGTACTATTATTACGTGTACTATCCTATCTTATTCCAAATCTTTCTTGGTGCATTCTGGCAGGTTGTGGGATCGAGCGGTACTGGCGGAATGGCATTAGGCAATCGCAATCAGTAAATTCCAAGAAAAATAGAGGAAGTTTGGTCTCGAATCTAGTTCTTATTAAGTTTTTATGAAGAGGACTTTATAAATGTAGTTGTATTATACGTCAAATAAAGATAAAAAATATAAAATACGTTTATTAAATAAGTAGGTCGCCGGGCACTTTTCACATCAAAAATCTATTCGATCTTTCCAAAAGGAGATTACCTAGGTAGTAGGTACTGCTAAGAAAAAGCGCCACAAGAAACTCAACATACAGTCTAAAGTAATTCTTTGATCACATTACTTATTACAATTATAATACTAAACAGCAAAAACTATGGATTAAAATTATTATCATGCGTGATTCTAGATGTATTCTTCTAATTAGGTATGTAGTTTATGTTCATTTAAGTATGTACAGTCTGTGAGCAGGCAGAAAGTGATTCGGGTTTGTACTTCTATCTCGCTCGCTCTTAAAAAGAGCGTATGAGAGCGAGTGAGAGACAAGTACAAACCCGAAGTACATTCTTAGAGCTATTGCACTGAACATAGATGTGTATACCAGAAAATACCTGCATAAAGCCAACAATGCCCAACTAATTCGTGAAAAGCTAATATAAAAATTTAATTATTAATGTTGACGATCTCAATGTAATTACGTATTTTTTACATGCAATGTTATTTTCACTGACGCATCACATTGATAAATAAATTAAAGTAAAAAAATACGTTACAAAATCCAAACTATGGCTCTTCAGACTTGTTTACACGTCGTTAACAAGGATAGGCATTGAGGATAATTTGCTGCCATCGTTTTCGAGGCTGGCAACCCGCCAAACCTAGATGTAGATTAAGCAAATAAGGTACAGAAAGGACTTAGTTTGAAGTAGTATTATTATGCCTAAGAGGTGTCCACTTAAAATAATAAGTAGGGTTCAGAGATTACAATATAGCACGGTACGACTAAAGAGAGATTTAGAGTCGATATTTCAATACAATACAATTAAATACAAAACACTTTATTGACCACCATAATACACCAAGGAACAGGTTTACAAAAAGAAGATTACATAGTGAGTAAACAATCTATTCCAGTCAACCTTTGCAAAGAAGAGACTGTTAAAATAAATAATAGAAATAGGCAGACGGTGCAAACTGAATTAAACAATTTAAAAATACATATAAATATCCTTTAAATAAATACATACAGGCACGTAAATATTAAAACCCGCGTCATTATTTTAATTATTAATATAAAATGAACAATCGTTTATGTAATTTTATTCAAACCCCGGAAAAAAACAACTTTTTTTTTAAATAAAATTTATACAATCTATAAAAATGAAATAATTGGTAATGCGCCTGCATTGGCCCGGATTGCCAGAGGAGATGTAGGTTTGAATCCTGCCTAAGACCGACGAATTTTTTTCGCTTTAATATAGTTTCTATAACAATGTGTAATTAATGATTAAGTATGAGTTTGAGACAAGTTTTAAAATTAATGTCGACTCAAAATCTGTGTTTAGTCTAAGACAGACTATAAAAACTACGAAACTAAACAAAAGAATAAAGAAATGAAATGAAGCGAAATGTGAGTAATAAAAATAAAATATAAACCAAAACCAAAACAGACAGGGTGTTATTAGTTAAACGTGTGTATCTATGTTAGTTTGTGTCTGTGTATGTGTTTGTCTGTCGCATCGTAACTTCCAAACGGATGGAACGAATTAGACGTTTTTTTAAGAAAGCTAGTATAATCGGGATAGTTCTCAGCTAGGTTTCATTAATTCGGTAAGGAATCCAAAAATAGATGGTACCTATGTAGTGTAGGATGACGATCACGTCGGGGTCACTAATGTAGAAAGAGAGGACAATAGAGAGATCTCTTTCCAGGCGGGTGTTATGCCTGGGGACCGAAGTTCATTGGGTTGAAGTTGGAAGTCGTATATGTATCAAGTGACTGGAGAAACTTCGTTAGCGCGATGTAGAACACTTTAGTTGCGCTGTCTGACGATGGTGGCGCTGGCGAGTCAGCTGATACAAGTTGTCGCTGCAGTCGGATGAACATTACTGTTTATTATTATTTATTTGAAAGTTGCGCAGTTAAAAAGTTAGTACAAATGGCCTATAGGCATTCTCTACCAGTCAACCACCAATCCAAACGGAGAATAGTTGAGGTGGGTTCAAACATTTCAGTAAGAGCCTCCAATATAAATCAATAATAATATTGTAGACGTACTACCTTGTCGCATGAACGCCTTTGAGAATTCGAAAAAGTGTAGCTATTGATAATGCAGATAGTACAAAGTGCTAATTAAATCCAGCTCCGCTTCTACATTATTTTATTACTCTATGGGTTCAGTGTTCAACCAGCTAGGTAAAATTTTAGTGGAACCTTTTGTCAGTCATTCAGCTTCGAAGCTATTGAATTGGCTGAAATAATAGTTTATCAGTGGCTGCATTTAATTTACATGCTTTGAGCGCAGTCCACTAAAAAGATTTCGCTCATTTTGGAATATTTATTCAAATCATTTTGCGGAAACATGCTATGGGTTCAACTAATGGTGAAAAAAGCGAGGGGCCACTGCAAGGAAAAGAAAAAAGAAAAGCGGCTTCTAAGGTTTTAGAATTTTAGAATTTTAAGCTACTTAATTAAGAATGCACGCTCTAAAAAGTGACGGGACAACTTACAACCGCATTCACAAACGTCACTATGAGGTCTCACAATGCTCACGAATGCACAGGTGCTCTACTTTGAAATCCGTAATTCGAACTTCGTCTATTGCTATCCCTTTCGCTCTCGACGCGTAACTAATTCGCAAGAAAGTGACGGGGCGATCCGAAGTTCGAATTACGGATTTCAAAGTAGAGCCCCAGGGTTGTTCAAATCGTCTCATAAACAAAATTTCGGTCAAAAAGGACCAATCACAAAGCTGTATTGAACGCAGTGCGTTTACTCAGTGAAGGATCCCTTAAGTATTGTTTGTGAATACGGGTGTTATACTCTGGTTACCTAATAAGTCCATGAAATTGTAAAGCGAGTTTGGTTAAGTGTACCTATCACCTACAGAAAATAAGTTATTATGCTCGCGAGAAATTCGCGCGTGATTCAGTTGACTAATCTGAATCAGCTAGTTTTCATTCATATCGCTGCTTCTGAAGTGTGGAAACAAAATTACGAGTGATTTTGTTAGTATTTTCTGCATTGTGAATCCACCTTAACAAATACAGTTCATCGAGTCTTCAGGTTTTTGAAACTAAACTGAACAAGCCTGCATGCACGATTAAAATTATATTTATTAATGACCATCCGTATCGTTAAAGTCGTTCCTTGAACAAGTTGCCTCTAAATTCATCGACGAATTATTATTATGAAAAGAAAAAACTACCTTTGTGCTTTAGGCTGCCATCAGGGGCCTGTTTTATAAAGCTACAAATTACAATGTACAGGTTACAAGTATCCATTTGACACAAGCTCGACCAAGCTACAAGTAACAATTTTACAGGTCTAAACTGGCAACACTGCTCAAATGGCTGGTCGTCATTGGTCGAGGTTGTGTCAAATAAAAACTTGTAACCTGTAAATTGTAATTTGTAGCTTTATAAAACAGGCCCCTGAACGTCATAAACACTTAACAATATGGTAACGAAATGCAAGGAAAAACTGGCAAAGAATCTGCCCATGCTCGGTGGACTGTTACCACAAACGCAAATATACCTATCTCCAAAAACCATAAGTAGGTACCTACCTATCAAGAAGTGCGATAGCATTTCTCACCTCTTAAATCAATTTCATAATAACAACAACAATATTCAAAAATCATAATAATCTGGGGCACGTTTTATAAAGCTACAAGTTACAATTTTACATGTCTAAACTGGCAACACTGCTCCAATGGCTGCGGCCCGTTTCACGAAACTACAAGTTACAAATTACAAGCGGAAGTCTCTTTCTAACTCCTTTTGGTAGAAAGAGAGTTCCGCTTGTAATTTGTAACTTGTAGCTTCGTGAAACGGGCCACTGGTCGTCATTGGTCGCGGTTGTGTCCAATGGAAACTTGTAACCTGTAAATTGTAAAACAGGCCCCAGACTTGATTTAGGAGGTGAGAAACGTTTTCTCCCGGAGCTTTATACACCTACTATGGATTTTTATGAACAGCTACGCGATTTAAACGTCGTTCACAATCCTATCAATTTAATATTTTCTATTCATAGTAGGTTACAAATTTTAGTCGACTGTAACAGGAACCAATAAGTCACTTCTTTGTGACATACAGACAGACAAAATGGTCAGACATGGCAAAACTATGTAGGTTCCTAGTGAACTACGGAACCCTAATAATGAGGGCGCTGTTCGGAATGACATTGGCAACATGTTCCAATTTTTACCCAAAATCTGATCCATGAAAATTAAATAGTGATTGCTAGGTAGGTATAGAATAATTATTTTAGTTCCATCTGTCACTTATGATTTTTGGCAAGCATTTGAGATGATTCGAGCCCAGTGTTTATGGTTTAAAAGGGGGTTTATTTACATTGTACCCGTTACTTTTCGAAAAAATTAAGGTAATGTAAGGTGCTGGCAACATTGCTTAAAGAACGTCAAGCACATATGTCAACCGCCACAGTTGTATGTGAATATTTTTGTATATTTCGCTGTAATTATTTGATAAAAACTGTGCTGCGTAAGCAACGTATACGTTAAAGTGTCGGTTACTGGTTTTATTCGCCATAAGCCCGGCAATTTAATCGTGGAAGTTACGACATAATTAGACACCATGAATTTCAATTTCGGTGCCGCTACTACTACTACTTCTGGGAACACATTTGGCACTGCAACGCCTTCTACAGGTAATATTTTAACTTTAATTGTAATTTGTAAGCGTACTTCTTTAGTCTAAGTTTTACTTCACTTTATTTCTGAAGTAAGTTTCAACAAACAACTTAAACATAACCTCAAACTTGATTTCTAATTTGTAAATACAAACCAATATTGATGTACATTGAAATCGGTTTTCGCTGCTGCTTGCGAAGTAATGCATCATTTTTTCTTCTAAATTAGATCAAACTACATAAAAACTAGTATTTTTACATTCAGTCGCCACAGCTGTTCAAAGCGAAATTGTGGTACCTATATGTCATTTTGAACACATCGTCCCACCCATGGCAAAGTTGCGAATCTGTATTTCGATTCAAAATTAGAATAGCAGTTTCACTACTTTACCAAAGGGTGTTTCCATCGTTGTCTTTTGAAATCAAAGTGCAGATTCGCAACTTTGCCATGGGTGTGACGACATCTTGCCCTTTTTTTATATGGGGTTAGCATTACATGTCCCAATCAACCTAATGGCAATTAAATTTAATTTGTTTGTTACTTCTTCAAATTTGGTACAGAGTTAGTTTGTAGACCAGAGATGAACGAAACGTACAATTAACAAAACATTAGCCTAGTTGCTAGTGACCCTGCCTACGAAGCTAGCAGCTCTGGGTTCACATACCGTTAAAGACAGGTATTTGTGTGATGAGCGGGAGCATTTGTTCCTCAGTTTTTGATGTATTCTATGTATTTCTCTGTATAAGTAAGTTTATCGTTGTCTAGTACCCATAGTACAACCTTACCCCCTTACTAATAAACATTGAGTAACGGTGGTATAGCTATAGCTAGTTACTCAACGTTTATTAGTAAGGGGGTTAGAGTTTAGTTTGGGAATAGGTTAAATATGTGTGACATTGTCCTGTGACATTTATTTATCCTGGAAGTCTGGACAATTCCCTATGGCATAAGGGAAAAGAATTCTATGGTGAGGGAGTCGTGGATAAAGCTAGTCCAATATAATTTACCCTCTTCTATTTTTTTTTTTTTAAATCTAATATTTTATAGAGGCTTTAGTACACATATGTGACTATGTCAGCCTCATGAGGAGACTCTATATAAAAAATAATAATTATGGGGCACTTCCTTCAGAACGAAAATCTCTGGCAATAATACCCCCTTCTATTTTTCAGGGTTTTCTTTTAGTGGCGGCGATTCAAAACCCTTATTTGGTGCACCATCAGGAACAACAGGTATTATTTGCTGCATTAATGTGTATGAATCTTTGATTATTCATTATTTTTATGATTGCAGTTATTTCTTTTTTAATTCTTGCTGTAGTTTTGTTTCAGAAATATATTTTTGTTGTTTTGCACTCTCAAACCATTGAAAGATTTAAATGTTTTTACCACCATATTTTGTCATACCCTGGGGCATACTTTAATAATCTAAATTTAAATTTACAATAGCTCCATCGCCTTCTCTTGATTGAGTCACAAATGTAAGAGGGATGGAGCATCCAAAGTTTCTAATTATGTGTTTCGTAAAAACCAGTAACCACCCTAGTATTCCTTCTAATGACAAGTTACAAATTTAAAAAAACTTTAGATAAATTCTATATCTAGCAATTGGTTTATTTAAGCTGGTAACATCAATTTTACAGGTTTTGGTGGGGGTGAAGCAGCAAAACCTTTATTTGGGGGAGCAGCAGGTTAGAGTTTTTTCTTTTGGAAATTTTGGTTTTTGGGGAGCTTGCATGTTAACATTTTATTTTATTTTTTTGCTACGAAATTTAAACAATGCACTGATGTATGTTATATCTAAAATTCAATCTAAGATAAATAAAGATCTGAAGAATCTGGTGAATTACAAAATAAATGTGGCGTTATCTATTAAAAGGGACCTTATTGTCAATGGCGCTTCGGCCATTATTAACGATATGCTCCAATATAAATACAACGTCGCGTGACGCAGTGCGGCGTAAGCGCCATCGACAATAAGGTCCCTTGTCATAGATAACGCCACAAATATGCAATCTCTGCACCAAACTTAGAGATTTAATTAGCAAGATGGCAACAGTGGTTCCTATTGTCTCTAGTAATAAAGATGGGTCAGATATTATTAAATTCCGGTCTCTAGCTGTCACCCTTCCTCTTATAATAAAATAAAATAAATAAAATAAAATAGCCATTTATTCCGACCTTTCAATTTACATTATTACAATATTATCTATCATAGTATTACAATTAATTATTAATATTATTTTTATTATTATTATTATTATTTTTCTTTGGTTATCGTATTTACCATTGACATTGGTATGGTCGACTTGCCTCGCGGCATAGGCCTCCCCTAGAATCTTCCACTTCTCCCTGTTCCTTGCTGTTTGTCTCCATGTTGGTCCTGCTACTTTTTTAAAGTCATCCTCCCATCTGCGACAGGGTCTGCCTCTTTTTCTTAATAGAAAAAAAGCACTTGCTCTTGCAACTGACTATGTATTTGCCATCTGTGTTTTCAATAAAAAGAAAGATTTCCTGTTAAAGAACTGCTAGGACTGTTAACATGTTAGCTGAAGATTTTTTAATGATAAAAAATATATGTCCATTCAGAAAGCAAGCCGGCGTTTAGTTTCAACACTCAAACTGCGCCTGCGCCTGCATTTGGAGGCGGCGGCTCTTTCGCTTTTGGAACAGCTAAGACCACCGCAGCGACCTCTTCTCTGTGTAAGCATCTTTAATTACTAACTTATTTTAGTTTTATAATTTTAATGATGCGGTGAGCCTAGTTGGTACTGACCCTGCCTACGAAGCTAGCAGTCCTGGATTCTATTCCTGGTAATGGATATTATTTGTGTGAAGGAGTCTTGAATTTATTCTACGTATTTAAGTATGTTAATCGTTTTCTAGAACCCATAGTACAGTCGAGTTCATAAATATGTATACACTTTAGTACCTTGTCTGTTAGTGTCATGTTTAAACTGCCATAATATAAATTGTCACAATGATTAAAGTGACAAGGTACTAATGTGTATACATATTTATGAACTCGACTGTACAAACCTAGAGCTTAGTTTGGGACTAGATCAATTTTTATGAGATTGTTCCCTGATATTTATATTTATTTATTTTAGTTACAATGGAATATGGTATAGTTATCTCATGGGTGACCTGTCAGATCTGTCATGAGTGTTCAACTGTGCTCTTGAAGATATTTTGTTAACTTGTAAAATACTGTGAAATTTTGTTTAAAAGCATTATAAAAGTGTTTATTATCACCTGACTCGACTGTGATAGTGTTATTTCAACAAAATTTAGTAGAAACAACTAGAATTCAGTGATTATAAATCGCAAGTGACAACTATCGCATTCAGGGAATAAATACCTACCCTCAAAACTACTCACATAAGATGAGAACTTCAAACTACCCACTTGCATTTTTCTCAATAATGTTGCCAGTGGTATAAAATAAATGGTCCAAATTGTGCTATACAAATGGATGACCAGAACAATGCAACAACAAAAACACTTACACAACAAGTGTTCCACAGGGGTCTCTTTGTGTCCAAACCCAGATCCGCATCAACTAGTGACCTTTTATCACAAGCAACAAATGCTGAAAATGACACCAAAAATAAGCCAACTAAAGCCACATCTGAAAACATCCCACCTTGGCAAAGAAAACCCGTAATAAGAAAAAGAGATAGACCAGCAGAATCAAACTCGCCAAATTCTAGAGAACAGAAAAAGACTAAAACCGATCCGGGTACCCTAAAGAACACTTCTGTAGGAGCCCAACATAACATGAAAAATACAAATCCAGTTCAAACCAGCAACAGATTCTCCATCTTAACATTAGACCCTGCAGATGCTGGAGAATCCCAAACTACCCGAGAAAGTACCCAAAACGTTCCAAAACCACCCCCGATAATCCTATATGGAATAGATGATATGTTCAAACTAACTGAACTGCTTAACCAAGTTACAGCGAGTGATACATATTCCTACAAAGTAGTTAATAGAAGCCAACTCAAAGTTATAGCACGTACAACAGAAGCTTACAAACTGATGATGGAACATATGAGAAGCAATGGGCTAATAGGGCACACCTTCAACAGTAAGGATAACCAGCCCTACAGAATTGTTATCAAACATCTTCACCACACCACCCCAAAAGAAGAAATCATAAAAGAAATTGAAAAAACAGGAAATAAAGTGAGAGGAGAAATTATCTGTGCGAGGCAGAGATTAACTAAAACACCTCTTAACACATTTTTCGTTAATATGGAACCAAGAGCAAATAACAAAGAAGTGAAAAATATACAATATATTTTTAACACAAAAGTGACCATTGAGGATCCAAAGAGGAAACATGAAATTGTCCAATGTACCCAATGCCAGCAATATGGACATACCAAAAATTACTGTATGCGCCCTTCAAGATGCGTTAAGTGTGGTGAAGGCCATAAAACGACAGACTGTCCCAAGAACGACAGAAACACCCCGGCTACGTGTGCGCTTTGCTTTGGTAGCCACCCAGCAAACTATAAAGGATGTGAGGTGTACAAAGAGATCTGGTCTAGAAAGAAGGCTGCACATCAAAAATCCATGGCTTGGAGATCGCAAGCAAGGAGCACAAGAGAAGATCGACCATCGCAGGAATTTCAACTTTCTCAACAAGAGTTCCCAACAATCTGTCATAAGCAAACTCAGCCTTCGCAGAACAATCAAGATGTCACTAAACAACTAACCAAACCATGCCTAAACTATGCTGAAGCAGTCAAAGATATGCCATCACACGATCAGAACAAAACAACACAAAATTTGGAAGAATTATTAAGAAATCAAACAGAAAAAATGAACACACTTATACAACAGATAGGGGCCCTAGTGGGACTCATAACAACCCTCATAGCTCGACTTCCAAAATGAAATTTTTGAAGATAGCTCTCTGGAACATAAATGGCTTGTCCTCAAATAAGCAAGATGTTGAACTGTTTTTGTACCACAATAAAATAGATATATTGTTACTATCTGAGACCCACCTCATTGACCGCAAAATAGTGAACATTAAGGGCTATAGAATATATTATTCTAATCATCCTGACGGTACATCGCATGCAGGTGCAGCCATAGTTGTCAAGGAAAACATCAAACATCATTCTATTCCTGGCAAAAATCATGATTATTTACAATCAGCGATAGTATCCGTAAAGGACTGGATGGGAACACTACTCATTGCGGCGGTATATTGTCCTCCAAAGCATCGTATCGATGAACACAAATTCAACGAACACTTCCGGTCCCTGGGAGGAAGATTCATATCAGGAGGTGACTGGAACGCCAAACATACTTTCTGGGGCTCACGACTAACCACAACCAGAGGACGTGAATTAAAAAAATGTATAGACCATCTTGGTCTGGATGTCATCTCTACAGGCGAACCCACCTACTGGCCAGCTGATCCATGTAAAAAACCAGACCTTATAGATTTCTTTGTTACAAAAGGTATATCTGACATGTATACAAAGGCTGAAACCAGTCTGGATGGCGCCTCAGACCACACACCTGTTATTTGCACTGTCAGCTCAACCATCATCCACGTAGAACCTAAAGAAGCCCTGTACAACTATAAAACTGATTGGACAGCTTTCAGCGACTACATTGAGGGACACGTGGATCTACGTGTCTCACTCAAAACAGAGGATGAATTAGACAATGCTACCAAATATATAACGAACCTTATACAGGTTGCAGCATGGAAATCCACACCTGTTTTGTCACCTAATCCTAAAAGCAAAGACTGTACTGTACTAGTGAAACAAAAGATCATGGAGAAAAGAAAGCTAAGGCGGCAATGGCATCAGAGTAGACATCCGACTGACAAAAAAGCTCTAAATAAAGCTCAAAAAGATCTAAAGAACCTTATAAAAGAAATCGAAAACAAAACACTACAGGCAAGACTGGAATCCCTGTCAGCTGGAAAAAATGACGACTACTCGCTATGGAAATTAACGAAATCCATGAAAAGGCCTAAAGAACCAGTACCCCCACTTAAACTGAGCGATGGTCGGTGGGCAAGAAGCTCCAAGGAGAAGGCGGAAATATTTGCAGAATTTCTTTCGGATGTATTTCAACCTAACGATCCAGTCATAAATCTGCCCACGATAGACTTGGAAAACACAATCAACAGTGCCCAGCAGTTATCTTTACCCATAAAATCAGTCTCACCCGGGGAAATCCAAAAAGAAATTCGTCAGCTCAAGCTCAAAAAAGCACCGGGATTTGATCTTATCACAGCCGAAATACTTCAAAAGTTGCCTAAGAAAGGAATTTTATTTATAACAGTCCTATTTAACGCTGTTTTGAGACTACAGCACTTCCCGATACTATGGAAAGTCTCCGTTATAAACATGGTGGCTAAACCAGGAAAACCTGCGAATGAAGTCACATCCTATCGACCGATTAGCCTGTTGCCGGTACTCGCAAAGCTGCTCGAGAAAATAATATTAATACGTATGATTCCGATCCTAAAAGAAGAGAAAATTATTCCAGATCATCAGTTCGGCTTCCGCGCAAATCACTCCACCATCGAGCAAGTACATAGAGTAGCTCAAAAAGTGCGGCAGTCGCTAGAAAGGAAAGAATACGCCTCGGCAGTTTTCCTGGATGTACAACAGGCATTTGACCGAGTCTGGCATAAGGGGCTATTATTTAAGCTTAAGAATAACCTGCCAAACACAATATTTATGTTGCTCAAATCTTACATAAGTGAAAGGGTATTCCAGGTACAATTTAGGGACTGCCGCTCACCTTTTAAAGAAATACATGCTGGAGTCCCTCAAGGATCCGTCCTTGGCCCTATTCTTTACACAATTTTCACCGCAGACATCCCGCAGTCAGAGGAGATCTTGATCGCCACATACGCCGACGATACCGCACTTATTGCTTCTAGTGTCTGGTCAGAAGAAGCCACTAAAAAGCTACAAAAACACCTTGACAAAGTCCAAAATTGGCTAAACAAATGGAGGATCAGAGTAAGTGCTGCGAAGTCGAACCACATAACCTTTACACTCCGAAAAGGAAACTGCCCACCTGTAAAATTGGGTGAAACAATCCTGCCGCACCAAACTACCATAAAGTATCTTGGAGTACATCTAGATAGAAGACTTGTATGGAGGGACCACATCAAAGCTAAGAGAGACCAAGCAAATAGAAAACTGAAAGATATTTATTGGCTTATAGGAAGACAGTCGTCTCTAAGCACTACAAACAAATTACTTATCTACAAATCCATAATTAAACCGATCTGGACTTATGGAATCCAGCTGTGGGGATCAGCAAGTCACTCAAATATTGAAATATTACAACGTTTTCAGAATAATGCCCTTAAAGTAATAAGTAATGCACCATGGTTCATAAAGAATACAGAAGTCCACGAACACCTGGAAATGCCATCAGTTAAAGAAGAAATAGAAACATTTTGTAGAAAGTACAAAATACGACTGGAACACCACACCAATAAATTAGCCACTGAGCTCACTGATACTACAAAATCTAAATTTCGGCTAAGAAGGAAGCGCCTTGCTTCTATTTGACACCCAAACAAGGATGATACATCACTGGATGTGACATCCCCCAAATTTATTCACATTTCACAGATCTGATTATAGCCTGTAGGCTGCTGGCAGATGGACAAATTAATTAATAATAAAAAAAAAAAAAAAAAAGTTATCTCATGGGCGGTCATTTTAACTACGTCAAGATCTTCATGGAAAGTCAACAGAACTACTTAATTATTTACAGTCGGTGAATCGTTTTTTATGTTTAGTGATATGAATATTACTTGTTATATCTGTGTATTTATAGCCAAAAAAGATGCATTTTATGGTTATAAGACTGTAATTAAATCTATATATATAAAAGGCAAAACTGACTGACTGACATATCAACGCACAGCCGAAACTACTGTACCTAGAAACTTGAAATTTGGTACATGGGTTCCTTTCATGATGTAAGTGAGCACTAAGAAAGGATTTTCCGAAAATCGACCCCCAACGGGAAGAAATGGGGGGGAGTAGCGGGAAACTAATTCTACGCGTACGAAGTCGCGGGCGTCCTCTAGTAAGACATATTTGTCTTGTCTTGGTCTTACTAGACTAAATCTTCTTTAAGAGGCATTATATGATAAAGTCGGTAGTGTTCCGCGATCTGGATTGCAATAACCATAACGCCTTTGTGTTTGTACTTTGGATGTATTAAACATGATCATATTTCTTAAAGACTGCTAAACGTGAAAACACGATTTGAAATAAAAACCTCGATAGTTTTATTTTTCAAACATGACACCTTTTCGCATGTTTTTGGTTGAATCTTCGAAACCCTACGAATCTTTAACGATGATTTTTGATTCAATAGTTGAGTATATTTAATTTCTTAGTACTGGTAAACCATTTCTTCAATAGATGTTGTGGTTTTAAAATAAACAGCAATTATTTGAATGCTGCCATCAAGGCGCTCCAACTATCTACATCTCACGTTCTTCGCGTGGAAGCACATAAAGCCATGCCTTTTCATTCTTGTGAGCGAGGCAGCATATGTGGCCTCTTAAAACGATTATTATGTTGCAGTTTCGTCCCCGACGGGGACGGCGGCGCCGGCTGCTCCGTTCGGCGCGAAGGCCCCCAGCTTCGGCGGCTTCGCGTCGCCGCCCAACCAGACGGTCGGCAGCCCCGGTTTCGGGCAGCCCGCACAAGTATGTTATACTAATCAGCAGGACGAAAAGGATATAAGTCTTCTGAAATCAAGTGAAAAAGGATACAAATCTTGCTCACTCACAGGCAAAACGTAAAAATATTTTCTACCGCCGCTCGGGGCTCTTTATCTGGTAGACGTACAAAAAAAATATGTGCGCAATTTTGTGTTGTTTATACTTCTAATAGACACTTATGTCGAAAAGTGTAAGATTATGGAGGAATTATTTAAAAATGAACCATTTTGGCACCTTCAATTCAACATTGCGGCTAACGCCTCCTCCCCTACAATGTGTGTATTTTTATTGCCGCTTGAACAAAAAATAATAAAAAATATATTAAATTAAAAATTAGAATGGGTACCATAACTAATGGGCGGACGACGGATGCAATTTACGTCAAAATAATGTCAAACGATATCCGCAATATGGATATGACTACAATTCAATTTAAAAAAACAGAACATCATAGCAAAAAAAAGTTATTGAATTATATTGTTAAAGTAAATAATCTTTTTTTTTCTTTATTAGGTATTTTCAGTACATTCCTTTTATAGTTCACTATCTACTTATATAGGAAAAATGACCTCTCCACATCTACAGACGTAAGAGGGGCGTATTCGTGAAGTGATACTTCAGTACTTTCTTAATATACAAACTATGTACTGATTTATAACAAAAACTGCATATATTTTCACACATCCATCTTGTGCTTTCGTCACCATATTGCATCTGTCGTCCGCCTATTAACCATAACATACAATAAGGGAGTTCGACCGATCTCGTCCTCTATCAATACGGGATAGCTCGTACTGTGGCAACAATAGTTCACTTAGATTTTCGTAAACACACCAGGCTATTAGTAATTATTTTGATTTTGAACTTATAATATTGCCATTATTCGGTACAATACAAGTCTCTTGGTTCAAAGTGCCCATATTTATTTTCCAGACCGCCCAAAATGCGTTCGGTGGTGCGAATCAAACACCCGCCTTTGGACAGGCGTCGCAACCACAAGCACCCGCCTTTGGACAAGCTTCCCAACCGCAAGCATCCGCATTTGGACAAGCTTCGCAACCGCAAGCACCTGCATTTGGTCAGGCCCCGCAACCGCAACCACCCGCTTTTGGACAAGCTTCGCAACCGCAAACACAAGGTACGGACACGCCTTCTAAGGGTTTGATATCAAAATCTTCTTCTATATAAATAAAACATAATCGGTCAAGTTCGAGTCGGACAGACGGTATTGTTAATTATATTACGGTTTGAATTCGATTTCGAATCGAATTAACGCGAGCACACACTTATTTGTTAGAACATCTGCCGTAATAACATATATTCTGCAAAAAAACAACCCGCTATGTGTTACGATTCAAAAGATACAGCTCTAGATAGTCTTTTGGGCGCCCTAAAAATGGTGTTAGTTGGGAAGCGCATCACTCTAATAATACCTAATTCCGTTTTGACATGTAATGTTTTATAATCAGAGCTCGGAAAGATGAGCTGTTTTGAGATTTTGCATAACATGGACATAACCTAAACGGATATGGACGGTATTTTAATGTACAATTTTGCTCCACTCACTTCAGTGGATAAGATTTTTTAAGGATTTTATAAGTGGATATTAAACGTATGGAGAAATGCATTGAGATTAGAAATTATCAAAAAAAAACTGATAGTCCTTTATTAAAATTACACAGAAACTTTGAAAAAATTAAAAAGATTAGCTAGTACTCGTTTTGCAATGCGTAGTCATTTTTTTTAAATTATAATTTATAAAGTTTTGTTTTGTTTTAATTTTTACTTTATGTATGGGTGTATCCTTATTAATATCAACAAATTACATTAACCCCTTTCCGAGCTCTGTTTATAATATTATGAATAAATAAGTATGAGTATCTATTCATATTTTTTTATTTTGTTATTATATCGTGGTATCCTCAGCTACAAACCTGTCTTTCGGGTCACCAGTCAACGCGAACAAACCGGCCAGTGCTTTCGCATTCGCAACACCTACTTCTGGCTTCTCCGCGCCGCAACTACCTGCTACTGTGAGTATTCTGGTTGTTATTTGGAAGTTCATCTCTATATTGTCAAACATGAAATGTCTTTTATCTACACTCATATCATAAGTTCTCTATAATGCGTTCAGAATCCATAGACAATGACCAGCATTACTTGATACAATTTTACAGTTTTCTTATCTGTAGCTGTAATGAAAAGTTAAAATTACGATACAACTTTTGATAAAGTAATTTTGTTCAAATTTGGAACATCTTCCAAAACCAACAAAATTCAAACAGGGGGCCAATTCTAGTATCAATTGAACGTCGACTCGGATATTTGAAGTAAAGTGTCGTACGCCATTTTGATTTCGAATGACATTAGAATAGGGACTTTGTTAGTTTGTCTATGATTTAAAAAAAACATTCATATTCGTGACACAGGTTAGCTTTGCCGCCATGTTTGTTCTGCCGCCTACTGAACGCATCTTAGAGTACTTATAATATGTGTGTAGATAAAGTAATGTATGTAACTGTACATAATTAGGCCATAAAACACTCGTGTGATCTTATTATGAAACTCGCCTTCAGCTCGTTTCATAAAACCACACTCGTATTTTAAGGACCCTCTTTATGTATCAGTTACATAAAATACTATAATATTTAACCATATAAGTGTAATTTACACCCGTATTCACAAACAATACTTAAGGGATCCTTCACTGAGTAAACGCACTGCGTTCAATACAGCTTTGTGATTGGTCCTTTTTGACCGACCTTTTGTTTATGAGACGATTTAACCACCCTGTGCGTTCGTGAGCACTGTGAGACCTCATAGTGACGTTTGTGAATACGGGTGTTAAATACCAATTTCTCTCTGTTTTATCTTCACGTACTGCGTGTAGTCGACGACCGGGTCGGCGCCGGCCACGTCGCAGGCGTCGTTCGGCGCGGCGCCGGGCTTCGGCTTCGGCGCCAAGCCGCCCGCCTTCGGAACCACTACTTCGGCGGGTACGGCTTTACCACTTTTATTTACTTTTTTTTATGTATGGATTACCCACCAGGATAAGTATAGTGTATAGTGCTTGCTTAATTACATACATACATTAAATCACACCTGTTTCCCAGAGGGGTAGGCAGAGACGACTCCTTTCCACCTGCTACGATCCTGACAGATCTCTTTCGCTTCTTCCACATTCATACATCGAGTCATGCATGCATGCATGCATGATTCGAAAAAGTACGCCTGGTGCTTAATTTACTAGACGAATTATATGTAAATACCTTACCATATTTCAATATCTTGATAGTGACACGTGACAGGTTGTAATTCGATTTACATTGCTAAGTTCACACGCTGATACATCACTGGATTATAATATATAAACTGAGCTATAGACACTGAAATGCCACACAGGGGGTAGGTATCACTCACTGTTTTTATGCCCGTTTTTACTCGAATTTTGGGTAGCTGAAGCTGGAAAGCAGAAACAAAACTATTAAACGTAAAAAAAACAAAATCAATAAAAAAGCGAATGTTATAGCGGCTTTGCGCTTTTAATTGAAAATGTCTTTTGGGAATTCCTGTTTGCGATGTTATTTCTTTATCTTTCCTTTAACCATCGAAAATACATTTAAAAGCTTAAATGATTTCGGTTATTTTAAAAGATAATTTGAAGAAGAGAGCAGTCGAATGACTCGTAGCATTTTCCGCTCAAACATATTTATCAGTTATCTACTGCTAACTTTTCGTGTATAAATAAAAATTGCAGAAGTTGATTGCTGTCTTACTTTAACTTTCGTTCTAGAGCAAGAAACACAATTTTGCTGTCTTTTTCTAACTTTAAAGTAAAGCAGTCAACTTCTGCAACCGTTTTTGCAAGTCTAAACCTCCCTTAAGTGACAATGTTTATTTATTTTTCAGCTCCTCCCCCTTTCGGTGCCTCTACCGGAGCCAGTCTAACATTCGGCACGGCTACTTCTGTATCGAGCTCGGTGGGCGGGCCGCAGCCCAGCCTGAACTTCGGGCCAGCGTCCAGCACGCAACCCGGCCTAAGCTTCGGCAAGCCCGCAACCACGCAACCCGCCTCAACCTTCGGAACAACCCAACCGACGACTCTAGGGTTCGCGCCGCAACCGTCCCTACCCAGTTTCGGAACGGCGACCACTTTCGGAACTTCCACCGCTGCGAGCCTTCCCCCGCCGTCTACCACGACCGGTCTCAGTTTCGCTGCCGCGCCTCAAACTACCGGCGGCCTCAGTTTCGGCGCCCCATCTCAACCCCAAACGACCGGACTTAGTTTTCCGACTTCCCAACCGCAAGCGCCCGGTCTCAGTTTCGGCGCGACCCAACCGGCTCCGACTGGCGGTCTCACTTTTGGCGCCACAGCTCAACCTCAAACGACCGGCCTCAGTTTTGGGACGACGTCGACGCCTCAAACCACAGCTGGCCTCAGTTTTGGCACTTCGACGGCCGCGAGTGGACTCAGTTTTGGCGGCACGTCGACTCCTAAGACGACGGGCGGGCTCAGTTTCGGCGCGGCGCCCGGCCCGGCGCTCGGGCTCGCGCCGGCCACGAGCGCGCCGGGCACGACAGGCGGGTTGTCTTTTGGTACCACCACTGCTACGGCTACTTCGGGAGCAGGTTAGTTTGATTGATAGAACCATTACAGCTATTGGATTGGATGGCGGAAAAGAACCTAAAATTAAATACCTTTGACTAGTTATTTGTCCATCTATAATTACTGTTGGAAGCGGGGCTGCCTATAATAAAACGCGTCCTTGTCACTAGATAACTTTCACCTTTATTTTAACTTTTAATGGGAGACACGATCCGGTCAGCTCGATGGCCGGTGGCGGAAGAGACAGTACAAGCAAATGACCTATAATATGTTTTATGTGTTGCCAACGGTAACCCATCATTTTATCGAATTTTACTTCATCGATTGTATCATTTCATCGAATTTCATTTTGTCGAACGCTATTTTCTGCTGAAACGAAAATGTTTTCAGGATATCTTAAACATTAATTACGTAAGTTAGGTTGGGTTACAATTGTCATTACCAAAAAAAAGCAACGCATGCGGTGAGAAATGCCTTTCGATGAAATGAAAATTCTGCGTAATGATACATTCGTTGAAAAGTGTTTCGATAAAATAATAGGTACCCGTTGCCAACAATTACTAATTGTCATTTAAAGTTTAAAGTCGCCGGGCCCAATTCAAAAACCTAAGACTAACCAAGATACCTTATTATGTATAAGTAAATTCCGTCGAAGAAACTCCTTGGTTTCGCAATATATATGCCAAATTATCATATCGGGTTGTAAAATGTTGCATTACATCACAAACTGTCGTAGGGTCTCATTCCAAACTTATGTCTAAATTTAAATACATCAAAATATTTGATTTAGAAACTTCAACCTATTCCTTAGGTTGCGGCTCTACTGAAGCGGAGATAAGCGAAGTGGAGCGGAGCTGTGCCAATATTAACCAATCGAATCTGAACTAACGTGCGGAAGGACCGCTCGACGTGACCGCATACGCCTTCTATTGGTTAATATTGGCACAGCTCCGCTCCGCTCCGCTCGTCTCCACCTCAGGGGAGCCGCACTCTTATCGACAATACTGGTATACCATTAATATGATTTACTGTTTCGCCTGGACTCAGTATCCCGTTAAAAGAGATCTCTGCCATTGGTGCGAAATATATTTGGTCACTTGTGTAATTCCAAAATTTTCAATTTACTTTAAAATGGTCTCCTTACACAGCAGTTTACATTTTGTTGTAATCACTCTAGTCAATTAATTTAGTCTAGGTAAGACTTACGTAAAAAAAAATTACCTAAAAGACGTTATAAGCGGTTATGGTATCATAGAAAGAAATGAAACAAAAATAATACAAATAGGTTTTTGGAAAGGTTTCAGGAAAATTATATAGGTACATTTGGCCAAAAATATTTCGCTTAAACGATAGATTCACGTAAAAACATATTGCTCGTAGTAATAAAACTAATAAATAAAGTCGCCGTTAATAGAACTTGCAAAAGATGTAAGTATAAAAAAACAAACAAATCAATTCACCATGATTACTCGATAATCACGTACTTTTAAAGATATTTGAGGTTATGTGTCAAACAGTACTAATTTGTTTACATAGGTAGTTCGCAAGTTCTATTGACGGCGACTTTATTGTATATTTTGTCATGCATATGAAAAATATTAAATAATATTTATATAAGTAGTGTAATTAATTAATTATTATTAATGCGTTTTTTTACAGCTACATTCCAATTGGGTAAAACGCCCGCCACTAGCGCTGGCTTTGGTCTCTCTACCGCCAGCTTACAACCTGCTTCGACCGGTAAGTGACTGGCTAAAGACAATAAAAAAAAACAATGACATTTTGACAATGACACGATAAATTAAATATTTTTTTAAGATTACCCAAAAAAAAATGTAAAATTTTAGTAAATAGTTAATACTATAAAAAAACAAGTGTTAAGACGTTAAAAGACAATGAAAAGGCGTAAGTGTCAATCATTGTGTATGTTGATAGATTTTTGACGTAACTGACGTTTTGCAGTTTTGGTAGAAAATGTTATGGAATGATGATTGATGATCATTTTGATTTAAATATGAATAGATTTTTTTATAGGGATATTGTTTTATTTTTTAATAATTGCTTGAGTTTTTTTTAAGATAGAAATGTTTTATTTTTTAATAATAGCTTGAGTTTATTTTTAAGATAGAAATAATTTGTTGTCATTTTTCCTCTTGACCTTTTTACCCGACTGTCGAAGTTTTGATCTGTATGTTTGTATGTAAGACTCTTTGTTACCTCATATCATAGAAGCTAAAGGCGTCGTTACATTCGTCTTAGCGCGAATAAATAAGTTACTTTTAAATAATCACAGTGGCACTATTCTAACCCGGCAACCACACGGCCAAAGCAGAGTTAATAACAATACGAAATATCAAATGCAATATGGTTTTGCCCAGTAGAATACAGCCCCTGATATTGTTTTCTCTTTGATGTGTCCTAGCGTCAACCACCGCCCCATCTGGAATCACGGCGCTGGGGAAAACTACCGCCGCCTCCACGATGCCTTCTCTGACGCTTCCTGTCACGTAAGTAGACCAGTCTATATCAACACAAAAAAAGGCAAACATCGCAAACGCGCATGACATAGTAAATAAATAAATATCCGGGGGACAATGTCACACCAATTGACGTAGTCCCAAACTAATCTCTAGGCTTGTGCTATGGGTACTAGACAAAGATATAAATACTTTAAAAGAGAAATATATACTTAAATACATAGAAAACATCCATGACTCAGGAACAAATATTCGCGCTCATCACACAAATATCTACCCTTACCGGGATTTGAACCCAGGACCGCTAGCTTCGTAGGCAGGGTCACTACCAACTAGGCCAATGCGTCGTCGTGAGTGTGCTTAGGTTACGCTCAAATTGGAGGACTCCATTGCAGGATTCCAGGACGTTAGGGATGGCGTTGTTGCAATTGCGCCCGTGGCAGAAGGAACATAAGATAGAGTACTTGAGCCGAGCCTTTCTGCGAGTGCACGGCTCCAAGCAATCTCTTTTTCCATTTGCAAGCACCATGGTCTGAGGAAGCCATCATTTAGAATTTATAACGATTTAAAGTTAGTTAGCAACAATCGGGTTTTTTAAAGCTTGCTTTTTGTTATTATTTATCAATCAATCATCAATCATAAACTCACGCCTTCATTCCCAGAGTGGGGTAGGCAGAGCCACAGACTCACCACCAACTCCAAAAACTTGTTGATAATTCTGTGACCACATTTTGCACCACCAGGCTAAGATGTTATCCAGTGTATTAGTGACAGGTTGCAAACCCATCGCCTAACACTACACAGCCTTTAGTCCCTTAGTCGTCTCTTACGACATCCATGGGAAGACATGGAGTGGCAACATTCTAAACCCGGCACCACACGGCAACTATGTTATGTATGTTATTTATTTATTCCTTGATAAAACATAGTTTTACATGTCAAAAGTCAAGAAGAAGAAAAAGAGAGAGAGAGTCAAGGAGAAGGTTGTCTGGAAGAGATCGCTATTTAGCGGTAAGACCGCCTGTTGTATACATGTATGTTATTCAAATGTACTGTTCCTTGTTTTGTTTTCTGGTGTTCAATAAAGAGTATTTGTATTGTATTGTATTGTAAGTAGTGTATTATTCACAGAACGGCAGCTCCGCAACCGCCGCAGCCTATCACCTCCATCTCGTTCGCGCAGCTGGAGGAGAGCATCAACAAGTGGACACTCGAGCTGGAGGAGCAGGAGAAGACCTTCATCAACCAGGCCACGCAGGTCAACGCGTGGGACCGCCTGCTGATCGCTAATGGAGAGAAGGTAACTTAGCATTCTGTGTATATACAGCACTGACACCCGTATTCACAAACAATACTTAAGGGATCCTTCACTGAGTAAACGCACTGCGTTCAATACAGCTTTGTGATTGGTCCTTTTTGACCGACCTTTTGTTTATGAGACGATTTGAACTTCCCTGTGCGTTATTGAGCACTGTGAGACCTCATAGTGACGTTTTGTGGGTGTTACGGAAAACTCTATTTACCACAATTTGCTAAATAAAATAAATGTTTTAATAAACAAACAACCGCCTTCAAAAACGCATAAAATAACTTCTTTTAAAATGGTAAGTAGGTAGTCCACCTGAAGTCGGCTTTTACCTACCATTTTAATAGAAGTTATTTTTGGCCTGGTCTTTTCTTAATACGTCTTTCTTAATCGTGGAACGTTCGTCTTGGCCGTCCCCTTCTAAAGCGCGAAATAGACTGGCAATAAAAAAAAACTGCAAAAGTTGATCGCTGTCTCACTTTAACTTCAGTTCTAAAGCATAAGCACGATTTTGCTGTATTTTTCTAACTTAGCAGTTAGAGTAAGACAGCGGTCTAGTTCTGCAATTTTTAATTGGTAAGGTGAAGTCTTGTAATTGCAACTATCTGGTTATTGCAACTAACTTAAATAACTCCTTCTAGGATCACTGTTTTGAACGACAGGCGAGATATTGTATTTCTTAGTAAGGAAGAACAATATCACGCCTGTCGTTGTTCAAAACAGTGATCCTAGAAGGAGTTATTTAAGTTAGTTGCAATAACCAGATAGTTGCAATTACAAGACTTCACCTTAGTCTAAACCTCTCTTAACATTCCCATTTTTTCTTGCCTCTCCCTCTCTCCACATGACCAAACCTCTTCAGCATTCCTTTATAAATCATTGTCACTACTTCTTTCAAACCACAACGTTCTCTTATTACACTGTCCCTAACCCTCAGATAGTGGAAGTGAACGACACAGTGCAAGCAGTAAAGAACGAGCAGCAGAGCTTGGAGCTGGAGCTGGACTTCGTGCTGGCGCAGCAGAAGGAGCTCGAGGAGCTGCTGGCGCCCATGGAGAAGCAGCTGCAGGAGGTCGGCGACCGGCCAAGGGACCCCGAGAGGGAACAGATGTATGTATGAACACGCCCGCGGCTTAGGGCCCGTTGGTTGATCAGTACTTAAACATACTAATAGTTAAAAATCGTAACCATTTGTTAAATCTGAACCAAACGTGTCAGTTTTTCCATTCAATTTTTGAATTAACCATTAGTTCAGTTAACTACTAATCAAACAACTCTTACTAATGGCCGGTTTTATAAAGGTCCGTTAGTAAATTTCAGATCAAATTTTAGTAACTTCATACAAGTTTTGACATTCCTGACCGAAATTTGATCTAACGGATCTTTATAGAACCCAGCCTTAGTGCAGTGTTCACCTACAATTAAACGGTCGGTTAGCGGTTTAACGGTTGTCAAATGTATTGACTAACAGCTGATTAAGACTTAACCGTCTGTTAAATTGGTTGGTGAACTCGGCCCAATAGTTCGCGTAGAATTAGTGTCCTGTTACTCAAACTATTTTACCCCTTAGGAAAAGAATTTCCAGAAATCCCTTCTTAGTGCACCCCTAGGATATCGATCGATCAATTGAGAATGTTCAGACAGTTTTTTTTTAAATCTTCAATTCAGTTCTGAAAGCCTATCAGAAGGTTGAAAACCGATTTATTTGTCCGAATTTTCACTAGCGTGTTTTTTTTCTGAAATCTGTTTAACTTTTCAGAGTTGTCATAAAACAAACCTAACCTAACCTAAGTAAATATCTTTAAACATGTTGAAAAAACTTGTAACTTGTGAATTTTCGGACAAATGTAACCATTAGGAAACAAAACTTCGGGACTTGCGGTAGGTTGTTACCGGGTACACTACATAAATCCGGATTGATCAAAATCCCCAATTTTCATAATTCCGAATACAATGTTATCATAGAAAACTTAATTTTTTTATATCGCTTTTAATTAGTGTCCGACCGAAGTTTCGGTTTCGGCCAATTTCGGCCAAAAAAGTGATTTCGGCCGCAGTTTCGGTTTCGGCTAGCATCCGGCCGAAACCTTCGGCCGGGCCGAAATTGCTTCGCGGCCTCTCGCGGCTCTCGCATCGGGAGCGCTCGGCTTAATTCGGGCGCGCTCGGCCGGGTAGGTTAGGTATAGGTAATGCATCGGAGGCCGTCCCAGCCGGGACCACTGACAGTATTCATATTCATCCCGTTTGTGACGTTTGTTTGTGAACCACGTGGCGCGCGAGAAAATATGATGAGTGTTGTTTATTTATTAAATTATTATTTATTTTTTAGAATCTGTTACTGCATTTTATGCTGTGATTAATGAACGATACGTTTGATATTAGGATTGTGAATTTAGTTTAGACGTGATAAGAATAGGTTGTTTGTTTTGAATAATATAATAAATACCTATGCCGCGAATTAGTGAAGTCTTTATAACTGCAGTAAAATAATTTAAATAATACCTTATTAACCCTATTACTATCCCTTACATATGTAGGTAGGTATGTTATTTTAAATAACAAGTGAATAACTTAACTTATAACGTTATAAATAGCATTACCTATTGACAGAAAACTTAAATTTGTAGGTTAGTCATAGTTATGCTAGGGTTGGTAAACAGAAAATAAATTATTTGGTTTAAAATTTCATAGTTTACCTCTAATTATATCTATTTTCATTAAAAATAAACGTTTTTTATTTTCTTTAACTAAAACAGTAGCTGTTCTCATATAAGAAATCCTTGCAATGACCTTTTCCTTACGATTTGTACAGTAATTTTGAATAATTTCATAAGTCTTCAAAAATTTCGGTTTCGGTTTCGGTTTCGGCCGAAATCAGAAAAAAACTGAATATTCGGTTTCGGTTTCGGTTTCGGCTAAAAATCGTGTTTCGGTCGGACACTACTTTTAATCAAACCTAACTTAACCTCGAAAAAATATTAAATTAAATGCAATTAAATTATGCATCTAACTTTAATTAGCTCCAGCATAACATAGCTTTCGAAATAATGAAAATTCTACAGATTTTGAAAAAAACATGCCATTTGTTAGGTTTTTTTTACTCAGAAAAATGGTATTTCCGATTGTCCCCAAATATTTGCTTCTTGTTGTCAGTCTTGTCAGTCAAATGAGGAATTCATTTTTTTGTTCAGAACAATGGTCCCAAAGGTCCCAATTTTGTTTCCAAAATCTTGAGAAAAATTAAATTGAGTGTTATTTTTTGAAACTCCTCATTTGTATGTTATTTCCGTGTTGCAGGTACTCTCTGGCGGAGAACCTGGACTCGCAGCTGCGCTCCATGTCCTCGGACCTGAAGGAGGTCATCGAGCACCTGAACGAGACCAACCGCAGCCAGGACACTAACGACCCGGTAAAGGTTCACCCTTGTAACTAACCTAACCTACGAGAATCATCTTTATGATAAACTGAAATCAGCAAGGGTTTAGCAGAAAATATCTTTCTATGAAACGAAAATTATGCGAAGTGATACGTGCTATGAAATGAATGTCGGTGAAACATGGGGAACCGTTAACACTGCACTACATCATTAGTATTAAAAGACGTCCACTGCTGGAAACAGGCCTTCCACAAGGATCTATGTGACGGCCGGTTTAATGCTAATCGATCCATCAGCTACATACGATTTTCACCAGGGGTTATTCACCCACAATTTTCCTTATTAATGTATTTCAGATAGGCATTTTTCTTGCTTTTTATTTATTTATTAAAGGTCCAAGTTTTAAATAATGAAAGACTATAAAAGTCACAGAGGCTTATGTATGAGTAGTAAGAGAGATCAGAGTAAAGGCTACTTTGTAGGTAGGTTTTATAATGAACTGCTAGATCAAATTTCGATCAAGAGTGTCAAGTTATATTACTAAAATGATGAATGATGATGATTATTTGACATATAATTTCCAGTTGTCGCTTTTTCATTTGTTCTTAATGACAGTAAATGCTCTCACTTGACACTATGTGGGCCGAATTACAAACAATACGATAACATGTCAAAAGCACTTAGGATTTACCGAGTGAAACAGAGCCCCAGATTTGTGGAAAGCTATACATAAATAAACGCCGTCCGCTAACTCGTGTTCCGTTCTGTAAAGAGTTACAACAGAATTAATTAAATGTGCAGTCCCTTCGTATCGTATGTCGGAGCGAAAATAAAACATGAACCTTCCGTTTTCAGATCGGTCAAATAGGCCGCATCCTCAACGCCCACATGTCATCGATGCAGTGGATAGACAACTCCATCGCGCAGATATCCACCAAACTGGACCAGCTGAAGGCCACGCACGATACGCTGAGGAGAGACAACGAACGATCCTTCCATTTAGCGTATAACTAGTAGTAGGATTTATTTTAGAAATTAAATGTAGACTTTTATTGATCGAATGAGTGTATGACATTTTGTTTCTGTGTGTTACGACACTTTATGGTAATAAATATGTAAAGGCAGGGATTTAATTGGGGACAATCGTCCTGTGACACATGTCGGCGACGTGACATATCTAGCCCTGGCATTGTTTACATTTAGTTCCGTACCTACAAAGGAAAGGAAGTATAGAAGCAAAAATTGCCGTGAAAACGTTGCCATTTAGCCCTTTTAATATTCATCATTCCTTTCATGTCAATTCTTGTGGAACTTAAATTAATTTGAAACAAAGTGATGAATACATGTTTAATATGTAACACCATCATAATTATAGTCCATCTAGTACATTTGCGAATGACTGATTAATGTTATCTAAATGAAAATATTTAAAGGTTTTAAGGATCATACTTACGTTTGAAATTAATTTGAATCAAAAACTTCTAGTAATTTTTTGGTCTCTAGGAATTTAATGTTCAACAACATTATTTGTTACTGTAATAAATAAGAATAAAAACAGTTTTTCTTATGGTTCGTTATTTTATTTTAATATTATTATTACAAAACAATATTTTTGCTTGGCAATAAATTCTTGTGATGTCTTTTACCTTTTAACGTTTTAAATGCCATGCTTAATGGCATTTTTACGTGTCGCAGATCCAAGGCTCTGAACCGGACTCATAGCGGTTAATATCGTTCTTAACCCATTATAGACTAGCAGCGGTCCCCTTTAGTACCGTAGGTCGTAGTTCGAATTTGTGCTTTATTGTTCTATACATAAAAATTTAAAATAAATTTAAATGATCAAAAAACTCCGTCTATAATGGGTTAAAACCGGTATTATTTCTAAAGATTTTTTTTTTACCTCTTCCAACACTATTTCTAAGGCTGCGGCTCCACCGAGGCGGAGATGAGCGGAGTGGAGCAGAGCTGTGCCAATAGTAACTAATAGAATCTAAACTAACGTGCGCAAGGCGCGTCCGACGTGACCGCATGCGCCTCTTATTGTTTAATATTGGCACAGTTCCACTCGTCTCCGCTTTAGTGGAGCCGCAGCCTAACACTAATTCTAATACACTATGCCTGAAATAAAGCACTGCAACTTCACATTTTCTTCAGTCTGTAAGCACAGAATCACCAGTTTCTTATGCACTATACTGCACACAGTTCGGTTGTGGGAGATTTGGTCAGCACTTAAAAACATGGAGAACTTCTTTGCATCCACTCTGCAGTAGCATATCTTTGACTTGTCTTCGTTTGCTTGTGTTTCGGTTTCAGAGTCGGAATGTTCTATGGGGCCTGAAATGTACGGTTTAGTTAGTATCTGGATTCAGACAGACTACAACAAGGTAATTCAATTCAATTCTTTATTAAATGGCTTCTGTCCATTGGGACAATTCTGCCAGTGTCAAGGTTAGGAGTTATGTATACATATCAAAAAAAACATAATTCGACGTTGTACGGTGATCCTCTAGCCTCCGTGAAGCGATGTAGATAGGTAGAACTTTACGAAGACCAGATGGGAGTTTCTTGGAGCAATCCTTCCAAAGGCGATACGTGTTCAAACTTGAATTCTTCGTTATACTGCACATTTGAATGTTAATTTACTGCATATTAATACATCATTACTATCCATTAAACAACAAAATATGCAAAAAATTAAAAGCAATTAAGAAAGCGGCGCCATCTTGTCAAAAACCCAAAGAGAAACCTACAACAACGTACAAGAAAAAACTTAGCAGCTCTTTACTATTTATAAAAGAAGCAAAGTGAAATCAAAAACTCACCTTCAAAAGCTTCCACTCTCAAATCCTTAAATCTGGTGGAAACCTTACTGGTATCAGTCTTGATTTGCAGCGTCAACCTTCCCTCTGCCGAGGCCCAAATCATGACCTCGGCAGCCATAGTTCTCATCCGGTCTATTGTGGTCCGCAATTGCTTGAGTGCCGGTAGTTCTATTGAGATCTGAAATTTCATGGCGTAACCTGTTAACCTACCATTCAGCGGTAGTATTCGCAGTGTTACAGTGTGGGGATAAGACCACTAGTGAAATTACTAGCATATAGGCATTCCATCTTATTTTTTATTTTATTTTTTTAATAATTTTTCTTGAGCATGGAATCGAAGTCCTTCAGTCAGCATTCCATCTTAGTAATATCAGTGTTGGCAACGCATTTGCAGTCTTACACCCGTATTCACAAACGTCACTATGAGGTCCCACAGTGCTCACAAACGCACAGTGGTTCAAATCGTTTACATCGTCTTATAAACAAAAGGTTCATCAAAAAGGACCAATCACAAAGCTGTATTGAACACAGTGCGTTTACTCAGTGAAGGATCCCTTAAGTATTGTTTGTGAATACGGATGTTAGGAATGCAATCTTGAGAATGCAGATGCCTATAGGTCTCACTTACCATCAGATGGCCGGTGTGATCACTAGTTTACCTTCTTTCTATAAAAAAAAGTGGAACATTATTGCCAAATATTGATCATAACATAAAGGTTGATAGGGATCCCTCTTTTATAATCACGCAATGGCTAAAGTATGCTTGAAATATGCTCGGACCTTATCTGTAATAATGGCATTTGCATTGGACAGAGAGGACAATGCATACTTTAACCCAAAATAGTTTTGTTGACCACTTTAATTCACTCATTACTGAAATACCAATATTTAAAAGTACCAAACTACTCTTTTTAGCAGGTTCTCAACAATCCAGAATCGAAATATTGGGTGAAGATAATAAACAATCATGAAAAAAATTAGCGCTTTAATTCTGTACAGATGAGGTGAATAATTTAACTACAGCGTCTTTTTTTAGAAGGCATACAATCAGACAAGTCGTCTGGTGGTAAATGACAGCAGAGACCCATAGATGTTTGCATACTTAAGACTACGATCTTAACCCCCTTACTAATAAACGTTGAGTAACGGTGGTATTGCTATACAATGTTTTGTCCTTATCTGTCAAATTCAAATGTCACAATGACAGATAAGGACAAAACATTGTATAGCTATACCACCGTTATTCAACATTTATTAGTAAGGCCCTAAGACTGTAATCCTAAGGCTGGCAATGTGTTGCCAAGCCTGACGATTAAGATGGAATGCCTCTATGTTAGTAATTTCAGAAAACAGGATAGTATTTCTAAATTATTTATTTATTTATTCAATTTTTATTGCACAATACATAAAGTAGGTACAAATGGCGGACTTAATGCCTTATTCACAACATGTACAAAACAGCAAAATGGAACCCTGACACATCATAAAGGAGTCGCAGGCAAAAGATAGTGATTCAAATAAATTTAAATACTTACATCAGGTTTAGGAATATTGGGTTCTGCAAAGTCTGACCATGATTTTCTCGGTATAACTTTAACAGGTATATCATGGGTGACCTGTCTAGTTTGCTGTGATGCTGATGAGGGCTGGAATGGATATTTGACTTAAGATATACCGGTCAAGTGCAAATATACCCAATGGTAAAGAGGGTAAATCTGGTATAATGAAATAGGCTATTTGATGGTCTATTCCGACTAGTTCCATTATTAGTTCCATTAAGGGAACTACCTGGACTTTTTTTCCAATAAGTTACATTAAGACTGCGCCGAGCAAACGTCGACCGTCCAGTGGCGCCCTCATCACTATTATCGTGTATTCTAATTAACTAAAGAATTTCCTTGCAATCGGACGATGCTTTTTTGTAGCGCAAGTAAAAACACAATTTATGGGATACGTAACAAACTTTGATAACAATTACCCTATGAGTAGTCAGCTTAACGGGAAAAGGTGGCCACTTTTTTCCGTTAAGTTGATACCTCAAAGGTCAATTGTTATTAAACTATGTGATATGTCCTATAAGTTGTGTTTTCATTTGTAGTACAAAAATGCACCGTCGGATTTCAAGAAAATACTTTATTTTATTAGAAAACGCAATAATAGTGATGAGGGCGCCACTGTACATCCGGTGTACGCTCGGCGTAGTCTTAATAATATAAATTAAACCTTGCATTATTAATGCAACTACTTGTCCAGGTAGTTACATTAAGAAAACCCTCTTTGTTGAATGTAACTACTGGGAAAAAAAGTCTAACTAGTTCCATCAATGTACCTAATAAGGGAACTATTTGGAATAGACCTATTTGATAACATCGTTTATAGCCCGGTTTTGAAAATTTAAACTTTAACATAGATTTTATTGATAACACAGTAGAATTTCATGGAAATATCAAAGTAGTGACCTTCTTATGTAATAAATAATCATATAAAAAGGTTTTCTAAAATTTGTCAAATAGCCTATTCTGGTATAAGTAGTCATGTGATTTCACAGAAAAAAATACAACAGTTACATACCACTTCAATTTCTAATGTAAGACAGGGACATTGCTTCTTGGTTAATTTTATTTTTAACGACTTGGCACTCTTCAGAGTAAGTAGAGATCTTGATAGATTCGCTGGAAACAAGGATTAATTTAAAACAATTTTTTATACTTTCAAACGAGGCTTGTACAAGTGATGTAAGTAAACACAAACTATAGCAAATATTTGTATGATGAGTTTGTTCCTGAACCTCAGAGGTTTGATAGCCTTCTGTAAAGTTAAATCCCATTCAATTTTTTTATATACTTTCACTATCAAGCTGCATTAGATTAGAAATGTAATTATCTCCGAAACTAATCACCTTCGACTAGAGTATCATATGACAAAATCTATTGCAAATGAGCTCTACTTTACTCCTCCAAAGAAATGTATCGAATTTCCTGTAACCCTGTATAATTAAGCATTCGTTTCTCTATGTAATTATGTTTATATTGTTGCCTATTGCTACAAAACCAGAGCTTAGTTTGACACTAGGTCAAACACTAACATTTTTCCCCTGGTATTATAGCGAACCTTACCAGAAGTGAATTCCAAGTAAATGTCTTTATGTTCATCATCAAGGCCCACCATTTGGTATTCAGAAAAGAACATAGCTTGTGGTATTTCACACCAAAGTATTGGCGGTGCCGGTCCGGTATTTTCATCGCTAACTATGAAATAGAGCTGATCATCAGCTATCCTCGCTACACACTCCTTTGAAAGCTTCGATATTGTACTCACTATGTCTGAAAATTACGATAATCTAAGTTGATATCACAACATAGGCCAAACGTGTTATCGAGTTCAAATAAATGACAGATGGTACTTGTAAATTCCCGCATAGGGCCCGCATCTATCATAACCGCTCGAAACTTCATTGTTATTCAACATTTATAACAAAAATGCATAAAAATAATAGATGAATGCAATGTTATTCTTATTATTTACTTTGGCGCCATCAAACTACAATAACAACAATCAACATCGCGTGCAGTTTTGTGTTTGACACATCCAAGTTGTTGCCATTAAATAATTTTAAATCCCCGACCATTACCATAGACCAGTAAGTTTTTGTGATCAACATTGTATGTTGTTGTTTCTAAAAATGACCGGAAAAGTTGATACCTATTCCTATCTGCATATTGAGACGCGAAGTACATGGTTTACAAATTAAAAAACAGAGGCTCTACTTTGAAATCCGTAATTCGAACTTCGTCTATTGCTATCCCTTTTGCTCTCGACGCGTCACTAATTCCCAAGAAAGTGACGGGGCGATCCGAAGTTCGAATTACTGATTTCAAAGTAGAGCCTCAGTTCTCAAATTTAAAAAAAAATGCCGGCTCGTTACACAAGTCAGCGATGTTGCATATAAAAATTTCATTAATGTCTAGTTTGTAACTTTTTAAATAGTGAAAAGGGCCATAATATAATGAGGGCACAATACATCCATATTTTAGTCGAAACATTACTTTTTTATCTGTGTCTGAAATAGCTTGTTTTTAATTTAAAAAAAGCTTGCGTTTCCCCTTGTCATAAAAAGGCCCGCAATTGTATACTTTCCTGCTTAGGCAATAATGTACTAGGTATTATTGTATAGTTTCGCAATAAAGCTTAGACCAATACAATAGGGGGTGTTAGGCGCGCACGATTTACGATTTAGTCTACAGAAAATGTTTAATTTTTAATACATAATATTACATTTTCTCATAAATTATTTCGTTATAAAATTAATATTACTAAATGTTGCTTAATTAACTATAAGATTTTTTATAACTACCTATTGTTCATTGACTCAGTCAATTATTGTACACCATAATTTATGGTAGATTGTAGTGATGCACACACACACATGTATTTGACATCTGTATAATATTATACTTAAGACCTACAGTCATGCAATAAAAATATTTTGATTTGATTTGATTTGATTTGATTTGATTAGTCAAAAAACACCTCATTTGAAAGTATAAACAAACATCGGGTTTGAAGTAACATAGAATATCATTTTTATCATGTAAATGTTTTTCACCATCGATTTTAATCAATGAAAAAAATATTGCGCACTAAAACATGTCATAAGTCCTGCGATCGATTAGTAAACAGAGGCTCTACTTTGAAATCAGTAATTCGAACTTCGTCTATTGCTATCCCTTTTGCTCTCGACGCGTCACTAATTCGCGAGAAAGTGACGGGGCGATCCGAAGTTCGAATTACTGATTTCAAAGTAGAGCCTCTGCTTGCACAAAATCGACTTGATGATTGTGTATAATCTGTGGACGGCGCCCTTTAAATAAAAGGAAATAATGTCCATAAGTACATCTCTTTATCGCTCATTATTTAAGCCATAATTAGAAAAAGGCCAACCATATTATTATGAAAATGATTTAGGAGCTAGATGGCCTTAAATCGGAATAGAACCTCCAGCTCGCAATAACAACATTCGGTTCATAAGTTACTTACTGTTACTGAGATTTGTTACAATAAAAAACATTTTAGAAGAGTTTTACATAAACCTGTCCATTAATCAAAACTTTGATTTAAATAAAAATAATGTATTCATGTATTCATGCATTGCAATTATAACAAACTTTAAGAAACACACACGAATACGAAGTTTTGTACTTATAATATAAAAGCGTTTTCAAAAAGGGAAATTTACAGAAAAGTCGTGCGTGATTTTATCGTTGCCTGCTGCGAATGTTCTAAGATCATTTCGCAAATAGCGGCGACTATATGGAATGATTATTTTTTATTCAAAATGTACATTAATTAAGCTTTAATTTGTATACAATATATTGAAATTAAAAACAAAACATAAGTGAGTTTTATTTGACTCAACCTTAGTAACAGAACTTATTATTATATTTATATTATTACCTTAGTAACAGAACTTATTGACCGGCACCTAACGAGTTATTGAAAGAATTTAACAACGGAGTAGAATAATCTCACGGAGAATTCTCGTGGCATTATGGCCACTATTTTTCTTGTGCAATAAAATAAATACCTTTTAGTGGTCAGTTCAAATGAGTTATTCTCGTGCTTACATTAATGCCACGGATAGATAAGTATAATATAAAAAAAAGTAGCTATCGCCATGCATTACGCGTAAAGATGAGTAATAAAATAGCGCATACGGTTTGCTGACGAAGCCAGTTTTGTGATTGTTATTATCTCAATTAGTTTTCACGAAGGAAGCATATAAAAACCCATTGCCGATGCGTTCATACTAATTTGTATGAACTTTAAATACTACACCCAAATGTATCATGTCACACAAGTTATAAAACTTTATTAATTTGTTTGTCAAAAAACATACAATGACTCAACTACTAGGTTCAATTCGTGAATCGTGAAAGTTATGGTGGAATAAAGAAACTAACAAATATACACGCACGAACCCTAATAACGTTACACTCCTTTTTTTTGGCAGTTGTGTAAGAAGAAGAAGACACTGTATTCACATCAAAACCCCTACTTTTAGGTTTAATTTTTGTATCTGGCGACATCATTACCATAGACTACCAGTTTACCCCACTTCCTATCAAAGATGGCGCTGGCATGTAGAGGTATCTATTCACGGTGCATAGTTTTGTGTCTCTTTCCTTTACACCAAGGTTCTCAGTGCAAAAAAGAGATGGGTGATGGTCTCGTTTGATTGTAACGAATGCTAACGAATTGTGGTTATTTTATAGACGAAAGTAGTTTTATTTATTTTACTAACTTATAGTGCAATTGTTTTGATAGAATGTGTCTTCACTTCCTGTTTTATTTATACCCCCTTTTGAAGAATTAATGCCTCTTCGGGGATAATAATGGCATTAAATGAAAACTCAAGGTATGTGTACAATCGATAATGTCGTCATATCAGTATTCCTATAACCACAAAATGTAATTTGTGAGACGTATCTTATGAATAAAAGACTCCTAATTTAGATTGAATAAGGCGTGTTGCGGGTTTATATTACTAGCCGTTCCGATTTAGATAACTGGAACGGTTTAATTACGACAATATCACAAGAAAATGGATTACCGTTACCAACGTTTTTCCTTCGAATTCGATCTTCAAATATTTAACGGATTCTTGTTTTGAAAGTTATTTGCGATATTGCAAAGCTACAGGATGTTTGATATTGACTTCGTAAACTATCATCTTAATTCCACTTGTTGATTTTGTCGCGTCATTTCCATCAATCGTGAAATTATCACGTACCTATTTGGTTCAATGTCGTTCATGATTATGCAATGAAAAGCGCAGCCATTATTATAGCAAAGTGTATTAATCTAATGTACTTAACAGAATTTCAAAATGAATGTTCAATCCAATAAGATTACAAAAAATGACGTAGTTTTAATTCGAGAGAGGTTATTTTTGCTTGGGAACTTGGGTGGGATGCGTTTGTGTGCTATCATTGAAATGACGTCACGTCAACAATGCGAGTTCAAGAATCGACGTTCGTCTCTTTTAGTTACATTTTCATTTACTAAAGTTGTTGAGTATATCAGATATTCCTTCCTCTCTAATAAGTAGATGTTTTGCTCTTACGTTCGATCGCTTATCTACTTAGATGCTAACGAAGCTCTAATTACCTAGTTAATGGATTAAGTTGACCTAGTTTAAACTGTCGAACTGTCGTGTCATTTGGGAACCACAAATACGAATTGATTAACATTTTTACTTTGTTTATCTTTTAAATAGTATAGTAGATATAAGTAGGTAGCTAGGTTACCTGTATGTTAGGTTAAGGTCACGACCGAAACAATCAACGTATCTACCAATTTTGTTAAGCAGGTACTTATTTCACATTTGTGCCGACGAAAAAGAAACATTTTAATTCATTTATTCACCTACCTACTCCGAATAAATAAGATAAAAATCGAATAGCGCAGAATTGATTGTTGTTGATTGATGTTGCGGTGTTTCTTGTGCGGGGAGGACTAGCAGTAGACGCGTTTCGGGTGCTGATAGGTGATAAATCTACGATGATATTAAAGGAAATTATTACCCTGGGCAGCATCATGATTAAGCTCTCAATTCTATCTCATTGATGATCATGATTCCCAAAAGTGGGTGAGGTACAATATTTTAACAATATATAACTTTATTTCTGGCATAGATCTATTAAACTTGCGTCTAACATAACGCCACTTCATTTGTCTAATCACTTTCGAAAGACGAATCAAAAAACAAGCATACAGACATGTAAAAAATCCCTTTTTTTGGACTTAACAGGCGCGTAAAATCACACAAAGTTGAAATCTTACGAATAATTAAAAAAAAATGCACCCAAAATAGCATACGGCTAGTGATCAAATTCGCAATGTACAGAATAAGGGCTAAAATTAAAGATCACACAAAACCGACGTACGTGCATGATCATTGATCAGGGTGATGAATGTCAAGCGAGATTTAGACTGCCGTCTCTCTAACTTTTAAGTAAGAAAAAGATTGGTCTTGGTCTAAAACTGAAGTAAAAGTAAGAAAGCAATTGACTTCTGCAATTTTTATTGGCAGACTAATAAAATTCGCGCGGGCTTAAAGGAAGCGAAAGAGGTATATGTTTGGACTGGTGTACCTGGACTTCCTAATCCCTGCCTTGCCTACCCCATTGGGATTGGGAGGCAGGCGTAAAGTTATGTAGGTGTGTTAGGTATGTAAGGACGCACCAAAAGAGAAAAATTAGCTACTCGGTCATTGTTATATAATCTATAGCTTGGCTAATTACTGTAATTACACAGAGTTCGACTACGTACCTAACGGAACAACAATATCCCCAAGTAAATTCTATAGCCCAACATTTTTCAGCAGCATTTTTTGAGTAAAAATTGGATCATGTAGCCAACTTCATTCCGCACAGCACCCTTATTTCCAAGCTGTTGTTATATTTAGTGAAGTACTAAATGTATTAGGTATATCCCCATGATTACCCATTACTCATTCCTTTAGCATGGAGGATGACAAATCGCAAGTGTCCCTGCAGTTGCAAATAGAGAGGCTGCAGGTCTTGCGGGCCAAGCTGAACACCGAGGCCGAAGAAGATTATGTCATCAACATCATTAAAGAAGAGAGGTAAGTAAAAGCATTTTATTTTAACCCGGAGAAGGCAAAAAAGTGTTGATACCCATGGAAATGTATTAGGTAACATGGTTGCAAATACGGCTGTCTTTACCTCTTACCCTCCACTTTGGAGGACGACAATGTTAGCAGGTAAGGTGGTGATGGTGAGATCTGGACGCACCCTGTACAAGGGAGGTTAAACCACCAGTGTATGGTGCATTGATTAGGTATAACAAAATTTGTTAGATCAAAGTTATAACTAAGACTCCTAATGTAGTTTGGAAAATTGGAGTGTTTATATGCGTCATAAACCATATGCAATCTACATGGGTAAGTGGGACGCAGTACGATCGCAAATTCGCAAGACTCCCGGCATAGTATAAATTTATACTATGCTTCCGGTTTCTCAGTTTTAATGTATAGTATTAGGGTTTGTGTGGGTCATACCGCATTATAAGACCGCCCAAACACTAGCTGCCTTATCTATGTAGATATAATATCTAAAATAAAGGTTAAAAATTAAGAAGAAAGGTTAGCTGGATAAATTAGCCGGTTTTTGACCACGAGGGTGACACGTTTATCTTATTCCGAAAGTCCAAATAAGAATTAATTATCTGTACTGTTTTAACGATATTAATATTTAACATACATACAAATACCTATCTATATAAAAATATCAGTCTTCGATAACGCTACTCTATTTATTTTTCTACTAATAGTAATGTAAATATTTTAAAAAAGTATATACCTCCATTCCCAATTTCAAATCCGACCAGTCAGCGTGAAAGAGTGACAAATATACCAACAAGCGCACACTCCCAAACGCATTTATAAGTAACTAGCTTTGCCCGCGACTTCACGCTGACAGGGCGACTCCGCGATGACAGGGCAGGTACTTATAAGCAATCTCCATTTCAAATTTCATTCAATTTTGTCAAGCCGTTGCAGCTTAAAAGAGTAACAAAGTAACACACACACATAAACTTTTGCATTTCTAATATTAGTACTTATAGGGTATTTGTGTGATAAAAACTGGTAGAAAACAAAGTCTCTCTCATGCTACAAAAAGGTATTTTCCCTAACTGGGAACCTATCCGGGAACGTTGGCTTCGTAGGCAGGGTTACTACCAGTCTACCACCAAGAAGGGTAGGCTTTGATGCCTTTGTCTAAAATAATATCTCTAAATTAAAATACGTCCGCAAGCAGAAGAGCTCTTAACTGAGCCTCCAAAGGGATATTGAAATATAGAGTGGTGACGAGAAAACAGGTTATATTTTGCAATTTATGAATGAAATAGAGAGGCATTCATGGATTTTAATATCGTTATTATTGTTTTTTTTTTGTCACGAGGCGAGGACAGTTGAGGTGGACATTGTATTTGGAAAAATGTAATTTGGTGGAATTTGTTTTTGTAATACTTAAAAATTACAATTCTTGCTACCCCGTCTCTTGTCGTGTCCCCTCGCCTCACCGGTGAAAAACACCTTCTCTTCGACTTGTTAACATACAACAAGACCGACCTGTACAAGAGCCCTGTTATTGTTAATTTACTGAATAAATAACTTACATTTGATTTTGAATTGGATTTCAACTAAAAGCGTAACATAAATTAAGTTTCGCTTGCACTAAACCAAAGTAGCTATTCAAGCAGGTGTATAGTCTGTCAAGAAAGTCATGATATGAAAATTATTTTATAATTGATCCAAAGAGCTAAATTACAGTATAAAACAGCAATATAGTATTATACCTCTTTTAATTATGCTATTTTATACTGTAATTTAACTCTTTGGATCAATTATAAAATCATTTTCATTTCATGACTTTCTTGACAGACTAAGTAGGTATATGTCGTAGTAAAAAACGTGGTGTTAATTTAACATTTTATATCTTTTCGAGAGCTTGTTGTTGTGGTTTGGTTTATTATATTTTTCCCAGGTATGCATCTGAAATTAAAATATGTAGTTGAATACAAAATTCTTTAAAAGTATATTTTATATTAAAAAACCGGACCATGCTTACTTTAAGGCTTTGTTCGTCGTTAATACAAGTTCAAAAAACTTGACATAGTTTTTTGGACTAGCTAATCAGCTCCGAAAACCACAAGTATTGTCAATTTTTTAGGTTAAAAGTTTTTTTGTGCTATCTTAGATGATTTTTAGTACGTTTTAGACGCCTGTAATTCAAGAACCAATAATCTATACCTATAGTTATTTTATTAGTCTTCCTTGTAAACTCGTTAATATTGTTTAGGTAAGTATGTGCTTTCATTTTTGATAGGTTCTTCCTGATTATGTAGGTATACCTAGTAGTTTTACCCCCAAATCTAAAAATTGATAACAACACGTTCTTTAAGAGCTATACAACCTTATAGATCACTTGATGTAAAATAAAAAACAGAATTAGACTTGATTTAGGTACTTACGACAAGAGAATTCCGACTTTTTTTTTACTTATTTCATTATTGCTCTTAGTGCGAATTACCTATAAATATCAATGTGTTCAAAATTTCAGCTTTGTGACTTACCTATATAGTTTCTGAGAAAGACAGACCGACAGATAGACATGCGAAACTATAAGGGTTTTAGTTTTACCTGTTTGACTACGAACGAAACCCTAAAAAATGGTCTCGTACTAGCGATAGAATATTGTATTTAAAATTTGAATCAGCCTGTATATTTTTGCAAGATTAAAATTAGAACCATAGACATAATGTCAGCGGGGGTAGCTATAACTACCCACTTTATTTCGGTATAGAAAACATGCTACTAGGGCAGTGACATGAGGTGATCTAGTGAGTGGACGGAAACTTCATCTCAGTTACTTAAGTACCTCAAAAGGATCTCGCGTCTCATCCCTACAACAATGTTGAATGCTAGTTATAAAAAAACCCGAAGCGAGAAAGGGAGGGCCTTACGCTGCCGCGCCGGTTCCTGCGTGACAACCGCGCGCCCCGCCGCGTTCAGTCAGTCCGGCTTCGCGCGCGTTACGGCCGAGATTCATCGCGTCGGGGTCCAAAAAAATAAAAATAAAAAAGTTTTTTGTCTATACCTGCCAAATTCGGGCGGGAATTTCGCGAGATGTCATTCTGCACACAATGAAAGTGAAATAAAGTTATAATGTTTCGTATTCGTAACAATGATACTAAAGTTAAGTAATGAAATTGGTTAATTCTGTCATTTAGTTTCGTAATTAGTGATAAGAGATGCAATATCAAAGCAACGAGGATGACGATTTACAATATCGTATATTTGGAGATTCATTCAATTTCCCAGCTGAGAGCAACTCGAGCGCCGGTCGCCGTAGAAAGTGAGTTTACTTCGTTTATTTACGTACAGTACGCATTCAATTAACAAGTTCACGAGATCTATACGGTCTTTATTCAATGGCAGTCGTTATTTGTTATTATTTTATCAACCCTGGACAACCAATGGGTGTTCAGCATGTGTATGTTGGTGGCATCGTAGATCCTAAACTTATGAACCGATTATGATAAAGTTTTTTTTAATAGAAAGCTAGTTTTACTAGGATCGTTTTAATCCAGTTTTGATGAAAATCGGTTGGGCCTTTAAGGAGATATTAACTCTGGAAGTAGGGGTCTAAAATATTGTCAGTGGTTTTGTTTATTAGTTTCTTACGATGTTAAAGTGTAGCCTGTACATTTGGATCTCGCAGTATTAGTCTTTATTCCTGAGTAGCAAACTTCTTTATTTGAATCACTTGTTAAATGTTAATATTCCTATAAGAGCTTCAGTGGCCTAGTGGCTTAGTTAGGGGGTCGACTCGTTATCGTATGGTATCGAATTTGAACACCCATGGTCACCATGTACGAATGAGTTTTTCTACATTACCCATGGCTCTTATGATGAAGGAAAACCACTGTGAAGAAACCTGAACATTCATACAGCTGAGTGTGTAACCTCTTACACATCTTTACCCTCCTAATTGCACAAAAGATCCTAGATCCACATCTGAGATAAGATAAGGTAATAGCCTATTCTTGTAATTTGTTACTTCTGATGCATGCGGTGTTACTATGCTTGTATACTTATTCTATTCCGTGGCTAGCACAGGTTAAGTTTTATTACTAGTCACTCTGTGCATGTGTTTCATTACATTCTAGGTAGAGGGATTATTGACTATCAAACCAGTCGCAGGCAGCTTTTGCTAGCCGTCCTGAGATCCTTATTCTGGGTCCACAATTGCCATATGCTAAAATATGTTTCCTATACCGGAGACAATTTAGAATTTTGGATGATACCTGAAATAGGTCACACAAAAACAAACCTATACAACACATGTTCACAAATTTTTAATTAAATCTTTTTACCCGACTGCGGCGGAGCCCAAAAGGAGGGTTATGTTTTTAAATGTCTCACTTTCATTATATAAAATTGCAGGGATAATCCTGTTTAAGTCAATATGGGTGTAAATGATACTGTTTTGTTTTAACCACTGGCTTTGTATGTTTAATTAAGATTAAGTAAAAATTATTGTAGTAGGGGTGAAATTTCACCCCCATTGTAAGTTAAAGGAGTTATGAGTAAAGGTTAATGCAGCCCTGGGTCTAGGCGGGGCAGCCGGGGTAACTTACCCCACGCAGCAATATCAGGGGGCACCATTATTAAGTTTGGCTCGGTTTTTGGAGAAAACATAAATTGAGGACTGTGTTAAAGATTTACCTTGCCCAGAAAAGAACAAAACTGTAATCCCACCAAAAACAAATGTAAATGCATTGGCCAAGTTATCGAGTAATTATTGAACCAGGGGCTCTATTTTACAAGGTGAAACCATATTGCTCATGACATGTTCAATCAAATCCATTTTTTTTAATGGCAATCTGTCACATTTAGTAAGCGACCATTTTATGACAATGACATGTTATTCTTGTAATTGCAATGTTACAAATCTCCTTTCCTCTACCCTACCTTGAATTGAACCAAATAACTTTGTAGATATTTCATAATAATATAACAATATAGAAACTTGCGATTTTCATATTGCTAAGTGGATATTGAGTACAAGCTGGAGGTCCAAATATGAGGAAATAGTATGGCAAAAAATTAACTATTGGTTCATCAACATAATTAATTGTTAGGTAGGACTGGTTTGAAATGGTAATAGAGCCATTCATTATACATTTATATAATAAAAAAATCTTCATTTAGTTAGACCTTGAGAATATTATAAATGTGAAAGTGAGTTTGTCTGTTGGTAACATCTTATGGCTAAACCACAGAACCCCAGAAAGAGTGTAAGAGGTACTTCACATCCCAAAAAAATGTGGTTACAGAGGGAATGACTATGAACAATCTACAGGTTTCTAATCCAACCCTATAACTTATATATTAGCTGCCATGGAAATCACAAGGGCCTGCTAAATTGTAAAATTTTCGAAATTATGATATACTAGCTTCTGCCCGCGACTTCGTCCGTGTGTATTATAGTGCAGTAAAAATAAATAGGCAGGTAAGGGTTAGCTGGAAGAGATAGCTTAAAGTTATAAGTTCGCCTTTGTACATATTTTTATATTAATTGTATTGTTCTGGTTTTTCTTTCGTACAATAAAGTGTTAACATACATACATACATATTAGTAAAGCAATCGCGGCATAATATACAGTACTAGCGACCCGCCCTCGCTTCGCTTCGGTTTATGTGAGTTTCTGTAACACCCGTTTCTGTAACATAAACTAAAATATTATTTACACTATTTTAATTTTGTGCAATAAAGTACTTATTTAAATAAATATTTTGAATTTGAAATTGAATTAGTATAGTAACTAAGTATTATATTCTCTCAGTAAGATAAACTACAGCAAAAGCTAATAAATTATAATACTCAACTATATTTAGCATCCTCATTCCTATTCTCGAATCACCATAAACCAACGTCCTATGACCTTCAACTTCTGGATTATCCTGCGTGCTTCAAAGGACCTTGGTACGAGCCCAAGAGCCAAGGCCTCACGTGTATACGTACCTAAAGCCTCAAATATGTAGGCGGACGAGTACAGGCGGGCAAAAACTTGCTATTATTACTTGTACAGTCGGGCTGATAGGTCTTGTAGCATTATATTTTTTTAATAGAATACAAGAACGAAGAAAATAAAATATGTAATTACAACTTAACATAAAAACATGCTCTGAATTAATATGCTAAGTTTAATTCCAGCTGATGATTGTTTAGTTTTTTAGTGTTTTATAGTCATAATGAAACTTTTGTACATTTCGCAGGAAAAGAGACGACGACGGCATCGCTGGTCTTTCGTTGAGACCATTCGGTTAAAACACGCATTTATGGCCGATTTTTTCATCTCCAGATAAAAGTATCTGGCAGATAAGTTATATGGTTTTCTTTCATATGATTAAAAGAAAAGAAAGTAATAACTTTGGTATATTTTTTCCAGATTTAGTTACTTATCACAAAAATACCGACATTTTAATGCACCTACCTTTTTATTTCTGTTTCACCTTGAGGTCGATTGGTAGAGAATGCTTGTAGCATTAAGTCCGCCTTTTGTACACAATTTTAATTTTGTGCAATAATATAGGTATTTAATTAAATAAAATGGTTTTATCTGGAGATTGAAAAAATCAGGCCTTAACTAAATATGTATGTTAGTTATACACACAAAAAAAAAGTGAAACCAATAACATCTCGATTGATTGTCGAATAATAAAATGTCTTATCTTGTACACTTCACAGCGATAAATGGCTTGCTAAAATTTTCGCGCTAAACCACGCCAAACCCGACGTGACAGTCCGAATGGTATACATAATTTTGATCGCAACTGTACTTAACTATGTTGAATGGAGCGTGTTGGGGCCATTCAAAGATTCTTGTTGTTATGCCGATTACGCGTAACACTTAACGTTGGGTAATCCTAGTTATTTAACTAGGAGAAACTTTTGGTTGAAGGTCATACACGTTTGAATTTGACCATTGAGTCTCTATAGTCAGAAAGAGGCATGCGGCGTACAGACAGAGCTTCTATTCTTCGAACTATTTTTTTATAAATTATCCTAAGGGTATTTGGTAAAATCCGCATTAAAATTCGTTTAGTAGTCTCCATAGTATGAAAAAAATGACTTTCTGATTTTTCATTTATAATTCTAATGTTATTCTTAGTCATAATTAATGCCCGGTTCCTATATGGAATATAGGAACCGGGCATAAAAGGAATCTTCTAGGTGAGCTCGCTTCGTCGTCCTCCAAGGGAAGAGTTAGTCAAGCAAACCTATTATCATTAAAAAAAATCGTATTAACAGTATTTGAATTCGTGCATAGGGGACAAACAAACAAACTTTGGTATATACATCCTTACAAATCCGTATGGGTAGGGCGCATTACCCGTAAAACGGATGGCCGATGGGGCCAAGAAGTTTGCAAAGTTCTTTTTTAACACTCTGGCCTGAGAATCCGCGGCTTAAGGATAAATAAAGCCCTCTTTATTATCTTAAACAATAAATAACTAGTTTTTAAACCCATAAAGGCGCGCTCTGCAACTTAAAATTAGGTGCACGGTTCCATAAATATACGATCGACTTTATAAGTAGCTGCTCACTTTAGCACTTTGTCACTTTTAAGATGCTGCTACACGGGCAACTTTTAACGGCAATTTATAGCCGGCAGCAATAGCCGTCTTATTCTACTTCCGTGTGATTGAAAGTTGCCCGTGTAACTGCACCTTAACGTTATGTTTGAATGCTCCACTAATCTGTCAAAGGTTTTAAAGCGACTACAGTACTAGGCCGATAAGAAGTCAATCCTGACACATCGCACGACCATGAAGTTTCTGACTATTGACATTGTTGACAGCAGTAAAACAATGCTAAACTTATTTGTTTCGTGTAAAGGAATAGTAATAACAGCATTGTTTGACTGCTTACCTGGTAAACTTAATTTTTTCGTTAAAGAACTTCAAGGATGCCTTATCTTTAGTTCGTAGAATTGGGGATTTAGCGATGAATCAGAATACCAGAGGGCTTATTGTCTAACGCACTCGCAATCACGATCGTTTTTATTTTGAAAATCGAAGGCTTGTCTGCATACAAAATTAAAACAATTGCTCCACTTTGAAGCCGGTTGGGATTGCGAGTGCGTTAGACAAAAGCCCCTCAGGTAATTAAGAACTTTTTATTTACCTACCTATTTTTTTTATAATACTTAGAAGTTTCTTCAAAATCAAAATCAAAATATTAATTTAGTAAATTGGCCACATACGGGCTCTTTTACATGTCGGTAATAGAGTGAATCTACTAGCGCTTCGGACGAGACCTCATTGCGGAGAAGAAGCGCGGCGAAAAACTCCAGCAAAAAGTCATTTTTTCAAACATAAAATTAAGTTACAAAGTTTTTTAGGTTATAAAGTAACAAATACCTATAAGGAATCTAGCAACAAATACCATACTATCATGTTATAATTTTCACTTGAAAATAACTCATTTAGTGGTGGTCGGACCTTGTGCTGCATGCATCCGCGTTGCTACCACCATCTTATCTTTGACCTTACAGCTAAGCTATGGTGTTTGCATTACACTGTCCCGGTCTGGGGATAAGACATCCGGTGAAATTACTAGCATAGAGGCATTCCATCTTTTATCCCCTGGGTTGGCAACGGAGTCTTGAATGCAAATATCTATGAGTTTCAGGTTTCATTTTGCCATTAGGTGGCCTGTGTCTGTGTAATCATTTGCCTTCTCCGTGCCATAGTAAAAAAAACGGCCAAGTGCGAGTCGGACTCGCGCACGAAGGGTTCCGTACCATTATCTATACAGCATAGACACTACTAGTTGCCGTTATTAATATCGGGTAAAAAACGGCAAAAAAATCACGTTTGTTGTATGGGCCCTTAAATATTTATTTTATCCTGTTTTTAGTATTTGTTGTTATAGCGGCCACAGAAATATATCATCTGTAAAAATTCCAACTGTGTAGCTATCACAGTTTATGAGATACGGCCTGGTCTGGCCTGGAGGACCCCGTATTTACCCTTTGGGTACGGAACCCTAAAAAAGCAATTTCTCTAGTACGAACGGCACAAAATAAGGATGAAAATGGATTTCCTAGCCCTTTGGCTTCTCGCACTTTCGACGACATGTCTAAACGCCATTACTCCAAGGTATTTCCTCACCGTGAGAATTAAAAAATGAGCAATGACATGCCCTGACCAGCCCCTCTGAGGTAAACGACCAAGAGGGTGGCACCCCCGGGGGCATTAATTGCTTCACGTGCTTACCGGCAGATGGCAGGCAAGGTGCAACACAGTGGTGGGCGCGTATCGATGAAAAACAGTCGATAAAGTAAGGTTACCCCCCACTTGACATCAAGGTACAGTGAACTCTATATTTTTATCTGAGTTTGTTAAGTGAACTAAATGTTCAGTTTGTCCCTTGGTGCTAGCATATTCAGATGTTTTGTTGTGATATCCTGTAATAGTGTCTCGTTGCTGGGCAAAGGCTTCTTCCAGGGATTTCTAATTCTGTCAGTCCTTGGAAATTAATGAATTGTCGCTTAGCCAAAAGTATATAAGAAAAATATAACTTATTGTCTCGAAACTTGTAACTTGTCCTTGTTTCATTTTTGCTAGGTTTGAAGGCGCAATAGTGGTAGCGTTTAGACTGACCTCACTTTGTGCGTTTATTTATTCGAATTCACTAAAAAATGCACTTATGAAAAAATGATTCAAATCATGCCTGAAACAAAAGCATAATTTGTATTCAGTTGTAGGCAGGAAAAATCCACCGACTTCGATAGTCGTTTCTAATTATCATCCCAACACTAGTGTATCTAACATGGCTTTGCTATGAATACCGAAGTAATTGGGGTGAGTGCAGGACGCCACTTTCACACGACTGCAACTGCACTACTAGGCTATAATAAAGGATGTTTTATAGTGTTTAATAAAGTTTTTTGCGCTTAGTAAAGTTGACATTTCAGGAAGGGACTTTTTCCGTAACTAATTAACAAGTTATGAATAATTTATGATTCAATTTTCTTAAGTTACGATACTTATGATCCTTCCAAGAGGTATTTATACTTAGTGTCATAAAGTATTCTTTTATCGATTTGTTCATGCTACGAATTAGACTGGCTTAGTATCATTAATATTGTTTTGGTCAAGCTTAGATCTTGCTCAAGTCTGACTTAGCTATCTCTTATGCCTTGCTTAGCTCTGGCTTTGTTCTCAATTATTTTACTGTTTTACCTTCGATTTCGCTCTGACATTCTCTTAGCGGTGTTGTTATAAATCGGATCGACATCTCTTATGGAAATTTAAACTCGTGCTATTAATGTAGTTTTTTAACACGATCTGGTTGAATCGAATATCCGACCACGTGGTCTCGGTAAACAACCCCATTTAGCTTAAGGATATATTTCGAAATTCAATAGACCAGCTGGTTTGGCACCCGGTAGAAGAAATAATGTATATATTTACAAGGGGGACTCAAGACATTGGGGGAGCCTATTATGTCTTGGCCGTCTGCTGACAAAAAAGGCTTTAGGTACGCGCCTAGCTTTTGTTCAAGACGAGACGGATTCGCGTTCGCGTTTTTTCGACTCATGAATTTTGAGAATTGCGACAGTTCGGTCTTGTATGCTTGTGTCAAAGTTCATCAAGTTCGTTTTGTTACATCGAGAATATTTAGAAATTTATTTTTAGAGGCAATAACTTGTTTGATAGGGCTTTGTGGTGGTACATTAAAAAATATGTATTCTGGTGAGATATTGTTGCGGTTTTTGGCAGCGATGGAAGTACAACAGTATGGATGCCAAGTTTAAAAACCGGCTTCCTAGCACCGGGTATTCTTTACGCTATCATATTGATCAAGCCAATTTATACCATTCTGTATCTTTATTTTTAGCAGCATTAGTAATATAGTTTTTATTAGTATCTTATTCTAGTTCAGACATTCCTTATTACCACCTTGCAAAAGACAATTACCTAAATACACATTTTAAAAGGTGTCTTCAACAAAAAATCGCAGGCCTAAAGACGAGACATTTTTTAACCTCTACCTGTGCAAATGACGTGCGAAACATTTCGATTTTTACGATGTAGACTAACAGGCAAAAAATCGATTGTGAATCGATGAATGACTCGATTCGTCGTGTGGGAGTTCATATTTGTATCCCCGAACAGCTGCGCGACGCGTGCGCTCCTTAACATAAGAGCGAGGTTACACGCTTAGTATTTCATCAGTTCAGTCCATCAGTTTGGTCAGAATGATCGTCCAACACACGGACTGACGGACTGATGAAAATTAAATATTTTCAATAGTTTCTTTCAAACCATTCTGAATGATGAAATACTGATGAGAAACATTCTCGTGTCAGTCACCGTCCACTAAGACAAGGGTTACACGATCAGTTTGGCGTCAGTTCAGTCCGTGCTCGAAAGGGACGCAGCTATATTAACATAATAGCTGCGTCCCCCTCGATCATGATTGAACTGACGCCAGACTGGTGAAATACTGAGCGTGTAACCGATGTCTAAGAAATAGAGCCAGACTTGTCACACGACAATATTATTTACTTTTCATCAATCCAGACCATCAGTCCTTTAGTCCTTGTGCTAGGCTAGACGTTCATTTTCCGGTCATCCTAACCAAGCGGATGTACTCAATTGATGAACTACTTACGAGGGGTGATCAATAAGTTTTGAGAATCAGTATGAACCATCCACTTAATGATATTCTTTTAATGTGGAATATACCACGGCACTAATCAAAATTAAATTAGAGAAAAAAAAAAATTACATTATTCATTTGTTTTTCTGCGACAGCTAAACAAAAAACATCTGTATGAACAATTTTACAAGACGGCAAAAATAAGAGTTCGTTTTGTAATACTTTGGAGCGGTGTGGAGAAAGTTCTTTTACACTAATAAAAAATATTGTTATTAAAAATGAAACCTTGATTCATTATTATGATTTAAAGGATTAATAAGTTATCATTGCAGTGGTATTTTTATCTCCAGCTCTGTAACCAAATTTTAGGGTGGTTTTTTCGGCCTTATCCAGGACTATTGAGACCTACAAATAAATAATGTGACATTAGTTTTTAGCCATTGAGTTCAAATAATCTAAGAGAGTTATATAACATTATTCTATCATAGTTATGGGAAAATATTAAAAATAAGATGAAGAAAAAAAAAACGAATTTGCGGCAGGAATTGTGCTTCAGAGCCTTCTAATTGACAAGGGTGCTGCTCATCGACCAAAGATCAGAACTGATAACCGCTGTCCTCGTTATTTAGCCCTAACTTTCGACTACTACTTCTCATTCACCGATGTTCAAAAAAAACTATATAATAATCACGAGCTGGTGATGACTTAGGGAAGGTACAAAATTTGACCATTTAGAACTCCAAAAGTAAAATTATTTTTATAGTGGCAAAATAAAACAATTGAATGAAGTTAATAAGTGTTTGGAAATATAGAAAGTGTGCTTATTCCAATTAAAATATAACGATTTATATATTTCCCATTTTTAATACCGATTATCAAAACTTATGGATCACCCGCATGTAAATCTTTGTAAATGGTGACTCGCGTACCTTTTATCAGTCTGATATCAGTCTTGGATTGATCGTGTAAAAAGACAAGGGTTACACGATCAGTTTGGCGTCAGTTCAGTCCGTGCTCGAAAGGGACGCAGCTATATTAACATAATAGCTGCGTCCCCCTCGATCATGATTGAACTGACGCCAGACTGATGAAATACTGAGCGTGTAACCGATGTCCGTTCGTACCATCTATCATTCTGGCGTCAGTCAAATTTTGACCAGACTGACGGACTGAACTGATGAAATACTGAGCGTGTAACCTCCCTCTCATACTATAGGCTCCTTCGAAATTACTTATGCACCCAAGTTGCTTTGCCTACCTATATTCAAATTAGTTTCTTCAGCATGATTCATCGGAAATGCACCTTGATGGTAAATGTTATTTTATTTTATTCCTAAAGGACGCCCGCGACTTAAGATAAGTTCAAGTTGGTTCAAGTTAGTTTAAGTTGGGATAAGTTTGCGTTTGTACATTTAAGTTTGTTAATTTTCATATAATTGTTTTTGTGAAACGATTTCTTTTGTTGCAATAGTTTACTTACTTACTGACTTACTCACTTCATTTTCGAAAAATTCTCTCTCAGTACACTTCTATGGTATACAAAGATTTTTTTTTTCAAATTTGAAGTCTTATTTTTCAGCGGTTTGGGCTGTGCGTTGTGTGTTAGTAAATCAGTCATGGGAGAGTTTTATATGTATAGATTTGTTTATGACAATGTACAAAACCGATTTTAACAGTTTGGCTAATTCCACTTTATCTTAGTTTAAGTTCGATGGTTAGAACCACTAAGTTTCAACTTAATATTCGGTAACTAAATAACTTTAAGAACTTACCATAGCGACAAGTTAGATATTTTACAGCAAAGTGTTCAGGATGTGGAAATCATGGTCTAGCTTGATGGTACAACAAACTAACTAACAATATGTTTATGTGAATGAAACTTAAGCGGAAGTGGAACAAGTGATTATTATAATTTTATCATTTTCCTTATAAGTGGTTCTTAGTGTGGCAATGTTTCTGTAACAGGAAAACATTTGTTTGTGTGCTTGTCTTAGAAGACAATTTCATTTGCAAGAAAACTATATAAATAGTTCATTTCTAAATCGTTAAGCCAATCCAATGGACAGTACTAGATAATAAAACAAGAGAAACTTATCGATTGTGCGAATTAAAGTCATCAAAGACGACTAAACAATATCTACTTTTCGAATAACATTCTGAAACACCTAAAACCTTGGAATAATCTAAGGCACTACTTAAAACCGCACGAGCGCTATAAAATTTAAATAGCAAAGCACCTTTCATGCGGGTAAAATGTTAAAAGCAAGTTCTCAGGGGGAGGCCCCTATGTAACATAGATTATACTGTTTTGAGGAAAGGTAGTTACTTGTACACCGTAGTTTCCATTATGAAGCATGGGGGTCTTAAATAGCCGTCAATGTATCCTGACATATGGCGATCGAAGTTGAAATCGATTTTACGGCTTTTGTTCAACATTTTACGTTCTGGATTATTAAAATTTTAAATTTGATTGTGATGGTCTCAGATGTTACTTTGTTGATGATACATATAATTTTCTATGAGAATTATAAGCAGATGTTCAATTGTTGTTAAATTATTTGTGAATTAACATATTTATTGGTATCGAAGGTCAAGTAGAGTTATAATGATGATGAACTAGCTCATTCATTGAAACATTACATTTGTCAAGAGTCAAGTCAAATTTTTCTTTGATGAAATTTTCTTATTACGCTGTCCCTGAGAACAGAGATTGCTTAGCAGAATAATGTTTATTATGTCTCTGATTCTTGCGCAGAATAAGAAAAAGAACTGTAAACTGAGGATTTGAGGAATAAACCTCATAATAATAGCCATTAACAAAGATTCATTGCCAATATAAAACAAAAACTTACTTACTAGAGCACATAATCTGATTAGTTTTAATGAAACTGATGATAATTTCCCTGTTAATGATCGTTTAGGTACCACCGACCATGACGGCCATACTGCACGCCATGTGAGTCATTTCACACCCGGATGGGTAAAGATCAGGCTGTGGGAATTGGGGCACGAAATGGACAGTTGTTGAATTTAGAGGGAAAAAGGAAATGCTATAGGAAAAAGTTTGAAATTCATTTCGCAATAACAAAACGTTGAAATGGTTAGTTAGGTCTTAAACCAAGAGAAGAAAAGAAGTGTATAAACATCGATTAAATGTTGAACCTAGATTTAATAAGAGAAGGACTTTAAACAAATTTGGATTACTATAGCCCATCGTCTGGTGTACCTTTAAGTGTCATTAGAAAAAGAAAGAAAGAAAAAATCGTTTACTCGTGACAATCGTAACAAAGAACAGATTAATACGCACAAGAAGAAAGTAATAGCCACGAAATATTGTCATTTCCTTTCTTTATTCTTCGAAACTTAAATATGAAATTACTATTCTATAATAGCGAGAGACATAAATTAATACCTGCATCGAATAACCTAATCGTGCGAGAAAGGAATCAAAATACTGATTGTAATTTATAGCAGTCATAATTATAAACGTAAGGGTATGTTATGTACCCTTGGACAGGTAAACAGGATTCCCACGGGGGTAAAAAATAGGGGCCAAGTCGCAGGGGCAAGCATCGGTGCATGTCCTCCGGATCTTTTATTCCAAATTTGTAAACGCAGATGGGATGAGCTTGTCTTTTTAAGACATGCAGTTCCCATGGAGTCTTTGACCCCATGTGACAATGGTTTCTGTGTTAGAGAAATATTTAGAGACAATAGAAAGACTGCGTCCAGTACCTAGTGGAAGTTCTTAAGTACATACATTAGTATGATGGATGATCGATTTACAAAAGCCAATTTTTGTGGTTACTTCTTGTTTTAGAGTTTGCTCATCTTTATCTGAAAGGTTATCTATTTCGTCATTCCATTCAATTTTTGAGTTGTTTTTATCTAAGGATGTCACCGTATCGTTCTCTGAATTTAATATTGTTGTGAAATGCTTTATAATGAGGGCAATAAGCCGCATTCAGCTCACATTAAAGGTACAATGCAAATGTTAATTAATAGTTCGTAAACCTGATTTCGTCTGCATATAACCCCTTAAACTCAAGGGGTACTATTGTTAGGGATTCACATTATTTCAGAAGTGCAATGCCCCTAAAATGGGTCATTTGCACTTAGTGGTGTATAAATTTCCTTTTGTATGCTTGTTCTGTTCATTTCATTATTGGATGTGTGAATATGTAATTAAACATTACCTTATATTTTACCCAGGTGTGATCTTAAAAACTTGGCATAGAAATTATTGTACATTTCAGGAAAGATAGGTATCTTACTATAGAAGGACAGTCCTAATTAGATATTCTTTTAAATAGCTATTGAATTTGTGAGAAGTAGTGAGAACCCCACACATTCACCAATCGTTGTCTAGCGTACAATAAGCGTTTTGTCAATTTTCTTCTTGTAAAAATCGTTGTATTACATAGATAGACGCATGGCAACGCATTGTTTGCAAAACATTAAAATAATAATATAATATTAATGTATAATATTTTAATCCCTGGTCGTTTTTAATGTGTCTAGATAAACTTTGTTATACCTGAAAATAAAGCATTGAAAACCATCGTAGTTGGGTTAAACCATGGTTAAACACATTAATTAATTCCTAGGTAATCTGTGTCCAAAATTAAAGGCAACCACACCAACTCTCTGGTCCTGTGTTTTTTTAGAAAGGGTTTTTAAACAAGATTCTACATTATATGGAGATGTCATGCAATCAAAACAAATCGCCAACTATTGGATAAACGAAACCCAAATGTTACAGCAAATATTTAACTTCATCAAATCCTCCCTCTTCATTATAAATGAGGTTGGATCACACCTTAATCAACTTCAGAGCCATACCTCTTAATTCCTATACAAAATCTACTCAATTCGGAGTTTTGGGCATGTGCTCTGAACTTCACATAGCGTGTACGCGTGCGCATCCCCTGGTGGCAACCAGCAGCTGCTCGCAATCAACGCGGCTTTGTGCGTGGGGGGGCAGATGGCATGCACCGAATGTGTTTAAATCGATAACTTTGTTCGATAATTTTTCGAATGTCCTCTCTTCTCTCTAGCGTATCTTGTAGATAATGATTTTGGAGACGAGATGTTTGAATCGGTTTTGGATATAGGAGATAAACAAATCTAAGGCATTCGAGTATTAAATTGCAGTGGTTTATGGGTGATGATGTTTTTTATGGGTTGTTATATCGTAAACACTGAACTCCCATTGCTTTGGTACCGAATCAGAATTAAGTTTGTGTATTTAGCATTTGCTGAATAGTTCCGATTAGATTAATGACATTTTAATATTCATGCTATGATATATCCGATGTTTTTTGTACGAAATATCCATCATGCTTTAGGATTTCCGCGTTGAAATAATTCCGCTTTTAAAACCTACTATAATACAAAATTGATGCCACTAATCTCTCCCTTTGTAATACCAATTAAAAACCGATAAAGCTATTAGCTAACAAATCGAAATTCCCATAAGAAATCGTCGAGCTTTATCAAATTTCCCGTATCACGACGATCGCATCGTAAATTCGTCCATTGACACGCGCGAAAGGCCAGATGGTGCATCACCTGCCTGCTAAGACTGCGCCAGACTTTGCGGAACAAGACCGTCCGGGTCCACATTCCTTTTCAAAGGAAATTCCCTGCACTACCCACGGTCATTGACTCTGATATGCTCCATTTTGGAGTTGTCACTCGACAATTTAGGTAACTGAAGGTTCAGACAACTCTGATCGTTTTTTGTTTTCTCCAGAAGCTTGGTAGGTGTCCTTGTTTCTCGGCTTAACAGATGCTCGGTCGCTGACAGGAATTTAAGTAATAAACTAAAGCAATTTAGGCTAGACGATTGGAACAATGACCTCATACAATAAACAATCTTCCTTTCAAGAGGCCCCTCGCCCAAATGTGTTTCGCATAAGATTCGTTTGTTTGACGACTATGTTCTTGGCAATGTTAAAGGCATCGAAAACGAGTATAACACTAAAGGGTATAAGCCATATTTAATTCATTATGCCAGGTATTTATATTTCTTTATCATTATTGAATGCACGACTTAAGTATTTTGGAACCTGTTGTTTATCGCAAAGATCCAGTTCTGTTTCATATTTTAAATAGTCTAAAATAATCCTGCCTTCGAAGTTAGCGGTCTCTGGTTCGATTCCCGGAATGGGCAAATATTTGTGTGCTGAGCGTGATGATTTCTTGCTGAGTCTTACATGTTTTCTTTGTTTTTAAGTATAAATTTCTCTGTATAAGTATTTACATCGTTGTCTGGTACCAGTACAAGCCTAGAGCTTAGTTTGGGACTAGGTCAATTGGTGTGAGATTGTCCTCTGATATTTATCTTTATAATCTAAGAAACCGAGTCGTTTCTTTTCTTTGCTATCGTCAACGTAAATTATAACAATAGCCGGAACATAAATAATAGTAAATAGTCATTGTTCATTAGTGCTTTCTCTAAACACCTTTCGGGCGCGTGCTGCCATAATTGTTATCCCATAATAAGGGAAGGAAGTAGAAAAAATACACGGGGTTAAGAAATGTCAGACCATGTGCGCGGGGGCGAGCCTTTGTATTGTACGGAGTCGCAAGACATTAATCTTGGAAGGGGAAGCCAGGTGAATACCCTCAGACCTTTTGTAACATTAAAGAAAATAGTCTGATCAATTTGAGAAAGTATTTTTCCTGCCTGATAATAAAATGCAACTTGCCAGTTGTGACTTGTACAGACAAGTCTATCGCGATGTTAATCACTTAACAGCAGCTGCCCTTTCATGTCTAATGTTATCCAATGCACCCCACAATTCCACGCCAATGTCATTTCATCCACGTAACATACCTAAGTAGCGTCTTTGTTTTAATAGCGACTAATATCACATAATTTTAGTTCGGTTATTACTACTTATTACCAAATGCCACGTTAAGTTTAGCTTTTAATTTTTATCAATTTAGCGATAACCGGGGCGATTTGGTGAACGACGGGTAAGTGTGGGTCTTTTGTTAACAATCTAAAAGATCACATGTCGTCTGGCATATGGTCAGCCCTAGTTTTAATACCGCCAATGTTATTTAGTGAAAAAATATAAATGTCACGTCACGATTTGTGCTTGCACTTTCCCGACTTAAAAACCGTGTATTTAGGATTGTGTATGAAGTTCTTTACTATGATTAAAATCATAATGAAAAACACAAGTCTACGTATTACGCCGTCCCTCTGTTATTATAATAGCTATTCCGATTATAAATTTTGCACATGACTCTGTGTTAGGGCCTTCTTTGTTTGCGTGAGAAATAGTCGCACAAATAATAGTCAGGTTTATTTCACTAGATGCAATTCTATGCCCTTCAGTCCTTGTCTATTACTCTTTTCTTTTTATCCCTTTTATCTCACATCCATGGTTAAAACCTGTTTCTTTAGATAACCCTCTATTTATTTTAAGCTTAGATAGAACGGCTTAGGAATGTCTCATTGCTCGGCACATTGTGCCTTTACCTCACTGGTTATTTATCTCAATAATGTGACCTTTATGAGTATATTTGTAGCCTTGGTCATATTAGGTACCTAATTTTTGCAGCAAATTGCTTCGGAAATGGCAGACCGATTCCCAAATGAAGGGACGGCAAATTTGAATCATAAAGGGATGTACCTTTGTCCACAATGACCCTAAAAATATAATGGCCGTGTAACCGTATTGAAACGCAAACAATGTGTCTGAATTCCAGACTATGCAGCTTTGTCTAATCTACTGCCATTTGATGAAGCTTATTGTTGATAAAAACTTTGCTCTCCTTTTTTAAACTAAAACATTGCGTGGGAATTGTTTTTTCCTGATTTAATACGGATAAGCGTAATTAATTCCGCCAGATTGGTCTGGATAAAATTACGCAGACCACCGAGGCAATATTTTTTTTACTTTTCTCGTATCCCAGTCTTATTCCGTGCGACCGGTGTCATATTGCGTATTAAATTTCTCTTCAACATTTTGTTGAAAACTTGTCCTAATATTACAATTCATTCATCCCAGTTGAAGACTTTGAAGCTAGCAACGAGGCATTCTGTTCAATGAAATTAGAGTCAAGCAGTTTGTCTCAGTTGTTTTACTGTTCATTTGACTCCGTCTGGGTCCAGTTATTCAATAGCGTCAGGGATTCTATTGCAAGCAACGAACTTCTAAGAATGTCCTTTATTAGATTATATATAAAGTGAAGAGTTTAACTTATACTAACGAAATCTTTCACGATGAAAATTTGCTGGAATGTACTGAACGAGTTCTTCAGTGTCGTACAAAAAAACAGTCTATTTGGTGTTCCAATGGTTGTCCTTGTCCAAATAAGCGTGTTATGACATCACCATAACAAGTTACAATACTTGGACCCATATGATTTCTGTGGCCCCATTCTTTCTCATTAGCGTTCCTCTTATCAAAAGTTACATGAGTTGCTGATAAAGTCTCAATTTTGCTCGTTAAATTAGAATAAATATTATACTGTACATGAAGAACTTTGGAATTGCTAAATAGAGAATGAAAGGGGCACAGGACAGGAAGTACGCCTGGTGCGCCAGTTAACACGACACTTCCTTAAGAAGCCCCTCGTGGACATATTTTTTATGACTCAGTTCTAAGGAAATTGTCATTTGCCCTGCTTTATCGCATCGTGTAATTAAGCAAACCTGTGATTTGGGTAATACTATGTTTGACTTCTATTCAGAACAAAACATAACTTTAAATGCTTTTAAAGAGTGATTATTGCCATTTTGACTGTAATAAGATAACATTCTGGATTGATTTACTTCAAATAGGAAGGATGGTGTGGTGAAGTTAGATGCTTCGCGGTTTCACGGTTGAAAATATATCTTATTAATTTAAGCATTTCATTCCATTAAGAAGGTACCTATCTGCAATCTGACTTCAATCAAAAGCCCTCCAAAGATGGAAGATTGCTAGACAGGTGGAAATGACAACAGGTAAATGACCGACTTCCTCCTTTTAATTAGATGCCATTTATGTGGTTGTGGCTTTAATTCAATAAAAAGGAAATACTTGCGCCTTATAAGCCATTCCTTATTTGGAATAAGCTAGAGCACATGTTGCCATTAAACAATTAACTATAATATTTTTATAAATCCTCGTCACTAGCGATTTAAGCCGGTTTGCCATTGCTAGTGTATATTCAAAACGCTTTGGTTCTCTTGTTATCTTGCATGATGGATTCATGTTACGTGTTTCTTAATCAATATTTTGCTATCGTTTCTTAAGTTTTCATCATCTAGTTATAAAACATTTACGGGCTTTTTTCGGCCATTATTATTAAATGTTGAAACTGCAATGTGCACTTGTAAATGTCGAAAAGTTAGAGAACTTAATAATAATAACACAGGAACTAAGTTATCGATGTGAAAAACTTGACTTATCGCCAGTTCCATCCGTATCTGGCATTGCCCTGAAATTATTTAAAATATAATCTTATCAATTACAGGAAGTGGAATCGCTTCTATTCTCCAAATAGTGCCTGATGTGCACCGTTTTGAATTAAAGTCTTGTTTAACTTGCTCTTCTGGCATGCAATTTAATTGCTCTAGATCCATAAATAGATCTCCCTCTTTGACCCCTGACTTCTGTTAACTTTTTAGAGGACGCAGCAATATTAGATAATGACTGATTGTAATGAAATGACTCATATATACCTCTCAATCCCAACATTCAGAAGCAGCGTTTCGATTTCAAACTACTCTTTCCCATCAAGATGTTTTATCTTTTTAGTTGTGTACGGACGCCATATTGATTTGTTTCGTCGTCAGCTGATTCAGTAAACATTTGCTTAGTCCCGTTATTTCGATCGAAAGTTGCAAAAAGTAATCCCCGGTTCGGAATTAGTGTGGCATCCGCTACACATGTGAACTCAGGGCCCTCGCGATTTTTTTTTGTTTTTATAGGTAGGTTGCGGAACTTGGATGTTAAGCGGCGCCGTAACAGGGCGTTTATTTCTTCAAAATGACAGTGATGTATTCTTGATAAAGATTACTTGTAAGTTCTAAGATTACTCGTAAGGGAAAATTAGAGACGTTCCTTTTTATGTCTTATTCACTTGTGACGAGCGAAAAAGGTACGTCTTTCAGTTTCCCTGACTGTACATAAAAGGTCCATATTTAATTATAATTCACTTGATGGTGTATGATGAGAGCGTTAATGAGGTTAAGCAAAGCATGGTCTTGTAGAGGGTACCTGTTAAAATGTCTAGGGAAAAAGTTTGACGAGTATAACGAGTTGCATCTTGCGTGTGAATTTCTTTACGGATATTTGTTGAATAATTTTTTATTTCGTCTATATTAATCGCTACATTAATTCCGATAGGGCTCAAACGCTGACCTATCCTATGGCAACAATGAAATCGATTTTTCTTTGTTCCTTTTTCTATACCAGCTTACACCTGCCCTTCTTTGCTTGTGTTGCGTCACACATTCTCACAGGGTATTTTAGCTCTCGCTCTGGCACGTGTTTAATTTTATCGCTGTCTTCGTCTCGGCATCCCTTCCAGGGTTGGGTTTCCCTTCACCCTTATTACGTCTTGCGTTTGCGCACAGTGTGGGTGTGTGCGTGAATATTACGGAGTCATTATGGGAGTGTGGGAACTTGGACGGAATATTTCCTTTTTTTTCATTGCGTTCTGAGTTTCTGGCCGCGTAAGACGATGAGACTCGAGATCGTTTTGGCGGGAAACATGTTTTGCTGTTAAAAATGTGTTTTCTAAGGACTTTTGATGGAAATGTGTGTTTATTTAATACAAAGTGAATGATGGAGAAGGATTTTGGGATATTTCGTCGTCTACGTGTTTCTCCATGGATCCTTTTAACGTCATGTTATATGAGTAAGATCAGTGTTTTGTTGTTCTGTTTAAACGTTGTTTGTTATGAGGTAAAACCTTTTGCAGGTTGCTAAGCAGTGTTGTAAGGTGTTCTGATGTGAAGAGTAAACAGAAGCTGGTACTTTTTGACATTCATAGGTGCATTATATTATGCCTAAATTGAAGAATAAAGAACTTTGACTTTGACTTTGAAGGTGACATGACTGTCATAAATATATCCGATCTTAGTCCTCATGGTTGGCAGCGGATTAGTAATATTCAGATTACAAATTTCCATGTGCTTCAGAGACACCAACAAGGTGCCAAAAAAGCTGTTATTATTACCTATTTTGTCTTCGACATCATAAAAGGCAGCTAGTAGGGATAGATTCACAATGACAATTAAATTTAAACAGTACAGTTCTACGTTTAACTTCGATCCAAATATAGAAATATCAGCAGTGAAGCAAAATTGGTCGGCAATTTTATACGCTGCGAACAAGTTTAAGCCCATCAGGTATTCACAACACTGAATGGTAACAAAAACACGTTTTGCTATCAGCTGACCGCCTCTTGGTATGCATAAAATTACATTCTTTTTTTATTACCATTACCTCATCGAGTGTAGCGATTTCTCAAAGTGGGTATCATTATACACTATACCGATCGATGTGTCTATAGGGTTTATCGTTTATGGTAAACCACTCGAGGGAAGCGTTGTTTTAGACTGCGTGTCCACGGTGCGCGAGGAAAATATCCACCAATAAAAGAGCTGCGTTGAGCGAGACTAGAAAAATCAAGTCATCCTATTGGTGGAGCTTTCCTCGATACTGATGGATACGCAGCCTAAGCGTAGTTGTAAAGGCACAATAATGATTCAGAATAAAATTCTAGCAGATATGTCACTGCTCGTGTGTAATTAAATGTATTCATGTCTGTCTGTTTAACAAATACGTAAGCAAGCAAACGCATGGCCCAAGCGAACGTCTACATTACTAGGCTCCTATTTTCTATTGGCCAAGAGCAAAAGCCCAAGGCATCGTCATTGATGGGGCCCTATATTCCCGCCATATTACTAATCCAAGCTATAGCAAAAAATAAGTAGTATTTTGTCATATCCTAAACGACTTAAGTTCTAAAACCCAGGGCTTCCAAATACTTCCAATCCAATAGGTTAAAGACAGCCCTTAAGATTTATTTTCTCACTCTTATTTAATAATATCTGACGATTCCAAGAACCTTATTATTAAGTGTTTCCGAAAACTACTCAAAAACATCTTAACAAATTTTGCAGCGTATCGGTCTTTTATTTTTGTATTTTATGCCCTTCTGTTAAGGTAGGCAATGGCGTAAAGCTACGACCGACTGCTTTTTTGTCGAATTTCTTTGTCAAGCTTCCGACGAAGTTGGCGCCAATGTCGCTCTTTCATATTAGCAACCTTGTCTTATTGTTAATTAATTACAATTTCATTTAAATCGTATTTTCAACCTGTACTTGGGCTTTTCCTATCTTTTATCTCGCGCACATGTTGGCTACCTTATTGATTTATGAATACAGTTTAAAGTGGTCAACCGAAGGGTCGTGAATAGCCTCTGTAGTGAAGTCAAGACGCTTGGATACATTTAAATATATAGGTATGTGTTTAAGCATACACGAATAAATAAACATTGTAAGTGACGTGTGCTTCAAATCTTCTTTACATAGTATAAAAAAAATCCCTTTCCGCGTCTGTATGTCCGTGTCTATCTGTCTGTAGGTATGTCCGCTAACTCCTAAACCACATAAAAAAAATTGATGCGGTTTTCACCATCAGTTAGATACATTTTCACGGAAGGTTTTAATGTTTAATAAAAATGTCGAGTATACTTAGAACCTTGTCATTGTGAATGTCACTGTCATTGTCACGTGTGTCATTTCATGTTCTGTTTGAAGTTGACTGTGATAACGCACTAAAGTGCTTAACATTTTCGTTGGGTGTACGGGTGCTACAGAAAACTCACATAAACCAGATCAAAGCGAGGGCGGGTCGCTAGTTTCTAAAGGTATTATGGTTTTGGCTACCACAGTAACAAAGACAGAGAAAGAGGTTCGTTTTTTAAGTAACTTGCCAATAAATTTTACCATCCAATTTAACAGGCACTAAAATCTTATTGTCTGTTCCATTATTGTCTGTACCATCTGTTCAATTTCTAATGACTCCGCGTTTTCAATTCTAAACTTATAAAAAGCCAAGTATTCTTCTGTTTCGTCTATTTCTTTCGAAATAGAGGGACCTAATATATCAACATTAATAATGTTAAAAGGCCTTTCAAACGAGACTAAAGCCTATAATATTTTAGGCTAACAAAAAACTTGCTTTATATGCTCACTATATGTATAAAAGATTACGTCAGCAGACGTGAGCATATTTATAAGAGGCAGGATACAAACAGGATTTCGGTAGATATCTAAAGACACGTGTTATATATCTTCGGCCGTGCCCATGTTTGACATGGGAACTTGACATTATATCATATCGTTTTTATTTTTGTCTTTAATCAAATTAACATGTGCTCCGTCCTTGCTGCGTGCTGCGTCCATAGTGTTTTTAGTTTTGTTTTTCAATTAGTGTAAGCATTGTTTACCAGTTACTGTAATGACACTAACTGCCGCACTCGGAGACGTCAATTAAATTTAATGCTTGATTAAAGTAGCTGATGTCACTTTCTTTGCTATAGCAATAGAATAAGACAACACGTCACTAAACAAGCGTTAAATTTAATTGACGTCTCTGAGTGCGGCAGTAAGACAGCCGATAAAATTACTAGCGAAGAGGCATTCCGTCTTAGTTACCAGGATTGGCAACTTTATTCCAAATACCAAATGGCCTGTATTCTCTTCTGTCCGCGACTTCGTCCGCCTTGGCCATCCCATACGAACATTGTTTTTTCAGAAAAAAGGTAACCTATGCGTTAATCCAGGGTATAAGATGTCTCCATTCCAAATGTCACCCAAATCCGTCCAGCTGTTTCAGCGTGGAGGAGTAACAAACTTACTAACTTATACATGCACAAACTTTCGCATTTATTAAGGTTCCGTAGTCAACAAGGAACCCTAAGGGTCTCCCCACACCTATCGACGCGGAATCGGCCTTAGCTTAAATCAAAAAACTACGCAATAAGAGGGAAACAAACGTCAATCGGCTCGGCTCGACTCGCTTCGGCATTGCGAACGGAACGACATCGTTTTCGCTCTTATTGCATGGACATAAAACTTATTTTTACCGGCTCAAGCCGATTCCACGTCGATAGGTTTGGGAAGACCCTTACAGTTTCGCCATGTCCGTCTGTGACTCTTGGTAGTACAAAACAGTAATTGCGCATAGTTATATTATTTATATTACGCTGACGCAGTTGTAAAATAAAATCTTAAAGTATTATTAACCATTGAGAAGGTTACTCTAAATACCACGTGGTTTATCAGTATATAATTGACTTCGCGAGACCAACTAGATTACTAGCTATGCCTTATTTCAATGACGACAATTTGAAGTAAGCAGCTGATTGATTTCAAAAATAATTCTCAAACATGTTCATTAACATAACTTCTTAATCAAGTTTAATGTTCAGGTAAAAGATTGTCAGCTGTTTAATCTCATTTGGGATAACGAGTCTTATATCTATCTGTGTTAAAACCCGTAATCGTTAGTCAACCGCTAAGCGTGTGACTCAGAAAGTATAGGTAAATCAAGTATACGGTCGTTGCATGAGTGTGTGTGTAGTGAACACAACATTCATTCAGAAAATACAACGAGGAATGTCAGTTGCAATTAGGAAGAATCATATTTTTACGATGTTTGTTCATTCAAAAACTTTTTCGAGGGATAAACAAGCTTACTGACCTAGAATTAATTGTCCGACATTTTGAAATACATACATACGCGACGTAGGTTCCTAATTAGTTATTCAAAGCTTATCATTTCAACAAATTGCAATATTGAAAAATATTTTAGATTAGTAAGGAATAAAAACTTCTTAAAATGCAAAGGAGATATAATTTCCTGTCTGAAAAATTGGAAATATTTTTTTATGTGTATCTCAAGTAAAGATGAGAAATTGCGAAGAAAATAATTCAAAGGACCTCAAAAAACTCTTGGGGTACTCAGTATCCCTAGACAAATTTGATGTTTTCACTCAGTAGTAATATGCCTATATTGAAATGTTCAAAACTATCTAGGGATAAAATATCCCTAGGCACTTTTGATGTGTGTTTTATATTCTGTAGAAGGAGTCAATCAACGTATAGTAATCCATGATGTATTGTCCACAGACGAAGCGGCTATGACTCGGAGAGTAGCGAGTACTCGGAGGATTCGGCCGCGGCCTACGAAGATGTCTCGACTACAACCAAAAGCACTGGGACGAGGAAGAATATCAACAGGGGCCGGTGGACTAAGGACGAGGTAAGGAATGTACTTGAATAAGTGGTTAATTATCAAGCGCCGGCAGTACCAAAAAAAACCGGACATGTGCGAGGGTTCCGCACATGACATGGTTAACTCAATTCAAAATTTGCACCGCCTTGCATGAAGATGAAGACCCTGTTTTTTTGCAATTCAATTAAAAATGTTGGGTTTTTAGATTTTTCCCTATATTTGTAGAATAAGACTGTATTACTTGCCAAATTTCATCGTTCTAGGTCAACGGAAAATTCCCTATAAATTTTGATTCCCTTGAAAATGTCGAAATATAGGTTTTTAGCGGCATAAACGGCCGTATCTTTTTTTTTACGTTTGATTTTTTCACACCTTCTAGGGACTGTAGACTTGAGAATATGGTTTAAATTTCAACTCGATACCTCCACGCGTTCCCGAGATAAAGGGTCTTGACAGACAGACAGACAACCGGACAGATGGATAACAAAGTGATCCTATAAGGGTTCCGTTTTCTCCTTGTGAGGTACGGAACCCTAAAAATGAGAAAAAAGTCTGTGTTCTTGAACGACAATTGCATAGTTTTCGGAAAAATGTGTCAAAAAAGTGAGCTTACTAAAACTAAATGTAATTTTTGAATTTCTGAATTTAGCCAACTTAATTTAGTTACATTAACAACATCAGATTCCATGCATTGTACCATCTAAAGCATTAATGTATGCATATTAATGCTTTCGACTCAAATATATGTGAACCATCGTGTCAAATATTATGATGACCTTATTGTTAGTGGCATGGGCATATATTTATGACTTTGACAGTAGGTTAGGTTGTGGCGGGCTCTTTTCCGCAACTCGACGACTCAAATGTGCGCCTATTTTGCGTGGGACTTTGAGAGTATTAGAACATTACAAGTGGCCAGTTATTGAACATTCACCCTATAAAACTTTTAAAAACTCATTTTTTTCCAGGACAAACGCCTCAAGATGTATGTCAAGATGTATAACGAGAACTGGGAGCTGATAGCGGCACAGTTCTCGGACAGGTCCGACGTTCAGTGCCAGCAACGATGGACGAAGGTCGTCAACCCCGAACTAGTCAAGGGGCCGTGGACCAAGGAGGTAGGTTCTAGTTCTAGATTTGGAAAATGCATGCATGGAGTAGAGGCAGAATAAAAAGATGATGGGACGATATGGATAAATATACGAGAAGATATGACTCCAGCAGCGTGATACTAGATATGCTATATAGATAAGATTAGATTAGATTTGCTCAGCACGTGCTACAGCCGGAGCCTAAGCCCCTCCGAAAGTAAAATTAATAGGTACCTTCCTCTAGTGAGCTCGCTTCATCATCGACCTTGTCTCGACTCTTTGGTCTTGACTTGGGTCAAAACCATTGAAAGCTCTGAGACCTATAGACATTTACAGTCTTAAGGGTAAAGTCAGACGAGTGTAACTATGTGAGTTCTGTTGTAAGTCGCGTAATTTCGGTCGAGTAAATTCTGCTACATTCGGTTTCATAGAAACCTTTTTGGTTCACACGGCGACTCAAAATGAGCTGGACTTTTGTATGCAGCAGAAATTACGCGACTCAAAACTCGAAAAATTACGCTCGTGTGGCTTCACCCTAAGATGCGTTGCTAAACTTTGCTAGCACTAAGGACTAAGATGGGTTTGCAATCTCAAGACTTAACGTTGGCAACCCTGTGAGTAAGATGGAATCCCTTTGGTTATTTCACCGGTTATCTTATTCTCATACAATACCTACTGCTTGGTGGCAGGTTCAAGGCTAAGACGGTAGTAGCGATCAACAGACGCTGTATAAGGTGGTCCACAGTCCTAAAAGATAAACGTAAAAAGTCAATCAAACCTTGAAATTGCTAATGTCATTGCCATTAAGTAAAGCTCACTGTTTATCTATTTATTTATCGTTGAGACATGAAATGTTTTGTGAATCAACGCCCTGTAAGCACCGATCGCCAATCTGTCTATATCGGACCGAATTACATTTTCTGCTCTAGTTGCAAAAAGCAACTTTCGTCCACACAAGTAAAGTTTATTTCGTTTCCAAACGCATCTGAAATGCAACAGGATGCTTTAACATGAGTCACGGGCGCACACTTGCATAGAATACCTGCATAATTAATGTTCATTCATTGTTTTAGAGAATCCATTGACTGTTTTCTATTCAAATTGTTACTTCCTCATTCTTGTTTAAAGGCTTTCTTTGTTTTTGTTTTATTAGTAGGTTGACCTGTTAGGGTTAAGGTTTTTTTTTAGGACAAAAACTTTCGGCAAGACTTTGTACCTTTGGAATGGTCTGATCTGATCACTATCTTATCTATTAACGCTGCCGCTAAACAGTGGTCGCGTTTTGGTATTTTGTTGCGAAGGGAGAGAAAACCGAAGCTTGAGATAAAAATAGCATAGAGGGATCTTTGCCCTAGATCGTTATCTATACCGATATAGCTCGACAAAAAGAGTTTGAAAGAAATGACTGCGTTGTTCGGAGTTAAATCGGCAACATGATCCAATTATTAGTATTAGGCATTACCTACCCTCCCTCGTGTTACCATGTGAAACTTTTTTTGCCAAGTATAAACATAACTCAGAGGCTACTTATCAACTAAGCTTCTTTTGGAGAAGGAATGTAGATGAAGCGAAAGTTATATGTTCAGACCGGTGTGCATCTGGGGCCCGTTTCACGAAACCTTTCAACTTGTATTACAAGTGGAAGTCTCTTTTCAATCCATATTGTTGAAAAGAGATTTCCGCTTGTAATACAATTTACAAGCGTTCGTGAAATGGGCCCCTGGCGTTTCATAGTCACTGCCTATCCCATTGGGAGGCCGGCGTGAAGGTTTGTATGTATAGTAGTTAATCCAAGTTTCCAATGAAACCTATTTTTTGTCGCTAAACTTTTTCCACTTATCATTTAAAACAGGTATTTATATATAAATTGTTGACCCAAAGAACCCCTAATAAGACTTGAATACAAATTCCCAAACTTGTTGGCTTGTAATAAAACCATTGTGAACCCCGGCGTCTTATGAATACAAATCACTTAATAATTCATATTCGCTCATCTACTTCCTAGAATTATAAAAACGGTCAAGTGCGAGTTGAAGTCCATATATCCAGTCTTTGGATGTAGTGCTGTTGTTACTTTCTGGCTCCATCATCTAATCAACTTTAAGACATCATAAATCTGTGGCCATAATATTGGATTGTCATCAGGTAGTTATTGCAGCAGCAGCATTCTTATTCAGCCCATTTCAATAGATATATAGACTACTGGTCCGATATTGATTTGCAAGATTCCCACCAACTAACAAACCAACATCTGAATTTAAATAAAGCTGGTCATTCACGGCCGCTCCAACAAGCTGAATAGAGCAGCGCTGCGCCAAAATCGATTCGTGAATGTCAAAACTGTAGCGTTTAAAAGTACTTGGCGCGGTCCGTTGGATTTCCAAATGGACGGAAAGCCAGCGCGACGAGCCAATGCGCAATCCGAATGGAACTATCGTGAATGTCGAAATTCAACGTTGGAACACGCCAGGACTCCGCGCCAAGCCAAATGGCGTCGTCTTGAATGCGTTCTCTCTGTCATTTTCTAATCAGTCTGCTCTGTGATGTCGAACGGTCGAGGTGTGGCGTGGCGCGCCCGTGAATGTGGTCAAAATATTACGCCCATCCAGTTGTATACACTCTAACTTTCGCCGAGACTAAAGAATGCCCAGCTTAAAGGGTTGTAAAAAAACTTTCTTACATTAATATTACAAATGACAAATGAATGATTAAAGTTCTCCATACCTTTTGTGTTTCTGTTTGTCCAATAAAGGGTTTACATGCTTATTTACATACATAAAAATTCGAAAGATTGTGTGTACGTATCAAGCTCAAACGGCTGGACGATTGGAGAAAACTTGTTTCCCTGAATTAACACGTAGGTTTTAATCCCGAAATGCTATTCGTCTTATAAAAGTTGATTGACTTGTAATACTCGCCAGCTCATGCTAATTGAGAACTCGTGTTCCAGCGTTCTCTCTCACTCCTATTGTAATAAAGATGTTAGAACGATCTTTTGTAGCCTCATAGTCATAGGATGGTTCAACTGGTTAAGTGTGGTAAACGATTTGTTTGATATACTTTCTACTATCTACATGGGAATGATTGATGTCTATTTCGTGTGAAAACTTCTATGTGTGTTTTGAATTACTTATTGTATTTTTGTTTCATATTGATTTTGGTTCAGAATTATTTGGTTAAACCTTTAGGACTGTATAAGTTGCATTATGCGAAAATTAATCTGTGAATAAAAAGTTATTCAGTGACCGCATTAATTTTATTATACGTTAATATATACGTCCTGTTTTGTTCTTTTTGTATCTACTTAATGTAATCTTGTATTGTTGTGAATAAATGTCTCTTTATCTTTTATCTTTATCTTTATTCTTTAACTACCCGCGAATTCGTCCACGTAAGTACATTTAGATTATATTCCCTCGGGAACTTTTAAATTTTCCGGGATGAAAAGTGGCCTTTGTGTTAATCTAGGGTAAAAGTAATCTCCATTTCAAATCACACACACAAACTTCCGCATTTTTAATATAAGTAGTATTTCTGCTTTCGTTAACGTTCGTAGAATGCAGCTTACGAGTATCTGTTGTAAACAAGGGCTCTTATTGAAATTGATATCGTTAGCTTGTGCTAAATGATGTAGAAGTGAAATAGCTATATGGCTTTTTATTGATTAAGCTGTGCTATCCCATGGAGTTTTGAATATTTTAAGTCCAGAAATGAAGTTTGAGATAATCCTTAATTTTAATTTAATTTTCAGGGAAGATAAAAAAAAGTTGGTTTTCAGTTTTTTAAAATGAGTGAAAAAGAAGGGGGGGGGGGGCGCGAAAATTGGAGCCGGTGGGAGAGGACAGGTTAATATCTCCCACGTAAAAATGTCATGTTTAATCCCTCAAAACAATAATTGACGGCTGTTAGGAAATTAATAATAGTTTAACTTAATTTAGTTATATTTCTTCGATCACTAGAACAGCAATTCCCCTTGTTTGTTAGTTTAATTAACCGCTTTGACTTTCCTATTCGAATTATAAACCATTTTCCGCTGCACGTTTGGATTACCATTTTCGGTTGTTTTGAAAAATGCCTGGACTCCTAGATAATAACATAATAACCAAAAATGGTAGTCTGATCCTACTTTCATTACAGCTATAGGATCTCTGCTCAAATTGTACTTGTTACATTGATCTCCACAAGGAGCTGATAAGTGTTTTAAAAAAATGCCGGCAAAAAAAGCTTGTCTTAAATCTTTTTTACAGAAAACTTTTGTGACCTTGATCCCTCTCATTCATTGCCCTTGACCACTCGTTTAAAAAAAATGACGTCACTGTAGGCACGGTTTCCTCTCGTACATTTTAATCATAAGCCATCCACGAATTCCAGTTCTCGATATGGACTCACGTATTTGGACCGTGACTTTGTGACCTTGGCTCGGTCATATGTTTTTTGTATGTTTGTCTGTATACACGTGTTCGTGTGTTTGCTAAAAATATGAATGCTCTCTTAACTGAGTAACTTAAGTGGCGTGGGACAAAGTTTTATGTTTATGTCTGATCTTTTATCGGTGTCATCCGGTATAGTATCAAATCGTTATGGGAGGTTAATATAACCACAGTCTGGTTTGTTGGCTATTGTATCTCTCTATACTGAATAAGGGACAAATTAAAAGTTATTGTCTCTCTCAATACTGAATAAGGGCCAAATTAAAAGCACCCGAAACGCGTTGCCAACCATCTATGGACTAAGATGGGATGCCTCTATGCTAGTAATTTCACAGGTTGTCTTAACCCCACACCGGAACACAACAATGCGAACACTACTGCTGGGCGGTGGGTTAGGATATACCGTTTATTAGCCAGCTATTAATGGTAGGGTATACTGACTTTTTACCAAATCTTCATTTGGCAAACAATGTCATTTTACAAACTTTCATTTCGTAAAAATGTAATTGTGCTTAAACCATTACATATTAGATAGGCTACATGAGCTTCTTAAATAAGTTAGGTTAGGTTAGACTTCTGACCACAAAAAATATAAAATTATGTGTGGGAAATACATCTTTGCGAAATGAAAGTTTGTAAAATGACATTGTTTGCCAAATGATGATTTGGTAAAACATTAGTGAACCTAATGGTAGACTTGGACTTATAAGACAAACTGAACTCAGACTTCTTGCAATACTGGTATTAGTTCCGGTTAATCAAATTAAGAAAAGGGTCTCTTAGAGCCATTAGCAATGATCAAATATATTTTTTGCTTTATTGGTAGGTGTGGATAGTTTTTTAATTGCTCCAACTATACGTACGATCGTGTCAATTATGTTCGACCATTACCAATTCTATTAAATGCCCAACACGCGAAAATATATTCAAAGTACATTGCTATGTACTTTTCGGTGCTAAATCCAGAATCAGGGAAAGAAGGGCCATATTATCATATGTAAGAGTGAGAATGAGTCTATTTGAAATAAATAAATATTTGAAGAAGTAAATAAATAAATATAAATAAGAATTAGTGGGGACAATCTCACACAAATGGTCCCGGTCCCAAACAAACTCTAGACTCGTACTATGGGTACTAGACAAAGATATAAATACTTATTTAGTGAAATACATAGAAAACATCTAAGACCCTGAAACAAATACTCATGCTGATAACAGAAATATTTGCCCATACCGCGAATCGAACTTAGGCCTGCTAGCTTCGCAGGCAATGTCACTACCTACCAGGCGGCGTCGTGAAGTATATGTTTTTTTTACGATGTTCCTGACTTTTTGTCAACTGTAATTTATTAAACTTTTTTTTACAAGCTGCAAATGCCTTTATATTTTCCTATTTAACATAAGGATTGGTGATATAGATAACTATTCATAGTTACAATGTACGTTTTAGGTATTGACCTACTGAATATTACCATGTTTTTCCTGGTACTAATGAATTGATAGCGAGTATAATAAAGTTGGCGAATTGTTTTTTAAATCTATTTGTAAACTGGAGTATGCTTACGACTTCCTATGCGTAGAATTTGTAATATTAGTTCAACTAATAAACGGTTAGGATGATACGATGATATAGTTTTGAAACCAGATGCTCATACACATCGAGAAACATTATATCTTGATGGTCACATAATGACAACGATTTTATTGTGAATTCATTATGTATGTGACATCTATGTATATAAAAGGCAAAACTGACTGACTGACATATCAACGCACAGCCGAAACTACTGTACCTAGAAACTTGAAATTTGGTACAGGGTTTTCTTTCATGATGTGAGCACTAAGAAAGGATTTTCCAATCGACCCCCGACGGGAAGAAAAGGGGGGGGTAGAAGTAAACTAATTCTACGCGTACGAAGTCGCGGGCGTCCTCTAGTCTAGATAATATGAAAGAAGAAACTGAGTGAGTTACTGACTGACATCAACGCACAGCACAAACCGCTGAGTCTAGAGATTCCAAATTTGGCACGTAGGATTCTTATGAGGTCTAGGGGTGCACTAAGAAGGGATTTTTGGAAGGGGGAGTAGCGGGAAACTAATTTTACATATATTCAATACGAAATAAGTGACTAGGTACTACTGCTAGTAATCAGACATGCTTGTTTTTTTCCCATACCTTTGCTTACAAATTGATTTCTCAATTTGGACAACCAATCAAAAAGTTGTAGACTATGTTTATTGTTAGTTACACTTATAGTTAACTAATAAACTGCAGTTTAAAAATATTTACAATTTATCTCTGTTGAAACAAAGCTTTCATTTGATGAGGATTTGAAAAAATATGTCTTTGGCGTTTATACAATGTTGTAAAATTTTGTATCGACGCGCGTCCCTGTGAGAATAAGAGGGAACTAGCAAGAGAACTGCTCAGAAATTTACTTTTTGTTTGGTGGTCAAATTTGTCAGTTAAGCGATATTTGTAAATAATATGGAAACGTAGGAGTTTCTAGTTAAGCCTCCACCATGTATAAATAAATTTGTCCTTCGCGAAATAATCAGGAAAGCGGAACCTCAATTCTCTTACTAATAATTCACTACAAACGTATACAATTTCATATTTTTTTGACACCAACCCGTTCACCTTGTATAGTAACGAATTTTCGCACGCCTCAGATCTGATTGGTCATTCTTTTTTGCCACCCATTGTATTGGCTTGGGGATCCTTAAAGGATGAGAGATTTAATTGTTGGGGCTTATTAGTGATCGATTTGTATTTTTTGCTCATTGCCTCTGTTTTGATCTGTATCATTGTTAGGCACGGGAATTTGCACGAATTAAGTTTATTAATTGGTTTCCTTTTCACTCCGTTGGGGGTTATTTACTCTGGAGTCTGTTAGAATATGATTTTTCTTTATATTTTTCAGAAATTGTTTTTTCGTATCAAGTTTCTGGTCTAGTTTGAACTGGTTTCTTTATGATCATTTACAATATTGAGTACTTCTGAATTTGTTTTTTTTTCGGTCCAACTAATTCTCTTCCTCCTTTTCAAAATTAAAGGTAGGCAAAGTTACTTTGTGCAAGTGAAAGAGAAAGTTAAGGTCGTAGACGTCTTAAGCGTAACGAAGAAAAAAGAAAAATGCGGTCACTATCGACAAAACGTAGCTCGTAAATGTTGCTGATGATGATGATCAGTTGCAACCCTAGGTTCTTATAGAAGATGATGCAGGAACCTAGGGTTGTCTTCAGTATATTATCACATTAATTAACACTTTATTTATTGTATCCTAATCATTTAAAAATACAAGCAAGAGTGTGCGTCCTTGATGGTAAGTAATGGTCAATACGACCAACTGTTTGTTTGAATCGTCAGCCAACCGCCGCAATGTGACGTCACATACGCTGCCATTAGGATGCGTTACAATAGATTATGATTACTGGGCCTCTACTTGGAGGTAAATAGCATATCATTCTCGATCAGTTATCGTATTGTCATCGTTTTGATAGCTCTTATTTACTTGACATTAATGGCGGCCGAGTCAAAAATAATGCCATAACAGTTCAAAGACGATATGGTTTTTACCACGTAGAGTAATAGCTCAGAGTGACTGAGTAGTCCATGGTGTGGTGGGGCGGTAGACACAACTTGGAAAACCTATTGTAGTCTATTATGCGTGTTATTGTATCTAACTTTTTGTTTTGTAACCATGTTTATATTCTAGCTTATGTGATTGTACTCTTGTTCTCGTGGTGTAGCGCGGCGTGTGTGCCTGCGTTGGTTGTTATTTCTGCTATTTTTAAATACTTTGTCTCTATCGGTGAGTATTGGTTAGGGTGATAAATAATAGATATGTTTATAGTGAAAAATAATATATTGTTATATTATTTACTAGGAGAGTCGTGTGCTCAACGTAACTGTACGATCAATACGGGGTGACCCGGGGAACTAAAATGTAAGCAAACATATTGCTTTCACAGAAACCTTTATAAAAACAAGGAACACTTGAGACTGTAAATTATTATCCATACGAGTGAAAGAGAAGGTCCAGCTAACTACTAGTGTGAGTGTGACGGATTTATTTGTGTGAATTCCAACACGCCCCCTCAAAAATAAATCCTCTTTCTTTAAATTACATAATTAAAATTATAATTAATAATTATAATGTATTTACAATATCAAAATCACACGCTCTCCTTTATCTGGGTAAAATCATCATTATTATCATTATGGTCCAACATTTGTTGCACAGGATTAGGGAAAACCCAGAAAAACCTAATCAGACCATTCCACCTTAAAATACTTATTATATTTTTATTATCTTATCACTTATGTAATTTGATTTTACATATTTATAGACTTTATCACTCCTAGTTTTTCTCTTAACGCAGAAAAACGTACTGTAGGCAGTGGTTTGGTCAATATGTCAGCCAACTGATTACCTGTGGAAACATAATTCATTTTAATAACATTCCTTTCCACCTGTTCTCTAGAAAAATGATATTTAATGTCAATGTGTTTTGATCTTTTGTGGCTTGTTGGATTATTCGCAATGCTTATACAACCATTATTATCCTCATAAATTGGTATCGGACTGGTTGTTTCAATGTTAATACTGTTAACTAAAGATTTTAACCAAAGAGCTTCTCTTACAGCTTCGAACAAAGCCATGTATTCAGCTTCAGTTGATGAAGCTGCAACTGTATGTTGTCTTTTTGTTTGCCAGCATAATGTGCATTGTTCAAACAGTTTAAATAAATAACCTGTCGTACTTTTTCTTTCCAGTTCATCACTACCCCAATCAGAATCAACAAACCCACACAAAAAGTGTTCACAACTATTTCGAGTATAAGTCAACTTGAAATCCATAGACCCTTTTAAGTACCGTAACAATCTTTTCAAGTGTGACCATAGTTTATGGTTGTTTTTGTTCGTAAATCTACTCAACAAGTTCACAGCAAAACTTATGTCAGGTCGAGTACAAACCATAATATACATCAAACAACCGATAAGATTTCTACAAGGGGCTTCAGTTGTTTCACACGAATTTAACTCATTGTAATCTACTTTACTTTCCAAGGGTGTGCTAACAGGTTTACAGTCACTCATGTTAAACTTTTCTAAAACAGTTTTTATGTACAGTTCCTGGTCTAAAGTGATTTTGTTATCGGTTCTTTCGATCCGAATTCCCAGGAAACATCTTATTTCTTTTAAGTCTACCATTTTAAACATATTCATCAAGTACTTTTTAAAAGCATTCATGGTATTTATATCTGCAGTTGAAATAACCAGATCATCAACATAAAGCACTACGTAAATATTTTTCATTATATCACCCGCATCTAAAATGTAAATGCATCGATCAGCTGATGAGTATCGAAAACCCTTTTCTATTAACGCTTGTTCAAACATTTGAAACCAACAACGTGCAGACTGTTTTAAACCGTATAACGACTTATTTAATTTGCAGACCTGATTACCTGCACATGGGATTCCCTCAGGAATTTTCATAAATATTTCTTCCTTTAATTTCCCATTTAAAAATGCCGTTTTAACATCCATATGGTGAACAAGCAATTTAAATTGATTTGCAAAGGCTAATATCAATCTAAAACTCGTAATTCTTGCAACAGGGGCAAATGTTTCATTATAATCAATTAAATATTCTTGACTAAAACCGCGCGCTACTAAACGTGCCTTATATTTCAGAGGTTTTCCAAACTCATCATTTTTAATTGTAAATACCCATTTACAATCGACAATATTTCTGTTTACGGGTTTTTGTACAAGTGTCCAAGTTTCATTTTCAATAAGTGAATTTATTTCCTCTTTTATCGCACTTTCCCATAAATGCTTATCATCCCTGGTTTCAATCTCATTATAACATGTCGGTATTTTGCAAACTATAGACGTTGCACACAAATAGTTAACAGAAATATCATCATCAGTTTCATTATATGGTACTCTAGGCATGTTTTTAATCCTATCACTCCTTCTCAGATCATTCTCACTAATCAATTCATTCTGAGACTTTGACAAATCATTTTGAAATGAATCACAGTGATTGTGCTCATCTGTTTCACTTACAGATTTATTAGGTGGTGGACCTAATGGTGCAGAAACTCTGCCTGTTTGTTTATAATCATCTGATTTTGCCACATCAGATTTTATGCACATCTTCTTTAAAGAGTGCCCGTCAGATTTACGGTTATTATCAGAAATAATACCGCCAGGCTTCAACGGCCTACTAGATAAGAAATTAATCTCATCCACTATCACATCTCTGACTTTTACAAACTTTTCATTTACCACATCCCACACCTTATAGCCATTCGGTTCATAACCAACCAATATACCTTTTAACGACTTTTCATCAAACTTGGTTTTTCTTGTTTTGTTTACAAAATAAACAGTTGAACCGAATACCTTTAAGTATTTAAGAATAGGCATTTTACTATGCCACAGCTCAAACGGTGTGTTATCTGTTTTCAGTGCTTTTGTAGGGCTTATATTAATTAAATACGTAGCTGTTAAAACAGCTTCACCCCAGAACGTTTTGTCAAGTTTTGCACCAGATACCATGGCACGACTTCGTTCTGTTATTGTTCGTATCATACGTTCAGCAATGCCATTTAATGCTGGCGTATGAGGCACTGTTAAGTGGTAGCTTATACCTTTTTGCACACAAAACTGTTTCATTTCATTTGATAAATATTCACCACCATTGTCACAATATAAATTGACAAATCTCAAATTAAAATGAGCTTCAGATTTTGCAACATAATCTTGAAATACAGCAAAAACATCTGATTTATGGGCTATTAAGTATGTCACAGTGTAGTGAGTAAATTCATCGACAAAAATCACAAAGTAGTTTTTGCTATCAAGTGTTGAAGGAGTGATCGGACCGCAAACATCTGTATGCACATTGAATAGAGGTCGTTTTATGGCTTTAGATTTCAATTTATTAAATGGCAAACATGCTTGTTTTCCATTTATACAAGCTTCACATATTTTATCACTAATCGTAATATTATTCAATTGCTCAAAATCAGAAAACAATTGTTTGCTTTTTATCTGTGCAAACTTAGATTTGCCAATATGACCAAGTCTTTGATGCCATATTTCGTAACTATTTTTTACGACTCTATTCGATGAGCTGTCAGTATTTAAAGCACATTTCTCAACCAGAAAATGTATACCAATTAAATTGTTCAAAGACTCACCCTTTGTTAACACCTTACCCTGGTTGAAGATTTCAACTGTACCATCATGGTTAAATACAATAGTCATTCCAGCTTGCTGCATCTTCTTTACCGAAAGCAAGTTGTACGGAATATCTGGGCAGAAGAGTACATCTCGCAGCATTCCCTTAATTCCAAAATTACTGATAACAGCAATATTGCCTTTTTTCGTTGCCTGAATGAAGGTTCCATTTTTAGCAACTGAAATTTTAACTGGTATTTGCAAATTTTCAAAATATTGTGCTAAATCCTCTCTATTTATTAGATGGTCAGAGGCTCCGGAATCCAGTATAAATGTTATGCCATTTTGGCCTTCCTGTGTACTGCTATGATCTCCGGCCATAAAAGCAAAACCCGACATCTGAGTACTTTCCGGTCCCGTTGTGTTAACAGTTTGAACTGTTCTATTGTTTTTGTCCCATTGACGTGGATCTTTTTTGCTTGACGATTTATTATAATAACAGTCCTTTTGAAAATGGCCCTTTCTTCCACAACAATGGCACTTAATGCTCTTCAATTTATGGTCATTCGGTCTATATGGGTTTTTATTAACTCTATTTGAGTTTTTATTCAAATATACATTTCTTTGCTTGAAACTTTCTTGACGTCTTGTTTGTGCTTGGAGAATTTTCAAACTCGTGTCACGTCTTCCATTTATAATTTTGATTTCGTGATCTAGAAGCCTTGTTTTGACAAAGCCTAGTGTAAGATTATCCTCAGCCAATGTTTCGATAGCTGTAATGACACCATCGTATTCATTGGGAAGTGTCATGAACAGATGTGTTATTTTATCTGCTTCTTCTAATTTTGCTCCGGCGGCTATTAATTCAACGATTAATTCATCAAACGACTGAAAATGTTGTAGTAGTGTTATATCAGGTTGCAATTTCAAATTTAGTAATCGCTTACGGAAAGCTAACTGCGTAGCAATGCTTTTTCTCTGATAAATACTATCTAATCTATCAAATATGTCTTTTGCACTGTCTTTTTCATTTACAATTCCTAACAAAGAGTCTGATAAATATTCAATTAATGTATTCTTCGCAACTTTCTCATTTTTGAGCCATGCACTGTCCGGTGTCGTCGGAACTTCACCGTCGATCACTTTTAACACTTGAAGTTCATTTAGTAAATTTCTTATTCTAAGTTTCCACACACTATATTTGTCCCCATTAAATGGTTTAATGTTTCTTTTAGATGTTAGATTGTCCATTTTCACTAACAATCAAAGTTCACTTAGAATAAGCACTAATGCACCAAGTCTATTAAAAATTACACACACTTCAAAATTGTTCTTTATCGTATTTTATATTTAATCAAATTTTAATTCACTGTATTATTTAATTTTCTGGGCCCATAACCTATTGGTTAGGGTGATAAATAATAGATATGTTTATAGTGAAAAATAATATATTGTTATATTATTTACTAGGAGAGTCGTGTGCTCAACGTAACTGTACGATCAATACGGGGTGACCCGGGGAACTAAAATGTAAGCAAACATATTGCTTTCACAGAAACCTTTATAAAAACAAGGAACACTTGAGACTGTAAATTATTATCCATACGAGTGAAAGAGAAGGTCCAGCTAACTACTAGTGTGAGTGTGACGGATTTATTTGTGTGAATTCCAACAGTGAGAACCTTTAATTGGCTTTTTGTTATATAATTTAATTTCCATCTTGTTTTGTAAGCTGTTCTCCAATAAATCATAAATAAATAAATAAATTAAGTAGTAAAGAAAGTAAAGTAGTAAGTAGTAGACATAATACCCTGACCTGTTACTACGATATAAATGCTTTCTATACTTGCTGTAAGTGTCCCTTTCAATACCAAATATACCTAAACGTTTTTAAAGGTGCCTTTGACTAGACCTTGAATTAGCTTTATGAGTGTTATCGTTCGGAGGCCGTCAATTATCGAGTTACACTTTGTTTCGCCATGAATTCATTAAAAGAACATTAAAGTACTGTAGTGATTATAAAGCTTTTTTTTTGTTTTAACTGGATTGGGTTAAAAAAGTAATTTAAGGAAAGTAAAATACTGTAATATTCCATATTCGTTATTAAGAAATGATTTAACAAGAAATCGAACCCTTGTAAAAATAGAGGGAGTAGTGGAAGTTCATTCTACGCGTATAGTCTGTACTTTTAGGTATTTAAAAAAATGTAAACAATCCAAACCACGTGACATTGTTGAACAGCCAATCAAAACCGTTTAATCGAACTTTGACGTATCAGTGCTATACTTCTATTGGCTGACGAACTATATCACGTGGGTTTTTTGTTTACATTTTTTTAAATACCTAAAAGTACAGACTATAGACATCAAATTATGTTCTATTATTTGTTGTATTTAATGTTGTATCTCTTTTGTTACAGGAAGACGAGAAGGTAGTAGAGTTAGTCGCCAGATACGGCCCCAAGAAATGGACAGTGATAGCGAGGCATCTCAAGGGCAGGATAGGGAAGCAGTGCAGGTAAAAAAAAATACTTTACACTATTTGGCTATAAATTACTATGTTCTAAACCGAAATAGTTCTAATTAAAAAAAAACTAGTTTTATAGACACATTCACGACGGTGCGACCCACGGAATAGAAAAAACAGTGGAAGTGGCATGAGCTTCGCTTATGACCTGTTGTCGCCAATACTCAAACTATCATAAAAACAACACGCTACCATGGAAAATGTTTTTGGTGCGGCTATCGTTTTTACACTCCAAAATAGCACAATAAGGCATGCCTCTGGATTTATTTCCTATTTTAGAAATATCGAAATATCAAAATATCGAAATAAGCGATCGCGGCTAAAGTATGGTAGGTTATGCGGAACTCCGCATAACTATGCCACACGTTACACTCCCACTTGACACTTCTACTGTTTTTTCTGTTCTGTGGTGCGACCAATGTCATTTGTTATTTGTCATTTGTCATTTGATATGTTATAGTGTTTTTTTAACTCGGCCGCCTCACGGTCTAAATAAGAGCTATCATGACGTTGACAATACGGTAACATGTCAAAAACAATATGGTTTTACCTGGTAGAATAGAGCCCGTGGATACGTCATGGATTAGGTACTATCAGACCATTGGAACCTTGACCCACCATAGAACTGTGTCACAGAGACGTTATGATTCAAGTCATAAGAAGTGTCAAACAAATTGTTTTATAATGTCACTGTGACACCGTTCTATGGTGGGTCAGGGTTCCATTGGGCTGATTGTACTATCAGCCCATTATAGAAAAAACACAAATAATAAAAGATAACCGTCTTTTGACTGTGGGTAAAAACATAACACTACAATAGTTCTTTTTTTTGTTTAATATAATTAGTTTTTTACGACAGTATGGAGCCGGCTTTACCTTCCCTACTCTAAATTCCTATACTAGGAGGTGGAGAAGGAACCTCCTACATTATTTAGTTAAAATAAATATTTGTTCGTGTCCCATTTGAAACGTGGAATTTTCCTGCGTTGTTTTTTAATTTAACCTCGTCCAATACAGGGTTTCCTAGTTTGTTGTCAAAACCGGGATCTGTATAGATCACGAATTTCATTGTTTTTAGGTTATCTTAACCATGGGTTACGTAGGTTAGGTTAGGTTAGACTTGTGACCACCAAAAATTTTTAACTCCTGCCTGTCGATGAAATGAAAATTAGACGAAGTAAAACATTCTATAAAATAAGTGTCCCTGATTCAATGGTTTACCATCAAAACCATCATATTACTTTTTCCTTATTCCAGAGAGCGATGGCACAATCACCTAAACCCCTCGATAAAGAAAACTGCTTGGACGGAGCACGAAGACCGCGTCATATACCAGGCGCATAAAACGCTTGGGAACCAGTGGGCCAAGATAGCCAAACTACTGCCGGGCAGGTAATTATGGCCATTTTACTAACAGTTTCATCTCAGACCGAGTTTTTAATAAAAATAAACCGTATAGACTAGATAATGAAGTTGTTATTTCTATAAGCAATTTTGAGTTATACTGCCTTTCGTTTTATACTGGGGATTTTGTGGTTGAATGTGAATACAAGAATACAATGTTGCCAACAAGAACTTTTAGAAAAAGATTTAAACAACTTGAAAAAATCGTTAATGCCCGTTTTCTTTGCAAGGGGTTTATCTAGATTATTTATTATTATAAAAAACTAGATCTGTACGTTTCTGTTTTGTTTTTAAAATTTGTTTCATTCTAAGAAGTTGTATTTTATTGGGAAGGAAAACGTACAGACATAGTTTTTCATAGTCATAGATTTTTTTTATTTGATTTGATTTGATTTGACATAGTTTTTCATGATATCTACAAACAACATATTCAAAAAGCGTAAAAATCTGACGGGAGAGAAACGTTATCGCATTTTGTATGGATTTTTTTAGCTTGACAATCCTTTTAATACCATTTAAAAACGTTATTTCCAGAACGGACAATGCAATAAAGAACCACTGGAACTCCACGATGCGGCGCAAGTTCGAGCCGGAGCTGCTGGACTCGTTCGAGAGCCTGCGCCGGCGCGGCGCGCGGGTACAGCTGCCCGCTGGTGGGCCGGGCGACAGGGTGCACGTCGCCTATAACGATGTTAGTCGCTTTTTGTGTTCTGTTCGCCGCTGCCGACGTATTTTTACACCCGTATTGACAAACAATACTAGGGATCCTTCACTATACTCGAAACTCGAATTCAAGACCAAAATGCTAACCTCAACGGGCGCAGTGTAGGTATTTTTATCAATAAAACTTACCCTAATATTACTGGTTACACGAGTTCTCATTCATGTTTTTATGAAATAATGTTAAAATAACTAAATAATCAAGATGGGAACTGTCAGATTTTGGTCTTGAATTCGAGTTTCGAGTATAAGTGAACGCACTACGTTCAATACAGCTTTGTGATTGGTTTTTTTGACCGACCTTTTGTTTATGAGACGATTTGAACCCTGTGCGTTCGTGAGCACTGTGAGACCTCATAGTGACGTTTGTGAATACGGGTGTTAGCTGGGATTTTTACAGTTGACACAAAATATAAGGTCGCAAAAAAACTTACCCTCTTTTTAAAAATCTTGTAATTATTATAGCTAAAGTGTTCTTAAAATAAACTGTGTCCATTTCTGTCATTATGACGATTGGATATAATGAATACTTTAACTAAAATAGGTTTATTGTGCGTTTATGAATAAATCTATACCGTCCCGTGACTGACTGACTGACATTACAGCACAGATTAAACCGCTGAATCTAGGGACTTGAAATTCGAAAGGAATATCCCTAAGTACCCTAAAGAAAGAATTAACCACTTAAGCATAGAAATAGAAAACTAACGCGTGCAAAGTCGAAGGCGTCACCTAGTGTTAACAATACACTAAGAACAACTCCTTTGCTAATCTAGAAAATGAGGCAAAATAAAGGACTTTCCTTTGATTTTATAACGGATCACAAATTAGAAAACTAGGCTGTTGTGCAAAAGAGACCTCAATTGATAACTAATGACTTTGACAAGGCGACTTATGTTTTGGGTAAAACTATAACTTCAAATTGAAAACGACGTATGACAGTTTACATTACAATTATAATTGTGAGTAAGTAATGCGTTTTTCATTTGAAGTAAGACATTCTTCTCAGTTCGGCATCATCTGAAAGTGAAGCATTCAAGTGTAAACTTAACATATAGGTCGGAAGTTACATATAAACATAACAAATATTTGCACATATTTGAATGTTTACTTTGAGGTGATGCCATATTGATACGTAGGCAACCAACGTGACTAAAGACATGTGGTATACTGCTAGTAAAAGTCTTACAAAGGTTTAAACTACATAAGACTGCATACATGCATTTTCTCTTTTTTGAAATAATAATGAGAGTAGTAAATCTAATTGGAGAAAAGTTTTGGAGGGTAAGTGGAGGGGAGAAACTCTTCCATTTTTGAAACCGTAATATTTTGGAAAATATTGATAGAAAAATAAAATAACCACGGTTATTTATCAATATGTAAACTTATCAATATATGAACAGGGTAGCCTGGGCCCTTACCACAAAAAAAAAATTGAAACTTCGGGTCCCTCTCTCGTTACTCGAGCCTAAATCGAGAGAAAGGGAGCGAACGCGTAGTTTCGAACTTCGATTTTCAAGTAGGGTCTATGCAGTTTACCGCGATCTTTAGTCATGTTACAAATCATTGCTTAAAATCGTTGTTACTATAATTAGCTGGCAAGAAAGTTAGTTTACTTATAAAGTCGCCGTCAATAGAACTTGCAAAAGATGTAAACAAAACCGAACGAACCTATTCACCATGATTACTCGATAATCACATACTTTTAAAGATCAAGTGAGGTCTTTGCAATGATATATACACTAAATCATTATTTTCATATTAAGTTTAAGATGAAATAACTATTCGTTATACGTTATTTTTAATAAAAACACGCTTGGTGAATATTTGAGGTTATGTGTCAAACAGTACTAATTTGTTTACATCCTTGGCAAGTTCTATTGACGGCGACTTTAGTAATATTTTTTGCTCATCATTATCAAGAAAACAAATCGCCGGCGTAATATGTAACAACGCTTTTAGAACCTATACTTATGACACTTTAAATTAACAAAAAGAGAAAAAAAAGGATTTTTTTTTCATTAAATTCAGCTTAGTGCATATTTTAATACTATAATATTAAAATAAATTGGTCTCAGAAGTTAGTCACTTTTGAGAAATATGTTAAAGTGTCGTAATGTTTCCTTCAAATATGGATGTTTTTGTAGATGAAATAATTTTAACAAATTACTTTAATTTTGAACAAGGCATCCATATTTAAGTTCAATTTTCTTTGCTGCTCATACCGCTCATTTACCGCTGTTTTGACTAATGAGTTTTGGGTTTTCTTTCACTCGTCGGCGTTTTCACCCTCATAATAATAGTTTTACAAGTTAGCTAGATTTAGTAGTTATTAGATGTTATTTTAACATTCAGAATTCAGCTAATTTTCGTTTAACGGGGGCTCCTTCACGTAAAGAACCGTTCTGAAATTTACGAGACTGAGTGCCGTTTTTTTTTTGCGTTTTGTGCTAACAATTTTAAAGATTGCTTAAATCTCAAATAATCTTAGCTTAATGGTAGCCGGTTCTTGTTCTTTTTACAGAAATAATTTCTGCCTTTTTGAACTAACATTTATGTAAATTGGAACTTAAATCGAGTAAATTATTTATTATGCTAGCTTTTTGTTGGTGTTGTTTGCTTTTTTGCAAATTAATTGTCACTTACGTGTAATTTTGGTAGTATGTTTTGGTTAAGCGTTAATTTTAGTATATTTTTCTTGAGCAATATATTTTTAATAAATAGAAAATGCTGCAGGCCACCGTTCAGCCATAGACTATTTGTTAAGAAGAGGGGTAATTACACAAAATATCCCATATGGTCAAGCTTTATCTGAAAGGACCCTACCAATAAGATATGCTATCTGAAGATTAGGATATTTGCGTATCAATAAACGCACTTTTAATTATGCTATCTTGACCTACTTGTATGCCGAACAAATTGACTTCATTTTAGAATCTAATAAACATGTATGTCTGTCTGTCCAGACTCCTTTCAGCCTTCAGATAATAAGCCAGAACTTTGTACATTATAACTTGAATACTGTAAATATATCTCTAGAACGACACGGTCTATAAACGTTTGTATGTAACGAAATGGGCACTTGTCCCACCGTTGACGATGAGCGAGAAGCGAGTAGAGCCAGCGACCAACATTATAATATACAGGGTGACTGGAAATTCGCCGTATTCCTTGAAAGGGGTTATTCTACAGCTCATTTGTAATGATTTAAGTCCAGTCAACCAGGGGTCAAAACTTATTGGTTTTCGAATTATTCACGATTTTAGATTTTTCTTAAAAATACTCGCCTTTTGACCTAAAACTAGTAATTGTGTAAAAACTTCGTCATTTAGAAATAAAAAAAAAGCATTTTTCAAATAGCCAAAGAACTACTGATTACGAAAAATAAAAAACAAACTAGCAAACTATTCCTGTAATTCGTAGGCAGTGTTTTTTTTTTAGTTGTGCTTTAAAATTATACAAAATTAGGAAAATAATTACTAGAACTTCTAACTTCAAATCCCTTTATTTGCAAAAAATTGCATTTTTTGGCTTTTTTTTTCGTAATCAATAGTTCATTGGCTATTTGAAAAATGCTTTTTTTATTTCTCAATGACGAAGTTTTTACACAATTACTAGTTTTAGGTCGAAAGGCGAGTATTTTTAAGAAAAATTTAAAATCGTGAATAATTCGAAAACCAATAAGTTTTGACCCCTGGTTGACTGGACTTAAATCATTACAAATGACCTGTAGAATAACCCCTTTCAAGGAATACGGCGAATTTCCAGTCACTCTGTATGTCATGTCTCTTGTCTCTTTTATTGACACGGAGTAAATATTATTTTCTTTCGACTAACTAGTGGAGGGAGTTCTCTCCGGCAGTGGGAACAGCCAGCGATCAACTATTAATATGTCTTTTATTGACAGACAAACAACGAAGTCTCACCACCTTTTGTACCATCTTGGTACGGAACCCTAAAAACGATCGGTCAATCGGTCTAAAAATCAACGCATCCCTAACTTTTTAGGAATGGGATTCCCTAAACGAGTCAAGCCAGAGCGGCTCGAGCCAGCCGGCGTCGAAGCAGGTGCTCCGCTTCCGGCAGCTGCTGAAGGAGCAGCTCAGCCACATCTCGCAGCGCGCGCCCTCGCCGCCGCGCGCCGGCCTGCTGCCCGCCGACTCCGTCGAGATCTGCGACTCGCCCTTCAAGTGGGTACCATGTAGGGATGAAAAGTGCGAAAGATACATTTTGTTTCTTTCAAAACTTTGTATCTTTCTTATAAAATGGATGTAATTTTCGAAAAAAACATAATATGTTTGTCCGTTCACAAAGAGATTAAATTAAGTACCAGGAGCGCAGCGGTTATTAAGGGTGCGTTGCGTAACTTAGATCGCAGGAGATGACGTAGATAGAACGCGTCGGCGCACCGGCGCAGCACTGTTGTAGGTTACTTTTAATGTTTATGCACTCCTAGTACTTGACGTTATAATTTTTGTTTTAATAATTTAAAATGTACTATTCCCGTTTGTACAACAAAGTATTTACATGCATATTCTACAATTCACTGTCACTATCACTATCATAATTATAATAATGCGAAAAATACATCGTAAAATACAAGTAAAAAACTTAAACTTGCGAAAGATTCAACCGAAGATCCGCAAGGAAAGATTCTGTATTTTTTTGAAAAATACAGGGGCGTTTGAAAGATACTTGTATTTTACAAGTCATTTTCAACGCTAGTACCATGCCGTTTAAAACAATACTACATTACTGCCTAGGCGGGGATGTAGGCGATTGCGGGCCGAGTATTGGTTTAAACGGACTCGCGAGATATATAGGATAGAGGAGATATATGTTATGTAATTGCGTTGTATGTATAAAGTAAAAGTATTTTTAATGCTTAAACTTGTTTTTTGCCATCCTCGTGCGTTTTCCTCACCCAGTCATTACAAGGTTAGCTAGAAGAGATCCCTTAAAGGGATAAGTTCGCCTTTGTACATCTATATATATAAAAGGCTAAACTGACTGACTGACATATCAACGCACAGCCGAAACTACTGTACCTAGAAACTTGAAATTTGGTACAGGGGTTCCTTTCATGATGTAAGTGAGCACTAAGATAGGATTTTCCGAAAATCGACCCCCAACGGGAAAAAATGGGGGGAGTAGCGGGAAACTAATTCTACGCGTACGAAGTCGCGGGCGTCCTCTAGTAGTTCATATTCTTATAAGTGTTTATTTGTTATACGATTTCTTTTTGTGCAATAAAGAGTTTACTTACTTACTTACTTACGAAGCCCGCAATTGCCGTTCCTGCCGAGGCAAATATAGGTAAAGTCCCCAGTAGTCAGCCAGGGACCTGTAGTCAGCCTCTACCTATACTTTGTATGAGTGGAAAGAGTACGAAAGATATATTTCCCACTCTTGGCACTCATATAACATCGGCTACTGGTCTCTGGCTGACCACTGGCGACTTCACCGAGTGCTTCTCAAAAATCGCAAGAAAAAAATTGTGTTGGAGTAAAATCTTCATCGCTTGAACTCATTTTTTTGCATTGCATATAAACAGAAACTTCACGTGAAAAAACCATCACTCTTTACCGCCTTTTTGTTTATGACAAGGAGAAACGCAAGCTTTGTTTAAAAAAAAAATACAAGCTATTCCAGACACAGATAAAAAAGTTATGTTTCGAATAAAATATGGATGTATAAGACTTGTGCCCTCATATTATTATGGGCCTTTTCACTTTTTAAAAAGTCATAATCTAGATTGTAATACAATTCGTATGCAACATTGCGGACTTGTGTAGCGAGCACGTAATGTTTTTTTTAATTTGAGAACTGTCAGTAAACTATGTACTTCGCGTCTCAATATATATATAGTATGTCTTATATTTTTTTGAGAAATAGTACATTACTGCAGAGGCCGGAATAAAAGCGGTTGCAGGACGAGTCGACTGTGTCTCGATCGCGCTATACACGAGTCCTACAACCGCTCTTCACGGCCGAGGCTTGTATAGTGCGAAGTTACGATGCGAAGAATTCCGCCTTATTTTCTTTAAAGTACATGACATGACATCCCTCGAAAATCTGAATATAACATGTTAAAAAATCACTCATAGAATAAATCAAAATTTCATTAATTGGAATTTTAATTAAGTATTACATTTATAACACGTTTAAGTTAATTGACCATTTTATTTCGGTTTTGAACGCAAGATGTTTTAAAAAAGAAGTAAATCTACTTGAGACACTTTTAACGACGCTGTAAACACCAGTTAGTTTGACATTTTCAAAAGTCAAATGATCATGGGGAACTTGGACGAATATTTAGATATTTGGAGTTCATCATCATCCTTTTAAAAAGTAAAAAATACTGTATGTATTAAAATAAATATTTATACATTTTCGTAGTCGCAGCCATTTGTAAATAATAACTTTTTAAAATTTTCCGTTCTGCTTTTTTGTTTTATCAGCCAAGTATCACCTTTTGTTTAATTATTTAATAAATTGTCTTTGATTACAGATTTATCAACCTGGAGACTTTGCCGTCGAATTCCCCCATCAAATCATACTTGACCAACGTGTCATCGAGAACTGATCATAGAGACGATGTTGGTATGTAGATAATTATGTCAATTAAGAAATGTAACACCTTTTTTTTTATATTACAATGAATGACTATAGTAATTAATGTTATTAATGAAAACGTTTTTAAAACAGTATTTATGATATCAGGATCAGAGTTCAAGCTCTTCTTTAAAAAGTTAGTTTTTATTTTAGTTATTTCGAGGGTATTATTAAAAGGTTGACACAAATTGATCACCTATTGATTTGTTTTTTATTATGCCGCTTTTTTGCTCTTAATAAAAGTATAGATATATTATATACTGTTACTGTAGATACAATAAGAAAAGACTCATTGGTATTCTATAAAAATAAATAATGATTATAATAGTAATTGCGTTTTGTTTATGTTTGCGTTTGGCGTGCGAACCAGAAACTCAATTTGCTAGCTAATGAAAACAAACAACAGGCAATAAAGATTTTCTTTACCAGTCTATTCAATATATGTATCTGTGGTCACTTAGTCTTCTTTGACTTTGGAAAAAAAATATTTTAAGCCTTAACTTTTGTTTATTCCAGTCACATACGCGGTCCAACCTGACTCTAGCAAAGAAATCGTAGTCCCGTCAGTGTACCTGAGCCCCAAGAAGTCGTCCGTGACCAGTAGCCCTCCCCCTATTCTCCGGCGGAAGGTGAAGAAGAATCACACCATCACGCCTAACCACAATGTGAGTCAGAGTATTGTATCGGACATTTTTCATTTTTAATCGCATGGGGAGCAAACACACAGGCATAGCATAGACAGTAGTTCATCTTCAAATAAAGATATATCGCGTGGTTTGTATGTGTGCATGCCTCGACCATACGCGTCGCGAGCGACCACAAGCAAACTCAACAGGACGGACCGAGCCGATATAGTCAGGGCCGCGCCGTCGTCGCATGGTTGCGTGCGTATTAAGTATCGAGAGATGCGTATCGACGCAACCCTAGCGCCCGAGCGGCAATAGGTAACAGAAACTACTATAGGGAGATGAGGGAGGGAGGTTACCTTAACATTTTTGATCATACAATTATAAATATGTTATCATATAGTCTAGGCATGCATATATGCAAGAAAGCGATATACTTTTGTTTTAAAACGAACTACTGCTTATACTGTGCTTAAGCTACCAAAATCTGTGGTACTTTATTGTCCTAAAAACAGAGGCGCGGGGATATATTTTTGGAATTTTAAATTCTACCATATTGTTGGTACTGTATAGTCGGTCTTATTAGTAGTTGCATACTTTGGTACCTAGTCGCTTTAACGCCTCGACAGGTTATTATGACATAGTTATGCAGATTATTTTACAGCGAGCGTAAAGGACAGAACTTTACAGAGTGTATTTCAGATCGTGAGCCGAATGAATAGGGTTGGTAGGTAGAGTGACTTGGGCCAATCACTCATCCAACACTCATCCCACCCTCGGTGTTATTTTTTTTTCTCCATAATTTCCAAAAGTTCTCAATTTTGTAAACCTCCATTTTTATTTTATTGTGACAGCACAAAAGTATTTGTATTTTTATCTGTAACGTATGCGTATTCTATTGAAATTTTTCGTATATTTAGATGAATAAAAGTATTAGCTGACAAAGTGTGAAGGATAGAAAATTTTGCTCTTTGGCCCTACCCCAGACGTAGAAGTCAATCGGAGTTAGGTATGGAGATCGAGCGGGACATTGAATAGGTCCATCTCTTCTAATCCATGCGTTCGGGAACGCCATGTTCAGGAGCTCCCTAACCGTAAATCTTCAGTGTGCTGGGGATCCACAATACACCCTGTATAACTGCAATAGCGCTGTCCTTTACGCTCGCCGTAAAATAAACTGCATAGCTATGTCATAATAACCCCCCAGCAGTTATAACATAACGCTTAAGTGACAAACCAGCTAGGTACCCCCTGTAATCCCTGTATGAGTTATAACGACGTGTTCCGCACATTGATTTAAACAACTAGGTAGGGTATTCCGGACAAAAATGTCACATGTTTGGCCAAGAAACAGTAGCGACATCTATCAGATTGCTTATAAACTACATCAAACTACTAAACGTGGCCGGGTAACCAAACAACAGCTGTATTTATTACAATAATATTAAGAATGCTTGAGAAAAATGGTTTAACTCGAGTAATATATTACTTAATATGCTTACCGGAAAAAAGAAACTCCATCCTTGGTTTTCGATACTTTTGAGGTATAATTATTGCACTTGCTTATGAAGTTATAACGCAACATGGCATTTTTTATTTTTACTAGTACGTACGACTCGGTGCGAGGTTGAAACGTCACTGTCACGATTTGGTGCTAGATTCTTAGATTTAGCACCAATTTAATCGCCCGTTTTTGTACTAGAGGCCAGTCCATAAGTAATATATTAAATGTATGGTTCCGCAGGGCTGGGCGCCGAGCCGCGCGGCGCTGGAGGCGGGCGCGACGCCGATCAAGGCGCTGCCGTTCAGCCCGTCGCAGTTCCTCAACTCGCCCGCCGCGCTCTCCTTCCCGCCCTTCGACGCCACGCCGCTGCACCACCAGCTGCACGCCCGGGTAACCACTCTCATACTCACACAAAAAAAGTGGAAGTGGCATGAGCTTCGCTTAGTATCAGACCTGTTGTCGCCAATACTCAAACTATTATAAAAACAAAACGCCAAACGAAAATGTTTTTGGTGCGGCTATCGCTTTTACATTCCAAAATAGCACAATAAGGCATGCTTCTGGATTTATTTCCTATTTTAGAAATATCGAAACATTGAAATATCGAAATAAGCGATCGCGGCAAAAGTATGGTAAATTATGCGGAACTCCGCATAACTATGCCACATGTTACACGCCCACTTGACACTTCTACTATTTTTTTCTGTTCTGTTTTCACACCAATACTTAAGGGATCCTTCGCTGAGTAAACGCCCTGCTTTCAATACTTTGTGATGGGTCCTTTTTGACCGACCTTTTGTTTATGAGACGATTTGTACCACCCAGTGCGTTGAGCACTGTGAGACCTCATAGTGACGTTTGTGAATACGAGTGTTAGCCTCTAACTGCCGCACTTAGACACGTCAATTAAATTTAACGCTTGTTTAGTGACGTGTTGTCTTATTCTATTTCTGTAGCAAAGAAAGTGACAGCAGCTACTTTAATCAAGATTTAAATTTAATTGACGTGTCTGAATGCGGCAGTAAGGGCCCGTTGTTTGATCAGTAGTTAACTCAACTAATTGTTGAAATTCGAAAAAGGAATCGAAAATTCGACCCGTTCACTTGAAATTTAACCATTAATTACAAATTTTAACGATTAGTTAGTATAACTACTGATCAAACAACAGGCCCTTAAAAATTAACCATAGCAAGCGCTTGAGGTGCTCCGCATTTAATTATGTATGAAGTTGTTCATGACGAAAAGCGTCCAATCCTTTCGTTTATTTAGCAAACAATAACAGTAACGAGGGCGCCAATGGACGCTCGACGTAGTCTTAAATAAAATGTGACATTCTTTATGTGAAAGCAAACGACGATTTTTGGTCGCACAGTGAGTTAAACATAACTATTCCCTCAGGAGTGGGGCGCGCTGGCGAGCCCGCTGCTGCACACACCGACGCCGCGCGCCGCCAGTCCCGCGCTCACACCGATCAGCCGCGACCAGCCGGCCGTCACACCCAAGTAAGTTTAAATAAACTATAGTTCCCGTCATGTAATTATGTACAAACCAGCAATAAAATTACTGGAGGCATAAGAGCGTATCAGATAATTTGGAGTTCAATGTTGGGTCATATATTTTTGCTGGTACTGCGTAAAAAAACCGTGTAACTTATGTACAATATTGTTACAAATCTTAATAGTAGGAGATCCGAATAGGAGACGACCTTCACCTAGCTGTTTATTCGAGAAAAAGTATTTTATATCAAATTTAATATGGTTAGTAATATATGGCGAATAGATTGACTGAAAATTTTCAGTCCAGTACAGTCCTTTTTTTTTTTAAATAAAAATGAACTTCTTTTTTAATTGACATTTCTTGTTTAATATGCCAATTACATACTAATCGAAAGTATGAAGCCTATAGAATATGCAAACGTTAGGTTTAGTGCAAATTATTAGTACCGACTTACCTGCCTACCCAATGGTTATGATGGGAAAAAATAGTCAACCTAACGTTTGCCGCCATTATGATATAAATACAACGTCGCGTGACGCAGTGCGGCGTAAGCGCCATCGACAATAAGGTCCCTTTTCATAGATAACGCTACAAATGATCAATGATCATCCAAAATTAAATACCACCCCCCCACTTGTCATAGTTCGTCGACATTTTCTTTTTCACAATTTAAAGTTGCTTAGCAACAGCCGGGTTTTTCAAAGCTTGCTTTTTGTTAATTTCTGTGGCATTCATAGAACAATAATGCTTAGACTAAAAATTAGAAGTAAAATCAATTAAGGCTATAAATTTATTTTTTCCAGAACCCCAACCCCCTTCAAGATAGCCATGGCGGAGATCGGCAAGAAGTCGGGGCTGAACTACGAGCCGTCCAGCCCCGGCGTGCTCGTGAAGGACATCACGGAGATGATCGAGCGGGAGGAGTCCGACAGCACGGTGCAGCTCAGCGACTCCCTGCTCTCCGCCGCCGCGGACCAGGATGCGCAGCCGCAGGTACGTTAGGGTGATACCAGACCAATCGATCGATCGTCGATCGACGGCATCGATCGATGGGAGAATTGATTAGTCGACGTCGATCGATAGTTCCTACTAGACCAATCGATCGACCCAAAAAATCACTTTATAGTTTTTGTTGTACTATCTGACACTTTTTAGATCTGTAATTATTTGCAGTACCTAAGTGATAATTTCAGGTCAAGGTCGGGTTTTCTTTTTTGTATTTGTAGTTTTCATACCTAATTTGAAGCGTGTATGTTTTACAGTTTTTACGATATAACAAAAATAAAATAAAATCGTTGGAAAAAAACGTTTCTTGTATGGGGACCCCCTTTATTATTTCTCTTTCTTTTAAAAAAAAAATTGTGAGTAAATCCGTTATTCTGAAAATAAACCTGCTACCTATTACGGTTCAAAAGATCTCTCAGTAAAAAAACAATGGAGTAAGATCGGGTGATCGAGCGGGCCACGCAATTGGGTCTGATCATCCGATCCATGGATAGGGAGTATGTAGTGTCTTAATGGACTATTACGTGATGGCCATAGTGATCAGGGCATCGTATTAAAGCCACATAATACGCCGTAGCTCCAGTGCTACAGCCTTGCCAAAAAAAGCAAGTAATTTTGAGAGTTGAGCGTCGACGGCAGTTCCACAGGGCTCAGTACTTGGCCATTGAAAATGCCCGTCCACAAATTTATTTCGTACCGGTATTGAGAGTGATCTTGCCGCATCTCTTGTGGATTATATATCTGCCAGCTGTAAAGTTTTTTATACACATAAGTTTTATTCATTTGGGGTTAGAGCGATAGTTGTTATATGGTTTTTGGAAGTTAACACTATGTTGTCCCCAGGTGAACGACTCGGGCATCGGCAGCCTGAAGCGACGCGCGTCGGAACAAGGCAAGGAGAACCAGCCGGGCGCGGCGCACAAGCGCGCGCGCAAGGCGCTGGCGCACGCCTGGGGCGCCGCCACCAGCACGCCGCACGCGCGCGCCGTGCCCGACGTCGCCTTCATCGTGGAGACGCCGGTCAGTACAGTAGCAGCGCCGGCAGGACAGTAGTAGCGCCGGCAGGACAGTAGTAGCGCCGGTCAGTACAGTAGTAGCGCAAGGCGCTGGCGCACGCCTGGGGCGCCGCCACCAGCACGCCGCACGCGCGCGCCGTGCCCGACGTCGCCTTCATCGTGGAGACGCCGGTCAGTACAGTAGCAGCGCCGGCAGGACAGTAGTAGCGCCGGCAGGACAGTAGTAGCGCCGGTCAGTACAGTAGTAGCGCAAGGCGCTGGCGCACGCCTGGGGCGCCGCCACCAGCACGCCGCACGCGCGCGCCGTGCCCGACGTCGCCTTCATCGTGGAGACGCCGGTCAGTACAGTAGCAGCGCCGGCAGGACAGTAGTAGCGCCGGCAGGACAGTAGTAGCGCCGGTCAGTACAGTAGTAGCGCAAGGCGCTGGCGCACGCCTGGGGCGCCGCCACCAGCACGCCGCACGCGCGCGCCGTGCCCGACGTCGCCTTCATCGTGGAGACGCCGGTCAGTACAGTAGCAGCGCCGGCAGGACAGTAGTAGCGCCGGCAGGACAGTAGTAGCGCCGGTCAGTACAGTAGTAGCGCAAGGCGCTGGCGCACGCCTGGGGCGCCGCCACCAGCACGCCGCACGCGCGCGCCGTGCCCGACGTCGCCTTCATCGTGGAGACGCCGGTCAGTACAGTAGCAGCGCCGGCAGGACAGTAGTAGCGCCGGCAGGACAGTAGTAGCGCCGGTCAGTACAGTAGTAGCGCAAGGCGCTGGCGCACGCCTGGGGCGCCGCCACCAGCACGCCGCACGCGCGCGCCGTGCCCGACGTCGCCTTCATCGTGGAGACGCCGGTCAGTACAGTAGCAGCGCCGGCAGGACAGTAGTAGCGCCGGCAGGACAGTAGTAGCGCCGGTCAGTACAGTAGTAGCGCAAGGCGCTGGCGCACGCCTGGGGCGCCGCCACCAGCACGCCGCACGCGCGCGCCGTGCCCGACGTCGCCTTCATCGTGGAGACGCCGGTCAGTACAGTAGCAGCGCCGGCAGGACAGTAGTAGCGCCGGCAGGACAGTAGTAGCGCCGGTCAGTACAGTAGTAGCGCCGGTCAGTGCAGTAGTAGCGCCGGTCAGTACAGTAGTAGCGCCGGTCAGTGCAGTAGTAGCGCCGGTCAGTACAGTAGTAGCGCCGGTCAGTACAGTAGTAGCGCCGGTCAGTGCAGTAGTAGCGCCGGTCAGTACAGTAGTAGCGCCGGTCAGTGCAGTAGTAGCGCCGGTCAATGCAGTAGTAGCGCCGGTCAGTACAGTAATAGCGCCGGTCAGTGCAGTAGTAGCGCCGGTCAGTGCAGTAGTAGCGCCGGTTAGTACAGTAGTAGCGCCGGTCAGTACAGTAGTACCGCCGGTTAGTACAGTAGTAGCGCCGGTCAGTACAGTAGTAGCGCTGCGGAGCAGGGCAAGGAGATACGCCTCTACCTTATACTTTGCCTATATTCGCAGCATGTATTAACCGTAATTTCCTTGTTCCAGAGCAAAACCCTAGCCGGCGACAGCTCAGTAATGTTCTCCCCCCCCTCGATCGTGAAGAACTCCCTTGCCGAGGAGTCCACCAGCCTCCACAGCCTCATGAGCGCCGAGAACACTCCAGAAACTGTCAAATTCGAAGACGTCGAAACAACCATCGCAGAAAAAACCAAGGTACAACACAGGTCCTTCATCCCTACTAATCCTATACCTAACCTAGACCCTAACGTGTATTACTACGAGGAAATAAACAACCCGAACGTCTTTAGAAATATCACTAATATAGAGTCCCCTAGGAGCTTCGCTAGGCTTAACGCGGAAAGACTTCGAACTATAACGTCAGTAAACGAATTAAATTGCGAAAATAACCTAATAGCACCTAAAGAAGTACTAGCTAACGCGTTAGCTGATCATATTTATAAAGTGACCAATCAGAAGCCGTCTACGTCACGGCTTGATGAGATATTGACCAATAAGATTATGAGTAGGAACGTGGACTTTACTCAGAAAGAAAATCAGTGGTGGCCAGTTGAGAGGGAGGCGGGGCAAAATGAGGAAATGTTTTCTAGTGATTATTACGTGTATTCTGATATGTAGGGATACTGTTGATTTGGTTTTAAGCGGATTTTGGTACCGTTAATTTGTATACTGGTATTAAAAATAACAGTATTGTTATTTAAAATAAAATCAAAATCGATATTTGTTTAGTTCAGCAGATTTTTTACTGGCGTTTTTTTGTCCACCGCGTATTTTTGTTGCAATTCTAAAAAGACGACGCTTGACTAGGAAAAAATATGGTAAAAAAAAATCTGATACAAACAATATTTTGAAGAATAAACTGACAAGCTGCGGTACCTTTTAAGTCGCTGATTTTTATAAAAATCGTGTTTTTTTTAATGTTAAAATGCGTATTAATTCTATAAATAGACTGCGGAACTATCGTGATTTTAAAAGTTTAATTTTGTCAATTTTAAATGAGTTTAAGTATTTTTTAAGGTTTTAATAGATTCTAAGTGCACCAAACAACGTTTGACGAGATTAGAAACGTAGGAAACCAAAGATGAAACCTTCATCAGATGAATCGTGAATTAATATATTCGTGGAACGTTAGTTTAAAAAAGTAATAAATAATAAGGTAATATTAATCAAAAATATACCTCAAGTTTACCATGCACCAAATTATTTTAGTGTTAACTTTTAGTAATTAATTTGATTAAAGAATTTTCAAGTATTAACATACGCGTTTAGGAGTAGATTAGGTTCTTGATGTAAAAAGTTAAATTTAGCAATTATAAACGGGCTGGTACAGCAGTATTTAAAATAAAATAAAAATGAGGGATCCGCAGTAAAAAACGAAACTTAAATACTTTGCGTTTAATGAAATACTAACTAATCCTTTTAGGCGATCCTATCCTTTCCCGTATTTATTTAATTAGAATTTGTTAATAGTATTTTTGCTTTGTAATTTTGCCTACAAATATTAACTTTTTTTTCTAATTTATCTAAAAACTACGTCGATGACGCGTTGGTTGTGGCTCTGTGTAAAACTATTTATTTCTATGACATTTTTTTTTGTTAAAAATATAACAATTTTAAATATAAATCGGCAGCTATACTTAAAAAGTACTTTTTTGAAATAAATAAATGACATTACCAAGACCTTCTCCTTTTACCCCTACCTACCCCCACCACAATATTGACAGGCCAGTGTTGTTTTTTTTATTTATAAAAAACTTATTTATTTTGTTAAAACTATTGTTTTTTGTTACTATTTATATTTTTTTAAAGTATGTTTTAATTTATTATAAATAGTCGTAGTGCCCGTGTATTATGGCAACACTTTGTATTAAATTGTGTTTTTTCTTTTTTTTTGAGTAGTTTAATGTCACTGTCAATATTGTATTGTATTCCAATCCACTGTCCAAAGAGATCCAATGTCATTTTTTATTTCAATAAATGTATGTTCGAACATTATTCTGTTGATTTATTTTTATAACCCTGAGGTTAGTTCGTTCTGAAGCCGAATTATGAATTAATTGTAAATACCTGCCAAGATCCATCGTGAACGCGATAGAGCTATGGGAGTTGAGCCCGTTGTTTCCCATAATTCTTTTGGTCATAATTATTCCATTGACATAATTAATGCCAGTCATAAATTTTATATCGATCTAAATCTTTCATGTAGATAAGGTTAGGTTTGGTTTGATTGATAAAAATCCTGAAGTATCAGTTTCATAAAAAAAATACGTTATGACTTGCGATAATTATGATCTAAAACACATTATGACTAAAAATATTATGGCAGACAATATAGACCCCTATGGGAGTCGTATATCTCTATCCTTTTTACTGCTTGGAATTTTCCAGGATTTAAAATTTTACTATACGGCCTCAGAACTATGGTGAATTTATAAATAATTGCTATTTATCCTCGTAAGGCCCAATGCAATAAATTTAGGACATTTTTGTCAAAGTGACTTTTGACTTTAGTTGACCGACACAAGATTCTTTTTCGAACTAACGAAATTTGACAAGGGCCTTACGAGTTATCAAAATTCGAAATTCAAAATATTTTACTCAGTAAATTGGCCACATGAGGGCTCTTTTACACGTCGGTAATATGGAGCGAATCTACCAGCGCTTCTGACAAGACCATCATTGCGGAGAAGAATCGCCGCAAAAAACTCCAACAGGGTAGTGATTATTTCAAAAGCAAAGGTGAGCGAACGCAGGAGTGAATGTCCAAGCGGCGAGTTTAAGTAGTCCCGTCAAAACAAAACGCATTTCAGCGCGTGCATTCTCAATTAGGCAGCCTTATACGTTCGAGAAGCCATGCTGCCATTTTGAATACACGCGCTGAAATGTTTTTTGTTCACTTTGACGGGACTACTTATACTCGCCGCTTGGACATTCACTCCTGCGTTCGCTCACCTTTGTTTTTGAAAGAATCACTACTCTGGTTATTTTTTCGAGGTGGTATTTACTGCCTATGGTGCCCAAGCTGGTTTTTTTATGGCAAGGAGAATGCGAACGAGCACACAGGCCACCTGATGGTAAATAAGACCCATTGAAATTTGCTTTCTCAAGACTGCAATCCTAAGACTGCAAATAGGTGGCCAACCTCGAGGACTAAGATGGAATGCCTCTATGCTAGTAATTTCACCGGTTGTCTTATAACCACACCGGAACACAACAATGCGAACGCTGCTTGCCGGTAGGTTAAAGGGTAAGATGGTGATAGCGATACAGAAAACCCTGTACAAGGTCCTACCGTCTTCATTTATGTACAGTAGAACACAATTTGTATGGCGTGTCATGAATCTTCGTTCGCGCAGACACGATGATTTCCGACAGCACGATTAAAACCCACGATCAGACTTGTATGTAATAGTTATAAGGTGCAAATTAAATTGCATCAATTTTTTCCCTCTCACTCACGGCTGACTTAATGAGACGTGGGCGCATCAACATGGCGTCACTAATAACCTATAATAGCACAGAATATAGACGCGCAACGCGCTTCGAAATTTCGTCATCTGCGCAGGTACATCGGTTAGCTATATCAGTTGTGTTTTACTGTAACCTAATGAATACTTAATTGATACAAACCTTATGACGAAGTTCAGTCACTTAAATTATTCTGCCCTAATAAGCCGATAGTATCTCAGATAAATCTCCTGTACCAATATCAACCTTATTACTGATTTACTGTCATTAGGTACAAATGGAAAATCGTCCACGTGAAATAACCATTCTGAAAATGGGTCAAAAGTAATAGTGTCCAAAGTGAATTTAGTCAAAATGTAATTGTGCTGAAAAGTATTTACAACCAAATTTATTTTCGTTGTAAATTAAGTCCCAATGGAATTTTGTCCATTATAAATTATGACCAAAACGAAATACGCACAAGTGAATCTAGTGTAATATGATTTTTTTTTTTTTTTTTTTTTTTTTAATCAGCCTGTTGAGTGTCCCACTGCTGGGCAAAGGCCTCCCCCCTTAATTTCCACAAATCCCTATCAGTGGCAACGTCCAGCCAGTTGTCCATAAATGTGTCCAGGTCGTCCCGCCATCTTCGCCTGGGCCTGCCTCGTCTTCGCCACCCGTCTTGCGGCACCCATTTGGTGACTACGGTAGCCCACCTATCCGGGTGCATGCGGCTGATGTGGCCAGCCCAGTCCCATTTAATTCTGGCAGTTTTTTTGCCAACATCAGTTATCCCGGTTCTGGAGCGAAGCGTAGTATTCCGAACGCGATCCGTTCTTTTAAAACCTAAAATGCTTCGCTCCATAGCCCGTTGGCAAACCTTCAGTTTGAGCTTCTGATTCTCGGTGAGTGACCAGGTTTGGGCCCCGTATGTTAGGACAGGCAGGATACACATGTCAACGAGTTTCCGTTTTAATGACATAGGAAGGTCTCCCTTCATCAGTTCCTTTCCTCAGTTCCTTATGAATTAAGACCATATAATATAATATAAATTGTAGATATTTCAGGTAGGACGTATTTACAATTGGTCATATTTCTGAGTGTACGTAAATACAAATAGACATATTTTTTTCGACCAATATCATGTTGGACAATTTTATCATGGGACATGATTCCATTTTAGACGTTTTTCAAGATGGACAATTTTCCTTTTTGTTGTATTTCAAATGGTCATTTTTCTGAACGGACGATTTTCCATTTGAACCTAATGACAGTAAATCGTATTAATCACAATCATCAATCTTTATATGCCTTGCTAACGAGTGTAGTAAACATTCGATATTAAGGCAACTATTGGTGTCTTTCTCTAACATACGAGTAAGAGAGGGACACCAATAGTTGCCGGCCAAATATTGCAGTGAAAATATGGCCCGTTTAGCCCTTTACGACAATACGGCTGTCCTATTCTATATTGACCCAGGCAGTCTTGCTTTTTTTTTTTGCTAAGCTCCATATTCATGACAAACTGCTGAAAAACAGTTGATCAACATAGTTGAGGAGAAACAAAGATGTTCTCGCCGGGAGAAAACTTATCAAGTGCAGTGATCAACTCCAAAAAAATGTACGATAAAAGATAAAAGATGTTTATTGAGTAAGTAGGCCGCACGGGCAAAAGCCCGCTAGCAAAGAAGGCGACAGCCGCATAGTTTTAGTATGAGATTTTATATTTAAGGTGGTTGTCAATAGGGTACAGAAGGCTTCGACTTCTACATTGCAGTTAGCCGCCTTTTGATTTTGTGCCGACCTAGCGACATCTAGCGACAACTTGTATCAACTATCAACCAACTCGCCGACGCCACCAGCGCCAGATAGCGGAACTAAAGTGTTACATCGCGCTAACTGACACCCGTATTCACAAACGTCACTATGAGGTCTCAAAGTGCTCACGAACGCACAGGGTGGTTCAAATCGTCTCATAAACAAAAGGTCGGTCAAAAACGACCGATCACAAAGCTGTATTGAACGCAGTGCGTTTACTCAGTGAAGGATCCCTTAAGTTCTTTGTGAATACGGGTGGAAGTTTCTCCAGTCGATTGAAATATATTCCACTTCCAACTCCATCCCATTGGACTTCGGTCCCCAGGCATAGCACCCGCCTGGAGAGAGATCGCTCTATTGTCCTCTCTCCTACAGTATTACGGCAGCCTTGTGGAAGGCTTTTAATTGCGATGATAATGCGATGGTGCGTTGCGATAAATTGCAAAATATCAATATATGTAGGGATATTTTTAATCATTAGACATTTTTCATGAAGTTCAAAAATCGAAAGCGCCCATTTTCTTGGGGTCCGTTCATTTGACCGAAATACGTTTGGCCGAATGAGTCGTTTGGCAACTGTTTCATTTCCCAACCCGCTTATATTTCTGTAACTGCAAATATTTCAGGATTTATTTTTGTACCATTGTGTAGACCCTATAGGTTAGGTTAGGTTAGTTTTTATAAAAAATCTGAAATATTTATTTATAGTTCATCGCTGGGCGAGTGAGCTATACTCGCTCAACTATGAACTATAAATATATATCTCTCTCTTTTATTTACACGGGTGCGATTATCTTTTGTTCGTTTCTTGGACAAGAAAATAGTCGATAATTCATAGCTTACTCGCCGGCGGTGGGACCAGTGCCTTAGCGTCAAGTATCGACAAGTGATTTTATCACTGTACGAAATCACTTCTTGTTAATTAATTTTGCTCCGAAAATTTCTGTCTATAAAGCTGCAAATTACAATTTACAGGTTACAAGTTTCCATTTGATACAACCTCGACCAATGACGACCAGCCATTTGAGCAGTGTTGCCAGTTTAGACCTGCAAAATTGTAATTTGTAGCTTTATAAAACGTGCCCCTGATGGTAATCTATCATTTTATCGAATTTCACTACAATAATTGTATCATTTCATCGAATTCAATTTCATCAAATATTTTCTGAAACCATGATGATTTAGGATAGACTAGTGATTACCAAAAAAAAACTATTGCGTCGAGAAATGTCTTTCGATGAAATGAAAATTCTGCGTTCGTTGAAAGGTGATTGGATAAAATAATAGTTAACCTATAAAATGCATCCTGCAAGTTAAATTGTCCAAGGGCTCTATTCTACGCTGCGCTGTAAAACCACACTGCTATTGAAACGTTATCGTATGGTTTTTAACTCGGCCGCCATCACTGTCAAGTAAATAAGAGCTATCATAACGCTGACAAAACGATAACTCGTCAAAAACAATATGGTTTTACCGAGTAGAATGAAGCCCCAGTTAGTCTTAAAGAGCAAATAGTGTTCCTGTACCAACCTCTGTATATCCTATTCCAACCTCTAGGTCCGTCCTGCTTGCGACGAGCCGGTAGTTCTGAAGAAGTCCGCCGTGCGCTCTATCAAGTTCGAGAAAGAACCTGATATCAAGGAAGAACCAGTTGACTTCATACTGGTTAGTATTTAATTTTAATAATAATATAAATAGAGTCTCGACAAATATTTTAAGAGACTCCCTAGGTGGCTGGATCAAGGGCTAGATACAGAAGGCAGTACTTCTCGACACGGCACGTATTGTGAGAAGTTTCCTCTCTCTGCAGGCCTAAATAACGGGAAGTGCCAGCAGCATCCGTAGGTTAGGTTTTTTATGGTCATAATTATTTTATATTAGTATTGTTATTTTACTTTTATATTTTCTACTATCAATTAAATATTATGTCTAAATGTAAATATAAGGGACAATCTAAATTACATTGACCTAGTCCCAATCCAAGGCTTGTACGAGTACTATGGGTACTAGGCAACTATAAAAATACCTATGTGGATAAAAAAAATTAAATACATAGATATGGCACCGTTTAAAATTACTGGCTTTTATGAAAATTAAAAATACTTGTTTTTTTAGTTAAAAAATTTGTCAATAACTGCTAGAAATCGCAGCACTTTCTGGGCCCAGAGATCATCATGAATCATGAATGTCCCATTCTCTCTTCACAGGGTGATGTCAAATGGAAGACATTTGCATGCGGCAAAACTCAGGATCAGTTGGAACTAACCAAACTAGCGCACCAGTACCTCAAGAAAACCGCTCTGAAACCGCGCTCACTCAACTTCTGAGATACCAACAGGTTATGGGCCCAATATTGGAGATGATAGTTTGTTCTGAAACGGGGGGATTAAGCTATACTGACTTTGATTTGATACGATTTTTTGCTTGAAAACATTTAAATTAGTGTTCAAAATAACAGATATATTGTAAAAACTATTTGTTGCATGCAGCTAAGGCATGGGGTATAGTGACTGTTTTTCCATACCGACTGTAATTTTTTCAAGTGGCACGATATAAATGCGTTTTTTTACGTAGTTACAAAAGTTGAAAACTCCCAATACTTAAAGATCTATCTATATAAAAGATATTTGCAAAATAAAGTAACATCTCAGTAAAAACTAAACCTGCAAAAAGTTATGGAAAGACGTTACTTACCCCTTCGTAGTAATAAATCGTAACGAAACAGTCCAGAGTGTTCAGTTCAATACCGTCGGTGATACTGCAATTCTGCGTAACTAACAAATTAAGTAAGGTGCAAAATACACCTTATCAAGTAAGACGGTAAGGTATATTTTGCAACTTAATGAATTTGTTACTTACGCTCCCAATTCATTTATAGATTTAATAACGCAGTATATTGTACATTGCCTTACAACGAAATGTTATTAGCTATAGTACCCACGCCATCTTATTTTAATAGAAATCTAGTATAATGTCACAATTTGATCATTCCCTATTTAAATAGCTTGAGATATATTTATGAAGTGATTAAAAACAATAATATCGTTTAAATTTACATTAAAGTTTTAAAACATATATTAATAGAAGACTAATTCAAGTAAAACATGATTATATGTAAAAAAAATATATTGTATTATACATTATCTACATACATCGGGGTTTTCGGTGCGGGAATGTTTGTCATAAGCCAAAGAGTAGGTATTGACTTGAAAAACAGAATATTCTCTAGCAGGTTTCTACCTAATAAAATAGATTTTTTTTTGAAACAAAAAATATATTTTATAAGTGAAATGGTCAAAAAAAATACGAATTGTTACAAGGCAAAATAAATAGAACTGCGACCGCAAACACTTCGTGCAAAAATTAAATATGCGCCTATTTCAACTGCCGACGTAGAAATGTCGTTCAACTCATTGAAATGGATATTTACAGCAAGACGCCGCAGATTAACTGTTTCAAATATAGAAAAAACATTTATAGTTTATTTTGAAAATCGTGCCAACTACTAAATTTACTGCAGGTAATTAATTAACGTTATTTTTATTATTATCTCCTATAATTATAGCCTAGGCAGTAAAGCTAAAGTACTACATGAGTTAAAATAAAATTGTATCACAGTGTGTATACAATTCGCAGAGAGGTAGTTATTCATTAGGCATAATAATATGAGATTTTCTCTGATTAACCTATCTGTTTATTTCTCCTCTTTCATAAATCATTGCCGCACCGAAAACCCCGATGTATAATTATCTATGAGGGCACCCTGAAAAACTTTACTAAAAATTAAATAACCTTCTACAGCTCGTATTGAATTACTGTTTAGTGTCCAAATTAACGCCTCCTTAAGCTAGACTGATTAGTGATTGTATTTTTCTGGCGAACCGAGCGTTTTTTCAAAATTCAATAAAATGAGGTCTTAAAAACCGTGCATCCATGCACAATAGTAAATTTGGGCAAAAGTGTTCAGAATGACCCTTACTACCATTCCTTAAAACCGCTCAGGTTCACTTTGTCCATTTTCCCATGTCGTCCACATTCCCATCTCGTCTACATTTCCATTTCGTTCTCATTCCCATTGCGTTCACATTCCCATCTCATCCACATTACCATCTCTTCCACATTCCTATCTCGCCCACATTTTTATCTCGTCTACATTCCCATTTCGTTCACATTCCCAATAACTAGTGAGCAACCGAGTGATCGAATTTTATATCGAACAGCCCTACAGTCCTACGTTAGGTTGCAGACTAGTTAGGAATGCAGACGAGTTGGGAATGAGGATGAGTTGGGAATGAGGACGAGTTGGGAATGAGGACGAGTTGGGAATATGGACGAGATAGGAAGTGGACAATTTGGGATTGGTATGTGGACGAGTTGGGAATGTGGCCGAGATGAGAATGTTTACGAAATGGGAATATGGACAAAGTGTACCTGAGCGCCACCTGACTGCCAAACACCCTGTATAATAATTAATAAGACTTCTATTAATGTATGTTTTATATTATAATTTAAATTATCTGTCAAATGAAAACAGTTACAATACTTCCGATTTAAAATGTATTCGATGTAGGTTCTGGTCAATATTGTAAATATGTGTTTCTTCTATAAGGTATGAACGTTTGAGTGAAATAATTGATATTTTCTAGTACATTTTCTTTAATTAACAGATTTTCTTAAACTTTTGTATACAGATTTACTTGTACGCATATTTCATATCATGTCAATACATTTTGTTAGTGAAGGTATAATTTCTACTATTTATATTATATTTAAGGGTATGTTTTTTTTTCTAAATATTAGTGTGTCAACACGGTAATACGCTTTTAGTTGTATATGTGTTAGTTTTTAAGTATTTTATCCTGATAACATTTTTTTCTATGCCGCGAATTAAAAAAAATCCATAAAGATTTTAAAGTTCCTTTTTCCTAAATATTGTTTAAAACACCAAAGTACAATAATGTTTGAGTTTTGTGTCCCTGAAAATCTTGTGTATTTTTTGTAGTGTCATTTATTTTTAAGTGTATTTTTGAATTAAGTTTAGTGTTAGTGTAATTTAAGTGAAGCAATATTTATGGTCGAGTTTATTATAGTTATAAAAAGTAAGTTTTATTTCATGTTTTCTTTTTGTAATGTCTAAAGAATTTTCAGTTTCACTGTGTTTAATTTTTTGTTCATTTTATTACGTCAAAATATATTGAAATGTAAGAAATTCGAGTAGATTGTAAAAAAATGATGCAAAAGAAACTATACCGTTAACCAGATATGTAATAAAAAGGTCAATAAATCTTATTATATTGGCCTAAGATTTGCATTTAGAAGCATAACGATACAAAATAAAAAATATTTTTTTATCGAATATTCTCCATTTGTCAATCAACTTATGCCTAGTTCAATTTTTTTTCATCATGCATTTCGTCTATTCCCAGTCGTCCGCACCCCTTTGTCTACACTGCAGACAGTGCGGACAACTGGGTTTTTTTTCCAGTTGTTCGCACTCTTTAATTTGACTCAACTGTGTTAGTTTTTATTAATGTACTTAAGTAGATATATCCGTATTTTTATATTATACCTAGGTCCAGTAAAATACAAAAAGTCATTTAAGAGTTTCCTGAACCTAGGTATATAATATAATAAAGACGAATATATCCACTTAAGTACATTAATAAAAATTAACACAGTTGAGTCAAATTAAAGACTGCAAACAACTGGGAATAAAAAGTCCTAGTTATCCGCAATGCGGACACCTAATTTCTAGGTTGCGGACAAGTTGGAGAAAAATTCCCAGTCACAATTGGGAATAGGCCGTGCACGTTTCTCAAATTTATTTTAGAGTTCATGATTATAGCCAGTAAAAACCATTTGTAATAGGATATTGTAGTGAAGTTTATTAAAAATATCGGGTTTCATACAATGGCAAGTGCATTCACTGTGGTTTTTTTTAAATTACCAATTTCCATATTGTTGTCGTAAGATTACAATCTTGAGATTGAAAATATTTATGTGCTTCAGAGTTTACCTCCTGGCCTGTGTTCTCGTTTGCCCTTTCCAGACACTCAGCTGTTCAAAGGTCTCACGTATCAAGATGTTTTTCCTTCGGTTAGATAAACTTATTGGGACATGACAACCGCTAGTGTTCGAAATCCTAACCTAACGATCACGAGTCGACCAGCTACGGGTCTAACTCGGTATCTTGCGATCACAAGTCCACCCGCTGGGGTTGAAATCATAACCTTACGATCACGAGTCGACCAGCTGGGGGTCTAACTTGGAATCTTAGGATCACAAGTCGACCCGCTGGGGGTCTAACTCGGTATCTTAGGATCACAAGTCGACCCGCTGGGGGTCTAACTTGGGATCTTAGGATCACAAGTCGACCCGCTGGGGGTCTAACTCGGTATCTTAGGATCACAAGTCGACCCGCTGGGGGTCTAACTCGGTATCTTAGGATCACAAGTCGACCCGCTGGGGGTCTAACTTGGGATCTTAGGATCACAAGTCGACCCGCTGGGGGTCTAACTTGGGATCTTAGGATCACAAGTCGACCCGCTGGGGATCTAACTTGGGATCTTAGGATCACAAGTCGACCCGCTGGGGGTCTAACTTGAGATCTTAGGATCACAAGTCGACCCGCTGGGGGTCTAACTTGGGATCTTAGGATCACAAGTCGACCCGCTGGGGGTCTAACTTGGGATCTTAGGATCACAAGTCGACCCGCTGGGGGTCTAACTTGGGATCTTAGGATCACAAGTCGACCCGCTGGGGGTCTAACTTGGGATCTTAGGATCACAAGTCGACCCGCTGGGGGTCTAACTTGGAATCTTAGGATCACAAGTCGACCCGCTGGGGGTCTAACTCGGTATCTAACGATCACAAGTCCACCCGCTGGGGTCTAACTCGGTATGTTACGGTCACGAGTCGACCAGCTAGAGGTCTAACTCGGTATCTTACGATCACAAGTCCACCCGCTGGGGTCTAACTCGGTATGTTACGGTCACGAGTCGACCAGCTAGAGGTCTAACTCGGTATCTTACGATCACAAGTCCACCCGCTGGGGTCTAACTCGGTATGTTACGGTCACGAGTCGACCAGCTAGAGGTCTAACTCGGTATCTTACGATCACAAGTCCACCCGCTGGCGTCTAACTCGGTATGTTACGGTCACGAGTCGACCAGCTAGAGGTCTAACTCGGTATCTTACGATCACAAGTCCACCCGCTGGGGTCTAACTCGGTATCTAACGATCTCAAGTCCACCCGCTGGGGTCTAACTCGGTATGTTACGGTCACGAGTCGACCAGCTAGAGGTCTAACTCGGTATCTTACGATCACAAGTCCACCCGCTGGGGTCTAACTCGGTATGTTACGGTCACGAGTCGACCAGCTAGAGGTCTAACTCGGTATCTTACGATCACAAGTCCACCCGCTGGGGTCTAACTCGGTATGTTACGGTCACGAGTCGACCAGCTAGAGGTGTAACTCGGTATCTTACGATCACAAGTCCACCCGCTGGGGTCTAACTTGGTATGTTACGGTCACGAGTCGACCAGCTAGAGGTCTAACTCGGTATCTTACGTTCACAAGTCCACCCGCTGGGGTCTAACTTGGAATCTTACGATCACACGTCGAGCTGCTGGGGGTCAAACTCATAACCTTACGATCAAGAGTCGACCAGTTATCGTAATTGAAATCGATCTGCAAACAATATCGTTCGATGAAATTAAACTCGATGAAATAAATACATGGATGAAGTTTTTTTTTTTTAATTGTGGTTTACCGTTGGCTACTTATTTATAGCCTTGAAATTGCTAATGTACATGAGCCCACTTACCACCAGTGTCATGTGGTGTCATGTGCATATGTCATAAATAACAACAAAAAGCAAGCTTTAAAAAACCCGACTGTTGATGCTAACCAACTTGAAATCGTTATAAATCCTAAATGATCGGTCAAAATGAAAAATGATGAAACAAATACCTATTCAATGATACCCCACTTGTCATAGTTGGTGGACTTACTTTTATTTTTTACAAAATGGCGTCTAATGGCCGCCATATTGTATTTTAATCACTGTCACATCTTTAGTGACACTCACAAGATTAAGACAAATCAATTGCCATAAGAGGGTGATTATTCGGCATTTTAACCGCCGTCGGTATAGTCTTCGCATATTATTCAAGATAAACTTTAAAAATTTCTTGTTCTTAAATGGAATAAATACCACCCCCGGCTCCGTTGATTTTGACGTCAAAAGTTGCTAGAATTTATCATTATTTTCGGTAATATATTGAAGACAACTATGACGGCGGTTGAAACGCCCGAATAATCACCCAAGAATCATCAAAATCGGTTCACGCGTTTAGTTTCTAGAGCGCCACAAAAGAACAAACATACATATATAGGCTGATAAACACATAACCCTCCTCTTTCGGGAGTCGGGTAAAAACCAAGTGAATGCACTTTCCACAAACGTGAAATGTTCTATGCAGCCGGATGTACCTCATCTCTCGTATTTTACCTTTGACCATTGCCGCTAGCCGGTATTTTATTTGGATGACTTTATTTAATAATTTAATTATGTTTTTACTATAGTAATAGACAGATAAGGCAATTCTGAACCATTGCACAACTATGACGTTTCCGAATACTGATAATGCCACGGAATAGAAAAAACAGTGGAAGTGGCATGAGCTTCGCTTAGTATCAGACCTGTTGTCGCCAATTAAATACTCAAACTATCATAAAAACGACACGCCACCATGGAAAATGTTTTTGGTGCGGCTATCGTTTTTACACTCCAAAATAGCACAATAAGGCCTGCTACTGGATTTATTTCCTATTTTAGAAATATCGAAATATCGAAATAAGCAATCGCGGCTAAAGTATGGTAGGTTATGCGGAACTCCGCATAACTATGCCACACGTTACACGCCCACTTGACACTTCTACTGTTTTTTCTGTTCTGTGGATAATGCTCACAGCAGTAAAACTAAGCTAATCTTATTTGTGGTTCACTAATGTTTTACCAAATCATATGACAAACAATGTCATTTTACAAACTTTCATCTCGCAAAAATGCAATTGTGCTTAAACCATTTTATATTTAATAGGCTTAGGCTTGTTAAATAAGTTACTGACTGTGTTTCAAATGATGATTTGGTAAAAAGTCAGGATACCCTAATTTGTTGCGTGTAAAGGAACAGTATTAACAGCTTTGTTTTGTAGTCTTACTGCTGTCAACATTATCAATGTTAACAGCAGTAAAACTGCAATGTTGTGTTATGTGTCAGCATTGACTTCTTATCTGCCTAGTACTGTATGTGCGTGTGTAAAGGTGTCTATTGTATATAACATAGTTTAGTGGAGGTTTGTAAGAAATAAAGATTTCAAACGAGATGTTTTTTTTTTCTCCTGGCTCCTTAAATCGATTTAACGCTGCCATGAAAGGAATTACCATTAGATAAACAGAAACCCCCTATATAATAAGTTGATATCCCCTTCTTTCAGAGTTGATGTCTCTTAGATCGTAGCAGGTGGAAAGAAGTGGTCTCTGCCTACCCGTCTGGGAAACAGGCGTGATTTAATGTATAAATGTATGTATGATATCTCTTAAACGGACCAACTGATTTTCATGAAACCTAAAAAACATCGCTAGAAAACCTGCTTTCAAATAAAAAAAACCGCATCCAAATAGGCCCACCCGTTTAGGAGCTACGGTGCCACAGACAGACACACACAAAGACACACAAATACACACACACACATAAATACACACACACAAACCCACACACAAATAAACACAGAAACACACACACACTATATTTCATAAATTATACAGGGTGTCCCAGAAGTTGACGTAAATTATACTTACATCAAATAACACATCATAACTGCATCAAAGACGACTAGCTACACAACTGTCTAATTTAAACTAAGCATTTTGGGATGGGTATGAAATTTAACCAATAAGTATTTGGTCGCTTGGAAGAAAAGCAGTTGTAACCCTATATTTCGACCGCATAATTATGTATTGTACTTGTTGCACGATTACAAAATCTAGATTAACTGCGCCAACTTTTGAGACAACTTGCCACCTTACTTAGTCTAGAGCAGTATTTTTCAGAACAGTCCTACCTGTCGAATAAAAAATGACAAATTCAATAAATTTTAAGGTGTATTTTGTTACTTGTCTTATTTGTTCGTTTCGCGGTATTATAGTACCACCGACGAAATACTTCAGGGTCTTGGAATGTATGCATTTATTTTGAATGCGTTGATATTTTGGAATGATGGTGTAATTCAATACATTGCTACGTTACTGAGGATTGGATATCAAACTTTGGAATCACCAATAATACCTATTTCGAGCCAAGGAAGGCAAATGTGCTTAAAACTATATAACTATATTCTGGACCAGTACTGGTTCTTACCTTTTTTTGCAAAATGTGGTTACTGTATTATCAACACGTTTTTAAAGTTTAAGGTAATTCTGTAGCTCTGCCTACCCCACTCTGGGATTACAGGCGTGAAGATAATGTATGTATGTATGTATGCATGTGTCTGGACCAGTTGAAAAGGGCTTTCTTATCCCTTAATGTTTACTTCAAGATCCCGGACACCCTGTATATATGGAATCTTTATAGCATACTGACAGCCATTCTCTTAAAGTGAGCAGATTTAAAATAAACACTATATTTTAGTTTAGTATTGCTTAGGCCTAGCAGCGAGACACTACTTCAGGCTAGTAAGCTTTAAGTGTTTGACAAATACCAATAATAAGAGTTATAATAACGTCAACAATAATGCTTTCTAGCATTATGACAAGAATAAACGAAAAAATAAATATCATTAGGTACAATAAAGAAGCAAGATGGAATAGAACAAAGTGAAAAAGAGGCCAGGTTTTTTTATTAAAATGTCTAAACTTTTGTACAGTTGAGTTCAAAGATAATTTAAATAAAATAAATATCAGGGGGGACAATGTCACACCAATTGACCTAGTCCCAAACTAAGCTCTAGGCTTGTACTATGGGTACTAGACAACGATATAAATACTTATATAGAGAAATACATACTTAAATACATAGAAAACATCCATGACTCAGGAACAAATATTCACGCTCATCCATCACACGAATATCTGCCCTTACCGGAATATGAACCCAGGACCGCTAGCTTCGTAGGCAGGGTCACTACCAACTAGGCCAGCAAGTCTTCAATAATAATTATGTAAGTTAACACTTTCGCACCTTATTTCTATGTAATATTGTGCAAGAGTATACATTCTAAACTCGACTGTACCTACACACCTGTTAAAGATATCCTGGTTTCAGAGAAAATTGCTGTAGCAAGATGACAATTCTGCGAAGCAAAATGCTTTAGCAAATCTTCTGCCAGTTCAAAGGATACTTAAAATAAATAATTACAACAAAACCATACATTTTTATGTTATAAAATAATGTCTCAGCAAAAACTTATTTAACGCGAGTAAAAGCTATTAATATCTAGTTTATAAGTTTATATCCATATTTACGATATAAACTCCGCTTACGAGACAAGTTTAAAGCTGTAAAGCACCTACGTATTATTTCGAGGAGACTTTACTTCGAAGGGAATTTTATTACCGTACTTAAGTTCTGCAAAATGTTTTCTCCGCCGGGACGAAAATTCTTGAATATTAAGGTCCTCATTAAAGATATAAGAGAATGGGCGAGACGGATCATTTTTGTGTTCGTCAGCTTTGGTATTTTGCCTCTACTAGAAGAAGTATTATTATAATTATTGAGGTTTTAATAATTTCACGTTACTGCTGAAAAATAATAATAACGTTCTCGTATAAAAGTAGCTGTAGGATGACAAAACAATAAACCTTTCATCTCTTTTTCGGAAAGTAAGGATTTCCATATTATCTCATTAGCGGGCTGAAAATGGCATTTCCATCCCTAGGGTGGAAAGTAATTTTGAAAAAAGATGGTCAAAAGTAGGAAATGTCACGTCATGTTGAGCCACTTAGACCTCGTTCCCACTATGTCGTGTGTCGGTCCGATTTTTAATCGGTCGTTCCAGTGGCAGAACGTTTTATATGAAGCTATTCACACTCAACCGACAACGATTTTGTGTCGGATCCGACTGTTTTGTCAGCCCTCCCGTATATGGGAACAGAGGCGCCGAGACCCGATTAAATCGGAATCCGACACGAAATAGTGGGAACGAGCTCTTACCCAATTTTCTAATTTGGCCGTGTAATGCAAATCGAATATCTGTCAGCCAGTCGGTGACATCGGTTATTGAATACACGGCTAAATTACGAACAATGGCAAGTGGCTCAACAATCCCGGTTCGTGACTGTACCTAATGGATGTGGATGTTAGATATGGCTAAACCGTTGGTTTGTGCCCATGGAGCAGATGGTGCCACACTGCTTCGTGAGTTACGTATTAATGCAACGTGACTTATGGACGGGCCCAACGTTCATGTAAACTCGTGACCTGCAAACATTTACCCCCTTACTAATAAACGTTGAGTAACGGTGGTATAGCTATACAATGTTTTGTCTTTAAGGAAAAAACATTGTATAGCTATACCACCGTTATTCAACGGTTATTAGTAAGGGGGTTACAATCTTGGTTTTATACTATTTCAAGGTACAGACAAATCTATTGTGGTGCAACAATTAAAGTTAACAGTACTATAAAAAGACCAAGTAAGTACCTAAATACGACGCAAAAGTTTCACTTATCCAAGATGAATAAATAAAATGGGACATCCTGTGATTTATAATGTCACGGAAGGCGGTCTAACGTGAAACAGGGGACGTTGCTTAGGCTAGTTGTTTTTGTGTAAAGTCATTTGTAACTGTCTGTATAGAGGTTTTTTTAGTAACAATAAAGTTCCAGTCTTCCAAGCGGTAGAGGGTTTGAAACAGTTTTTTTTAAATACAGAGTGTTCTTAAAACAATGTCAAGTCGTCAAGGGTTGATAGATGCGAGACAGAATTACCTACCTATATTTAAAATTGAAATGTAAATCGTTTATTTCAAATCATAAATCGATCCATAACTTTGTGTTGGTCAAACAAAATACTCAAGGACTAAGGTAAGTACAATACAAATGCTTAAAACTAAAAGAAAACAATATAATTGCCACCGTTACAGCCCTGACTTCATTACTTGGTCGGTACCTAGTTATGTAATGTAAAATTAAATGTCTTCTGATGATAAATGTCATGATTTATTTCTAAATGTAGGCAAGTATAAAAAGTATTAATAACCTTCTATTTTAATTTCTTAATTCGAGTTTAAAACAGGGCAAATGTTAAGGGTTATATTATAATTATAACGATAACCTCTTACTAATTAAAACGGGTATTATTTCTTATCACGTCTACACCCTGCCCCGATGGCTCCACAACGAGCCCATTTCGTATTAAACATCTGTCCACGGGCAGTGAACGTTTTACTTAGCTTGAGCCATTGAGTTCATTACTCAAAGGGGAAGAACTGGTGTCCTTTGAAAAAATATGTAACAGGTTCTTGAATATTAAGTCTTATTATTGATCATGCATGGTTGGTTTTGATTTGGATATTAAATAGCAGATACATCATTTCGCTTTAGTTTAGTACATTACACAGCAAAACGATATGCCAGTTGTAACAAATTGTATTTAGTTTCCTAAGTTATTAGTACCTACTGGTATAGCTATACAATGTTTTGTCCTTATCTGTTATTGTGACATTCGGATTTGACAGATAAAGACAAAACATTGTATAGCTATACTACCGTTACTCAACGTTTATTAGTAAGGGGGGTAGGGTATAGGTATAAGGAGGTGTTAATCGGAATTGGTATCATTCAGTTTACGGTGTTCTATAACTGCCCCGCTGCCGGCGGCACTCGTAGGGTTTTTAAAAAAAAAAGTACCTACTTGTAATATTGTTATTTTACTTTTACATTTGAATATTTATTATAAAAACCTAATGTATAAACCTAAATAAACATCTAATTAATAATAACAACATGAATGTTTTAGAGCATGTCTAGAAGCTTCCTCACCAAACACACAGTCACAGCCACCAGAAAAACTTAGTTTCTTCTACTTCTACTTTATGTAGGTACAGGGTTGTTTTTATGGCAAATAATAACTTTAAATTCATTATATTAATCATTTATTTGGTACAAAATATTACAAATACATAGAAGATCATTAATTTCCAGCTGATTGTTTCACCAATGAACAGAGTTCTTTATCACAGAGTTATACAACTAAGTTTACATAAAACTAAAAGTATCATGCGTCAAGAAGTATAATCAAGAAATATAATCGTAATAAATGGAAGAAAGATCTTTGGTTTCAGGATTTACAATGATATTAGAATTGCAACTCTGTTCTGTTTATATTCCATTGAATAAAGTAGCTGTACGAGTATGGTAGACCTTTTAACACAAGCACAAGCACAAGTTGCCCGCGACTTGTTTGACGCTCCTATCTCCCTTTCTATCTAGTCAGTAACGATAGATACGCACTGAGCGACAAGCGAGAAAATACAACTTGTGCTACCCGTGCGCCCCCGCCCCTTTGTCAGGGTGCCTAATATGGATGCGTTTATCGCGCGACAAAATCTGGATTAAACATCCGTCACTTTTTGACACGTATATAAGTAAGAGAGTAACGGATGCTTTATCCACATTTTGTCACGCGATAAACGCAACCATACTAGGCCCGCTGGATACATAGCGCTAAGATAGTGGATGTCGAATAACGACAAAATGTATAGGATTGACGTAAGCCGAGAAAGCCCTGCCAAGATGCATTACGCTACTTAACCAGCGTTTCTATTCGATATGTTTTTAAATTAATCACGTCACTGGTAGATGACGTGATACGAAAAATCGTGACGCGATTGGTTTAAGAACGAAACGAATAGAAACTCTAGTTAGCGCAATGCATCTTGGCAGGGCCCTCGATCGGTCAGTCGATAGAAAATAGAAACATTAGCAGCGTTTGCATCTTGGCTCGGCCCTATGGTAGCTTTTCTAAACTACCAGCGGTAGTTGAAATTGGTAAGACCACCGAAGTCAGGGCGTCGGCCCTCTCTATGGCTGTAGTATCCTCCGGCGGTGACCTCAGCGTTCCCGAATGGCTCCCAGCGGCCTCCTGCCTCCACATCAACCTGGATACAAACAGAAAAGTTTTTGTTTAACTGTACCGTGTAACTGCAGAAACATTCGCGTTTGCAGTGTTTCACTGCATGTAGAGGCATTCCATCTTAGTCCTCAGGGTTGTCAACGCACATGTAATCATTTTATTTTCAAAAAAAATTACATCTTTGTACCAATGAGTAATTTCACATTTTCACCTATTACCTAACATTATATCTATATAAATAAAAATGAATCGCCAAAATGTATGTGATCGCATAACTTCCGAAAAACTGGACCGATTTGGCTGATTTTTTTTGTTGTGTTCGTCATTGTCAAGACAACGTTTGTATGACAGAAAATAATTGAAAAATTCACCGGGAAAGTCAGTAATTTGCAGCAGGGCGAAGCCGCTGGCGGGCCGCTAGTATTTTATAAAAAAATGCATTTCGTTCTTATGCATAGGTAATAGTGATTATATCATTGGTTTATTATACAGATTATGCATAAAGAGAGGCAGTGAAAATATTAGACAAATAACAACTAACTGAAGTGCCACCATCAGACAGTATTACTATCAATATTGCCTTAATCTCGTTATTCATATTTAAATGGGTTCGTATCGTCAGCCATAATAATTAGTTTTGGTCATAATCATAATTATCGCAATTCAAGAAAAAAATTCTAAGAAATTTTCATTTTTTTTAAAATATGAATCAAATCTTACCTAACCTAGCCTTGTCTAAACGTTAATTATTTAAGAAATTCTGAAAAGCTTACGGTTCCAGCGATATAAAATTATGACTATCAATAATTATGTCAACAGTGACATTATAACAAAAAAAACCAGGGAAACAACAGGCTCCCTATTTTAATACTAGGTTTTATCGTGTTACTAACCCTAGCGCGCCCTCCCATCCTCTTGCTGGCGTCCACTGACGCCCTTGTGTTGTCGTTTTGCCAGCTCAGCTTGCCGCCGTAGTGCGTCGAGTCACGCGTGGGCCCGAGCACGCGCGTGCCGTACGCCTGGGCGGCAAGACGCCCGCGGTCGTCGTTGATAATGTTGTGCTCATAGCCGCCTTGACCCTGACAATATAACAATGCAATAATACTAAATATTTATTCAAATCGCATTTTTACAATGTATGTTTAGTACTACCTTAAATAAAAACAAAAGAGACTTATAAATGACGTGCCTGAACCAGAGGGCTTATTGTCTAACTGCCGCACTCAGAGACGTCAATTTAATTTAATGCTTGATTAAAGTTGCTGCTGTCTTTCTTTGCTACAACAATAGAATACGACAACACGTCACTAAACAAGCAGTAAATTTAATTGACGTCTCTGAGTGCAGCAGTAACATCGGCGGTTTTAATTTTGAAAATCGAAGGCTTGTCTGCATACAAATTGAAAACAATTGCTCCACTTTGAAGCCGGTTGCGATTGCGAGTGCAACACATAGTGCAACAGCCCTCTTGTCACTAAATAAATTTTACAATGTTCTATAACCTAGGCCATTTAAAAGTTTTCACCTAAACATAAAATTGTATGAGTATATTACAAAGAACTATCGAGCAGTTAAACAAACAATTATAAGCACTAAAAATTATATTGTTACTTACAAATAACCCTCCATTAGGAGTGCTTCCCAATGTGCCGATCAGTTTCCCGTCCTGGCCGATCGGGTACGAGCCCGTGACGTCACGCTTCGGGCGGCGGTCTCTTTGCTTTCTTAGCTGGTCCAGTCTGTATTGGTATTCGCTGTAACAAAACAAGGAGAAGTTTTGTTTTTAAACGTAAGTATGAAGACTAAGTTAAAAATGTAATCTTACATAAAGTAATTGCAATAAGATCTCTGGTACTCTGTACGTTCTATAAATGCAGGTTATGTTCGCCTTAGCATTTACGTAAACATTAATTTAATTTATTATAAAATTTAATACCTTACATATTTTTGGGATTGTATTAATATACACTTCTAAAATATATATTTTTTATGTTTTCAAAGAATACTTCGACGAAATTACGTATTTCAAATAGTAATTTTTTTCACCAAAAATAATAGGTACATAAGTATCGTTTTTAAAACTGCAGTGTTTTTAATTCTTGGACTCTCTCCTGACTGCCATAGTCTTATTTATTATTTTAATTTGGAACACAGAGTGGTTCAAACTAAGATTGATATTGTAATACATAATGTACATGACATAACGTTCCACAGGTTAGGTTAGGTTAGGTTAGCCAGCCATATTAAAAAATTGACACCAACGCCATCTATTACAAAGCGCAGTGAAACTTTACCTATTGTCCACGTAGGCCTGCGGTTCGTAGTTTTCATAGTACTCCTGGGCAGCCACAGCTACCAGCATAGCAGCAAATACACACATGAACTTCATTGTATCTAAAAAACAGTAAATATAGTTTACATGGTTATAAAAAATAAACAGGGGCCCATCTCACACAAATTGACCTAGTCCCAAACTAAGCTCTAGGCTTATACGTTCGGCCTTATAATAAACTGCACACTTTTGTACCTTGTCACTTTAACGTCATGTTTGAACTGTTGCACTAAACTGTCAAAGGCGTTAAAAGCGACAAGGTACAAAAGTGTGCAGCTTCTTATAAGGCCGACTGTACTATAGGTACTAGACAACGATAAACTTACTTTTTTTGGGTCTAGTCTAGTGGTTAAGCCACAATAATCTAGGGTAAAAAAGAACCTAGTCGCAAACTAAACAAAAGGTTTCGTAAGTGCAGTTGACTGCAACGAGATGCATCCATTTTTTCTGCAATGTAATAAGGCCCAAAAGTGGATGTGCATTTTTTTGTAGTCGACTGTTCTATGGACACAAAGCTAGACAACGATATACAAATATAACTAACTCTAATTCATAAAAACTATAGTCAGGTTATATATTTGCTAATTTCAATTGTCACAGACTATAATGTCGTCTATAGGTATAGCGGAAAAATTCACTAAGCACATAATCTAAAGTGGATTCTCTGTCTTTTGGCAGAAATATAGTTTCAACTGTTTCATTTGCAAACCCGCTTTTATTTCTGTAACTATAAATATTTCAGGGTTTTTTATAAAAACTAATCTAACCGATTATACACTATGATACTGAAATAAATCCTAAAATATCTACAGTTACAGAAAAAAAAGTTGGGAAACGATACATTCGGCCAAACATACTTCGGCCAAAAAGCAAGATACCTCCAAAAAATTTCGAAAAATCCCTAAATTATTTTGATATCTTGCATGTGTGTATAAATTAATAACTTATTGAGTTTTTCCTCTATGTAGACGATATATTCAAATACCTACTAAGGAGGATAATAGAAATAAAACACTTACCAGTTTCTTTCCTTCTAAATAACTTGCTTTGGCAGAGAGCTTAAATGTTTGAGTGACGTTAGTTCCATCTCACTTCTATATATACGAAGTTCGCGCACCGAAGGGGATTCCTCTCCGTTTTATCATTGTATGACGAATCGGTTTGTATGTATGTATGGAGTTATTCCCCTCTCGTCTTGTGATAAGAAGAAACTCCCGTTGTAATTAATACCTAGTGTAGTTTGTTTATAATAAGATTGACATTGAACTTTGTTATCGCTTCTCTGAATTGTTACGGTTTGAGTATGTTATTGTATGTATGTAAGCTCTTTATTACATATAAACAATTACAAAACATGTTTGCATAAATATAGATTGTATCTCTTACTAATCCCATATGGGATAAGTTCGCTTATATACATTGCATTGTTCTTGCGTAGAATAAGCAAGGACAATGAAAGACGATAGACATATAAACAAAATAACATAACATAACATAACATAAACTCACGCCTTCATTCCCAGAGTGGGGTAGGCAGAGCCACAGACTCTCCAACAACTCCAAAAACTTGTTGATGATTCTGTGACCACATTTTGCACAACCAGGCTAAGATGTTATCCAGTGTATTAGTGACAGGTTGCAAACCCATCGCCTAACAGCACTACACAGCCTTTAGTCCCTTAGTCGTCTCTTACGACATCCACGGGAAGACATGGAGTGGCAACATTCTAAACCCGGCACCACACGGGCATACAGAACAACAGAACAACAAAATAACAGAAAATAACAAATCATGTTTGGTCCTGTTGTATGATACTAAAAGAAATCGTTTATTTTTTAATATACCAATTTATATATATAAACCAATTTTGTCAAAATCGGCCCGCATTTGCCGGAGATAATTATATGCGTGGTGATCAGTCCATATATCATATGCGTGGATGCTTTAAATAGTATAAAACAAATTCACTTTCCGCGTCTGTTCTGTCTTTCTGTCTTTCTGTCTGTCTGTAAGTATATCCACCTCTTCTAAAACACTGAACGGATTTTGATGCAGTTTTCACCATCAGTTAGAATTTTTCGCGAAAGGTTTTATGTATAATAAGTTCTGGTTTATGTACGTGTGTTACAGAAAACTCATATACCTAAACCGAAGCGAAGCGAGGGCGGGTCGCTAGAACAATATAAAACATAAAATCACCTCACCGTTTTAACCGACTTCAGAAAAAGGAGGTTCTCACTTTGACCTGTATGTTTGTATGTATGTATGTTTGCGATTATCTCGCGTTTGGCTGAACCGATTTTGTTGTATTTTTGTTTGAAGTTAGTTAAAAATATTTATTCAAAAGAATCCTTGCAAGTAACTTAGCCATATCTTTTTTCAACGAAAAATAAAATCTTTTTATGAAACCTCGTAATTAAAAAACTTTCTAAGCGTGTTTTGTAATAAATTAAAATGAAAATGGCGTATGCTTAGCAATAAATGGTTGACTCCGAGTCCGATTTATTGCTGTAGTGTTATTATCAGACGAGGCCCGCAGGGTGGGTAGGCTCACAGAAGGTTAACATTCCCTACTGGGTATTGGAAATTTGTACATACATACATACATAAACTCACGCCTTCATTCCCAGAGTGGGGTAGGCAGAGCCACAAACTCACCAACAACTCCAAAAACTTGTTGATAATTCTGTGACCACATTTTGCACAACCAGGCTAAGATGTTATCCAGTGTATTAGTGACAGGTTGCAAACCCATCGCCTAACAGCACTACACAGAGCCTTAAGTCCCTTAGTCATCTCTTACGACATCCACGGGAATACATGGAGTGGCAACATTCTAAACCCGGCACCACACGGGAATTTGGATGGAAATTTGTAATATAAAGTTATTGGTGTCCTTTCATTTCGCCAAACAACGTTTCCCAAACTGATTCATTTCCCAACTGTTTCATTTGGGCAAATGCTTTTTTTCCAAAACTTTATTTAATTAAAAATAAAGCTATAAATTTTAAACATAAAACTTCCGTGAGACTCAGACATATTAAGGAGATCACACCGGGTTACTCACGTAAAATTTGTCGAAATACGCTCGACATGTTTCGGGCTCGTCCGGAGTCCCTATTCATGAGCAGACGCGGCCGCAGCACGACGAACACATGTCGAGCGTTTCTCGACAAATTTTACGTGAGTAACCCGGTGTGATCTCCTTAATAAAGCTATAAATATTAAATTAAAAATAATATCAAAAACCTTTTGTGTTTTTGGTTCATTTTGATTTGTTATTTTCTGTTTGTACAATAAAGAGTTTGCATACATACATACATACATACATAGATCAGCAGGATAATATTACAAATATCTTACGAGAGAGATAGAGGGACAAAAAGGAAAAAAAAACACGTACTTATGTGTATATAAGACGGTGCAAGACGACCACAAGTTTTTACATTTGAACGAATTATTATTGACTAAGTTTCGGGTTTAGGCCAAGCATTTTTGTCTGTTTGATAGTCCTCGACCCTATAATACGCTTTAGACATTAACGACTTTTTCAAGTAATTTTTAAGTGTTGGAAAGGGTAACTTTAATACTACGTCAGGTAATTAATTGAAATCAACACGGATTCAGCTGAAAATAGCTTTCTGCGAAGTGATACGATCTATGATTGCCGGTGAAACTAGGGGACACCATTTCTAACACAATAAATATTTTTATGTTCCCCTACTGCGTGATCCGGGTTGTTTCCCGCACAGATGTTAAACGGAGCTTACGTCCGGATTATCCTCTAAGTCCGGACGGACGCCGCGTGTACAACGAACCATTTGTACAGGTTTATGGAATCCTCTATTCATACCCGTGCTTACGGTTAATATGTTGACTTACATTTACTGTTAGGAATAATAATAGAATATTATATAATCGGACGAAATAATAGAAGAGACGCCATTTCGTGTGTGGGAAATGTGGCTTCTCGTCTTGTAGCCAGTTATGAAATGAGAACAACTTTCCCACCTCATAACCATATTTGGAAGCTTCCAAATGGGAGAAATAATTCCAATTAGCTGGCTACAAAATGGGAATTCTCAAGTTTCGTCTCTTAACCGGATTTGGAAGTCACCTTCGAAATAATAAAAATACTCCTAAATTGGAAGCTGGCTACTAAATGGGAATTTTTTACGTCTATTATCCGATTCGTTAAACTAAGTAGAAGCTGATTACGAAAAGGAGCACAGAGTTACTGTGATAGTTTGTTATTTCAGCTCAGAATATTTATGAATTTTGCACTCATGAGAAGTCCTATTGCGGGTTTGAGAATAAATTTTAATAACTGGCCACGAGGCAAGATGTCACATTTCCCATTTTAAAGTTTGCTACCAAATCTGGTTATGAGTTGAGAAAGTTGTTCCCATTTCTTAACTGGCTGCGGGACGGGAAGCCACATATGTCCCATTGGGACTACAGGTGGGACTATATCCCCGTTTTGTAGCCAGCTTCGAATTGGGGTTATTCCTCCCACTTTTAAGCTAGCTACCAAATCCGGCTACGAGATGGGATTAAAGGGTATCTACATATATTTAGATACGAAGCGAATTTGTACCCATGTGTGCGAAGCGTGCGCTGCTGTATAATTCCAGCTACAGCCCAACAAAATTTTATTCATTTAGCTTAGTTGGAAGTGGCCCTTACGTACGAAGCTGGCGGTACTTGTTTCGATTCCCGTTCAGGGTAAATATTTGTGTGATGAGCACGAGTATTTGTTTCTGACTTTTGGTTGTTTTCTGTGTTTATGGTTGCCTAGCACCCTCATAGTACAATCAACTCAACAGTATAAATAAGTGATCATTTATGTACCTTGTCACTTCAACGTCGTGTTTGAAATGTTTTACAAAATTTTGGAACGATTGAAAGCGACAAGGGACATAAATGATCACTTATTTATGCTGTTGACTGTACAACAGGGCTAGTACTTAGTTTGGAACTAGTACAATTGGTGTGTGAATTGTCTCCTTATATTTATTATTATTGTTTATTCTTACACAACCTTGTGCTTCCTTTATAGAAGGAAATACAATTAATTTGAGAACCCAGCTAGCTAGCTAGTTGGGTCATGAAATACGGTAACTGCGCAAAATGGCGGCGAGTCTTAGTGCATCCCAGATCGCATTAGCATGAAATGGAAGAACTGTTTACTTTTAGCTCCGCTACTTTAAATCATCGTGTAGACTTGTGTTAGCCTATTTTTTGAAAAGATTTTTGAGTGACGATAGATTGTAAAAATATGGTGTGTTTAAATTGAGTTTAACTAGCCGTTGATTGCCCCGAAGTGATGGAAGTGAAACGTGGATGAAGAAGAAAAATAATTACGTATATCGCTAGACAAATATGATTACTGTATGTTTATTTGTACCTACGAATGAAATGTGTTATCGGTGGCGGCCGGACAACTGAACTGACTCGGATTAGGTGCTCGGCACCTATATTAAGGTGCTCAAGGCCGCGCGCCTTGTTACATATCTTTCTCTTTTTAACCAACTTCAAAAAAAGGAGGAGGTTCTATGTTCCAACGTATGTTTTTTTTTAAATGTATTTTCACCGATTTCTTCTTCAATTGAAAACCGATTTTAAAAAATATTTTTTGGTTTGATGGAGTACACTTCCGATGTGGTCCCATTGTCACCAAATTTGAATCTGATGAGGGGATTTAAACTTTAAACTTGGATAACAATTGTTACGAATAATTAAATAAATACAAATAAATTCATTCCATTTCGATTAGACACAAGTAATTTGCTTCCTAGCTACAAACATCTACATCTAGTTGGGTTTTGAAATACTGTAACTGCCCAAAATGGCGGCGCATCTTAGTGATTGCCTCCCAGCTATTAGCATGAAGGGAAATTAAATCAGACCTAAGCGGCTGAGGACATAGTGCTTCGAGAAATGGTATAGGTATTACGTCTTTCTGAAGTTTTATCTTTACATAGTATAAACAAAGTCGCTTCCGCCGTCCGTCCCTCTGTATGTACGCATCTTTTAAACTACACAACGGATTTTAATGCGTCTTTCATCAATAGATAGAGTCATTAAAGAGGAAGATTTTTGAGTGTAATTTATTCTGTTTTATGTACAGGTGTTACAGAAAACTCATAAACCGAAGCGAAGCGAGGGCGGGTCGCTAATAGTTATTTATACTCATTATAACGCATCCCACAGATGGTATGGACAAGCCTCCTCTTAAGATATTTATGAAACTCAAGGCATCATTAACAGCTTTTTAGGGTTCCGTACCCACAGGGTAAAAACGGGACCCTATTACTGAGACTCCGGTGTTCGTCTGTCCGTCTATCTGTCCGAACCGTGATAGCTAGACAGTTGAAATTTTCACAGAAGATGTATTTATGTTGCCGCTAACAACAAATACTAAAAACAGAATAAAATAAATGTTTAAGGGGGCTACACACTTAACTACTACGCTAACACCAAAGCGCTCATTACACAAATATTTGCTCTGACCGGGAATCGAACCCGCTACCGCTAGCTTCGTAGGCTGGGTCACTACCAACTAGGCCAATGTGTCGTCAATACGATGTCCTCGGTTCTGATACGAGTAGCTAATGTAACCTTGTTACTCTAAAACATGTCGAAATAAACTTATCACAACCGGGATAAAAACTTCTACATAAAAATACTGCATTCGTCCCTAGCTAGCTAAAGCGAGAGGAGATACAGAGGGCTTATTGTCTAACGCACTCGCAATCGCAACCAGCTTCAAAGTGGAGCAATTGTTTTCATTTTGTATGCAGGCGAGCCTTCGATTTTCAAAATGAAAACGATCGTGACTGCGAGTGCGTTAGACAAAAAGTCCTCAGGTATACACAGGAAGACAGATAAAGGACTAGCCCTCTTAAGCTGCTTTTCCATCGGCGAAACGAGGCGAGAAGATGCTCACATTGAAATTTGTATTGAAAATATCTATTCCTCGCGCATCTTCGGTGAAAATGGATTTAAAATATATTAAAATTCTCGCGCCGCCTCGTCTCGCCTCGATTCGCCGGTGGAAAAGCAGCTTAATTCATAAACGCACAATAGCTAAAGTGTGCTTTAAACATGCTTCGGCCTTATATTTTATCATGTCATCTGAATTTATTATTATTTATTTATTTAAAATTGCACAACATTAAAATAGTGTACAAAGCGCGAACATAATGCTACAAGCATTCTATACCAGTCAACCTTAAAGTGAAACAGAAATCCAAAAGTAGGTAGGTGCAAAGGTGCAATTAAATAAAAAGCTTTTCCCATTAATTCCTTTTCCTTTCCCAAAAGTTGAATTTGAATGTGACAAAGCATACTTTAACTTAAATCGATTTATCGTGCGTAAATATAAAGGGGGTACCTACTTAACATTAGTCAACTTTATCGAATATAACCCACGAGTTCAACCCAGAACAGAAAAAACAGTAGAAGTGTCAAGTGGGCGTGTAACGAGTGGCATAGTTATGCGGAGTTCCGCGCAACCTACCATACTTTTGCCGCGATCGCTTATTTCGTTATTTCTAAAATAGGAAATAAATCCAAAAGCATGCCTTATTGTGCTATTTTGGAATGAAAAAAAGATAGGCGCACCAAAAAAAAATTCCATGGTGGCGTGTTGTTTTTATGATAGTGTGAGTACCTATTAGTCTGATACTAAGTGAAGCTCATGCCACTTCCACTGTTTTTTCAATTCCGTGAGTTAAAAGAGCTGCATAAGAATACCACATACTATCCATTTTGGAAATGGAAGCCCTAGCTTAAAATCTGATCCATTCCAGCATTCCGCTTCTACTCTCACCGAAACCTATCTCTATATCCTTATCACGATGGCAAAACGTACCCTAAATTCTGGTACCTAGGGTGTATTCCCGGCTAGGTTGTAAATTGAGGCTACATCGGTTCAGTAATTAAGATCGCACGTCAGTCCTAAATTTAGATTTGGTCAGAGTAATTTATCGGTTGGCTTGTATTTGGAATGGTTGGGTTCAGATTTCATGGAAATTATCGAATGGATTAATTAAACGTGTGATTAAATTCATTGTATAGTTCAGAAAATATGATTTGGCCGTCTGTTATCTACTTTGCGATCTTTTTTTCTGCGTTATGATAAGACTTACCGGACCTAACCTTAACCTTAACCTTTCAACCCAATGTGCAGTTTGAAGAACGAGGGTTTTACGATTACCTTCATAAACTGAAGCGAAGCGAGGGCGGGTCGCGAGTTACAACTTGACAAGCATTGCTCTCACGTCTCGTCTGCACGGACAAAATCACAGGAAAAGTCTAGAAATTGATAAAAGTATTCAACAACTTTAAATGCGTTAATAATGTAAATAACTGAAAATGCTTTGTTAATATTAAATCATCAACTGCATGAACGCAACATTAATGTACATAAATTTACGTTTAACAAATTATTTGGAATTGAAATAAACATCCTCTATTTTAGTAAAGTCCACAAATACGTGACCTAGATTCTGAGTTAAGCCCGGTTTTAGGACATATACAGTTGGCTACAAAACATTCTCGTCATTGAAAGTTTTTCGAATACCGTGGTCAAAAAATCACTAGCAAAAATCGAAAAACTGGCATCCTGCTACCACAGTTTTATCTACCCAGCCACCGAGCAGCAGTGTTCGCATTGTTGTGTGTGTGTTGAGGGGAGATAGATGGCTGACGGAGTATGAACTATTTGCCGTCTTGAAATTGCCATCTAAATTGCTGTAACCATCAGAACTCACTTATCATCAGATGGTCATGTGTGCTTAGTAGCCTTCAACGTGCCCAAAACAAATAAAACAATGGTTTTTAAGAGCTGTCCAATAATACCATATCCGATGTTTTTTAGGGTTCCGTAGTCAAAGGGTACAAACGGAACCCTATTACTAAGACTCCACTGTCCGTCTGTCTGTCTGTCACCAGGCTGTATCTCATGAACCGTGATAGCTAGATAGTTGAAATTTTCACAGATAATGTATTTCTGTTGCCGCTATAACAACAAATACTAAAAACAGAATAAAAAAAATATTTAAGTGGGGCTCCCATACAACAAACGTGATTTTTTTGCCGTTTTTTGCTCGATATTAATAACGGCAACTGGTATAGTGTCTAATGTATAGATTATGGTACGGAACCCTACGTGAGCGAGCCCGACTCGCAGTTGGCCGGTTTTTTAAATAATTTACCGATTAAAATAAAAAATTGGTGCTCAATATCCATATTTGGGCAAAATTGTAGCTTTGTCACTTGGATAGTTTCTGGGAAAATGAACTTACAGAGAGACAGACAAACCGACATACAGGGTTCCTCATTTTATAACGGAGCCCAAAAAAGTGGAATACTAAGTCAATAGCAAAACAATATTGCACACACAATTTACAAATAACGCAAAATCGCGTAACGATTCGACAGTAACGTTAAACCCGACATTTCCGAATCGCAGGGTTATTAGCGAAACACGACTCGGGTTATTTGATTACATTCGGGTTGTAATTTCCCTGTGCCCGGTGTATCGGGTCCCAATTAAGGTGATCCCAGTACGTAAAGGGAGACCACGCTTGTTCCAGAAATTTAATCATTTACGCTCTTCTTTTTTTTGTGTTTTAAAATAACAATAGTAACATTTATTAAATTAATACAATTAAAAGTTAAAAATAAACTTATTTAAATTAAAATATAACTAAGCTACTCACATATTAAAAATGTGAATAATAATTTACTCTCTTATTTATAAAAGCGATAGCTAAAGAATGCTTAAAGCGTGCTTTGCTTTGTCTTCATCTGTCATTGTGACATTTGAATTTGAAAAAGGGACAGATAAAACTTTAATTAAAATAGATTTTTCGTGCGTTTTTTTAAAATTATATCTTTAACTTGTATTTAATATATATCTACTATGTTATATTATTATTACTGCAATAAGTACGTTACGGCATCGGATTTTTAACCAACTTGTTGTGATCCCCATAGTGGTCTATATCGACCCCCAGGGGTCGACGACGAGCTGTATGGGGTCCATGTGAGCGGAAAAACAAATGGGGATCCATGAGAGGAAAATGGGGTCCACGGTAGTAGATCCCCTTTAAACAGAGGGCTTATTGTCTAACGCACTCGCAATCGCAACCGGCTTCAAGGTGGAGCAATTGTTTTCATTTTGTATGCAGACAAGCCTTCGATTTTCGAAATGAAAACGATCGTGATTGCGAGTGCGTTAGACAATAAGCCCTCAGGTCGTACTTTAATTTTGGCTTTCCATTAATGGAGTAATCCATATTCATACACTGCATACACAGATAGCAGGCACCTACTTCTTACGTAATACTTTCTCTATAAATATCTAAATATACACATTATCAATCTATATATTTTGTAAAAAATATTTTTCCGCGCAAAATTGTAATTGTAGCCTGTGTCAATTTTTAGCCGACTTGACCTCCAACGTTATCCATGCAAAAATTCCGAAGGTTTCTTGCTTAGTTTTCCACCTAAAACCGAAAAAAAATCCAAGTGATCTACCAGCCAAAAAAGTTTGGGGACCTCTGCTTTAAGGTGAACAACAATACCGAAAATTATCTCGTCTCTCAATTTTCCAAAACGTGGTGTTCTCAATCGTAGCCGCTGTGTAACACGTTCAGCGCCAGGTTCACTGATTCCAAGCAAAATGGAGCCCTCGGCGTGTGACACACTCGCCGCAGCACGGGTAGCACAAGTTGTATTTTCTGTCTTGTCGCTCAGTGCTCTATCGTTACTGACTAGATAGAAAGGGAGATCCGAGCGACCAAGTCTCGGGCAATTTGTGCTAGCCGTGCAGCTTAGCGCAACTACCCAACTGTACCAACACAAGCTATGTGAGGGCTAAACCAGATTTATAAGAGAGGTAAGATGGAGGTAGGCGAGAGCCAAGTGAGACCAAACCGTGAACCTAGAGCTAACTAAGAGGTTCGCCAGAACTATGACAATGAAGCGAGATCTTAACCGAAGTTAAGTCAGAGTTAAATAAAAGTTTAGAAATACCAGATGAAACTAAGGCCAAGCTAAGTAAGTGAGAACTGACCAAGCGTTAAGTATTGTATGTATGTAAAATACTTCATTGTAAAAACGGGAAAATAACAAACAAAAAAATAAATACAAATACAAAAGGTAAGGACACAGGCGAATTTTTTCCTTTCTCTCTGCCAGTTAACCTTTGAGCGATTGAGTAATGTTTGAAAACAATGAATAGTTAAACGAACAACAGTGAAAAGGACTAGATGTTCATAATTAAGCATCAGCTACGCAAGAGCCAAGCGAGAACTAAACCACGACTGAGCCCGAGCTAAGCTAATGACAGTGGTTAACACAGTATTCCCTAAGCGTGGTATCCTTCAGTGCCGCCCTACCGAAGAAAGCGGCAATGTAGACACTACAATGTAGTAGTCAAGGCATTATATACTCTATTGCTAACGACACTAAATTTAAAATGCTTATACTATTACTATGCAGTTAGCCATTCGGTGTAATGCCGGATTTACACCTGTAAGTTATTACTGTAGTTTTGAAACAAAGTTATATGCAAGACAGAGATGCAGATTTTGCCACTCACACTTGCCCATAGTTGCGTCTCAGAACTTACAGTAATAACTTACAAGTGTAAATCCGGCCTTATACATTTGTGCTGATATTACGAGAGCTAAGCTAAACCTGAGTGATAATTAACAGGCCTTAGTAAGTTAAGATGGAGGTGGGCGAGAGCTAACATCGAGGTTGACGAGAGCTAACATGGAGGTGGGCGAGAGCTAAGCGAAAACTTAGACGATAGTTTCAACGAGATCAAAGCTAGAGCTAAATGAGTCTTAAGAGAGAGCTATCCAGTAAGAGACAGGCGTGAGCAAGGCGATACTGGCTAAAGAGACTGCTACTTGTTATCTAAAAAACGCTTTCGGTGTGTCCGTTGCCAAGGAACAAAGAAAAATTTAGCTTTTTAACATTCGGATTTCGAGCAAGACAGTATGCTGAGTTTCGCAACAATTTACACTGTATTTGTCGGTTATTTTACTGTTATTTACTGTTTACTGTTAAAAATAAATGTTTACTTTTTTAGGGCTGATTTTTCAATCCCCAGATAAAACTATCCGTCAGTTAAATGTATTATTATCCTTTTCTGAAGTCATATGAAATAAAAGGACAGAGCTAAAATATACCTTCCGGATAGCTTTATATGGGGATTGAAAAATCAGCCCTTAAAGAATATTAGCCTAGCTGCAACAGTGCAGTGCTAAGCTAAAGCTAAGCTAGTGCTAAACAATAAACGCTCTCTGTGTGCCCTCTGTTAAAGCAACTAAGTCTTTACAGATATTGTCTGTGGTAGTCGCTAAAAGCTCTGGGGCCAGATGACGGAATAATTTAAGCTCAATATCCTGTGAAACTATAACATAATATCGCTCGGTGTAAAGCATAGTGGAGCTTGTTGAAACAGTATTTCACGATAGATCCGTATTTGAACAAGCAATCTATACTACACGACTACTTTTTCGTTAAAATTTTGCTTAAGTAAAAAGTATGGTAGTGTTTTTTTCCCGGTATTAAAAAAGTACAATGTATTCATATTCGAACTCAGTTATTATACTATCCATCAGAAAGAATGTCTGACACTTAAGTTTGCTATGGCACTCCTCAGCAGTGGTCTCCTCTTGGGGAGCCCTGGTTGATTTTTGAAGTGTAAAAGTGCTCAGTCGGACTACTTAATGAATAAATAACGTACGTTTATGTGAATAAAAGCTGCTATAACTTTGTACCTGTATATTATTATAATGACCATTATGTATGACCCACGGGGTCCGTTCATTTGACCGAAATACGTTTGGCCGAATGAGTCGTTTGGCAACTGTTTCATTTCCCAACCCGCTTATATTTCTGTAATTGCAAATATTTCAGGATTTATTTTTGTACCATTGTGTAGACCCTGTAGGTTAGGTTAGGTTAGTTTTTATAAAAATTCTGAAATATTTACAATTACAGAAATATAAGCATGTTGGGAAATGAAGCAGTTGCCAAACGACTCAGTCGGTCAAACGTATTTCGGTGAAACATTAGTGAACCATGACCCACTATGTATTTTCAACTTTGTATGTCATGACACGAACCCATAAATTTTATTAAATTTAATATTATTTCTTTGAATATTACTGTTCTTATTATGTGTACCGTGGCTCCTGAAACTGCCAGCTACGGTATTGACTTCCCCCGAGCAAGCATTATGAGAATAATCAATATTGGAGTTGTAGTTCCGAACAGTTCGTATAATTTAGAGGAACAGGAGCCCTAGCCAATATTCATTATGCTAACTGGTTTCTATTCGTATCGTTTTACGGATGCTTTTTAACTATTTAAAAAAAACTAATTCGTGCCTCGGGTGACAATAGGGCTGGCTCTTTCCTCGGCCAACGGCTAGCAATAGCTATCCAACGAGGAAATGCAGCCAGCATATGGGCATCATTCCCAGTGGCAATGGCCTAGGGGACATTTGTACATATTATAGTTACTTGAAATAAGTTAATTTAGTATAGTATTTCGTTTTAGTTATGTTTTAATTATTTTTTTGTATATTATTTGTCTTAATAAATGGAATGTTTTTATGTTTAAACTATTTATTGCACAAACAGAACATATAAAAAAAACTTTAAGGGATCTGTTCCAGTTAACCTTTGAGAGAATATTTATAGAATAGGAATGTACAATGCCGAATTTATCCCTTTAAGAGATCTCTTCCAGCTAACCTTGTGCCTGTTTAATGTATAGCTATACAAACGCCACTAGGATCTTAGCACCAAACCGCAAGATGCGTGTTCCAGGTACCGCCTATTACAAGACCGCTCATAGTTTATAGAGGGCTAGGGTGACAAGGCTAACGGAACTTTAAGGGACCTGTTCAGTATTTAAGACTCCCATAGACTAATAGTTGGACTGACCGGCTGAGAGAGACGCAGCTAAAGGTGAGAACGAGGAAAGTATATTTCATGCATTTCAAAAGAAAACAGTATACTGGAAAAAAACAGTGTACCTATATAATAAGTACGTAAAAGGTATCAAAACATAGATTTAAAGGATGTTATAGATTTCAACAACATAATATTGCCTATACGTCAGATGAATAAAAATCATTTATGAAATGTCACGACAATAAAATTATGCTTTACCCTATTTTTTTTGTAGCTACTTGCGAAAAGTTTCGCTTTGGACGGATACGTTTATCGTTATTCCTTTGGGAACTGTCAAATTCAAATATCAGGGGGACAATGAAACACAAATTAGTCTAGTCCAAAACTAAGCTCTAACGTTGTGTTTTAGGTACTAGAAATCGATAAACAAACTTAGATAGAGAAATAGGTACATACTTAAATATATAGAAAACTTCGAAGACTCAAGAACAAATACTCGCGCTCATCACATAAATATCTGACCTTATCGGGATCTGTCAAATAGTAGGATACGTCGAGGAAGACATCAGGAATATCCCGTAAACTTCCGTAAGCATAGCCACAGTAGCTAAGAGGTATTCCGTATTAAGGCAACGCTGTTCGGAATTACGACTAATGGCTTTGAACACTTAGTCACGCTCGCTTCATCAGGGCATGTTAGTGTTCATCAAAGTGGCTAGTTCAAGAAAATGGCCTTAAATACGGCCATTTTGGAAACAAGTCCTGCAACCCTGCATTGCCGAAGATTTGCAAGCAGATGGCATTTGAATGGTCACATAAAAAACCGGCAGGAGGATATTGGACCACGCTCAATGTAGGGTTCCGAAGCCGTTACAAAAACACAAAAAACAACAAAAGAACTATTTTTCTGTAAAAAAAATCAGTGCTGTCTTAGATGCTTTTTAGTATAAACACTTTACTCGCCTGTAACTCGAGATCCAATGATGTCTACTTAGTCGTAATAGTTTTTCTTTTAAATTCGTTTTTGCGCTTTCATTTAAGATATTTTTCAGATTTTTATTATTTGTAGTTTTGGTTGTAGGGGGAAACACACCTTTAAATGTTAATATTTCACAAACGGATCCCTTAAACCAAAAACGATCCAACGATACTCACATCAACGGGTAAAAGAAAAAAATATATTACACCGTACGTGTAGGGGGAGGGGGGGGAAATAAGCAGCTAAGCTACGGACGGACTGACGCATGGACATGGCGAAACTATAAGAGTTAAATTTGACTACGGAATCCTAAAAATGTGTGTGTGTGTGTGTGTGTGGCACCTCAGGTTTTCTATAAAAATAAATCCGTTCACCCGTTTAAGTCAGCTTAGCTCTGAAGAAGGAGTCATTGGGGGTTTTTACCCATCTAATTAGTTGATAAAAAGCCAAAACTCAACTTTTACCTATACTGCATCATTATCCTGAAAGCTGTGTGTTACAAGCACGCCGTAAAAAGCTCCAGTATTGCTTATTAAAGTCGTCAAACTATCATCGCCTCGCCAGCACAACTTCCACTATTAGAGTAAATAACTCCCAGCGAAACATACGGCCGTTTTCTTAGGGTATAAACGCCGCGTTTATTCTTTAAATATTACTACGTGTTTTTGTTATGCAGTAAACGGGAGTTTATAAGTGTAGTAAAATATGTATTTTTAAAAAGGGCAATATTATCAAGATAAATAAGATAAAAATAGGCCACATGGGCACTTTTACACGTCAAAAATGTTATTTTCCAGAAGCAACAGAACTGCATTCATCTAAAGTTCTCTTGTGTTACCTCGCGTAACGAACCAGCTAAAAATTTAAAAATATACACTCGTTGTAATGAATGTTAGTTTTCACGATATTTTTTATTTCTATGATCAAATGTTTATTACTTAGATAGATTTTATCCTGAACAATAATCCTATCGATTAGTGAAATAAAACAGCGAGTGTTAATTTTTTAATTTTTAGCTTGGTAAGACATGTTTCGTTTCTTTTTAGAAATAAAAGAATGTTTCCTTTAAATGATCTAACTTAAGGATTTAAGGTAGTTCCCCTGCAGGGCCCATATTTTTTCCACCCTATAAATAAATAGATAATAATAAATAATTATAAGGTCTAGGCTTGTACATACTATGGGTACTAGACAACGATATAAATACTTATATAGAGAAATATATACTTAAATCAGAGAAAACATCCATGACTCAGGAATAATGTTCGCACTCATCACACAAACATCTGCCTTAGTAAAAATGGTAAATTGGTTCGTTTGCTTGTGTTTACATCTTTGCCAATTTAAATTGGCACAGACTATAGCAAATAATCTGTGGTACCATTAACATATTATAAGTCTGTGGATGTATTATCATAATATAACAAGAAGTTCCGTTCTCAATGTTTTATAATTTCTACTTCAAACAGTTCTAAAGCAAGACACTTGGTCAAAGCGTAGGTAGCGGCAGTCAGACACGGGTGTAATTACTTTTGCATTTTCATGAAAGTTTCGAGAACTCGCCGCGGCCGCCGACGCAAAGTTAACCCGTACTTTTTTAGAAATAATCTATGTGCGTGTCATAAGCGCCGGGCGGAAAATTGTAAGTAAATTCATTAACACCCGACTCAAAAAGAGGGTATGCGGTTTTTAGGGTTCTTCCGTACCAAAATGGTACAAAAGGAACCCTTATGGTGAGACTTCGTTGTCTGTCTGTCTGTATGTCAAGGCAGGTTTTCTCAGCAACTACAAATTCTATCAACTTGAAATTTGCCATAGTTGTACAACTTGCTTGTCCGCATCTATTTGTAGTAAAAAAAATATGAAGTTAATTTTATTAATAATTGAAAAGGGGTCTAGAATGGGGGGTTCAAAAATGAAAGTGGTTGGATTATAGCAAATGGGGTGTCATATGAAAAGTCTTAATCTGCACATTTCAAAACTATTTTTTTTTAAATTTTCTGTGATGTACTTTTTGATTTATAGCCAAAAATGTACAAAAAATGACCGTTATCCTTATCTCCGAAGTTTATTAATCAAAAATTCTGAAAAAAATCCTGACGTATAGATAATTACTTATATTTTCTGGGAAAAATAAAATAAAGTGTTCATTATTTACAGTTTTTGAGAAATAAGAAAAAAACTAAGAAAATATGTATAAAAATTTAGGCTTGTCAAAATCGACCTTATTGTCTGGAAAATAAAGCTTATAACAAAATGAGTATTTTCTTTTGCGGTTACCAAGCATATTATCTTCAATACGGAACCCTCGGTGCGCGAGTCCGACTCGCACTTGACCGTTTTTTTTTCTTTGAAAGCAGGTTTTCTAGCGGTGGTTCTTAGCTAAGTTTCATAACAATCGGTTTTTGAGATATCAGCACTAAAAGAAGGGATCACCATTTAGCAAGCTTTTATCAATCTAATAGTTATTTAGTATTTCGAGACTAGCCCCAGCATTAATAAACGTTTACATAAGGGTTAAGATTTTGGTGGCATACCGTGGTTCTAATATCCATGGAGTCGCTAATTCATTATTATAACACATGCTAATTTGATTCTGACCTCCAGTATTGTCATATTTTAAAATAAACTAAATACATTTTTAGTTCGCTTCATCCATACCTACTATTATTTGTTTGTTTGTTACGCTTTCACAGCGGAGATATCCTCCATACCAAAATCATTTAAACTTGTGGAGCTGTTTAATGGATGAATGAGTTTTGAAATATGCCAATACTGAACGTCAAAATCAAGGTGGTATGTATTATGATAACTAGGAAAAAGCGGCTCCATGGATTTTTAACCTGTGCAATAGAAAGTATATAATCAAGGCAACTTAATTTGAACTGTGTTGCAATAAGGTTTATTTTCCTATCCTCATAAACTGAAAATGGCATTATCGAGCAAACGTAATTGAACTTTATTGCCTTAGTGGTAGATTCAATGTCCCACTCACAAAATACTCCCTGTTTGCAGTATGGTGGGCCTTATGATGTTAACCACGGTTTGCCATCAAAAGTTCTAACCCTAATAATATGTAATAAATAGATAAAAATCCCCTTTATAATGGTGACTCCTTCTTTCGCACCTGATATATCTTTAACGGCTCAACCAATAGGGAATATTCATTTTGACTTTTTTCACAGCTTCAATAAAAGCTGATTCATGCAACAAACAGTTCAGAAAAATCATTTTTTGAATAGCTATAAAAATAACCAAGATATGAGCGAACAAAGATTTGTTCCTATCTCTTTCTAGCAAAACAGTATTTAACATGGAGTTTATATGGCCGACCTGTTACATGACTTCACAGTGCATATCAGATCTGTCTATCTAATCGCTGTCTAATTAGCAGTTTAAAATGCGTGTATCATCCATACATCTTGACTGATTTTAATTTTAATTTGCACTTTTGGTGATCTGTTTTACGGTATTTTCATATTTTGTTGAGAAAAGCGACTTAAAAATCCATGCATTTTCCCCATTTTCATGAAACCTAGCTAAGAACCACCGCTATAAAACCTGCGTTTAAATAAAAAACTGCATCCAAATCGGTTCACCCGTTTAAGAGCTACGGTGCCACAGCCAGATACTTATAAAGCCGCGTACCTATCCACCAAGCGCACGCGCTCGCGCGGCAACCTCGCGAGCCAAATGCTCGGTCCGTGTGGACGTGCCTCAGGACTGTTCACGGCGCGTTGCCTCGGCAACGTGCGCCCGAGCCCGAGCATTTGGCTCGCGAGGCTGCCGCGCGAGCGCGTGCGCTTGGTGGATACGCGGCTTAACACTCCTCTTTTTGCGTCGGGAGTTAAAAAACGCTCCTCCACAAGCGCCAGCGATTCCACCCGCCCATGAATTACGCCAGCATTTAACATAGCGCAAGCGAAGTTGGTCGGTTTTTTTCCCTTGAAGACAGACTGTGCTAACAACTTGCTCGTCCCATTTCGCGCTTCAGCGGCGTCGCCATTCACATCGGCAACAGATGTACCGTGCGCGAATTTGTGCAGTTTTTATGACAACATTCATAGCTCAGCAGGTACGCTTCGGACAATATGATTACAGCACGCACGCACACATGGACGGTGTTTTGTTTTACCGACAATGATTTCACAGAATGTATCACTTCACCGAATTTCATTTCACCGAAAGCTATTTTCTGCTGAAGCCCTAGACAGGATGCATTCGGGTGTTCGTTAACATTGTTCAGAATGTACAGGATTGACGTAAGCTGTCAGACGGTAGCGTCGAGCGCCTACGTCGGTTCCATACATTTTGTCAGTTTTCGAAAATTGTTTAGGTACGTAATGGTCTAAAATCCGAATAGAAGACGACCTTCACCCAGCTATTTATTCGATAAAAAGTATTTTATATTAAATTTAATATGGTAAGTAATATATGGCGAATAGGTTGACTGAAAAATTTCAGTCCAGTACAGTCCATAATTAAAAAAAAAAGAACTTTTTTATAATTGCTGTTGCCTGTTTAATAGACCAATTATTACATACTAATCGAAAGTATGAAGCCTATAGAATATGCAAACGTTAGGTTTAGTGCAAATTATTAGTACCGACTTACCGCCTACCCAATGGTTATGATGGGAAAAAATTGTTTTAATTATTATTTAAATAAATATTTATATGAAATCTTTTTATTTAGGATGATGGATGGGTGAATCAACTTTTAAGGTACTCCCGTTTTTCGACATGTTTCACAAATTATACGTTCTTTAGAAAAAAAAAGTTGTTATGATATGGTTTACACGCTTATTAAATCAGACAAATAGGGTAACATTTGAATTTATTGGATTTAAAATAGTACAGTTTTCAATAACAATATACTTGGTAACGCAGGGGACAATGTTGACCCTAGGTTTTGTATGGAAAATGTGCTACCCCTAAGCTACCAGGTTTTTTCGAGGATTAAAAAATATTTGAGGTGTTTACAACATACTTAATTTCTTACTCGTGAACGGTCGATTTTCGAAAATGTTAGGTGACCATAATTACTGTAGTATTCATTAGGGAAACATATTGATAATATTATTTTAATAAAATGCTAAACTTTAATTATTTCAATAACCAATATACTAATAGAATCTCAATCATTTACTGAGTCGGAAAAATTAAATTAGGATCACGACTCCGCACTTCCGCAGTCACCCTGTATTTTTTGCGTTATGCAATTGTCCATATTTTAGTGACAGTCGCATTCAACTACGCGTAAATTTATTTAAAGTTAATACATATACTCACTGTGAAGTTAATTTTAAACGTACATTAAAATGTGTTGCGCTAATGTTCTAGTTTGAGCCGAGTTGTCTGGCTCGCTTCGCTCGTGCAAACTTACCCACTTAATCATCAGGTGGCAGATTCAGCTGGTTTGTTATGAATTTCCATACTTATTTGTACGCAATGTGCAAATTTGTAGGAAGTTGAGCTTAATTTTAGTAGTTCGGTTTAATGGGATATTTAGAGCCGTATGTAATTAACAGATTTTTAGTGTTATAAGGTTATAAGACAAATACATGGTAGATTAAAAAAATATTTTTCTATGGCTCTTTTTTTTAAGACTTAAAAGAAGTATGACGTTTTTATCCGACTTCAAAAAAGGAGGAGGTTCTACTCGTATGTATTTTTGCTGATAAATAAAAAATGCTGATTTTAAAGATAATTATTTGAATTTTACGGGAAAAATAAAATGGAGTGGTCAAATTTTACAGTTTTTGAAAAATTTGGTATCAAAAAGCTTCGAAAATCTGTATTAAAATTTAGGCTAGTCATAATTGATCTTATTGCATAGACATTTTTTGTATTGTAACAACAAGTTGAGTAATTTTTTTTGCGTTTTCCAACCATAATTATCAGGTACTATTATCAGGTACCCGACAGATTTTGATTGAAGATGATTTTGATTGAAGCATTTAAATTCGAATTTATAATCTTTTGTCAATAAAATTTAAATTCAAAATATTAATTTGATGTTTGACGCACTGGTGGGTCAAAGGTAAAGGACAGGAGGAACCTCGGTGCGCGAGTCCGACTCGCACTTGACCGGTAAATTTTTTCTCCCTTTTTCACTGGGCTATATTTGTTGTGTATTTATTCGATTAGTTTCCCCTTTCCCCGTAATCCCGGAAGACTAACATCAAATCAAACAGGAGCGGAGAAGTTGTCCAACTTTGGAAGGCGCTGAGCCCAACTCGCAAACTGGATTAATCGTGCTCTCGAGGCAGAGTTATTATTCAATCAACAACTGTATAATAAACTGATTTATTTGTCCGTTTTCGAAGCCACCCTTTAAATGATTGATGGCCGACATTTGTGTAATGTCAAGACTGATACACGATTGACATTGGCAGAAGTTACCTCAAGAAATAAATCTAAAGGTTGCAACGATCCATATAACCGCAACGATATTAACGTAATGGCTCCAGTGTTCGACAGTTTAAGCTGACATGCACCTATAATCGACACTTAACTCTTAATTCAAAGATCATACGGTCATAAATTGAGTGTTACAAAATAAATGAAAAATTATCTTCTGTAAAATAAGAATCAGTGTTTATCGATTCTTGTCGATTACTAGTTTCATTAATTTATACGACGTTAAACAATATTGCTTTTGACGTGTTTATATATTTTAAGGATCAACAATAGGATACAATGCTTACAATTAAAAGGTAACATGGTCTAAAGGAAACGCTAGAAATAATTGATCGTCCTTGACCTTTAAAATTCATCACAATATGGACTTAAAACATTTGCTAAGTGAGAGCACCCTATGTGCAAAATTTCATTATTCTCACGTCATCTCGGCACCAAAAGTTCAACTGCTGCATTTAACAAACAAACAAACATACATAAATAAACTCACGCCTTCATTCCCAGAGTGGGGTAGGCAGAGCTACAGAATAACCAAACAACTAAAAAGTTATTGATAATTCTGTGACCACATTTAGCATAAATTAGGCTAAGATGTTTACCAGTGCATTAGTGACAGGTTGCAAGCCCATCGCCTATTATTATTTCAAGCCTTTATTCCCTTAGTCGCCTCTTATAACTTTAGTTGTAGTTCCACCTATTGTAACGTATTGTGACAAGCAATAAATAATTTGAATTTGAATTTGAATTTGAACCTCAGTTTTTGAGCAAGAATTGCTGTCTTTTAACTTAAAATTTAGAATTACTACTTCCGTTAACAGCTGTGTTAAGAAAAACCATACATACTTACAATACAACACCCCATTATATTAAAATCACTTCAATAGTTCAGAAGCTAGAGTGGAACATACAAATCCAACGTAGGTTATTTTACCTTCTAAAATAAATTTCGTGAAACGGGAGTTTTAAACACCGAAAGCTCTTTGATTTATTGCATTAAACCTACATTACCGCAGCTTACCCCGCTTGCGTTTTCTAAAATGTTGTTTTTTCAGGAATCCATTAAAAGTCTGATTTTTTTAAGTGCCTTTGGAACCATTAGGCGAGTCTACCAGACTCAGGTAATTGTATTTATTCGGTTGATGCTAGACGGTAAAGGCATATGCCCATTAAAAGCGTTACTAAACATAGCTAACAAGCCAGCGCAGGCTTTAAGTCCAGCGGCGCCCACATTACTATTATTGTATTTTCTAATAATCTAAAGTTATTGTCTTGGAATCGAACGATGGTTTTTTTGTAGTGCAAAAGAATACACAATTTATAGGGTATAGATGACGTAACTTAATAACCATTGAACTAATGAGTGAGTAACTTAACGCAAAAAAGTGGCCACCTTTATCCGTTAAGTTGACTATACGAAGGTTAAAGGTCTTTGTCTTATATCTATTTTTATATTCATTTTGTACAACAAAAAATCAACCTTCGATTTCAAGATAATACTTTACTTTATTAGAAAAAATGTGTACTTTCTTAGATAAAACTTTATTAGATAAAAGTTATGAGGGCGCCACTGGACGTTCGGCGACTTAGGCGTAGTCTTAATGCCAGCATAACGCTAAGTTGGAACCATTTCTTGACAACAGGCCTTTTGTCTATGTCAGTGTTTTATTTCTTTTGTATGTCTGTTTGTCATGAATAATAAATAGATCATTCATTTGCTTAGAAACATAATGTTATAATTAATAAAAAGTGGAACAGTTATGTAAAACCAAGATTGGCATGCAAAAAGATAAATAAATTGTAACACACGGTAAAATAAGAATATCTGTTCTAAAAAAATTAAACAAAAAATAAAACGGTCTTTACATCACCAGTATTGAATCGAAGTCCACAATAGTAAAATTCAAGTAACAGCAGGATAAGTAGTGGACGAGTTTAATATTAATGATTAATAATTAGTTTTTGTTCTGAAGTTTAAAATAATATCTTAAAATCCTATTAACAAAAGAGGCTTTGCGAAGTCGTTTGGATGCTTGTCCTTCAACCACATATAGACGGCTGAATAGAGGATTCTCTTAGCTCGGAAAATAAGACAATTCCAAGGTAAAAGCGGAAAACGACTTCTAACTGCGTTGTTAGAGTCGCGGAAAATCGCTTGTATTTTTTTTTGCCGTTTCGCTTTTAATGTGCATCTGCTTTTAAAAACACTTCAGTGGAGACACTTAAAAGAAAACATTTTGCTATTCGGGTTTAATTTATATCGAACGCCGTAATAAACAGAAGCGATTTTGTTTAAAAACACTTAAGCCCCGGTTGATTGAATATTGAGGACGGAATTATATTTGTCTCCAACCTTTTAAGGAATTTATTATACAGAAGCATAGTAAACCCGTATTATACTTATTTCAGAAATTTGCGTGTTCCAGGGAGTGAAAGGGACAGAGCTATAGCAGTCATCTAGCTCTGTGCGTGTTTGATTCAAATTCAAAATTCAATAGTTTATTGCATATCACATCACAATCCAAGATGGAACAAACAGGAATAGGTATACATGTGACACCCTGTAAGGGCGCAGCAACACGAGAGGGCTATCTATATTTATACAATAACTAATTTATGTCTAGGTTACAATACTTAAAATATTTTTTCTTTAAACTATATGTTATTGCACTTCTTATAACGTAACTAACTAGTTTTTAGGGGAGTAGAGTAGGATTTAGAAACATTCATTAAAATAATCGTTTAATGAGTAGTAGCATTTATCGATAAGGAATACTCTCTCTCTCTCTCTTGACTCTTAATCATAGTCATAATTCAATATTAGCAAAAACTGCCCGATAAAAACCTTAATACTAAAACCATTCGTGCCCGATAAGAAACATTTATCTTCATTTTATCAAAATCGATCAATCCCGGATACGTCTCAAACGTTGGGTGGATGTATTAATAACGGTAATGTTTTCCTGTACGACCCGACATATTTAGACCTTTCAAGAAAATGAAAAAAGTCGGCGAAACAATCTGAGGAATGGAACCCAGGAAAAATGTAAGGGCAGCCCTTGGGGTTGCAAATCTGCTTAAGTTTTTTTTTTAATCAAACGAATACATTATAATACGAGTACAACCTGGCCCCTTTTATCACAAACTTGACAATGAAAGGTGACAAGTATTAATTCGATATACATTACAAAGTCGACTTTCTTAATTACGGCTTCATACCGGTTATTTAATGTAGGTACCTACAACAAAGTATCACTTGTCACCTATCATAATGTCAGGTTCGTGAAATAGGGGTGTAACTGTCCTAAAGATTAAAAGGGAATTCATCTAAGTGAGAAATATTTTTGTGGACTGCCACAACAAAACACAACAGTGCGAACACCGTTACTCGAGGGCATCGTAGCGGGTAAGTTTTAACTGAACAGGAACTAGTAAAAATACATAACTGAATGTAGACAGAAATGATTTATTCACATTAAAATACAAACTCATAAAATTGAGTTAAATAACTTCCTTTTAAAATCACTCATCATAATTGCTTAAGGATCTACTTAATGACTAGGTCACTAGCCTCACAACCTAGAAGTATTTAGTGAAGGACAGGCCCCCCTGCGGCCTCCAGCCGTGGTTGAAGGCGGGGAAGGGCGACTGCGACCTGGAGTAGCCGGCGGTGAGGTCCAGGGACGACGCGGCGCCGCGGAACAGGTTCACGTTGCCCATGGCGGACATGTCCGTCTTCTGGAACAGGGGGGTTTGCGATGCGCTCAAGGAAGCACCTACTTTGTCCCTGAAATTGAAAAGTACGATGTTATGATAGCAAACCAGGCATTGAAGATCAGTTCCTTTGTAGCTAGGCGATCAATAAGTTCAAGTTTAGATGACAATTCTTCGGGACAACCTATAGCAGTAGCCGACTTTCAGCTGATACAATAGTAATTGATATTGCTACTTTATAAAAATATCTTACATATTGGTACTGCCTTAAGTCTTAAAAGCGTCTTTCTAAGTTAATTTAGAGTTAGTGTGATCTTTAGGAAAGTCCAAAACTCCAGTTAACGATGATTACCTGAAAGTGTAATCCACGCTGGCTCCCCTGGTATTGAAGTTGGGCAGGTTGGGGACGCTCGGCATGGTCCTGGTGACGAACGCGTTGGCAGCCAGCTTGTGGTCGTTGGTGGAGACGAGCCCCAGCCGCCCCGCCGCCGTCAGCTGGTCGCCGAGCCCCGGGATGTGCTGCCCCGTGACGCTGAGCCCGTGGCCGTTGCTGCAAAAGAAGAGTTTACTTAAATAATGATATATAAACTCAGTTATAGCTCAGTGAACTCGTTAAGTTATGGTTCCTTGTTTCAATTAGAAGACTCGGTTATGACTGTTATGAGTTAACCAAGTTAAATCTCGGATTGATGAAATTATCACAGGACGATAAGTAACCTACAATTTTAGGTCAGAACGAAAGCAAAACCAACTTGAAATGCTGTCTTTTTAAGGTGTCCATATTATTGGCTCATATAAAAATTTGTAATCCGAATGTATTGTTATTCATATAATTATCGCAAGTTATAAAGTGTTTTTTACTGAAACGGTTTTTTTTCAGGGTTTTTAAAAACAAACCTAACCTTACCTAACCTCATTTTACCAGCAAGGTATTTCAAAAATCCTGAAATAAAAACCGTTTCAGTAAAAAACACTTTATTACTTGCGATGATTATGAATAACGATACATTTGGACTACAATTTTTTATATGAAACAAAGCGCTCCTCCAATCTACATCAACGTGGTCAAAACATAAGCAATATACGAGTAGAAAAGACAATAGAGAAATCAAATTGGAAGGGACTGGCAGTAATCAAAGCTACTAGCTATAGTTACTCACACGTGGTCGAACGCCAAGCCGCCGCCGGCCGCGCTGTAGCCTCCCCCCGGCCGCAGCCCCGCCGCCGACCCCACCGCGCTCAGCATGGACGTGCTCCCTCCCGCCAGGGGCACCTTCAAGTTCAGGTTAGCGCTGCCATCTGGGTTAGTGCTCATGCTGCCAAGCTGCCGACGGATCCTAGTCAAGTAAACTGGATGGACGGATTCAAAAGAATGCTCTGAGTTCGCGCCTTCAAAGTCATCTTGGTCGATATTCGCGACGTCTACGAAGTAATGAGGGTCGAAGTCTTGTGGATGAAGGGTGCGCGCTTGCGTGGTAGCTAGGAGTACTAGCGCAAGGATATATGCGGCAAACATGATTGAAGTAGATTCTGACAATGATTTAAAGTGTCTAACAATGCTTTAAAGTAGCTGGCAACGTCTTAGAGTAGCTAACAATGCCGAAATACTCGTAACTCGAGAGTATTAATGAGGAACAGATGACTGTTAGTAACCGAGGATCACTGTAGAATGAGTAGTTGTTGTTGCGTAGCTTTATATATGAGTTTGAGACGATAAGAGGCGCAAGCGCAGGGATTCCCTGTGAACGCTGGTTCTTAACCGCAGTTTACCTGATAACCTTTTAACCACAAAGTTGATAAGGGATTTACAAGTAATAAGGCTTGGTAAAAAATTAGGGTTCCGTGGCTAGAATGACAAAAAAGGGAACCAGGTTTAGTCATGTCCGTCCGTATGCCACCGGAATTTTACTCAAAAACTACAAGAGGTATATTGATGAAATTTAGAGTCTAGGTGTCTTGTATAAACCGCTACTTTTGGTAGTTAAATAATAAAAATAAACTCCATACATTTAACAGAAGATGAAACATTTTTTTTCAGCAAACTTGTACGTGGCGCATTTTTTTTCAAAATATGTGGATATTTTTGCAAATAATCGCTCCAAAAGTAGCATAAATTGTCCCCCATCATTTATCTTTCAAACCGTAAGTCCAAAAAATATAAAAAATAACACAGGTAGAGCTTACTAAACTATTTCAATGAAATTTATTTTCAACATGATCGGACATACCGTTTTTGAGTTATTGCCGAAAAAACTGCGCTCCTCAACAAAAGGACATAAGTGCAATGAAGATACGCTCTTTTGCGGGTGCACTTTTCACATTGTATTATTTGAGATAGATTTTTGTATTTGTAGTGACGGCTTCGGAACTCTACACTGAGCATGTTCCGACATGCTCTTGCCCGGTTTTTTCTTAATTGAGGATGTATTTTGAAATGTAATCATTAAGACTGTGCATCTCAATAAAGCGTTTTAGTTTAATCTTAAGTATATTTAATATTATTTGTTAATTCTTGAATAAGTTTTAGGGAGTACACCATGTAGAGTTTTAACTCTATCGAAAATTACACTTTTCCCCCCTTACTATAAACTTTGAGTAACGGTGGTATAGCTATACAATGTTTTGTGCTTATCTGTCAATCCAAATGTCACAATGACAGATAAGGATAAAACATTGTATAGCTATACCACCGTTATTCAACGTTTATTAGTAAGGGGGCTGGTGTTCAATATGGTCCCTCAAATCTAGAAATTACTGTTATGGTTTATAAGAGCTAACAAATGAAAAAAAATATGATTCTGATATGAAAAGTGTTATTCTATTCTTTGGCCTACTCAGCATACTCAGTTGACTGACCTTGGTTCAGCGAATTTCATTTCTTATTCGATACCTTTGTGAAATATTCTAGAAGATGTTCTCATCGGTTCATTTATCATGCATACACGATTTCGGGGTTAGTGGTTAGTGGGAAGATTACCATATATTTCGGATTTACGTGGCGCTGTGTAAATAGAATCAAAGGGCAGGGAAAGGTTTTGGCAATCCTTTTAAATATATCTTCAATGGGGTGAGGCTCCAGTTATGAAATTTAATGTATTTGTTTCAACGATTAACTGAAATACAATTACTGCCGCACTCAGAGACGGCAATTAAATTTAATGCTTGTTTAGTGACGTGATGTCTTATTATATTGTTGTGGCAAAGAAAATGACAGCAGCAAGTTTAATCAAGCATTAAATTAAATTGACGTCTCTGAGTGCGGCAGTTAGTGTTTCATATTAGGTAGGTTGTTTGCGTTTTGTACACATAAATGAGTTATAAATAATGAAATAGACCTATATTGGAATCCTTAATCATCATTTGTCCTAATGCATCGTTTGTCCGAATTTTCGTTCATCCCAAAGCCATTTCCGCCAGAATTTCCGCCGGTCTTAGAGCATAGTACTCTCTAGTAATATGAAATTCATTTTTTTTAAATATTTATTCAGTAAATTGTCCACATGCGGGTTCTTTTACACGTCGGTAATATGGAGTGAATCTACCAGCGCTTCGGACAAGACCATCATTTCGGAGAAGAAGCGCCACAAGAAACTCCAACAGGTCATTTTATCAATGCTTACATACAATTAAAAAATATATATTTTACTATGACGTAACCGCGCAAAGTCGCGCCACACCGCACTCTCCCAGATATTTTTTACGTTCCACGCCTGATTCCAGAAACGTCACTTGAGATCAAAATAAATAGTACCCTCGCGAGACGGGAACCTTCGGACCTTTTTGCCGATTTCAATAGCGCCCGCTTCTACAGGGTTGTCAGGAGCCCGGATCATGCATTCCGGATCCGGTGAAGGAAATACAAAAATATTCTCTCAAACGATTGACACAATGCGATAAGAAATCAAAATTCTTAATTTTTCTACCGTGTGGGAAGCAATGATTATTATATATTAGGTTACGTTATGCTCATACTAAACGCATTCAAAATCTGTCGCCAATCGATGACAGTTGCTATGTTGCCATATTTCTACAGACAAAGATGGCAATCCGTAGTAAACGCTGTTGGTAGTAAGCGCGTTGGCCTAGTTGGTAGTGACCCTGCCTATGAAGCTAGCGGTCCTGGGTTCAAATCCCGGTAAGGGCAGATATTTGTGTGATGAGCGCGAATATTTGTTACCGAGTCATGGATGTTTTCTATGTATTTAAGTATATATTTCTCTATGTAAGTATTTATATCGTTGTCTAGTACCCATAGTACAATCAGACCATTTGAACCTTGACCCACCATAGAACTGTGTCACAGAGACGTTATGATTCAAGTCATAAGAAGTGTCAAACAAATTGTTTTATAATGTCACTGTGACACCGTTCTATGGTGGGTCAGGGTTCCATTGGGCTGAAAGTACAAGCCCAGAGCTTAGTTTGGGACTAGGTCAATTCGTGTGACATTGTCCCCCTAATATTTATTTTTTAAAGAGATAAATAGTTGTAGTCATCAGGGATGGCAGCTCATTTGTAGTCTTCTGATTGGTCTTGAGATTGCCAACATCCGGAGCCCACTTACTATTCCATGCCTTAAATAGAGCAGCAGTCGCAGTCAACCGAGTCCGGCGGATTATGGCTTCTATAGACGGCCACACACTCCTAAGCCGTTTTGCCGGAATTCAGACGGGACATGCACTATTTTTTTCCGGAACGAGACCCAATCCGGATGATCCCTACTGCCAGCCCTGACCTCACCCGGTTACGCAATCTCCCAGCCCTAACCACCCACAGAATAAGGGTTAAATTCGAATACCCGCTTACGCCAGGCTTAACCATTTGAAAAACTGTCTCAGTCTTTCTTGTTCATTTTATCGCACGTAAAAGGTATTTTATTTAGTGCTATATAGTCCACCGCTGTCCAGCGTAACATTGTCTCTAGCATTGCATACTTATGTCTATTTAAGAGGGTGATTTTATAGCTTCGTTTTTTGTGAAGGGTCTTGGTTTACTGGTTGAAATTGCTAGTATTCTTATATGACCCTTTGCGGTGGAAGTTTGGATCCGCTTTGTGTTTAGAATATGCGGGCCTTATCAGTTTTAGGCTGTTATGCGTTACCCTTCTTGCGGAGGTTTTCACATACTTTATTATTAAGTACAGCCAACAGCATAAATAAGTGATCATTTATGTACCTTGTCTTTTTCAATCGTTTCACAATTTTGTATAACATTTCAAACACGACGTTAAAGTGACAAGGTACATAAATGATCACTTATTTATGCTGTTGACTGTACTTGTAAGATTTGATTTTTAGTAAAAAAAAATGACTTTCCATAATTTGAAAAGGTGAACTTTTTTTTTACAATTTTCCGTGACGTACCTACTTTTTAATTTATACTCTATTATACAAAAAATGACCGCGCCCTTATCTCCTAAGATTATGGACCACAATATCTGAAAAAAACCGAGACAAATATTTTATGCAAAAAATAAAATGAAAGTTGTCAAATTTTACAGTTTTGGAAAAATTTGTATAAAATCTTTAAAGATCTGTATTAAAATATAGGCTAGTCAAAATGGATCTTATTTATTACATAGAAAATAAAGTTCATACCAAAATGATTGTTTTCTTATGCACTTTCCAACCATATTATCTTAAATACGAAACCCTCGGCGCGCGAGTCCTACTCGCACTTGATCGGTTTTTAGATATTTAGAATAGATTTATCAAGTTTCCTCCTCAGCTGCTGATGTTGAGGTACAATCAAGGACTTTAATTGTTATGCCACTATGGAACCCTGTCACAATGACAGCGTCAAACCACATAAAGGAAATTACGCCAAAATTCATGATTAACGTTATGCGACAACGGTCTAACGGTCCCATAGTGGCATAGCAATTAAAGTCCCTGACCGTACGCGATAGCTGGGAATCCCTGCCTCCCGGGATGCTGAGTAACATATGTTATTAACTTCTTTGCGTAGCTTGTTCTGTTTTTGTTGAGATAAAAGAACAGGGACTGCCCTGACAGATTGGCTTAGGCACAGTAGGGTGACGGAACCAGTAATGGACAAGGACCAATGCTGGACATTTGATTCTTCTTTTACAGAAGATAAGGGACCTGGATAAAAAGAAGGTCAGAGGCAAAATAACATATGAAAAATTGTATACATTAGTCTACTCCCCTTTTTTGATTGTCCTCAGTATTAAAATTAGCAATCTGTTATTGCAGTAGTTAAGCTAACAATGTTTTTTTTTGTCTTTTGTCGTAGATTCTCTTTTGAATCTCGTGTCTTTCTTGACATAGAAGTTGGCGGCCTGAAAAAAAAATTGGTCGCTTCTAACAAAATTGTGATTGTTGTGCATAAGCGTCTTGATTCTATACGAGCCTGACAAGACGTTAGATACATCAACTGACGTTAGATACATTAACTAAGATATTAGTTGAATCACTAAAGAAATTGCTGTTGTTACTGTCAGCTTTGGTTGATGTAACTAATAATTATCTTAACTAATGTATTCATTTTTGTCAACTAAGAGAAAATCTCTTCAATTTTCATTTTTTTTAGTGCAAACAGCCTCGAAAAAAAAAATTGATTGATTGATTGAATGAAAAATATTATAAACTGTGCAACTTCTTAAAGGGCCGACTGTACCAGTTCGTTGAACCATAATAAATTATTAACACTGTAACACATTTAATTGCAATTAAAACAATATAATTTACGCAATCTATAAATAACCAGTTTAACTCTATCTGTAGAGGTCACACATCCATACACAATAAGTAATAACAAGACACACGATAATTAACAGGTTAAAAGTTCAAATCTTCGCAAGGGGATTCCTTAAGACGCTCCATAACAAAACGAACCAAGTCAAAACAAATCATTTGCAATTAAACATCTTGTTACGTGGCCTAAAGGTTGAATTTGGAATGGTTTGGTTTTAATAAACACGCTTTTGTTTAATCGGCGCGGAGATGATTCAGTACATTGCTCTTGCAAAAACAAATATGGATTTAACGATCGTAAGGTATAGGTTACTGTGGATTATATTACGTACATCTCTTTAGCGTTCCGTGCCCGAATGGAGCCCAACGGAACCCTATTAAGTAATTATGCCTCCGCTGTCCGTCTGTCCGTCCGTCCTAAATTAAGACAGCTGTATCTTTTGAACCGTAATAAATAGCGGGTTTTTTTATAGAATATAATTATTTAGGTCATTAATATTACGGTGGGTTTACTAACAAATATAAAAAACTAAAGAAAATGAAATAATAAAGGGGGTCCAATAAATGTCTGTCTGTGGCGTAGTAGCTCCTTAATGGACGGACCCCATTCGACGCGGTTTTTTTTAAAGACATCTAGTTTAATCTGGATTGTTCTTAGCTAAGTTTCATGAAAATCGGTTGGGCCGTTTCACAGATATCAGCCATTATATCAGGGATTTTTATCTAATATAATGAAAAAATTAAAAATGAATGAATAAAATGAATATAGTGGTACATGTTTAGTAAAACGGGCATGACGGACGTCATAAATATTTAGAAAATTATATTATACAGGATAATAGGCCAGTGTCCTAAAAAAATCTAATTAGTCCGTCATTTACATTATCAGAAAATATTGAACACGTATTTTTTGTGTTGTCAATTTAAAAAAAAATTACGAAGATAAAGTGCGTTCAAGTTTCGCGTGACGTCACGCCGTCACACTTTATACCACGTTGTGACGTCACGAAATTGATAAGATAAAGCAAAAAAAACGTGTTTAATATTTTTTTATGTTCTTAGTGACAGACTAATTAGTTTTTTTTTTACCCAAGACACACCCCTATTATATTTACTAACATTACAAATACAATTACAATGATAAGCATTTCTAAGATATCCTTGTAAAGACTATGCGGGTTCCGGCATACATTACTAATAGTAACGTTTACTCTAAGATTAGCCTGCAGAGTTATATTTACAGACTAGCCGTTTGTTATCATACATATCCATACATACATAAACTCACGCCTTCATTCCCACGTAAAGATTCTCGTTTTGACACATTGACAATGGCGTAGTGAGGTACGGGTAGGTTTTTTTTAATGGGGGCTGCTGCCCTAAAGAAGATGCAAGAATGCTCACCATCCGTAAAGTAATATTACGCAGGTACCCTAGGTATTCTTGGTTTGTACATGCCCCCCCCCCCCCCCCTTTAAAAAATCTTAGCCCGCCCCTTGCACATTGATATTGTTTCATCGTGTTCTTGTTTTGACACATTTTTGTTTCGTCGCTTTCTGACGTCCGTTTTCGACATAAATGATTACATAACAGTAAAGTCAGTCAGTCACTTATATGGCTAAACTTATTATAACTTTATATATGATTTTTGTTTCCTAGAAATACGTTTTATGTTTATGTTTTTTATTTTATTTTATTTCATTTCATCAAAATAATAATTTTCTTTTAGTAATAAATCTTAAATACTAATAATACTAATAAATCTTAAACTTTATTACGACGAATCAAGAATACGACGAAAAAGGAAGCAATCAACGAACAAGAATTGCCATTATATAGGACTTTTTATCTATTTAACACTTATATTTTGTATTTATAAAAGTTTTTGGTCTCTAACTCGTTACGTTAAGCTGTAAATATCCATTAGGAAAAATAAAGAATTTATTATGTAAACAAATGAATAATTATTACCTACGTTAAATACTTTAAGACGTTATCAAAAAGAGCGGTTAAACATTATAAAGGCGTTCCTGGGAATCCCTGCGCAAGCGCCTCTTATCGTACCAGATTTATATATAAAGCGATGTATTACTACAGTACTCATTCCACAGTAACGCTTCGTTCCTAACAGACCTCTTTCTTTCACGCTTACTTAATTTTAACATCTGTTAATAGCTACTTCATGGCATTGTTAGCCACCCTTTGACGTAGTCAGCGCCGTTATTAGTCACTTTAAAGCATTGTTAGCTACCCTAAGACGTTGCCGTCATTGACAACTACTTTGCGGCATTGAAAGCTACTCTAAAACATTGTTAATATCTCCATCCCAATAGAATCATGTACGCGATATATATTGCGTTTGCGCTCCTAGCTACCGCGCACGCGCGTACCATCTACCTACAAGATTTAAAACTCGAACCATACGTGATAGATGGCGCTAGTGATTACCAAGACTTCTCTGAGCATTTAGAATCCGTCCATCCAGTTTACTTGACTAGGATCCGTCGGCAGCTTGGCAGCATGAGCACTAACCCAGATGGCAGCGCCAACCTAAACTTGAAGGTGCCCCTGGCGGGAGGGAGCACGTCCATGCTGAGCGCGGTGGGGTCGGCGGCGGGACTGCGGCCGGGGGGAGGCTACAGCGCGGCCGGCGGCGGCTTGGCGTTCGACCACGTGTGAGTAACTAGCTAGTATTTCTCTAATATATTTTCTATATTGCTTATGATTGTCTCAACCACGTTGATCTAGCTCGGGAAGTAGCATGGGTGCAATGGATTCACTGATTCACGACAGAGTAACGTTTTTTAATTTTATTATATAAGGGTAGACTTATTAGGCTGCGGCTCCACTGAGGCGGAGACGAGCGGAGCGGAGCGGAGCTGTGCCAATATTAACCAATAGAAGGCGCATGCGACCACGTCAAGCGGCCCTTCCACACGTTAGTTTAGATTCTATTGGTTAATATTGGCACAGCTGCTCCGCTCCACTCCGCTCATCTCCGCCTCAGTGGAGCCGCAGCCCAAAACACATAATTTCAAGTTTTGCTTTCGTGATGTGATCATTGCATCAATCCAAGATTTAACTTGGTAAACTTATAACCGAGTCTTCTAATTGAAATAAGGAACCTTAACTAAAGAAGTTCATTGAGCTACTGGGTTGATATATCATTATTTAAGTTAACTTTTCCTTTGCAGCAACGGCCACGGGCTCAGCGTCACGGGGCAGCACATCCCGGGGCTCGGCGACCAGCTGACGGCGGCGGGGCGGCTGGGGCTCGTCTCCACCAACGACCACAAGCTGGCTGCCAACGCGTTCGTCACCAGGACCATGCCGAGCGTCCCCAACCTGCCCAACTTCAACACCAGGGGAGGCAGCGTCGATTACACTTTCAGGTAATCATCATTAATTGGAGTTTTGGACTTTCCCAAAGATCACACAAACTTTAAATTAACTTAGAAAGACTTGACTGCGCCTAGAAAACGTCGACCGTCCAGTGGCGCCCTCATCACTATTTTTGTGTTTTCTAATTAACTAAAGAATTTCCTTGCAATCGGACGATTCTTTTTTGTAGCGCAAGTAAAAACACAATTTATGGGATACGTTACAAACTTTGATAACAATTACCCTATGAGTAGTCAGCTTAACGGGAAAAGGTGGCCACTTTTTTCCGTTAAGTTGATAACTCAAAGGTCAATTGTTATTAAACTATGTGATATGTCCTATAAGTTGTGTTTTCATTTGTAGTACAAAAATGCACCGTCCGATTTCAAGAAAATACTTTATTTTATTAGAAAACACAATAATAGTGATAAGGGCGCCACTGTACATCCGGCGTACGCTCGGCGTAGTCTTAAGGTAGTACCAATATGTAAGGTATTTTTATCGAGTAGCAATATTAATTACTATTGTATCAGCCGAAAGTCGGCTACTGCTATAGGTTGTCCCCAAGAATTGTCATCTAAACTTGAACTTATTGACCGCCTAGCTACAAAGGAACTGAACTTCAATGCCTGGTTTGCTATCATAACATCGTACTTTTCAATTTCAGGGACAAAGTAGGTGCTTCCTTGAGCGCATCGCAAACCCCCCTGTTCCAGAAGACGGACATGTCCGCCATGGGCAACGTGAACCTGTTCCGCGGCCGCGCGTCGTCCCTGGACCTCACCGCCGGCTACTCCAGGTCGCAGTCGCCCTTCCCCGCCTTCAACCACGGCTGGAGGCCGCAGGGGGGCCTGTCCTTCACTAAATACTTCTAGGCTGTGAGGCGATTGTGTCCTAGTCATTAAGTCCTTAAGCTAAGTAAGCTTAGTAAGCTTTAAATAATTAATGCGTTTAGATGTAAGTTATATAACTCAATTTTACGAGTTTGTGTTTTAATGTGAATAAAAATATTTCAGTCTACATGTCGTTGTATCTTTTTGCCACCTTATTTTGTTGGTTATGTTGATTAATTTTATAGGTGTTAAAACTTATCTGCAAGTAACTTATTATTGTTGTAGTACATTTATTATGTAATAAATTTAAAACGCACTTTCGGTTAGTTATTAGGTACTTACATAATGTAATGCCATTATTTAATGCGTATCGCATAATAGTGCTTTTGAATGAATACATGTTTCTTTGGTCCGTAATAATAATATATAATTAAATCTTGCACAAATATTGATTTAATTTATAATTCTAAAAGAACGCACACTTGAAATGATAAAGTAAGTAGGTACGTATATTTTTATAATGATAATGACAATGATATTGGTTTAAGATTCTTTATTCCCATTAAAAATTGTACAATTCACTTACTCGACAACTAACTTAAAACATAATAAAAAAAAAAAATTACATAACAATTTAAAACACTATAAGAAAAACAATGTAGATTTACATGCGTAACAACAAATATAGCGCCAGATATAGATCAAAAATTTTCATCATAAGAGAGCTCGGGTTAGTAAAGTTCTTAATCCACTTATTAACCGTTTCTAATTTCACAAATTTTTTCAAATATTTAGAAATATCCGTCAACAATTTTACTTATTTCAATTATCACAAAACTGTTTTAGGTATGCCACTTTGAAAATTATGACAGATATGCAACTAAAAAAAAAAATACGATAATATCCGCTTTAGATAATCTTAATCTTAGGTACTACGACTCTATTGAATCTTGTTCTATTTCCATTTCTGCTTTTGCGATGACCTGTCCGAGCTATAAGGATCGAAATCAAAGGGATATTAGGTCGATAACACCGTAGTTGGTGAACTCTTCGTTCCGAATTTTTCGTGTAAACTTAAATAATATTGTCTATATTCAGGCCGATCTCCTATTTTATCATTAGGATGAATTTCATTTGAGTTAACAATTGATTTAATATTATACTAGATACCCAAAAATGTTTTCAAACGAACGTTTCAAAATATTGAAAACTTTTCAGTGAAATGGCCATTATCATAATATTTACGACAAAAGTGAACATCGGACGAATGGAGTCGCATTTCTCATTTTTATATTGTATTAATTTTAACGAAATGACAAATTAAAAAAGACTTATCAAATGTTTTATAAATGCTGTAATTGTGTTACACAACTTAAACTATATATACAATAATAATATTAATTAACAAAACAAGGTTTTATCCTAACTGGCTAATTTAAAGTAAAATTTAAATTCCTTGATATAAAAGTTTAATTTTTACTATATAATTGTATTTTTCTACATCCATATCATAATTTCAATATAATATGTTAAGAAGCGATAAGCAAATGCCCTACATTATGTTACCTGTATCTGTGGTTGTACTGTAATGTTAACATTAAAGTATTACATGTCATTAAAGTATCGGTTATCGCTGTAGTTGCATCTTAATGTTCACTTTACAGTATAAGTGACTTGCACTTTAATGTGAACATTAAGATGTAGGTACATTAAGATGCAGGGTAACGACGGATACAGGTTTCTCACATATTGTAGAAAACTTATGATATGTATGTAGATAAAGTTATGTATGCAACTGTACGCATAATTGGGCATTAAAACACTCGTGTGATCTTATTATGAAACTCGCCTTACGGCTCGTTTCATAAAATCACTCTGATGTATAATGCCTCTCATTATGCACCAGTCACATAAATAACTATTAGGGTTCCGTACCTCAAGAGGAAAAAAACGGAACCATTATAGGATCACTTTGTTGTCCGTCCGTCCGTCCGTCCGTCTGTCTGTCAAAACCCTTTATCTCGGGAACGTGTGGAGGTATTGAATTGAAATTAAAACCATGTACTCAAGTCTACAGTACCTTGAAGCTGTGAAAAAAACAAACTTCTAAGTTAACGTAAAAAACGACACTCTCAAGGAAATCAAAATTCATAGAGTATTATCCATTGAACTATGAAATTTGGCAAGTAATACCGTCTTATACTACAAGTATAGGGAAAAATATGAAACATTACATTTTTAATTAAATCACAAGAAGCGGGTCTTTATGCAAGGAACGGCGGCGGTCCAAATTGAATTGGTTTGGTTGAATTGATTTAACCGTGTCTTGTCGGGTATCGTATGAAAGGGTTTCATTGGCACAAGCTTAAATTTTTTTTAAATTATTTTTATCATGTACTATCAGCCCAATGGAACCCTGACCCACCATGGAACGGTGTCACAGTGACATTATAAAACAATTTGTTTGACACTTCTTTTTTTGCAATGTAATGTAAACATTATCTCATGGTTAATTTTTGCTTGCCCTTTTCTTTAGATAACAGAAGGCAAGGGCTCACTTTAACTAACAGATACTTTTATTTGATGATTGTAAAATCAAGCTTTAATGATGACTATTTGTGTGTCATTTACTAACATTTTAAGACAGGTATTGCAGATTTAGTCAGTTTACTAAATAAAGCCTTTCTCTGTAGTATATACGTCTGTGGTACGAAAACGTGTCAAACACGCAACAGACGACTTATTTGGCTTGAACAGTAGATCACGCCTATTTCCTGCTAATATTGTGACCCATTTAAAACGTTGTAGAGGCTTTCGTGGGAAGCTTTAATATAAGATTATAAGAAATATTATTGTAAACACTTTTTTGTCATAAGTCAAAACAAACCGACTCGATTTATTAAAATTAAAAGTAATTGCTACTCCATATATTTTTGTTCCGTGACTCCGTGATAAGTCATTTTCTATATTCTTGTTATGCATGTCAAAGTAAAATAAATAATCGCCATCCAGGGTTGAATCATTTTATGTTCCTCTGGTAGTAATAGGTTCTGTTTGAAGTTCAGTTGTTGTTCTTGTAGTAATACCATAGTAATACGTAGGTTCAGTTGGTGAGCTCTTCGTACCGATTTTTTTTTCTAAAGATAAATATTCAGTATAATTTGGTCTCAACACCTCTCCATTGCGGTTAAATAAACTATGAAATCCCAAATATCTGTAATATTGTTTTCTTTCATCATCCCTATAAGTTTGAGCAATACTTTCATTATATATACGCTGATTTTTATTATGTTTTTTCTCCATATTCTTGTTATACATGTCAAAGTAAAATAATTCGTCGCTGTCTAGGGCGGAATCATTTGTTGTTCCTCTGGTAGTAATAGGTTCAGTTTGAAGTTCAGTTTTTGTTCTTGTAGTAATAGGTTCAGTTTGAAGTTCAGTTGTTGTTCTTGTAGTAATAGGTTCAGTTTGAAGTTCAGTTGTTGTTCTTGTAGTAATAGGTTCAGTTTGTGAGCTCCTTGTTCCGAATTTTTTTTCTAAAGATAAATATTCAGTATAATTTGATCTCAACACCTCTCCGTATTCATTGTAAGTATGTACACCTGCATCGCGGTTAAATAAACTATGAAGCCCCAAATATCTGTAATATTGTCTTCTTTCATCATCGCAATAAGTTTGAGCAATACTTTCATTATATATATGCTGATTTACATTATGTTCTTTTTCCATATTCTTGTTATACATGTCAAAGTAAAATAATTCATCACCATCAAGGGGGGAATCATTTATTGTTCCTCTGGTAGTAATAGGTTCAGTTTGAAGTTCAGTTGTTGTTCTTGTAGGAATAGGTTCAGTTTGTGAGCTCCTTATTCCGAATTTTTGTTCTAAAGATAAATATTCAGTATAATCCATATCCACTCCACCTCCGTACGAGGAGGTAGTATGTTGATATGCATCTGGGTTATATATACTATGAAGCCCCAAATATCTGTAATATTGTCTTCGTTCATCACCCCAAAGGGTTTGAGCAATACTTTCATTATATATACGCTGATTTTTATTATAATCTTTTTTGATATTCTTGTTATACATGTCAAAGTAAAATAATTCATCGCCATCAAGGGGGGAATCATTTATTGTTCCTCTGGTAGTAATAGGTTCAGTTTGAAGTTCAGTTGTTGTTCTTGTAGGAATAGGTTCAGTTTGTGAGCTCCTTATTCCGAATTTTTGTTCTAAAGATAAATATTCAGTATAATCCATATCCACTCCACCTCCGTACGAGGAGGTATTATGTTGATATGCATCTGGGTTATATATACTATGAAGCCCCAAATATCTGTAATATTGTCTTCGTTCATCATCCCAAAGGGTTTGAGCAATACTTTCATTATATACACGCTGATTTTTATTATAATCTTTTTTGATATTCACGTTATACATGTCAAAGTAAAATAATTCATAGCCATAAAGGGGGGAATCGTTTATTGTTCCTCTGGTAGTAATAGATTCAGTTTGAAGTTCAGTTGTTGTTCTTGTACGTATACGTAAAGTTTGTGAGCTGTTCGTTCCGAATTTTTTTTCCAAAGATAAATATTCAGTGTAATCTGGATCCACCCCACCTCCGTATGAGGAGCTAGTATGTCGATATGCGTCTGAGTTATATATGCTATGAAGCCCCAAATATCTGTAATACTGTCTTCGTTCATCACCCCAAAGGGTTTGAGCAATACTTTTATTATAAATACGCTGATCTTTATTATAATCTTTTTGCATATTCACGTTGTACGTATCAAAGTAAAATAATTCATGGCCATTAAGGGGGGAGTCATTTATTTTTATTCTGGTAGTAATAGGTTCAGTTTGAAGTTCAGTTGTTGTTCTTGTAGTAATAGGTTCAGTTTGTAAGCTCCTTGTTCCGAATTTTTTTTCTAAAGATAAATATTCAGTATAATTTGGTCTCAACACCTCTCCGTATTCATTGTAAGTATGTACACCTGCATCGCGGTTAAATAAACTATGAAGCCCCAAATATTTGTAATACTGGCTTCGTTCATTACCCCAAAGGGTTTGAGCAATACTTTCATTATATATACGCTGATTTTTATTATATTTTTTTTTTATGTTCACGTTATACATGTCAAAGTAAAATAATTCATAGCCATTGAGGGGGGAGTCATTTATTGTTCTTGTGGTAGTAATAGGTTCAGTTTGAAATTCGGCTTTTGTTCTTGTAGTAATACTTACAGTTTGAGAGGTCTTTGTTCCGAATTTTTGTTCTAAAGATAAATATTTGGTATAATCCGTATCCGTCTCTCCTCCGTATGAGGAGGTAGTATGTTGATATGCATCTGGGTTATATATACTATGAAGCCCCAAATATCTGTAATACTGTCTTCGTTCAACACCCCAAAGGGTTTGAGCAATACTTTCATTATATATACGCTGATTTTTATTATAATCTTTTTTGATATTCACGTTATACATGTCAAAGTAAAATAATTCATAGTCATTGAGGGGGGAGTCATTTATTGTTCTTGTGGTAGTAATAGGTTCAGTTTGAAATTCGGCTTTTGTTCTTGTAGTAATACTTACAGTTTGAGAGGTCTTTGTTCCGAATTTTTGTTCTAAAGATAAATATTTGGTATAATCCGTATCCGTCTCTCCTCCGTATGAGGAGGTAGTATGTTGATATGCATCTGGGTTATATATACTATGAAGCCCCAAATATCTGTAATACTGTCTTCGTTCAACACCCCAAAGGGTTTGAGCAATACTTTCATTATATATACGCTGATTTTTATTATAATCTTTTTTGATATTCACGTTATACATGTTAAAGTAAAATAATTCATAGCGATTAAGGGGGAAGTCATTTATTTTTCTTCTGGTAGGTTCAGTCTGAAATTCGGCTTCTGTTCTTGTAGTAATACTTACAGTTTGAGAGGTTTTTGTTCCGAATTTTTGTTCTAAAGATAAATAATCGGTATAATCCGTATCCGTATCTCCTCCGTATGAGGAGCTAGTATGTTGATATGCATCTGGGTTATATATACTATGAAGCCCCAAATATCTGTAATACTGTCTTCTTTTATCACCCCAAAGGGTTTCAGCAAAACTTTCATTATATATACGCTGATTTTTATTATATATTTTTTTTATGTTCTCGTTATACATGTCAAAGTAAAATGATTCATAGCCATCAAGGGGAAAATCATTTAATGTCGCTCTGAGATTTTTTAATTTCATACGGACATCAGATGACTTTGGTTGTGTTCTGGTTAATACGGGTTTGAAACTCCAGAACAAATGTTTTTGCGTCTCTAAATACATTTTCCATTTCTTATTAGCCTTCAATATCTTTTTTGGTCCCCGGTTTTTGTTAAGAAATTTCATCGTACGTTTAACGTCTATTGAAGTAGGGAGACGACCATACGCTTGCAACGTAAAAGTCATAGGCGGTACAAAATCAATTTCCACATAGAAGTCTATTTGAATGTACTGGACGCCGTAACAGTGGGCGGTGGGTTCGGTGCACCATCGCCGCAGGCGCAAGAATGGTTGATGGACTCTGTGGTTGTGATACACTTGGAAGTTCACACATGAGTATTCAAGTTCATCGTAGAGAGATACCTGCAACCAGCACAATAGAATAATGTTGGGATGTTTCTATTAGCTATCGTTTAAAGTAGCTGATTAAACTAGTCAGTTATCAAGCGCATTATCGTGAGACTGACATTGATCTAGTTCCAAACTTTCTTATTATGACCATAAAGGTCAAACGAGCAGACGCGCCGCCTGAAGGTGAGTGGTCACCGTCGCCCATAAACGTCGGCAATGCCTGGGGCATTGACCAACTTTTAGCCGTGAATGCGTAACAGACAGACTTGCAGACAAAGTTACTTTCGCAATTATAATATTAAGTAAGGATGGATAAAAAGTCGATTGATAGTTCTGGACAAAACAAAATACTTACATTATATTTGAGGTGTCGTGATATATGGGTCTTATCGGTTTCGACAATACTAAATCGATCCGTGTACAGCTCTCTGATCAGCTCCTCTGCGTCGCAATTACCAAACCTTTGCACGCTGGACAACGCTGGAAGAATATTAAAATGGGATTAATAATGAACAAATCTTGAGTCCGATGCCCGACTCAGGACACGTGAAAGTACACGTCAACACAGAACACTGTCTTTCCTGCCGTGTGTTGAGATGGGAGTCTCAAGAACCATCCATAAAACACTTCTCGACTCCGATCTTCATAGTTCAATGTTACAATTAAATGTTTTAAAAAACCAAAACCCGCGTCAAAAAACGCAAAAATAACGCAAAAAACGGTAGGTACCTAATAGATAGGTCAGTCCAACTGAAGTAGGCTTTTGGTTTAAAATATTGTGTGACTTTAGTTGGACTGACCTGTCTATTACGAGTACCTACCATTTTAAAAGAATTTATTTTTTGCGACTTTTATGGTGGGTTTTGGTTTTTTAAACCATTTATTGATACCATTCCCCCTATGAAAACTTTATTTTAATCACTGAAAACAGTGAATAAAAAGCACTTTTAATCACTATTTTCAAAACATTTATTAAAACCATTTGAATTTAGAACACACCAATATACCTATTCGACACCCACCTCAATGCTATACAACCTCGACATACAATCTCCTTGTGCAAATAACTCCTCGAGATTTGATTGGTCGACATTAACGACAAGGAATTAAGCATTAAAAAAAGTTTTGTGTTAGTTGCTGTCATTGGTATGTAAATTGGCGCCATTTTGAATACCTACTGTAAGTTGTACGAAAAGAAAATTACTCTTAATTTTAGTAATTGTTCCAATTTTAATGTGCATTTTTATTAATTTTAACTTCCATTTTTCGTCTTTAAATGTCTATTTTCGCTTTAATCTTTCTTTTTCTCGTAGTCATGGTATAAAGTATAGTATGCAACTCTTGAATAAAACGGATTTATATCGCGGGCCATGAATCACTCGCGTCGCTGAGGATTCTAACACTTGAATCACACGCTACGCTCGTGATTCAATCATCATGAATCACTCCCTGCGGTCGTGATTCAATCGTTAGTATCCTTCACTTGCTCGTGAGTCATCTATGGCCCTCGCTTTAAATCCATCCTTTATTCACTAATTGCATAATGTACTATTCAATTTATAATTTTTAGCGATAAAACTAGAGAATCGTTGTACCAGAGGGCAATTAGCACCGACAAACGAAATTGTCAGATGTATAATTGAAAAAAATAGGTCTCACGTAGAACGCGATGTTATGGAGTATCTCTCGGTACATGCATAGACACCGACCAAGTCACATCCCCCCTCCCCCCCCCATCCCATCCCTTAGAGTTCCTGAATTCTTTGGAGCAGCAGGAGTGCCCTCCTATAAGTTCATGCTTAAAGTTGGTGTCCCTGTACAACTGATGCGTAATCTTGATTATGTAATGGCACAAAGTTGCAAATTACGCACCTACGTCGGAAAATCGTAAGGGCAATAATGATGTCTGGAATTGCTGAAGGAGAAATTAATTCTCTGCATTTCTATAATTCCGAAAGACTTACCATTTAACTTGAAAAGAGTGCAGTTCTAAAAACAGCTTTTGCCATAACTATAAGCAAACTGCAAGGACAAACACTAAAAGTAGCCGGTGTACATTTCGAAGCTAACTGTTTTTCCCATGGGCAACTGTATGTAGCATGCTCACGAGTATCCAGCCCACAAAATTTCCCTGTTTTTAGTGAAAAATAGCAAAAAAAATATTTGTATAATATACTGAAATGTAACCTAGATGACGTTACCCAATTTCACTTCTTTTTTTACCCACGACGGTACGGAGACGGTATATGCGTTTGGGGTGAGAGCATGTTTGTTTGTTTGTTTGTTTGTGCAAACCAATGCTGCCATTTATCTCCAAAGCTACTAGTCTGATTTTGATGCGGTTTTCGGTGATAGGTTTGGGTTTGATTGATCCATGTTCATAGATAGGTGTTACGGTCACAACTCACTAGGGGGCGCTGCAGTAAACATTTGTTTGTGCAAACCAATGCTGTTTATCTCCAAAACTACTAGTCCGATTTTGATGCGGTTTTCAGTCATTTGTGCAATAAAGAGTTTACTTACTTTTTTACTTACTTAGTAAAAAACCCAACAATATCCGTCGGGGGCTGCAACTATTTTAAATTTCAACATAAATATAAATAAGTACAGCAATATAATATTTCAAAATCTATCGCGCAGGCGTACTCTAACCAAGAATACCTAGGCTACCTGCGGTATATTACTTTACGGTTTGTGAGCATTCCTGCATCTTCTAGGGGTTGGCAGCTCCCCCTCCCAGTCCAGGGGAACTTAAAAAAAACCCTGGGACGCTTTAGACACAATGTTGATGCGATTTCCACGCAGGCTAACACCCGTATTCACAAACAATACTTAAGGGATCCTTCGCTGAGTAAACGCACTGCGTTCAATACAGCTTTGTGATTGGTCCTTTTTGACCTACCTTTTGTTTATGAGACAATTTGAACCACCCTGTGCGTTCGTGAGCACTGTGAGACCTCATAGACGTTTGTGAATACGGGTGTAAGCCGCGGGCATAGCTAGTAATGACTAGACCCCGTTATCTTGTCGCATTTACGTCGCTCTGTTGTAGGGATTGAATGTTTATTTTATCGACCCTCTCTATATCGATGTTTGTAGTTTATATTATAACGCAACAATGTGACTGATTTTTTGCCTTTTAAATCTCTGCTAAATCTCAATATGGCGTAGGTATTAAAACTTCTTGATTAAAAATTAGAAGATAACCTCATTATTCTAACAAGATGCGATAAACATATAAAAAAATGTTCCTATTTGCTACTATTTACCTATTATTTGTTTATTATTGATCCCATTCTTTTTTATCACATTTTTAGTAATGATTGTCTTTGACTCATTGTTAGTGACAAGTCATACCTCTTAGTACAATACCATCGATATTTAAATAGTCGATAAAATAAACATTCAATCCCTATAAAAAGTGATGTCAGTGCGACAAGATAACGGAGTCTAGTAATGACTAACTCCTCCGCAGTATGACGTGTCCGGGTCCCATCCTGGTGATGGCTGGCTGCCCGATCCTCTCGACGCTCCTCTTCACCCAAGACACGTGGGCTCCGTAGTCGATGAACCTCGATGGAGCGTGGCACCCTGGACCGTAGACCCCAAAACCGAGCTGCAATAGACCTTGTTAGTTAATAGTAATGAAAAGGTGATAAATAACTAGTTACTATCAGCCCAATGGAACCCTGACCCACCATAGAACGGTGTCACAGTGACATTTAAAACAATTTGTTTGACACTTCTTATGACTTGAATCATAACGTCTCTGTGACCCAGTTCTATGGTGGGTCAAGGTTCCAATGGTCTGATAGTACTTAACAGCAGCAGCAGTGATCGGATAACACGGCGGGATATCGAGTAGAAATCTTAATATGGATATGACCAAAATCTTGGGATCTGGTGTGAAAAGAAAATGCTTTTGTTATGATATTTATAAATAGACAATAGGATAGGATTTTAGATGTGAAACAAAATCGATTGAAAATAGAAAATATTGAGAAAATAATTGTATGCTAAGTATTTCAATTTCATAAAATGCCATATTTGTGTTGTATTGTAAATTGATTATGCGTACCGTAGTAAATATATCTTTTGTTTATCATACTTAGAGTTTAAGATACTTAATACAATTAAAAGTTAAAACTACACTTATTTAAATTAAAATAAAACTAAGCTACTCAAATATTAAAGATGTAAATAATAATCACCACTATAAAAAGAACACCCCCTCTAGGAGGTCTGCTCGCGGCATGGTCCCTATGACACTGGCTGCGTTACCTCTCTGGATAGCTAGCCCAATCCTTTGGATGCTGGTCCCATAATAAAAGTTGATGAGTATGACCTACAGCGTTAGTCCCTGAAGTTTGTCCAACCTTCTGCCGAACACCCTGTATAATTGGGCAATTTCGAGCATGTGGTGTGAAAAAAATATTGAGTGTTAACGTACCAGATGCCAGCGATCGCCCAGTTTGGCCGCTAGGGCGGTGCCACCGCGCCACACGCACTCGTTCCCGGACAAAGCGCGGGCGCACGTCGTGAAGGTCGGCCACATACTACGCATGTCCAGCTGATAATATATACAATGTTTTTTTTACATTAGTATGTGGAAATCCGAAACTATTAGAGACACAGGGAAACTATATTTTGATCAAATGATTAATGAAATGTAATAAAATTAATGTACTAATTATTTTTTATGCAAATCGATTTAGCTTTATGTTAGGATACTCTGTACATAATATTACATTGACTCCAGAGATGATACATTTCTTAGTTAACAAAGCGCTTTGGGTCAACACTGTCCTTTGTTGTTTTTCGTCACGACCAAAATATGAGCGCTGGTCTTCCGTTGGAACCATCACGTGAAACCAAAAAAACGCATAAAGATTTGAACACAAACACATACATTTCAAAATGAGAAAAATAAAATGAAAAATAAAAATAATGTTCGTATTATAATCACGTATTTTACGATTCTCAAGAGTTGGGTGACACGGTAATTGAAAGTGTGACAAGTGGTTGAAATGCTCGTATAATGGCCGCCAAAAGCTGTTTTTACATATTCAATACCGATTTGCTAACATATGATCTAAAAAAAAAACAAAATAAAAGTTACCCCATTCCTTCTATAGTACTGCTTACATTCATTATCGTGCACATGTTTCATTTCTTGGATTGACAAAACAGGGTATTGGCTATCTGAAAATAATATTGTTTATAAATTGCATTATTTCGTCAGGGTGCGGCTCCAATGAGGCGGAGACGAGCGGAGCGGAGAGGAGACGTGTAGGGGTTGACCAATTATATTAGTTGAAATCCACAATTCGTCCCCGCTCCGCTTCAGTGGAAACAGTCAAGCGGAGACGAGCGGAGCGGAGAGGAGACGTAACTACATAACTACATTGTAATCACTCCACTCAGCTCCCCTCGTCTCTGCCTCAGTGGAATCACTTAGCTCTTTTCATAGCTCTGCTCCCCACTCAGCTCCGCTCGTCTCAGCCTCAGTGGAGCCGCAGCCTCATTCAGACTTTCACAGGAATAATGCTCCCAATCTCATGAGGCAATGCATATTTTATTAGTGTAGTGCCTGTTTCACAATCGACGAGTAAATTTATCTTCCATTTAAAGTTGTCTTTCTCCTTGTCTATTTTCAAGTATAAGAATGAGAAAGGGCTAAATTTATCTAACAAATATGCTTTACTTGTCGATTGTGAAACAGGCTTTGTCTAATAACTTTAGTGTGAAAGTTAGTGGCCCGACCATCAACGTACAACAATCAATCGTACATGCATCGCCTTGACTATTCAAAAACGTGTACCTACTGACAATGCTTTTACCCAAACCTACGTACCTTATCTTACCTTACCTTACCTTTAAGAAGATTGGAAAAGCGCGTATTTAGTTCTAAAACATCCTAGCACGAACCCCATGTTTCCGAATATTATTTTACGTATATGTATATCTACCGATACTTCTCAAGGAAAACACGAAGTTTTAGAGTTCGTGCTAGGATGTTTTAGAACTAAATACGCGCTTTTCCAATCTTCTTAAAGGTAAGGTAAGGTAAGATAAGGTACGTAGGTTTGGGTAAAAGCATTGTCATATGTAAGTGTCGTGGATTTTAAACTTTGTGATAGATTCTGAAAGATTTATAAAAAAAAATGTACTGCTAAGTTCAGGTGGGGCAAGTGCGAAAAATCGTGTATTTAGACGCCTTTGACTTGTCAATTTGGGTCAATTTGCCCCACCTGAGTTTCAGATTCAGATTCAGATTCAGATATTTATTGGTAAAAAACACATTTTTACAAGTCATTTTTTTTTCATGTGTAGGTACATTTATGTCCTTATTAGTTACTAATTCTAATAATCAGTGTCTAGTTCTAGTATCTAGTTATTGTTAAATTGTTATTATTAATGTCAATATAACAAAATGTATAATTTATATTTAGAGTATAATGTAATACTCTTAAGTGGCTCGGAGCCTTAGGTTTTAGGATTAATGTGAACTTGACAAAAATATTCAACAAACCTTCGTTTAAGGAGAATGCAAAGATCTTTACGTTATAGAAGTGAGATGGCGGACCGCAGATGGGATGGACATCTAAGAAAACATTAAAAACGGATTAATAAAGTAGTTTATGGGACTAAATGATTGCATTAAAATTACAAACAACCAAATGAGTAGATTGAAACATAAAAATATTTAGGTAGAAGAGCGAGTTTATCGTTTAAAGCTATTCAACCATTCTATTCAACCTTTGAGCAATTTTGTAAAATATTGAAAAACATCTAATGGCCAAACGTACAAAATTGAAACAGACATAAGATCCAACAAGCTTACAACTAACCTTTGAAACATGAGCCGACTACGATAGCGTCTGACCCATAGTGTTTTCTTTATTTATTTTTTATAAGAGTGGGAGGCAAACTAGCATCTAGGTGATGGGAAGTAATCGCCACCGCCCATAAACACCAACAGCTCAAGAAGAGTTGTTGCTGCGTTGCCAGCCACTTAGGGAAATGTGAGCTCTTTTCTTGAAGGCACTTATGTCATAACTGGTGGGACCGTCAGAGCGAACAAAACACATTTCAGCGCGTGTATTCAATTTGGCAGCATGGCTTCTCGAACGTATAAGGCAGCCTAATTGAGAATGCACGCGCTAAAATGTGTTTTGCTCTGACGGGACTACTTTAAACTCGCCGCTTGGACTTCACTCCTGCATTCGCTCACCTTTGCTTTTGAGAGAATCAGTACCCAGGAACGGGCTAAACGCGTAGTGAAATTGGTAACGCTGGGTACTAAAGCGATTTGTAACTGTTACTGTTGCACGTAATATCGTGATGTGTACGCGGCTTGAGGCTCTACTTTGAAATCAGCAATTCTAACTTCGGATCGCCCCGTCAGTTTCTTGCGAATTAGTGACGCGTCGAGAGCAAAAGGGATAGCAATAGACGAAGTTCGAATTACGGATTTCAAAGTAGAGCCTCAGTTCTCCACTAGAAGCTCGTTGCTGTAACTGCTGCAGTTACAGTAACAGCTCGCTAGAGTGTTCAGTGTTGCCAGGTCTCCTGTTTTGTCAGGAGATTTATAGACTTCAGGGTAGGTCTACAGATCCACAGATTTTTATAGAGAATCTCCTGTTTTTTAGAAATCTATTATATTCCTTTTTTAAATATTAAAATCCTCCTTTATATAACTCGGATGTGTAAACCGAAACGTTCTTTTTCGTTGAGGCGGTTGGTTGAGATTAGGGAATGCAAATAACCGGTTATAAGCTGTTTTAACCGGTTATTTTCATACAGAAACGGTTAATAACCGGTTAAATTGCATTCCCTAGTTGAGATGTCTGTCAATAGTGTCAATTCAATTCAATAGGACTGTCTGTCATCTGTCATCAGGTGAAGCGTTATTTAGCCAAATCAAGTGTCAAAACGAACATGGTCAAACTTCGGATAGCTGATATATTAATGAAAAACAAAAATTATATACAAAAATTGATAAAATTATAATAGAAGTCATTGAAAACTTGATTAAAGGTAAGTATATTTGACTTGAAAAAAAGCTACAGATTTTATCTCATAATCTCCTGTTTTTTTGGCATTATGTCTTCTGACCTTTTCACATTGGACCTGGCAACACTGAGTGTACTTACCCGGCTTCAGAACTTATTACTGACCGAACCTTACGTGGTCCATGTCTAACTGGATTAACGCCAGCGAGCTGGAGGTCAGAGTATTGAACTCGTGGTTGTACGTGTACTCCCGTATTCTGATCTGGGGGCCGCTGGAGTTGGTGCCCAGGACTACTCTGGACAAGGCTCTGGGAACATATTCTTTCATGATAAAATGGATGCTTTATTTTTCCTCATCAGCAGAAATGGAACAGAGGGGCTAGACAAGGTGCATTACGCTAGCTAGCGTTTCTATTCGATACGTTTTTAAACCAATCGCGTCACTTGTAGATGTCGTGATACGAAAAGTCACGTGATATACCAGTGACGCGATTGGTTTACAAACGAAACGAATAGAAACGCTGGTTTGCGTAATGCATCTTGTCTAGCCCCTCAGAACAGAAATGGAAATAGAACAAGATTCAATAGAGTTGTAGTACCTAAGATTAAGATTATCTAAAGTGGATATCATCGTAATTTAACTTTTGTTTTAGTTGCATATCTGTCATAATTTTGTCAAAGTGGCATGCCTAAAACAGTTTTGTGACAATTGAAATTAGTAAAATTATTAACTTATGGATATTTCTAAATATTAAAAAAAATTAAAATTAGAAACGGTTAATAAGTGGATTAAGAACTAACCCGAGCTCTCTTATGATGAAAATGTCCATGAAATATTGTGTAAAGCATGTGACATTCGTATTAAACAGTTAAAGAAAGATAATATTTAAAAAAATAATGTTAATGAAAATACCTTCACAAACTTTGGAGAATTTTGGGTTACCGTTATAAATCTAATTGAAAAATATAATTAAATAATAATAAATTGTTCTTGACTTGTTGTTGCGATTGTTTTGCGATGACCTGTCCGAGCTATGCTCATCAGGGAGTTAGTTTACAATTGATTATAAAACAGACAAACTACAAGTGAGTTGATAAAGCTGGGCAAGAGCACGTAGGACCATGCTCAGTGTAGAATTCCGAAGCCGTTACTACAAACCCTAAAAAGTACCGCAAAACGGGGTGATTAGGAATAAAGGGGTGAGTAGGGACACACCCTAAAATAAGTCATAACTTGTTACAAATAAGATCAAGTATTAAATGGGCAAAAACGTTACGTCTGTTGGAAATAATTTTAGTCTTATAATAAGTAACATATGCTTCATTTTACGTTGTGTTCCTACTCACCCCTTAATCCCTACTCACCCCGTTTTACGTATGTCAAAAAAATAATATGAATAAATTTTCTATTTATAGTTATTTGGTGCTTTATAGATATTTTTTAGTAGGTATAAACACTTTAGTCACCTGTATCTCAGAAACCAGTATTAGTGATAGTTTTAATCTTAAATTCGTTATAACCAGGCGGACGTGGCGAAACAATTAGGGACCCTTGTTGACTACGGGGCCATAAAACATGGCAAAATACTACTCGTTACCCGCAAAAAGGGAATGCAAATAACCGGTTATAACCGATTTTAACCGGTTATTTTCATACAAAAACTGTTAATAACCGGTTAAATTGCATTCCCTACCCGCAAAGCCGTCCGCGTAAACGCAACGATAGCAAAATCCGGGACTAAAGTATTCTGTGGCTTCATTTTAATCCGCGTGATTGAAAGACAAACATCCATACAAACACGACTTACATACATACATACATTTCCTTGACTGTACCTTAATGTCTGTATGGCCTTCCGTGTTTTCACCGAGCGGCCCCAACGGAAGACCAGCGTTGGCTTCACAGCCAGCGCATGCCGAGTTGGGACCGTTTCGCAACACTAGCACTACATGTCATCTCTTTTCCTTTTTTTTTGTTCTTTTTTTTGTCTGTGTGCTATTGTTGTGAATAATTGTTTTACTTACTTACTTTACTTATCATTCAAATTGGTACCACCATCTATACTTACAGCCAAGCAGCAGTGTTCGCTTGTTGTATTCCGATGTCGGGATAATACAATCGGAAAAATTATTAGCATAGAGGTACTCCATATTAGTCCTCAGGGCTAGCAACGCACTTGCAGATCGTACTTACTAACTCACACCCGTATTCACAAACAATACTAAGGGATCCTTCACTGAGTAAACGCACTGCGTTCAATAAAGCTTTGTGATTGGTCCTTTTTGACCGACCTTTTGTTTATGAGACGATTTGAACCACCCTGTGCGTTCGTGAGCACTGTGAGACCTCATAGTGACGTTTGTGAATACGGGTGTAAGTGTCATGTGTGCTTGTTAGCCTGCTCTTGACCATAAAAAATAATTTCAATGTCAAGAATCGAAAGCAGATACCTGAAGTGATCTTTTGGCAACTTGTCTATCTCGCTCGCGGACCCGATGACCATCTGCCGCGTCACGAGCACCACGACTGACGTAGCTCTCGCGGAACCTGCAACGTCACGTCACAATGACACTTCGACTTTTTCGTCTGTCCCTTTCACAAATATAAAAGTTCACTGAGTTAGAGCATAAATAAGTAGAATTTCAGTTATAAATAGTGTAACGCCGCCAACATAATATCTACAGTGAAAAAAAAAATTGGTTGCTTCTAACAAGATTGTGATTGTTGTGCATAGGCGTCTTGAATCCATACGAGCCTACCAAGATGTTAGACGCATCAATTAAAATGTTAGTTGAACCGCTAAAGAACTTGCTGTTTTTACTATAAGTTTTGTTTGATATAACTAATATCATGAATAGTATATTCATTTTATGTAAACTAAGAGAAAACCTGTCTTGGTTAGCTCACATTTTTTTGAGTGTAGGTTTTTTATTAGGATTTGAATGAAAGAGTTTATTTATCGTTGATAGCAAGCAACACCTTTGCAAATAGGTGTACCGGATATTGAAGGGTTTGGCAGGAGGGGAAATCACGAAACACGCGATAAAAATTGAGGGGAAAAAAAAAATAGCTTACCTATAGGGAAAAGGAAGATGCCGACCCAGGGGTAATGCTCGAGTTGCGTTTCCCCTTCAGCTACGTAAGAGGAGCCTCTAAAATCAAGGCCACAACCATCGCGAAAGTTGGGGTTATCTTCCAAACCCGCTGAAAATCACAACCACAGGCTCTAGACAAGATACATTACGCTGACAAGCGTTTCTATTCGTTTCGTTTTTAAACCAATCGCGTCACTGGAGATGACGTGATACGAAAAGTCACGTGATCTACCAGTGACACAATTGGTTTAAAAACGAAACGAATACTAATCATACTTAATCACTAATATTTTGTGACATTGTAATACCCTTACAGGGTGCCATGTACAGTCAACCAATTTGATTTCTAGGCCACTTTGGACTATGTTAAAGTGACGTTGACAACCAAACGTTACAGACTTCTTATGATTTGGTTTACAACGTCACATTGACAAAGTCAATAGTGGCCTAGGAATCGAATTGGTTGACTGTACCTGCCTACACATTGCTCAACATCCTGTAATACTGTATTGTACATGAAACAATTAATAAATAAATAAAATAAAAAATTGAATCACTAAAGAAATTGCTGTTGTTACTATCAGCTTTGGTTGATATAACTAATATTTACATAACATAACATAACATAAACTCACGCCTTCATTCCCAGAGTGGGGTAGGCAGAGCCACAGACTCACCAACAACTCCAAAAACTTGTTGATAATTCTGTGACCACATTTTGCACAACCAGGCTAAGATGTTATCCAGTGTATTAGTGACAGGTTGCAAACCCATCGCCTAAGAGCACTACACAGCCTTTAGTCCCTTAGTCGTCTCTTACGACATCCACGGGAAGACATCAAGTGGCAACATTCTAAACCCGGCACCACACGGCACGGCTCTAATATTTAACTATTGTATTGATTTTTTGTCAACTAAGAGAAAATCTGTTTTTGTTGGCTCCCATTTTTTTGAGTGTATGTACTAAGCTCTAGGCTACCGTTATAGTTATGTAACTCACCAGCAAAAATCACGATCACAGAACCAGTAAATAGATAGAAAAACCACATATCTTATAAGACGACCATCTGAATACGTTGGCTACACTTAACTACAACTTCAACTAACGTTTTTTTCGACGTACGGTTGTGCTTATAATACCGAATTATATTTATGTTATCGTAATTTAATACCTGAATAAATTCTGTATTCCATATCAACATCCTTTGATTTCGTCAATAATGATTACACCTCGGACGTCGCCAATCGGAATAGTATTTCTCAACAAAATATAAAAATACCGTAAGAGAGATCACCAAAAAAATTATAATCGGCCAAGAAATACGGATGATACAAGCATTCAAACTGCTAAATTAGACAGCGATTAGATAGAGAAATCCGATATGCACTGTGACGTCATGTAACAGATCGGCCTTACATTTCTATTGGCATTAGGTTTATTGATCCTACATTTGTAATAATTTTATTTTTGCTAGTTTTAAGAATTTATTGTTTATTACTTTATTACCTTATTATTACGTAATGTAACTTACTTTTAAGTATTATTATGTTTTTATGATTGAAAAAATGACTTTCTGCTGGAGTTTCTTGCGGCGCTTCCTCTCCGCAATGATAGTCTTGTCCGAAGCGCTGGTAGATTCACTCAATGTTACCGACGTGTAAAAGAGACATCATGTGGCCTATTTACTGAATAAATATGTTGAATTTTTGACCATATAAACTCCATGTTAAATTCAGTTTGTTAGAAAGAGATAGCAATAAATCTTTGTTGGCTTATATCTTGGTTATTTATAAAGCTATTCAAAAAAAAAATCCACTGTTTGTTACATGAATCAGCTTTTATTGAAGCTATTCAAAAAAGTTTTATATGAATGTTTAAAATCGCCGACGCTCAGGGGTTAAAAGTTAAAAGTATAAAGAAAGAAAGAATGAAAGAACTTTAAGCGTTTCTAAGGCCCCTCTATCTGGAGAGGATCATGGGCGTGCGTAAGGGACGCATTTACACCTTAGAGTGAGCAACATATTCTTGCATATCACTCTTGCGTATTGCTCCGTCCCTTATCCCATGATCCGCGGACGGAAAAAACGATAATTCAAGGTAAGGAAAACAAAGAAGTGATAAAAGGTCTTTTAAAAGATTCTTCATAATAGGAATTGATTTTGCGTATCTCAGATCCAATAATTATGCAATATGCTATAACGATTTTTAAAACCAAAACCTTAAAAAAAAACTAACAAATGAGAATTAAAACTAAAAATAAAACTAAGATGCTAAAAGTTAAAGTGTATCCATTTTTGTACCCATAATTTCTCCCAACTACCAATAACATCTGAAAACTTCGCTATACATGGCAACTTTGCTAAAGTATTGGATGCTACGAGAACTAATATTTTGATGAAACTTCCCATATACAACTATGCGCGTCCCAAAACATGCCTCGTGCGAGTCAAAATTTAATTTAATCGCTTGAATTCCTGATTAACATTCCTTTGGATCCCAGTAGAGGAGATAAGTGAGGCGACACACATGCGTTTAAAACGTTGAAACTTATGGCTTATGTTTAACGGATCACCAGATATCTATATATATAAAAGGCAAACCTGAATGACTTATATATCAACGCACAGCCGAAACTACTGTATCTAGAAACTTGAAATTTAGTTCAAGGGTTCCTTTCATGATGTAAGTGAGCACTAAGAAAGGATTTTCCGAAAATCGACCCCAACGGGAAGAAATGGGGGTAGTAGCGGGAAACTAATTCTACGCGTACGAAGTTGCGGGCGTCCTCTAGTACTTTATAATATTATGACTTTCAACATTATGACTTACACTAATTATGATGAAAAACATTATGGAGTGTAAAAAACGGAACTATAATTTTATGGCAGACAAAAATTAGACCCCATTTCGGGATTTTGATCTATTCGGAATTATGACCGAATAAATACATTTGCAGGAACAAAAAACCCGATCCACAAATCCACACCTAACTCGCTCGTCCCCCCCCCTGCCCCCACCACCATCGTCCTAAATCAAAGGCTCCTTATTCGCGCGATATCCATGTGAGCTATTAATCCTTCCATTCGTTCGGATGGATTAATTCGTCACGAGTAATCCATTACGAAAGATGTCGCCCGCGCTCCGCGCTACATTGTAGCTAAATTAATTAAGGAGAGTACTTATTAGGTTTAGCGTTATTGACCAAAAAGATTAAAAAATCGGTCAAGTGCGATTCGGACCAGCGCACCGAGGTTTCCGTACGTATTATTATATTCCAATTTGAATGCGGTTTCAAATATAATTAGCGCGAGCTCAACTCACACTTGACCATTTTTTTGTGAATGTGCAGGTTTTCTCACGATGTGTTTCCTTCACCGTAAGAGCATTGCGTAATGCACTTAAGTTAGAAAAACTCATTGGTACATGGTGACCGCGGGGGTTCGAACTCGGCACCTTACGATCACGAGTCGACCCCCTAAGCCACTAGGCCACCGACGCTCTCGTCTTAACGGGTAAACTACAATTTTTTTCCGTTATTTTGAAACCTGAAGCACAGAGTATACTTTTTTGTAATATTTTCACGCATTACGTTACAAATACGCACGCACGTTGGAGATCAATTAATTAAGTTGTATGATACAGGGGTTAGGACTTTTGGTGGCAAACCGTGGTTCGTTATTTCCTAGTTATTATACAATATTACCACCTTGATTTTGACCTTCAGTACTGTCATATTTCAAAATTAATTCATTCGTTAAATCGCTAAACCAGTTTTAACGAATTTTGGTATTGATATCTCCGCTGTGGAAGCGTAACCAACAAACAAATATTAATAAGTACGGATAAACCGAACTAAAGTTAAGTTAGTTGTTTTTGAAATAATATGACAAATACTGGAGGCCACAATGTACCCTTGTTTCAACGACACTCATTTCGTAGAACCTATCACTTTGCAGAATTTTAGTTTCATAGAAAGCTATTTTCTGCTGAATCCGTGTTGATTTAAGGTTATCTAGTGATGGTTACTAGTCTAACCTAACCTAAACTACGTGAATCATATTTAATAAGAATTAAGATAACCTGAAATCAACACGGGTTCAGCAGAAAACAGCTTTCTATGAAACGAAAATTCTGCAAAGTAATACATTCTATGAAGTGAGTGTCTAGGAAACAACACGATAATTAGAAAATAGTGGCTCAATGGATTCTAGAACCACGTTATGCCACCAAAATCCAAACCGTAATGATAACCAACACTACTCAAATATGAATCCGATTATCCCATTTCTGTGGATAATGCACCATAATGACCCTTTCCCTCTCCTTAATCTCATGGCCCTCGGGCCACAGTGATCAGTCACACTCCACGTCAGGAGCAGTTGACTTTTTTAACCACTGGAGGTCAATTGGGCGTTTTTTATGGACACAATATTACAAGCTTACGCTTTTTATCGTAGCTTTAAATATTATCTTTCTCATTCGTAAACGAGCAATCGCTAAATTCTGTCATACATTTGAATTTGACAGAAAGGGGCAAATAATACTGTCTTGTTTTGTAAAGCTAGCTTAAGTATTATCATTGCCATATCAGTTTCTTGCGGCGTTTCTTTTCAGCAGTGGTCTTCTCTTGGGAAGCGCTGGTGTTTCGACGTATAAAAGTGCCCATGAAGCCTAGCCTAGATCTTTTAACTTTCATTTTTTAATACTTTTTGAGAGCGTCGGTGGCCTAGTGGTTTAGGTAGTCGACTCTCGATCGTAAGGTGCCGAGTTCGAACCCCAGTGGTTGCCATGAACCATTTCGATTTTCTACTTTAAGTACGTTACTCTTACGATGAAAAAAAAACATCAGCTGAGTGTCTAAAGCGAGGTTTAGACTAAAAATAAAAATTGCTGAAGTTGACTGCTGTTTTACTCTAACTATTAAGTAAGAAAAACACAGCAAAATTGTGCTTCTTGCTCTACACCTGAAGTTAAAGTAAGGCAGCAATCCACTTCTGCAATTTTTATCTTGGAGGACCAAAGTGTATTATTATATCTGTAGTTTCTTTCCTTTTTTAACCTATTTCAAAAAAAGAGGAAGTTATAATGCTCTACTGTATGTTTTTTTTAATGTATGTTCACCGATTTCTCCTTCAATTATGGACCCATTTAAAGACACTGTTATTTCCTATTTGGTCCCCACGGTAGGTACTCACTCTGGACTCCTAAGAAACAGGCTCAGCCTTTGGGATCCGCTGGATATTTACCATAAAATGTCATCATTTCGTATGCCTAATGGCTAAACTTAGCGATTATTTGCCAAATGTTACGATTAAACCATCTTTGTTACCTATTTTTTTGGGATCACTTTGTTTGCCCGAATTTCTTTTGCCATAATTGTATCAATTGCCATAATTTTCATTTGCCATAAAGGCATTTTATCTGAAACTGTTAGCCTTTCAGGTATTTTTTACATGCCATCGTATAGAGCCTAATAGGTTAGGTTAGGTTACTTTTATAACAATTTTGAATAGTTTATGGTTTCAGAGAAAAAGCCTTTATGGCAAATGAATATTATGACAAGTGATACAATTATGGCAAATGACTTTCGGGCAAACGACAGAGAACCTATTTTTTTTAATAAAAGTCATAATTGCCATAATTATACATGGGTAGCCAGAGACCACTAAACTTCTTTCTACCATAATCAATAGAAAACTAAGCATTAGTTCCTCATGAATAAACCATAAATTTAATTGCATAAGTATTTAACGTTGCAAATTGCTCCCGCTCTTTCCCGGCCGGGAAGAAAGCGTAACTTAATCGCCCGTTTAATTTCCTCCTCCATTTCCTGCCCCAGTGACCTTTGCGAAATGGCGGCGTAAGCCAGGGGAATTGATTGTATTCACAATTTTTCTGTTAAAGAAAAAAACAATTGAATGCATTAATGTAAAACATACGCCAATTGTTTTATAGTGCCTTTACATCCAACGTCATGAAACAAATTGTGAAAATATTAATATTTCGTTTATTTGTATTTTCTATTACTGTAAATTTGGGCTACTTTAGCCCAAGGGGGTAAACATTGCCCACCCTTAAAACTATAACTATGTTAGTGATAATCATCATAAATTGTTAAAGAAAGTCCTGATATAACATTTTATAGAACAATTACATATTTTGGGATGGGCAATGTACCTAACTTATCGCATGGGTGCGACGTGATAGAATTCGGCGTGGCGGTAGACCAAGGCGACGTTGGCGAGATGAGCTTGATACCTTCAATCAAGACTGGTGGGAGCTACGTGGAAAGAGGAAAGAGCTACGTGGAAGGAAGGGAGGGAGGCCTTTGCCCAACAGTGGGACATTATAGGCTGTTAAATAATGAATAAAATAAATAACCATCCACCGATGAAATAGCGCCACCAGGCTCCCTTATCATATTTTTTTCATATTTCTCTGTAGTATAAAGACCAAAATGATACTATACTTTTATTCAAAATAGATAGGACACAGGCAAATTTCAATGACATTAATGATGCGTTTACTACAACTGTTGACTGGTTTACAGCCAACAACTTACATAATATGCCAAAAAAACTAAAGAGCATGAAATTTTCTCTGTCAAATATGACAATGGGGCTAGTATAAGACTAAAGGGTGAGAAGGTGCAATTCGAAGATAACACAGTATTTTTTAGACATTACTTTGGACTCGAAACTGCAATAGAATGCGCATATTTATATCCACCCTTGCGGGTAAACTTAGTTCTGCAGCGACAACTTACAGAAGTCGAGACGGCGAGACTGTCGTATTTTAGTTATTTTCATGGTGTTATGAGTTAGAGATTTTGTTGTGGGTAAAAGCGGCTATCATTCAAACCATCTTTGTATTACAAAAGCGGGCTTTACGTTTTATTTATCAACTTGGTTCTCGGGTCTCACTCAGACATGAATTTAAAGGAATTAATATTCTTATGCCCTTGGAGTAGCTAGGTATGCCATGTTTTGTCCTTAGCCGTCGAATTCAAATGTCATAACGACAGGTAAGGACAAAACATGGCTTAGCTATGCCACGGTTACTCCACGTTTATAAGTAAGGGCATAAAGGTGCTTTTCCACCGGCGACGCGAGACGAGACAAGGTGGCGCGAGAATTTTTATTTGTATTAAAACACCCATTTCCACCGCGTGCGCGCGAGGTGGTTGCGCGAATTTTCAATACAAATTTCAATTCTCGTCCCGTCTCGTCTCGCCTCGCGTCGCTGGTGGAAAAGCACCTTAACTGTCGCATTGCGATAGGTGTCGGCAGCGACTTTAGGTGAAGTCGAGTGACTTCGCAAAACTTCGCTCAACATATCTGGGGCTCTACTTTGAATTCAGTAATTCGAACTTCGAATCGCCCCATCACTTTCTTGCGAATTAGTGACGCGTCGAGAGCAAAAGGGATAGCAATAGACGAAGTTCGAATTACGGATTTCAAAGTAGAGCCTCTGGCAACATCACGCGACAGGTGTCACCGTGATAGATCTGTCATTGTGACATTTGAATTTGATGGATAAGGACGCAGCATGGTTTAGCTACACCACCGTTACTCAACGTTTATTAGTAAGGGGGTTTAAGTGGCCAATTGCCATACTACACCCAGGTGAACAATCGGGGTAACAAATAGGTCAGTTAGAAGGGAGAGGATTGACGAGCGGCGCATCCATCGACCTTTTTCGTCAACGTCGGGAAACGTCTGTCGGCTAACCCTTGTAGCTCACTAGCCGCGAAAGCGAAGCGGAAGATGGAAGCGAACCGAACATATACAAAATAATAATATTCTTGCCACAATTACTACTTCTAGGTATGTCGTATGTTTATTTATATTTCAAACATAATATTAGAAATACCGGTAAGTACGCACCGAATTACTCGATGTGTAATAAAAAAAAACACCTCATCTAAACGCTGAATGTGCGTGTAAGGATAAGCAGGAGGCATGTTTTAGTCGAAATGTTAAATCTTCTTCTTGTCTTTAATGGCAACCACAGGAAATGTTCTTCATATTTTTTTTGGGTTCCGTGCCCAAAAGGAGCCTAAAGGAACCCTATTAATATGCCTCCGCTGTCCATCCGTCCGCCCGTCCGTCCTAACTTTAAACAGCTGTATTTTTTGAACCGTAATAGATAGCCGGTTGTTTTTTTTTCCCAGAATATGTGTTATTACGGTGTATTTACTATCAAATATAAAAAAATGAAGAAAAGTTTTTCTTCAAAACATATACATGCGTCAAATTTGGTGTGATTATTTAATGAACCCTGAAGAAAAACAACAGATACTAAATAACTAAATGAAAACCAAGCTTTAAAAACACAACTGCATTTTTAATATTGTCATCGATATAACTATGTTAATAATTGGGATAGACCAAAAAAAATAACTCATGGTTTTTACATTATAATTCGAATGAATAGGTAATTTTAAGAGACCAATTTCATTAATTTTGTATTTGACCCAATATTTTTGTTTTAATATCTTTATTTATTTAACAGACATTTTATGGACGACATGATTATTTTAAATTCCGGATGGCATTTTCTAATAAATTACAACAATTAAATGATATCTAATAATAGAAAGTGATTGTAATAGTGTATAGGTGTCCTATGTCACCCACATCTAAATGGGCTCAGGTGTTTAGAGATTCCGCCATAATAAAGAATCGTATATTCATACATACATGAACCCTGAAAACATTACGTAATCGAATTCAAATCGGAATATACCATACTGTGAGGCGGTAAAGAACCCTCGGTGCGCGGGTCCGACTCGCACTTCACCAGTTTCCTATTAATGGCGGTCCACCGCGGTATTTTGTAGTGGTTTCGCCAATGTCAAGTGAGTCCAGTATATCAGTGAACAGAATAATATCAAAAATAAAAGAAAAATAGCTTCGAATGGCTCGCACTGGAACACAAGCCCACCGCGTGATGGATTGGCCACTTTACGATTTAACGTAAGAGCCCAGAGAGATCGGTTTAAGGTTTCCCCGTATAATAACTTTTGAGAGTTAGAGAGCTCGATAAATGGTTTACTCTACTAAATAAGTTTGCAAAGCTGAAGAATCTTCGATCTAAGAAATAAACCGGTATATTCCGGAATGCGAGTGTATTTTAACTCCCGAAGCAAAAAGTGTTATAAGTTTAATCTATTGCCTGTGTGTCTATTTGTAGATATTGTAGCCCTCAAAGGGATGAACCGATTTGGGCGCTGTTTTTAGGGTCATGAACCAAAATGGTAAAAAATGAAACTCTTATAGTGAAACTTCGGTCCCTGACTGTCTGTCTGTACGTAGCAGTATTTCTCTGAAACTATAGTAGCCATCAACTTGAAACTTGCAAACTTGAAACTTGCCGCATCTGTTTTTTGTAAAAACTTGTTTTTCAAAATATTTGTAAAGGGGTCTAGAACGGGGGGTAAAAATGAAAGTGATTTGATTATTACAACGGAGTGTCATATGAAAAGGCTCAATCAGCAGATTTCAATTTTTTTATTTTATTTCCGTGACAAGTCATACTGTGCTGAACTGTGCGATAACACGGAACCCTCAGTGCGTGAGCCCGGTACGCACTTGACTAGTTTTATTTCATAACTCCTGAAACAAAGCCCAAATTCAAGTTAATCCATTGGGCAGAGCTAAATACGTTTTAATTCCCTGTTTTTCGAACCCACTATTTAAACCCTTCTTCTAAAACCGATTGTCGAAGCTACACCATTTGCCCCTATCTCTCGATCCTATTATAACTAATGAGTAAAAAGGACAGAGCACCTAAAGTTACGAATAAATCGAACCAGAGTAACCTACCAAAGCTTTGACGCAGCTACCCAATAATCAAGCAAATGTACGTTGCATTATGACGCTGTAATAAACGAAAAAGCTCATCTCAATTCTAGTAACATGCCAATTTGAGACTAAAGACGCGACAATAGAGTTTGAAAGGGATCGTTTAAACGTTTAGTTGTTTCATTTTGCTGCAATTCTGATTATTCCCATTGGATTGGTCGGAATGAAACGGAAACTAACATTGGTGAGTTACGTGAAGCAAATTGCCTTCAAATTCATGATTATTTATGACTAGCTCGCCCATGGCTTCACCCGCGTAGAAGTCTTTTATCGCAATTGCCTTGGGAAAAGTACTCTCTGTCCTTCCTCGGGATTCAATTTATCTCCGTACCAAATTTTACTAAAATCTGTTTAGTGGTTTGGCTGTGATAGCGTAGCATCGGATCGACAAAGTTACTTTCACGTTTATTGTATGAATAATAATCTATTATAGGAAGTAGAATGTAGGGGTGTGTAAGGTTTAGCATAAAAAAAAATGGTCTAATGATCATTTTACATAACACGAATTGCATAATTTCAATCTGTATAATAAACCATCGATATAATAGTCATGGTGCATAAAACGAAATGCATAATTTCAAAAACTATAATGTTTATAAATTAAAAAATAAATATTTCCAACTGCTTCCATTACTATTAACGTGGTCACAGTTCAAACCTAGCCTAACCTAGTTAGAAGAAATTGATTTAAAATGCATAATATCAAGAAAATTATAGTTATACTAAATGAGTGTTATGTTATTCGATCGTATGCCAGATAAAATTATACAATTGGTTTTTATGCTAAACCTTTATTATGCTTTTCGTGGTTAGTTAAATGAAATTATACAATATGTTTTTATACTGATTGAAGCGCACCCAGAATGCAGGGGAGAGCGTAGGCATATTAACAGGGTCCCGTCGGGCACCCTTAGGGTACGGAAACCTAAGAACTAAGGTAATAATAGGTATAATTAACCATTTGAATAGCCATTGTATCAACGCAATGCAACCACTATTCAGTTATTAGCGATATAATGGTCCCAGCCTCTGCCGGGAGTTCGTGTTGACTTTGTGACAGATAAACACTGAGGCCAATCAATAGCGATTTGGGATTGTGGGGATTGCGTCAATCCACATGGGATGTTGATGGATGTAATGCTGCCCTCGTACGAAGAAAGGCACAAGTGCAAATAATTCATAGAAGCATATTAAACTATCAAGGGGTATAATCAGACCTCGCCATATACGGGGCAAAATTAAATTACAGCTAAGGATCGCCCATAACGATAAACTCAAATTATCGATGCTTTTCCCATATACTAGTGATTGCTCCAAGTATTGTTTGTAAAAATAAAAATTTATTTAAAGTATGTAAAAGAAACAATAGCAACATAATTCTGGTTATTCTTTATTTTCAAATGATTTCACTAATAATTATCATATTTTTTCCCTCATAACAAATTCTGATCGTTTATATTAACAATGGTAAATGGGACAGTAATTCTGAAATACACAATGAGGACAAAAAATATAATGAAAATATGATGTTTATCTGCTAATAAACAATCCCTCCCAGTACTTACTTTACCCATCGGAAAACGAAAAGTTTCTATCTAATAATGTTTCACTAACTCTCTCGTCTCGGATAAATCAATAAGAAGCCACTACCGCCCAAGTTGGTTAACTCTTCTGTTGGCTAAGGGAAACTCGGAACCGAGACTTATGTGTATTAGATAGTTTTACCCGACTGCGCGACGTAAAGGAGAGTCATGTGTTTATCAGCATATATATGTATGTATATAAAATAATATACCTATACATACATACATTAAATCACGCCTGTTTCCCAGAGGGGTAGGCAGAGACCACTTCTTTCCACCTGCTACGATCTTGACAAATCTCTTTCGCTTCTTCCACATTCATACATCGAGTCATGCACGCACGTCGGTTTCGGGTACTTAACATTCGGCCCTAATCCAGTATTTCTCCGATTTGATTCGAAAAATTACGCCTATGGCGGCCCCTTCCGACCCTTCCACTCACTTTCGCTCTGTATATCTCTTTCGTCAATCTTCTTTCATCCATCCTTTCCAAATGATCGAAACATCGAAGCATACCCTTTTCAATCTTAGTCACTAAGTACATCTTCTTTTAATCCACTTTTCTCTTTGACTAATGCATTCAATTATTAATTGCCATCAGAAAGATTTCATGCAATAATTTCTAGTAAAACATTAGAAAGAAAGAAAAACCATTTATTCGTGACAAACAGACCACAAAACACAACAAAATACTGACCCTACCTATTGTAACCAAAGACCCCCGGCAAACATCCCAAGTCTTGAATGATTCAAGTCAATATTTAAAAAACCCTTACAAACTTACATTTATGTAATTAATAGTACTTTACATCTGGCATCAAAAATAAGGGTAGACAAAGTTGTAAACCCCTTGCGTCACTGCCGCGTATTTCACTTCGCTAAATAAATAATAAAACTTCTGCACTGAGTTTATTTGCCCTTCTACTTTAGTATAAACTCCCATTGCCGGTGACCCACACAATTCCTGTACAGGTTTATGAAAAAAAAATCGGTCAAGTGCGAGTCGGACTCGTGCACCAAAGAGTTCCGTACCACACAGTAGGTATTATTATATTATTATTATTCCAATTTGAATTCGATTTCAAATCAAATTACCGCGAGCCCGACTCACGCTTGACCATTTTTTAGTATTTGTTGTTTTTCTTTAGGGTTTGTAATAATACTTAATCATACAAAATTTGACGCTTGCATGTTTTACCGTTTTTACGAGACAACAAAAATTAAAATATGTTGATAAAAATATTTCTTGTATGAGGACTCCCTTTATTATTTCACTCTCTTCATTTTTTATATTTGTTAGTGAATCCGCCATAACAACATTAAAAAAAAACTCGTTGTCTATTGCTGTTCTAAAGATACAGTTCTTGTATAGGATGGACGGACGGACAGCGGAGACATGTTAATAGGGTCCCATTGGGCTCCCTTCGGGCACAGAACCCTAAAAATATATAGATAAGAGATATTCATTCAGTAAGTATCCCGTACGGGCACTTTTTTACATCAAAAATCTACCAGCGCTTCCCAAGAGAAGACCACTGCTGAGAAGAAACGCCGCAAGAAACTCGACACTCTCTACCAGGGTAGTGATTCTTTCAAGAGCAACGGTGAGCGAACGCAGGAGTGTTCAAGCGTCGAATTTAAGTAGTCCCGTCAAAGCGAACAAAACACATTTAGCGCGTGTATTCTCAATTAGGCAGCAGCGCTCTGTCTCTGAGCGCGGCAGTAAGAGGCATTAACCATATAAATGAATGGATGATTTAAAATTATGAATGAATGAATAAGTTTATTTGTTTGTCAAAAGTAAGTGTACAACATGGTCTTCAATTATAAGATAGGCTCTCCACAATCTGCAAATATATTATTTAGAATAATTTAGAATAAACTTCACAAGAAACACACAGTTAAATTTACTCATTTAGGTACTCATTAATGCTGTAAAAAGATTTGTCGATAAGCCACGCCATAAAGGAATTTCATCTAAGACGTTTAAGGCCGACATTAAAGCTGTAAGTAATTACTGTAAGTTTCGAAACAAAGCTATATGCAAGAGAGAGATGCAGATATTTGACACTCACTCTTACCCATAGTTGCGTCTCAAAATTTACAGGAATTACTTACAGGTGTAATGCCGGCCTAAGACCTCGTTGTTGTTATAGCAGAAACAGAAATTCACACTGTAAAAAACTCAACTGTCTAGCTGCTAATGTTCATGAGATACAGCCGGCTGACAGACAGACAGACGGACAGCCGAGTCTTAGTAAAAGGGTCCCTTTGGTACACTTTGTATACGGAACACTAAATTTTTTTTGTGTATTTAGCGTAAACAAAGTGAACTAACGTTAAGTTTTGTATGGCAACCGGACTCAAACCCGGCACTCAACGGATTGCGTACTACATCCGCTAAGCTAGGTTATTAAAACATTCCGAATGTTTCCCTTCTCATCGCGCTTTATTGCTCTGCTAGAACGGGACGCCGCTATACGTTAGAGATAATACCATTTTAATTACTTGACGCCATCTTTGATTGAATTGTTGTAACAGTGTGTTATTTGCTAGTTGGGTGAATTGCAAAAATATTGTACATAGTTAAGGGCTCAATTAAAAAAGGGTTGTTAAGCCATAACTTTTCATATGGATAATTTTTGTTACACAAAGGAAAACAATTGCAGAAAGTTAACGTTATCTCAATTAACTCCTTAACTATGTACAATATTTTTGCAATTCAAACAGTTGGTTCATTTACACAAGCGCCTCTATTTTAGGCGGTTAATTCCAAATGGTATTTGACCTTGACCTCTATTTTAAGGAGTTTAAAACCATATCGTCTTTGAGCTGTAGCTGTTACGGTATTGTTTTTAACTCGGCCGCCATTACTGTCAAGTAAATAAGAGCTATCAAAACGTTGACAATACGATAACAGATCAAATACGATATGGTTTTTACCACCTTAATCTCGGCAATGTTAAAAAGTATTGTTTCTAACTTGGAAATAGCGAAACTAGTTTCATAGAAAGTTTCACTTCATCGACAGGCATTTCCACGTACAGGAGCTTTATTCTTTTGTGATCACAAGTCTAACCTCCTAACCTACGTAACAAATGCTTAAGATAACCTGAAAACTGTAAGGTTTCAGCAGAAATTAGCTTTCGATGAAATGAAATTCGGTGAAATGTGTCATTCGATGAAATGTTTGTCGATATTTCAAGGGGATCGCGTTTTTGCCGTGTTGAATAGAGGTCCAGAATATATGATACATTTAGTTTACATGATAATTTAATTAAATGTCAATGTGTACCAATTGAAAGAGTGGATTGTGCTACCTATCTGGGTGTTAAAATTGATACTAAATTCTCATGGGCTTGTCATATCGATTACATCAGTATAAAGTTAAGAACACTATTAAACAAATTTTATCACCTTAGCTATAGGGTACCCCTTGGGACCTTAAAGTGTCTGTATCACGCATTAGTTGACCCGATTTTGGGATATGCTCTTGATAGCTATGGTCTAACGTTTAAAACATATATTAACAAATTAGAGACATTACAATTAAAATTTATAAAATTACTTGTAAATAATAAAATTAAAGAAAAATATAAAAATGATTACCGAAAATTATTTAAAATATGTAGTATTCTTCCCGTTAGTATAAAACATAAATACCTTCTTGCCGTTAATAACCATAGCAGTCAGGAGCATCACCTATTTCGGGTTAGTCATAACTATGGCACAAGATCGGTGTCGGAGGGTAAATTTAAGGTACCAAGGATCAACAACTATTACGGAGACAGAACACTTAAAAAACGAATACCCTACACTTTAAATAGTCTACCCGAAGACATCCGATCAGAACCTAATTTACACAAATTTAAAAGGCTGCTTAAAAAACATCTACTTCATTTATTATAAAATAAATTATAAAATAAATATAAATAAAGCTAGTATTAAGGAACCAAATTGTTACTATTAAGTTTAAAAGGACTCAGCTGCAGTCAAACTGTTGTGACAGTTTTGCAGACTATTTTTTAAGAAAAATATGTAATTTTTTTGGTTAATAAATAAACAATAATAAATAAAATAAAATGAGTCTAACTTGGACTTAAAAGATGTCTGATAGGGTATTTTGTTATTTCGTAAAAAGTGGTATACAGGGTGTTAGGCAGAAGGTTGGACAAACTTCAGGGAGTAACTCTGTAGGTCATACTCATCAACTTTTATTATAGCACCAACATCCATACATTTCGGCTGTTTAGCTCTCAAAGTTTGTATGTAACATCTGTTTTTTGCTCGCGATTTGGATTTTGGTCCCATAATAAAAGTTGATGAGTATGACCTACAGAGTTAGTCCCTGAAGTTTGTAGAACCTTCTGCCTCACACCCTGTATTTATTGAAAAACCACTTAGTATATAACCGACTGTGCCAGTAAATTTTGCCGTAAATAGAAATAAAGAAAACGGCAGAACATCTGCCGAATGATGATTAGTTTACTGCCCAGACTTGGCTCCTGATTTAATAAATGCACCAACGGCTTTAAGGCAATTATTTCGCCCAGTGAACACTCCCTTCACAAGTTTAACCTTACCTAACCTACGCAACAAACGCTTAAGATAACCTGAAAACTTAAATTCCAGCAGAAATTAGCTTTCGATGAAATGAAATTCGGTGAAATGTGTTATTCGATGAAATGTTTGTCGATATTTCAAGGGGATCGCGTTTTTGCCGTGTTGAATACAGGCCTAGAATATGAGTCAAACTTGGACTAAAACTATGTCTCACAGGGTATTTTGTTGTTTCATAAAAAGTGGAGTATAAATTGAAAAACCACTTATATACTAACCGACTGTGCCAGTAAATTTTGCCGTAAATAGAAATAAACAAACGGCAGAACATCTGCCGAATGATGATTAGTTTACCGCCGAGACTTGGCTCCTGATTTAATAAATGCTCCGGCGGCTTTAAGGCAATTATTTCGCCCAGTGAACACTCCCTTATTTGTGTTGAGGTACGACTTGCTCTCGATGAGAAAATCTTTTCACCAGATTTTCAACCCCCTCCGCAAAAAGAGGGCTGTTGTTAATGTATGTACGTTTTTGTATATCTTTCTCGCTCTGTGGCATCGTAGTTCTCAATGGGATAGACCGATTTAGACGTTGTTTTAAAAAAAGGTGGTTTACTCAGGTTCGTTCCTAGCTAAGATTAGTGGAAATGAAAAAGGGCGGAACCCTTCGTGTGCGAAGACTCGGACCGGACCGGTTTTTTTAATTATTATTATTATCGAAGTGGTTGTCTTAGTTATGTTCTCGGTAGCAATTTAATTTTATTTTTATTTATTCATTGAATTTTCTAACACTTTTATATTTTTTCTGGTTTATTTTATTATTCTGGTCCAAAAATGGCTAAAACAAATGATTTTGATTTCATCATCATCATCATCATGTCAGCCGAAAGACGTCCACTGCTGGACATAGGCCTCCCCCAAGGCTCTCCACTCAGACCAGTCTTGTGCTTTTCGCATTCATACTTGGCTTTTGATCTAGAACCGTTGGGGGGAAAATGCCGTAGTCGCCACGCTTGATTTTGATTTTTCTACGAAAGGATAACATGGATATGATTCTATTTAAATTTCGTGTACAATTTATTTTAAATGTATGCAGGTTTAATATCGAAAATTATGATAATTTACTATAACAAATATTAATTTTAAAAAACACAGACTTATCCATATTAGTCATTACGTTTGACGTTAAAGTGACATATAATGCTACCGGTCACCGATCATTAGCGTTGTGAAATGAGAAAGGAAACGCTTCAAGAGAGAATTGTAAATGCTACTGATATTTTATCGAATTTCATTTCATCGAAAAATATTTTCTGCTGAAACCATGATGTTTTACCATACTCATTAATTACAATGCAATCGCTCTTAGAAAGTGCTTCAGAGGGCTTATTGTCTAACGCACTCGCAATCACGATCGTTTTCATTTTGAAAATCGAAGGCTTCTCTGCATACAAAATGAAAACAATTGCTCCACTTTAAAGCCGGTTGCGATTGTGAGTGCGTTAGACAATAAGCCCTCTGGTTTGTATTTTGTCTCATACTCATTCTCATAAACCCTACCTTTCTAAGTATTTATTCGTAATGACCTGTCATTTGTACGTAAAACGAGGCTTTTACCCGTAAAATTAAAACATCTATAAAGATAAACTCGGCAGTAAAATGAGTATTTCAGTATTCAAAATGGCGGATGGAGTTACGAGCGTATTTGATGTGCTTTTAAAAACTTATACGCATTCGAAATTCGCCTGCACTCCGATCGTATATAAATAAAATGTGTTTATACTGTAGCCCCCTTACTAATAAACGTTGAGTAACGGTGGTATAGCTATACAATGTTTGTCCTTATCTGTCATTGTTACATTTGAATTTGACTGATAAGGACAAAACATTGTATAGCTATACCACCGTTACTCAAAGTTTATTAGTAAGGGGGAAGGTATTTTGATACACAGAAGACTAACAAGTTGGTCACTTGGGTCTCTATTGTACTCGACAAAACAATTTTTTTTTTGACATGTCATTGTTTTGTCAACGTGATAGGTCTTATTCACTTGAAGAATATGAATGTTTTATTTTTAAATCATAGACAAACTAATAATGTCCCTATTCTCATCTCGTTTGAAATCAAATGTCGTAGTTTCTATTTTTATGTATTACTTATAGCTTGTATGTAATTTTAATAAAGTTCCATTCACGAATCTCCACTGACATTATTTAGCGATACATATTGTCCTTAAAAAAATATACCGAGTTGACGTTTCAATTGATACTAGAATTGGGCCTATTTAAATTGTGTTGGTTTTGGAAGATGTAAGAATTTGAAACTCAAAACTTTATATTTTGATAACGTAATTACAAAATTACGTTACAGCTGTCATTATTGCTGTAACCTACGAGTATTATCACAGGTAATGCTGGTCATTTGCCAACGGTTTTTGAACGCATATAGAGGACTTATGATATGTGTGTTGATAATAGTATATTACTTAACAAGGGCTGTAAAAGAAAGAAAGCCCGAAATCGCAGGTATTTGAGACCCGAGCCGTAGGCGAGGGTTGTAAATATGCGATAGAGGGCTTTCTTTTTTACTGCCCGTTTTGAGTACACAATTTTACGTCTTCACCTGGCCACAATGCGAGTTTTACCGTGCGCGCAGCGTGCGATAAAACTCACATTACGGCCAGGTGTTACCTAAAATCAATTGCGTTTAACCAAGTAGAATAGAGCCCTTAGTTTTACTAAATTTTACTAAAAATATATTTTTCACTCACTCGATCAAAAGTTAAAAAAAAAAGTTAAAAAAATCTCCAATGAAAGATTAAACTATAGCTACGTCGGGAATACGTACCTACTCGTATTTATAAAAATCCCAAGTTACAAGTAAAAAAAAAACAGGACTTTTTGCGTAAACTTCAGCCACACTCATTTTAAAAAGCACATTTATCTCCCGGTTGCTTTTTCCGTTATCTAAAAGGTTCTGCGATACATAACCGTACATCAAGGCGATTAAGGCCCGTCGGTGACGTCACGGGGTAATACTGGACGTCCGCCCGTGCGTGTCTCCCTAGTACACAGATTGGCGCAGTACGGAAGTTTATTTTATCCTGGACAATCTCACACTTTTTGACCTAGTCCCAAACTAAGCTCTAGGCTTGTACTATGGGTACTATTGGGTACTAGACAACAATATAAATACGTATATAGAGAAATAAATAATTAAATATATGAAAAAGATCAAAGACTCAGAAACATATACTTGCGCTCATCAAATTAAAATGTTTGCCCATAGCAGGAATTGAACCCGGGACCGCTAGTTTCGTAGGCAGGGTCACTACCAACTAGGCCAACGCGTTGTTGTCGCTCCATAATAAAGAGAAGGCAAATGGGTACACAGGCTACCTGATCTGGGATCTGAGACCCGTAGACATTTACATTCTTAGGACTGTAACCCTGAGACTGCAAATGCGTTGCCAATTAGTTGTTTCACCGATTTTCTTAGCGGCACACCGAAACACAATAATGTGAATACTGCTGCTTGGCAGTAGGTTAAAGGAAGGTGTGTTTTAATGAAAAATATTAGTTCGCACCGATATAAAAAACACGTGCTCAGTACTTCAGTACTTTGAAGGACAATTTCTCCCAACAGGTTGAGATTGCCTACCGGGCTTATAACGATGGCATTTGATCCTGCACCTTTACTGTTCCAAGTCTGTGTCCTGTTGTCAGCCCACATAAATCGGGTGCTCGGAAACCAGCCATATATCTCGGCGCATATTCATGAGCCGCGGATCACGGCGACAGCGACCGGACACATGCTTGCTCACGACTCTGGGCCTCTATTCTAAACCATATCGTCTTTGAGCTGTTATGGTACCGTAAAATGTGCCTGCTTTGCTCCCCCATGGGTAACTATGCTCCATAGTAACTATTTCGTTTGTTAATATTTGATGACCAATTTTCTAAAAATAATTGATGTATACATCCAGCCACGCCGTGAATGAAAACAATAGAATAATTTATAATACAGATTACCTTAGTAACAAAAGGTTTCTTCATTCTGAGTTGAAAACAGAATGGACTCAATATCAAATTTGATCCACTAAATGATTCGCTCCCTCTTTCAATCCCATAGGGTCTATCTACGACTTTATTGCTTTAACAATTTCTACCCTCGCTGCCTGCGGATAAGGCTAAACATTAAATAAAAGTTTTATCAAACTTGTGACCTTCATTCTATGGAGGATGTATGTATATTCATGAACCCCTACTCAGGATAAAGCTGCAGGATGTCACATGATAAATTACACCCTTGTAGAATTAGGTGAATGTGACAGCTCAGGGATTTTGGTGACAAAAAACAATGGGAATAGTTTTTTTTATATTATTTTTCTGAGCCACTGATAAGAAAAGACCACCTTAAGATATTTTTAAATTATATTAAAGCGAAAAAAAATTGTCGGTCTTAGGCAGGATTCGAACCTACATCTCCTCTGGCTCTCCGGGCCGATGCAGGCGCATTACCAATTATGCCACCAAGACCCTACCTAAGATTCACGAAATTAGTTATCGCTTGCTTTTCATACTCGACCACTACCACTCGACCACCTTTTCTCAATTTTTCATGCTTTTAGTTCATTATGTTCCCACTCCTCCCGTGATACCTTTATTACCTTTAAGGATCAGTTTCATTGGTCGATAGCCGACGCTTGCAGTAATCCATTAACGGGTTGTTTTAATATTTTAAGCCGAGAGCTATTGCAGCGACGCAATGTTTCACGTTTGTTTTTTTTTTGCCAGGCCTTCCACAAGGTGGACCGAGGATCTGATAAAGGTCGCGGGAAACCGCTGGATGACAGCAGCAGAGGACCGATCGTTGTGGAAAACCTTGGGGAAGGCCTTTATCCAGCAGTCGTCTTGAGGCTGATGATGATGATGACGATGAATGTATCACGAAAAGCATGCGCATGCGCTCAATGAAACGAGCCTTTAGAATTGGACAAATTGATTTTTAGTCAGGTACTTCAAAAATGGATAATTTCAACGCTTTTTTGCCGTTTCTTACTCGTATTTTGTAATCTTGTTATTTGCTATAAGTAATATGGTTACTTTTATTCTCTTGTCAGTAAGAGCTACTAAACATCAATATTCAACAATATGATTACGATACAGGAGTAAGAAAAGCTAAACCAAATTGGAGGAGATATTTCGCAAAATACTTGTCAAAATTTGTGATGTAAGTAATGTAGCATTTCTATACCGCCACGATTATAAATTATAAAAATATTGGACGTCTAAAATTACCATAATTCTAGGTATAATTTAGGAGTCACCACACAAGTAGACAAGGGTCCTTGACCCTTGGGCCTTCAAGCTTTAAGTGGCGGGAGCTTTGTGAATACATAACGAAAGCTCTTTCATACCTCATACTGCATTTTTTAAATGTTTGCGAGTCGGCTAAAATTCTCGGAATTAAATGTTTTATAGTTTGTGCTGTGACCTATTTCTGAAACACATATTCGGCTTAGTTACATTATTTAGTAAAGAAAACCATAAAGCTCTTTTGAACCTAATTTTACTTTCCTTTAATGTTTGTGACTTGAATTAAACAGTCAAATTAAGAAAAAACACAGTTTTTGCTGCGTTAGCCGTAGGAATCAAAGGTAAATAAATCAAGAAACGTTCTCACACAAATTGACTTAGTCCCAAACTAAGCTCTAGGCTTGTACTATGGGTACTAGACAACGATATAAATACTTATATAGAGAAATAAATACTTAAATACATAGAAAACATCCAAGACTCAGAAACAAATACTCGTGCTCATCACACAAATATCTGCCCTTACCGGGATTTGAACCCAGGACCGCTAGCTTCGTAGGCAGGGTTTCACTACCAACTAGGCTAGCGCGTCGTCAGGGTGTGCATGGTAGCGTTACGTTATTTCATTGTATTATTAAACAGCTTAAATAATTAACATATTATAAAGTTAAAATTATATCCTGAACCGGTATAGAAGGGGCTTTCTTATCCTTTAATATTGACGTCAAGTTCTGGGACATCCTGTAGCTGAAGTTAAACATTATAGAGGTACAGTCACCAGCAAAAATATATTATCCAACATTGGGCGCAAAAATATCTGACACGCTCTTATACCTCTAGTAATAAAGACGTGTCAGATATTTTTGCGTCCATTGTTGGATAATAAATTATTACTGGTGACTGTAAAGTGAGAAAGCGCTTATTAGAAGATGCTTCGGGTATGTACTTGACACTCACTCTCTCTCATACGCTCTTATTAAGAGCGAGTGAGAGAGAAGTACAAACTCGAAGCACCTTCTAAGTTCTCACAGACTGTACTTGATTACGTGAGCAAGCTCACATATAAAACTTAACGCAAAATATTCTCAAAACATACTACTAACCTCTAAAAGCAAACTGCCCTATTCACAAACCACTCGATATATCTCGCACGCTCTTAGCGCGCGTAAAAACACGCTCGCAACACTAAACCACTAAACGCGCCCGTGCGGGTGAATTTATAAGGTAACCGCGACCCTCCTAAATCTACTGCGCGGATGTTGGACGTAAACAATCTGGAAGCGATATTTTTGGATTTAACTCTATTGCGGCCATTACTGCCAAGTAAATAAAAGCTGTCATATCGTTGACAATATGATTACATTTCTAAAAGCGATGTGGTTTTAACGTGTAAAATAGAAAATCCTGATTTAGTAGGAAACCCTGATCAAATTTAATCTTCTTCGTTTTATTGAAGTCTAATTGGCTCAAAATTAACTAGTAACTAGTGTTTTTTGTTTTTAATTTATTTAGAGCTCATACATTCATATTCGAATGCGATATAGGAGCACTTTGTACTAAACAGTTTAGGTGTCAAAAAGACCTGGAGGTTCATTAATGAATACACATAATAAAAATGCTTAAATTCAAACTAACACTACAGAAATGAAGTCCAGAATAACCAGATGACAACAAATACAGATACAAAGGTTTTGTGATACAGGTTAACAAAATATAAACCCTGTTGCATAGAAAACGGGCACTTTCGATTTTTTCAATTAATTTAAACATACTGTAAATAAATGAGATTGAATGCTACGAAATGAAACTAATATTATTTAAATTTTAATTTCTCTTTGGTAAATGTTTTTTTAATTATTTTATAGCTTAAAATCTCATTACATTACTTTTATATTTTAAACGACTTGAAAACATCGTAAGTGCTCGTTTTCTTTGCAACAAGGTTTATATATAGGACAACAAAAAACATAAAAGATTAATAACCTCTTAAGGCTTGTAAGTGAAACATGGAAAGAATCAATGTTACACAGGTGCTTATTATAATATCTAGTTATTCGTCTGGAAAAAAAATGTGTCGGGATTAATTTTGTGCGGGTAATAGTTAGGAGAACCTAACTTAACTTGAAAAGAGAGTTGTTTGACAATAAAACCCGTGTACAGTCTGTGAGCACTTAGAAGATGCTTCAGGTTTGTACTACTCTCTCACTCTCTTTTAATAGGAGCGTACCAGAGCGAGGGAGAGAAAGTATAATCCCGAAGCATCTTCTATTTAAGAGCTATCGCACTGTACAGATTCTGCATAAAGCCCCATAGCCACTAAAATGATAGCGTAGCGCCAGTCTCTTCCAGCGGCTCTTCTCGCAGCGATTGTTATAAATCTCGAGCGCTGCGAGAATGCCCCCGCATGTGCTCCGCGATAACGATTACGTCACGCGCGCGTTTTTGGCATCTCGTAGCTATTAGGACCGACGATTTAATTGCATCTTTAAAAGTTTTCAAGGAGTTTCAGTAGAAAATTATAAATGCTGTTCTGGATTGGGTAGAAATACTGGTTTTGGCCAATTAAGAATAGTAAGGAAAAATAAACATTCATATATTTTTGATTTTAGGGCTACTGAAATTACTACTATTAGGGCTACAATAAGAGAACATAACTTAACTGGAAAAGAGAGTAGTTTGACAATAAAACCCGTGCCCCATAGCCACTATAATAAAGGTAAAGATAAAGATAAAGAGACATTTATTCACAACAATACAAGATTACATTAAGTAGATACAAAAAGAACAAGACAGAGAAATTGTTGCTAAACGGTCCCAACTCAGCATTCGCTAGCCGTAAAGCCAGCACTGGTCTTCCGTTGGAACCGCTTGATGAAGAGACGGAAAGTGACACACTTAACACAAAACATCATTGGGAGAAAAAAAATAAAGAACAACATAGACAAAAAACAAAAAAACAATCATTCGTTCGATAATATCTCGAACGAACGATAATGATAGCTTAGCGCCAGTCTCTTCCAGCGGCTCTTCTCGCAGCGATTGTTATAAATCTCGAGCGCTGCGAGAATGCCCCCGCGTGTGCTCCACGATAACGATTACGTCACGCGCGCGTTTTTGGCATCTCGCAGCTATTAGGGCCGACGATTTAATTGCATCTTTAAAGGTTTTCAAGGAGTTTCAGTGGAAAATTATAAATGCTGTTCTGGATAGGGTAGAAATACCGGTTTTGGCCACCGTACCGTTTTTGGCCATTTAAGGTTGAAATAAGCATCTAAAATACAAAATAATATTCATAAATAGTTAAGACTGAAGATTAATATAAAGATCAAATATCAAGCCTGGTTCCCAGAGGGGTAGGCAGAGACCACTTCTTTCCACCTGCTACGATCTTGACAAATCTCTTTCGCTTCTTCCACATTCATACATCGAGTCATGCACGCACGTCGGTTTCGGGTTAAAAATAATGTTTGTAATTTTATAATGCTTTAGATATTACAGCTAATTAGAGTGGCCAAAAACGGTGTAAAGATGGCCAAAACCTTTTAAAATCTATTTAAGGACATGCATTTACTGTATATCATTTACTATCTAGAGTAGCGGCCGCGGACCGGAAAGCGAAGTGTTGGCAGTACTTCCACAAGGTGGACCGACGATCTGGTGAAGACCGCGGGAAGCCGATGGATGCGAGTAGCACGACACCGGCCGTCGTGGAGATCCTTGGGGAGGGCCTTTGTCCAGCAGTGGACGTATTTCGGCTGATATGATGATGTACTATCAACCCGATGGGATTTCACCCAGTGCCATTATAAAACAATTTTTTTGACACTTCTTACGACTTAAATCAGGGGTTTTCAATCATAACGTCACTGTGACACAGTTCTATGTGGGGTCAGCTGAGTTCCATTGGAAAACATATAAAAACTTTTATGTCGTCGTTTTGCACCGTCTTATATACACATAAGTAGGTGTTTTTTTTCCTTTTCTCCCTCTATCTGTCTCGCAAGATTTTTGGCATGTTTTCCTGCTGAACTACGCATGTTATTTGATATTATATTTAATTTAATATTTATAACTTTATACAATGCTAGACTAAGTAGTACCATTGTAAAAAAAAAGACTGACTGCTGAGTTTCTTGCGGCGTTTCTTCTCAGCAGTAGTCTCCTCTTGGGAAGCGCTGGTAGATTCTTGACGTGTAAAAGTGCCCGTGCGGCCTAGTTACTGAATAAATGTCTTTTATCTTTTTTATATCTGATAGTACGTATTTAAACGACAACAACTGAAAATACTGTTTTGAGAAAAAGAAAATACCAAATTTTGATCTTTGATTTCAAACGTTCTTTACTGGTTCAAACATTTGATTTCGTTAGTTGGTAGTTAACTTGTCAAATATTCGTATCGTTAAAAAGTTTATTAATAATAATGATCCCGTTGAGAAACTCATGCCGGAATTTGGCAATAGTCTAGTAATTCTTTTCTGTTTACTTATTTCTCAACGTTCAAAGTTTTCTATTTGTTTTCGAAATGCATTTGCGTTCGTTTAAGTGCCAAGTCCAGAGCCATTTGTCTTGTCTTGGAAACGTTCGTGTTTTTCTAAACAACGTTAATTTACGCGACGGGACGAAAACAAAGAGTATTTCGTTTTATGCTACAAAACGTTTGTTAGTAATTTACAGAGCGTTTTAAACAACTACTGCAGGCCAAGTATCGCTGCGTCTATATCGCGTGTCAAATGTGGATAAAGCATCCGTCACTCTCGTACTTATTTACGTGTTAGAAAGTGACGGATGCCTTATCCAAACTTTGTCACGCGATAAACGCAGCCATATTAACCCTGGTAGAAATTGAAAGTTCTTAGTAAACACTAGAGGACGACCGCGACTTCGTACGCGTAGAATTAGTTTCCAGCTACTCCCCCTATTTTAAACCCTTTATGGGATGAATTACCAAAAAAAAACAAAAAATCGCTTTCAAAAACGCAAAAAAGTTTGCGTTTTTAATGTGGTTTTTTGTTTTTTAAAACATTTATTTTATTTTATACTTTTTAGTGATCATAATAGGTACGCTGTTACGTAGTCCCACTTCTTAGTTGATATTAAACTTTCAGTTATTTCACGCGCACCGCAAGCAACGCCGCGGGAAAGTCATAGTCAAATTTCAACAAGTAAATATCCTTCGTTGTACTCGCTCAACTATCTTAATCGAGATGACTTATCGCCACCCTTAAAATAGGTACCGTTGAAGAGTTCCGGTAGCCATCTGTGGTCTTCATCATCAATTCCACTTCACCAAGTATAACTTTCTGAATGCAAATGCTAGACTTGTTACTAAAAATACTAAAATCGCTATATGTTTGCCTACAATATTTGAGGAGTTCCCTCAATTCCTCCCTGATCCCCTCATCAGATTCAGATTTGGTGACAATGGGACCACCTCGAAAGTAAACTCTATCAAACCAAAAAATAATTTTTAAAATTAGTCCACAATTGACGGAGTAATCCGTGAACATACATAAAAAAAAAAATACATACAGTGGAACGTATAACCTTCTCCTTTTTTGAAGTCGGTTAATAAAAGCTGATGAGACTACCCTTTTTTAATTCAATTTTACGACGGTAAAATATATTCAGGTGCAACTTTAAAAGCAACGGTGCAATAATTTACTGACGTACATTTTACCGGCGGTAAATCTTTTAAATAACCCTTTGATGTTGCAATGTGGTTGCCACTTAACCACTTTGCAAGCTGCTCGCAACAGGCTGCATTTTTTTTTATTGATAATGGAATCCCCCCGTCCCTTGTGGTTGCCGGGTTAGAATAGTGCCACTGCCACACCATGTCTTTCCGTGGATGTCGTAAGAGGCGACTAAGGGAATAAAGGCTTGTAGTACTGTTAGGCGATGGGCTTGCAACCTGTCACTAATACATTGGTAAACATCTTAGCCTAATTGTGCAAAATGTGGTTATAGAATTATCTATCAACAAATATGTCTATCAACAAATTTTTAGAGTGGGGTACTCTGGGAATGAACGCATGAGTTTATGTATGTATGTATGTATGTATGTATGTATGATAATGGATTTTCTCTTGACTGACTCTCGTCGCTGGAGGACGCAAAATTTTGTCACAATTTACGATAGAGATACTGTGAATTTTTGGCCAATAATTATAAAACCTTTTTCAGCTGTACCCACTGTGGAGTTCGCATGGAGTAGATAGTTTTTAATGTGTGTAAAAATTTCCGACGTTGAGTTTATTCTCTATGTTAGAGGTGTCCAGAGTGTGCGGCGCCCTGGGATGCCGCCGAGAGCTCTCTCCCTCTGCCAACTTATGAATGGGGAATTTGCAGACGGATGAAGTTGTAATTATTTTTTGATACAACTTAAATCTGATTCGCATCCGTTAAGATGCAAAGTAAAAGAGTTGGCTGACCTAAATACAGCATAGTAAATAGTTTTAGTTCATTTATTCTACTTTTATTTTAAATGCAATAATATGTACTTTACGTTGTTAAAAATGTACTTATAATGTATAATGGTTGAGCATCTTATACAGAAGTTACACAGATTTTTACGCTGTTTTGATTTTATAAAATTGCTACTTGTTAGTTAGCAGTAGGTGTTTTAAATGTGAAGATTTGCTTTTTAACCGACGCGAAAAGCGGTGTTTTAGGTTTAACGTGTCTGTTGCGTTGTATCTCCCAAAGGGATAGAACGATTTAGTTGTTCCGTACCCGAAGGCAGTGAGTTTAATAGTAATGGGATGATTAAGATCACTAATTATATCAATAATCCGTGCCACAAGCATGTCCATTCGTGGTACAGTCAAGGACTTTAATTGTTATGCCACTATCATATGTAACCCTGTCATAATGACAGCGTTAAACCACATGAAAGAAATTAATTATGCCAAAAATAATGATTAACCTTATGCGACAGGATTCCATAGTGGCATAATAATTTAAGTCCTTGACTAGGTACACGATTCACATTCGGACTAGTGGACGATTCACATTAGATAAGACTGAAGATTCTTATAAAGAAAAAATATAAAAATAATTTTGTATATTCATAATGCTTTACATATTAATAAAAAAATTGAATTGCCAAAATCGGTACTTCTACCCTACTTATGTATTTTTTTTACAGAAGCTCATTAACTTTTAAAAGAAAATGAAAGTAGTTTAGTTTAACCAACTGAAACAGGTAGCTTAACTTTACCCCGGCTGCCGCAACTATATCCAGCGTATTGTGCTAACTTAAATTGCCTCTAAGCGTGGCTCTAACGAAACTGGTCATAAAACGAGTTTCGAAGTTATCTCCCGGTTAGGGTTGCCATACGATATGGATGTTTTGAATATTTTCAAATAGGTATTTAGTTATTCAATTTGAAATTTTAGGAGAAAGGTTTTAAAACTTATTTAAATCGACTTCAATATTTGCAAAGTTTGTAAAATAAACATTACCTACCATGAATTTATTTTATTCTAATCATTTTGAAACTTGGTATGAACTTAGCTTGATTCCGAAGACCCGGTTCAATTTCCGGTGGAGATAAAATTTAACCGGTTATTAGACGTGTTTGTATGAAAATAACCGGTTAAAGCCGGTTATTTGCATTCCCTAGTTCCCGGTATGATGAGCGCGAGTATTTTGTTCCTCAGTCTAGGACGTTTTCTATCTATTTAAGTGTTTATTTCTTTTTTTTCAAGAATATTTATCGTTGTCTAGAACCCATAGTACAAACCTTGAGCTTAGTTTGGGACTCGGTTTTGTGTGAGATAGTCACTTGATATTTATTAATTAATTAATTATTATATGGTTTTTTCTAAGAATATGATAATTTCTACGGAAAACTATAATAGAAATCTACCCGGAAAAAATATTTTAAATATTTATATATACATATATAAAAAAGAAATAAGTAGCTAAAATAAATATAATTTTAAGTAATTATATCGAAAATCCAACTACCTACATACAGTCATATAGCAATAATAAAAAATAATTATTAAAAAAATCCGATACAATAAAAATATCAACAAAAAAGCGAAAAAGCTCTATAGTCTATAAAAAAATTGTAAGAGCAAAGTACTTACTTATTTAACTTGAATATTGAAAAGGATGCTCCAGGCAGGGACAAGCTAACAGAGAGCAAATGATACATTTTTCCAAACAATAGTTTTATAATTAGAATTACAATATAAATTTCATTGCTTGTCCCCGCCGAATAAAAATTCAGGTTCTAAATTTATTGGTAGTTAAAATAGGGTTAAAAAAACAGGCATCAATTAAACGAACTAAAAAGCCTTATTACTACCTGTTTTTTTTAAAGCCATAAAAGGCAAAACCAGAAAATGGCCCACCTGATGGTAAGCCAGTCACCGTCGCCCATAACCGTCGGGCACAGCCTAGTCTTTAACTAAATACTCTTTAAGCCGCGTTTGTGAACGCTACCTTACGTTAGGGAAGACAAATAGGTTAACTTGAAGAGATCCCATACGGGATAAGTTCGCCAATGTACATTATCTATAGTGATGCAAAAATGTTTTGTAATTGTTTATGTGCAATAAAGAGTTTACATACATACATTATACAAATTATTCTCACACTCATTACAGTCTGTGAGCACTTAAAAGATGCTTCGGGTTTGTACTTCTCTCTCACTCGCTCTTAATAAGAGCGTATGAGAGCCAGTGAGAGACAAGTACAAACCCGAAGCATCTTCTAAGTGTTATCGTACTGTGCAGTCGAGGAAATTGATTCCTAGACCACTTTGGACTATGTCAAAGTGACACTGTAAATAAAATCATAAGAAGTCTCATACGTTTTGATTGGTTACGTCACTTTGACTTAGTTCAAAGTGGTCTAGGAATCAATTTCCTCGACTGTACGTGTTTTTGGGATTGTCTACAGAACATCTTTTTTTATCTGCACGGCATGTTGTCCGCGACATGTTTGTCGCTCGGATCGGATCTCCCTTTCTATCTAGCCTGCAACGATAGCGACGCAAAGAGCGACAAGCGAGAAAATATAACTTGTGCTACCCATGCTGGTCACCCTTCTCCCGGCAGACAAAGTTGTAACTTTATGAGTCGGTAATCGGTTTTCTAAGGGAAATAAGCTTCTTGCTGAAATGCATAGCGAGTTAAAAACTGTTTTAAACTGTTCAATTCAATTCAAGTGATTTATTATCATGGGCAACGGAGCCATATACAGTTCTTTTTTGTTGCCGACAATTACGCATATCGCACTGGTAGATCGAAACATTAGTAACTCAAAATACAACGGAATTCCAGATCAACTTTAATACAACTTCTATGAACTTGAAACAAAACTAACAAGGATTTTGAGTTGATACTGTTTTGATCTAGCAGTGCGATATACACGGTGGGGCCTGTAACTAAAGCAAAAAATTAAAATGTACATTCTTCTCCTCAAACTACTTTGAAAAAAAACTTGCGGTTTGAATTTTATTACATTATCAAGTTAATTCGAACACGCAATGTACTATGAAATTGGTTATGTCTGTAGAGTGACTAGATTGACAGGCGATGTCAATTAGACGGAGTTTTAAGTACATTGAAAATACTATTTACTTTGTTTGAAAAATGAACAATCTAAAAACTTTATGATTTTAAAAACTTGCTAAACGAAAGTTGTAATAACGTTTTAATTTTTTGCTTTAGTTACAGGCCCCACCCTGTATAAGTTTTATCTCAAACGAGTCTAAATACAGGGAGATATGAATTTGAAAAAGTTATTTGATATTTCTGTGATTTGAACGCCAAGTGACATACATTGTTTTGGAGTAATCACCCTTGACAAGAACTGACTTTTGATTTAAAAACCTTTTATATCTGAGGTTTTTGGAATTTTTGCCAAGTGTTTTGGTTTAAAGTATTTGCTTGTTCATCAGCTAGGTATTAGAAAAATGCATTTTCAGTTAGCAAAGTTAAATAACTCGAAAACCAGTGACAGTTGACCCCCAGTTAACTAGGACTAGTCAAAGGTTAACTGGAAGAGATCCCTTAAAGGAATAAGTCGCCTTTTTACTACTTTTATTTCTGTAATTTTAATATTTATGTAATGTAATTGTTTTAGTACAGTAAAGCTTTTACATACATACATACAAAAATTCAAATCACGTAAATACACAATATGTCCACCAACATTATTATTATAACGTTCCATTTACTTATTAAAAACCAATAAGGAAAATCAAAGCCATCCTCAAAAACCAACATGGCTCCTAATCCGCGCTATATCCTTATCATCTGTCATATTACCGCATGACAATCGGATCTCAAGATGGCGGGCAATATGGCCGACCAAAATGGCCGCAGGCGGGATTTCTTTTCAATCCTGTATTTATGGTAAACTAGGTCGGACGAGTTCTAGCATGCCCGTAGTTTTTACTCGTAGTTGCGGTTTGTTTCGCGTTGTTGATTTTAGTTTGTAATGAAGATAAAGCAGCGTTTTAGAGAATATCAGACGTAAGTATATTCACATGCGACAAAAAAAATTGACTGATGTTTTGTGTTTAGTAGGAAAATACAAGCTCCTACAAACTAGTTTTCGATGAGTGCTGTAATCATTCGTTCTTTGTAATTTGCAGTTGGAACTTCGCCCATGATCTGCTCGTAGACCTTCTATGGGACATCATCTTTTTTCGATAGTGGAGTTACATTATGTTTTAAAGGTTCCGTACCCGATGTCAGCCGAGCCCAACGTTACGGGACCCTATACTAGTACTTGACCGGTTTTGCTTAAATTATTTCTGCTTTCAATTTAAGCCATAATACATCACTCTGCAACTTTTAAAAGTTTCTTACAAAATATCTATTAAGTAGATAATTACGACCCCTTTTTCGAGAAGCGACCACTCATAAACATTCATCAAATCAAGCTCATATCGATCCTAGTTAATCTAGCTATCGATTTGAAAAATGCGACCGAATCGATTCGTCCGTTTGAGAACTATGATCCCACAAGCAGACACAAACATAGCGTCAAAATTATAACAGCCACCTTCTAGCGTCAGTTTAAAAAAATATATACATCACAATACTAACAAAATTATTAAATAATCTTAACTCAATAATTAAAGAACTTCTATTTTTTTCTTTAAGTTTAAAAGTAAAAAGCAAGCGAAACATTTTGAGTTAACGTGTCTCTTGGACCGGAAAGAGTTTTATTCATCAAGTTAAAAACTCTCCGTCTGCTCACAGAGCAATAGAATCGCAGACAGGTTACATTCATAAATATTTTACGTAAGTTTCTGTTAAAAAACTGACTGTACTTTTACTGAGATCAAACTAGAAAGTCCGAACTCGGAAGGCCTATGTTTAGTACAGCGAAGACTTTGTTGCCACCTTCAAACAGGGTAGGCTGCCTTTAAACTACAGTCGCCATGGGCTAGTGTAATAAAACACAAGGATGCTAGGCAACGACTGACATTATTATTGTCTTTGACACTCTTATTAATAACTATATTAAAGCGAAAAAAATGTCGGTCTTAGGCAGGATTCGAACCTACATCTCCTCTGGCTATCGGTGCCGATGCAGGCGCATTATCAATTATGCCACCAAGACCCTACTTAAGATCTACGAAATTAGTAATCGCTTGCTTTTTTCGTTCGTTTCGTTAATAAACAACGATAGATGACGTCACCATACTCCGAGTATGAAGAAAAAAGCAAGCGATTACTGATTTCGTGGATCTTAATTAGGGTCTTGGTGGCATAATTGGTAATGCGCCTGCATCGGCCCGGAGAGCCAGAGGAGATGTAGGTTCGAATCCTGCCTAAGACCGACGAATTTTTTTCGCTTTAATATAGTTAAGAAATTCGTAAACAGACGTTTCGGTTAAATTTATATGAAATTAGATACAAAATACTTTTTATCGAATAAACAGCTGGGTGAAGGTCGTCCCCTATTCGGATCTTAGGCCATAATACTTCAACAGCTAGTTTCAAGAAATTCCATTGTGCTTATCTGATATGAACAACATCAACATCAATCATTCTAGTCTAGTCTTAAGGCTATTCCTAGTGCTATTACTTATGAGAAAATTATTCTGAAATAAAAAAAAACATTAATTTAAACTGATACGTCTATTTTATTCTACGATCTGTGCTCATAAAATGGAGCCCTCGAAAAACTCGAGGCTGCAGCGAAAACTTGGGACTTCAATTAAGTTTCCAACGCTGCATTACTAAAGCGCAGTACACAGAATATTTGTCGGTGATATTGCTAAACCGCGTAAATAACAAATTTATTTTAAAACAAAATAAACCTCACATTTACAGAAACAAGTCTAACGAAAAGCAAGCTTTAAAAAAAACCCAACTGGTTTGGATAATGTCGTCAGAGTAATGTTACTTATCATGTATATATATTTCATTTCGCCAATTTCACATTTAAATAATTTTAATATAGACTATAAGACTCTAGTTAAGACGAATCTAACCACGTATAATTTATTAAAATCGGTTTAGCCGTGTAGTATTTACGAGCGGACATTGAGTCGGACATTAAACAAGTCAAACACATAACTCCATTGGGGTTTGCCGCAGTCGGGTAAAAAGGTGCATTATGCTCGTTATTAAAAATGTTACTTTCGCGGTTTTGCAGTTTCATTGACACAGTAATTCAGTACAGTACCGTGTAGTATTCAGCGATTCCATAATCTCTCGACACATCGAGATAGGTTTTCTTGATGTTGAGTATAATGATGATACTGAACTTGGTTTTGCTTTTGATGTTCAATCAAAAGCAAAACATATAATATTCTAGACGGAACAATGGACAAAATTAAAACAAAAAAAAAGGTATTCCAATGCAATGAGTTATTTGCGAAAATTGAGACATGATTTATTACTTGATTTCTGATTTATTTTGGAGTTGTACCGCCGTTGTAAGCGTACCCTAACATCCCCTGATGACCTTTATGGTTTTTGGCTGCCACGACACAGGCCTAGCCTAGTGTGGGTCAAAGGGTAATATTGTTTTTTGCACTGTATTTTTTGCAAAATATATATTTTACTTTAATTTACTTTACCTCATAATAAGTCCGAAACATGCTGAACCGTTCCGGCTTTTAAACGTAAGTTTTAATTTGTGTTTCCGTTTTATGTAATAGCAAGTGTTTTTTTTTTAATTTTTAGCTGGTTCGATTCCCGTCCGTAATTTGCGAACTTACTTGTATAATTTTTTATATCCATATTTGAGTTACATATTATTTTGATTTGATTAAACACTGTTTTGATTAATAACACCATGTTATTTCTACATATAATGCATGGTGAAAATGATGATGATGATGATGATGATCATAGTGTTGGTGATGATTATTTAATAGCAATGACAAGAACCTCTACAACGATTTTTATTTCCTCTCATATAACTATTTACAGGGTTTTCATACTACGACGATGAATTTTTAACAATTTTCTCGAATTAAAACTATCTTCTATCTTAAATTATCTTATCTTAGGTTCTTATTTTATGGGTGATTCCACGGGCGTTTCAACCGTCGTCAGTCCCTAGTCATAAATATTGAAATAATGACCTACACCAAGCAGATCTTACTGTCCACCTGTTTATCGTACTGTTATTCCTTAGTTGACTGTGAAAGAGCGGACGCTTTAAGTCCGGACTTGTCCGTGGTTGGTGAATGTTAAAATTGAGAAATAGTTACGAATTTAAGCGCTCTTTATGAAGAATTTCGTATTTATGTTGTTTATTTCTTATTTTGCTGTATTTTTACAATTTCTGTTTAACTGCAAGTTGGGTGGCAAAATAACTACCCTGTGGTTATCCTGAATATGCAATGACAATATTTGACAATTCGATATAACCTTTGTTAGGTTTACCCTTGAATCGCCAACACTCATTTCACCGAATTTTCATTTCATCGAATTTTCATTTCATCGAACAGGCATTTCCACGTGCAGTAGTTATAATTTTTTGGCGGTCACAGGTCTAGCCTAACCTAGCCTACGTAACCCATGCTTAAGATAACCTGAAAACAATAAGGTTTCAGCAGAAATTAGCTTTCGATGAAATGAAAATTCGATGAAACAACGCATTCGATGAAATGAGTGTCGGTGATTCGAGGGACGGAGTGGGAGAGGTGGGGACACCCAACTCTCTAAAACTACACTTTTCAAGTTCAATATTTCCTAATTAATATTCTAAAAATTGAAAAGAAAATGAACATAATGATTTTTTAAGAGCTATCTAATGACAATTCATTCGTAATTATTATGTAAAAAAAAAGTATTTGTCATAGATTTTATTTTACCACTTAACAGAATTATTAACAACTTTTTGGAGTTGTTGGTGAGTCTGTGGCTCTGCCTACCCCACTCTGGGAATGAAGGTGTGAGTTTATGTTATGTTTATGTTATTTTACCATTTTATGTTAATTGTACAACTATGCCAAATTACAGCTTTGTAGTACCAAGAGTCTTTGAGCTAGGCTGCAGACAGGACAGACAGACATGGCAAAATATGAGGGCTCCTTATTTGACTTCGGAACCCTAAAAAAACATTTCCGGAGGATACATTAAGCGAGTCCTGGTCCTTGTTTTTGCACTTCAATCTGTTTAATGGCAGTAGAAATAAAATGAGGAAAAGGACGCTATTCTAAAGTGGAGCGAGATTTTGACGACGCGTTGAGCTAGTTGGCAGTGACCCGCCTACTATGTAGTACGTCTGTCCTTATGTATGTACGCTTAGATCTATTAAACTCCGCAACCGATTTTAATGCGGTTTTCACTATTAGAAATAGTGATTCCGAGGGGCACCCTAGAAAAAGATATCACAAAAACAAAAAATGGTCAAGTGTTTCGAACTTGAATTCAAATTGGAATTTAATAATACCATGGCGGTACGGATCTCTCGGTGCTGTAACACTCCTACCCCCGGTCTATATAGTAACAGATAAAAATATCCTACGTTGTGTAATTAAATTTATTTGGCCATAAAATTAAAATGTGTGATCGTCTAGTTTTAAATATCTCTCTAAATTAGGACCCTCTACGTTGTGTAAAAGAAAAGGTTGTCTAACGTAATCAAAATCTTAATCTATTAATAAACAAGCTAATCATGAAATAAACACAAAATAATACACAGGTGAAATAAAGGTTTGACTCACCCAGATTCTCCTTGTACTACCTTGATTGTTGTATACCCTTCGTGTAACTATAATATTCCCTACCTATATTACGTGGATGTAACACATTGTAATGATATCCCTACCTATACCCCTACCTCGCAAGAGGTCGGTTACAGTGAGAATCTATTTGATCTTAGATTTAATCTACTTTTCTTAAGTACTCGATATATTTAATTGAACAAGAAGTGAAAAAAATCATATTGGTCCTCACTTTGGATGGGGTCTGACCTCAGTTAGACAAACTACTTTGCTGTCTTGCATCCATTCTCTCAACTTATGACCATACAAGCCATCAGTATACGTCTGGATTTCTAATTTAAATATTATATAGTGTAAAGAGAGGATTAAGGAGTACCTTAGTAACGCAAAGCCGCCGATTCCTCATCAACTACCTCGGAAGAGAATGTTGGGAGTACATATTTGCCTAAGTAACGAGAAGCCGCCGATTCCTCACCAACTATCTCGGAAGAGAATGTTGGGAGTACATATTTGCCTAAGTAACGAGAAGCCGCCGATTCCTCACCAACTATCTCGGAAGAGAATGTTGGGAGTACATATTTGCCTAAGTAACGAGAAGCCGCCGATTCCTCACCAACTATCTCGGAAGAGAATGTTGAGAGTACATATTTGCCTAAGTAACGAGAAGCCGCCGATTCCTCACCAACTATCTCGGAAGAGAATGTTGGGAGTACATATTTGTCTAAGTAACGAGAAGCCGCCGATTCCTCACCAACTATCTCGGAAGAGAATGTTGGGAGTACATATTTGCCTAAGTAACGAGAAGCCGCCGATTCCTCACCAACTATCTCGGAAGAGAATGTTGGGAGTACATATGTGCCTAAGTAACGAGAAGCCGCCGATTCCTCACCAACTATCTCGGAAGAGAATGTTGAGAGTACATATTTGCCTAAGTAACGAGAAGCCGATTCCTCCGTCAACCTTCATATCGTTCGATCGTTATATTCGTTAATCCAGACGTACAATGAATAGTTTTGTCTGCTCATTAGTTAATTAACACACACTTTCACCATCAATCCACGCACACACACAGATGCATATCTTCAATACAAGCCTAACCATATGCACTAATAACACTCAATAAAAGTAATTCAAACTCTAAACTCAAACCATCACTAACTAGCTACTTCTTTGTTCGAACGCGTCCGTACTAAGATCTTTGACCATCTACTTCCCTATCTTCTCTACCGACTGTCCTGTTCCTAGTTTCGCGTCCCGGGGGTAACTGCCTGGTCTAAAACACCTATGTTTCCTAAATTCCAAATCATCCCTACTTCTCACAACTGACGCCAACCTAATTAACCAATCAAACTAACGCGGGAAACAGTATGTCACCGCCCCCAAGCTCTATGGTTTTAAGGTTGTGTTTCGTTGTCGACGATACTCCTTTATTTTTTTATCTACAAATCTTACGCTGAGAATCCACTTGACAATGGGATCTTGCACATGTTGCGTTTGTTGCTAGCAGGTAGACCATTCGCTTCGAAGAACTGTGAAAGTTCCGCCATAAAGGGTAATTTAACACTATGTCTGTTTTTAACAATCTAGCAAACAATATGTAGGTAAAAGAAATTATCTAAATGACCTGCAGCTGTGGAGCCAAAAATCCCAAAAGCGGCTTCATTGTTTGTAACTTTCTATTGTTATCGGTAATTTTAAGATTTCGAAGAATACATCAAAATAAGTTTTAAAGTACTATTTCACATTATTATGAAAAGTTTATTATATTTATATATTAAATGTATAGCGTGTAATATACACGCGTTACAGTGCGCGAGTCCGCCTCGCACTTGACCGGTTTTAAATTCATGTCGTGCACAACAGTAAAATAGTGGTTTTGACGATACACCCCCTATATTTTTTCCGTCTCACGGCGCTAAATCCGCCCGCGCGTTAATGTATCAGTTGAAATAATATTGACGGTGAAACGTGTCGACTGGGGACCGTAGGCTGTTGGTCTTGTTTTATTCGTCTTCCTGCAGTCAAACTGCCCTAAAACAGTTATGTAGGGCTTTTGTTTATTTTTATTTTTTCTTGTTAGTTTAATAAATAAATAAATGAAATAATAAATAATAAAATTCGGTCAAGTGCGAGTCGGACTCGCGCTCGTAGGGTTCCGTACCATTATCTATACAACATTAGCAAAAAACGGCAAAAACATCACGTTTGTTGTACGGGAGACCTTAAATATTTTTTTTTTAAGTTATTATACAACTTAATATTTTTTGGATGTTTCAAGCGCCTACCTGTTGCCTATGCCTATCGTTCAAAAAACGTTAAAAAATCACGTTTGCTGTGTGGGAGCCCCCGTTTTTTTTTTTAGTATCATCTTTAAAATTTTAACTGTCTAGCTATCATGGTTCATTAGATACATCCTGGTGACAGACAGACGGACAGACGGACAGACGGACAGTCGGACGGACAGCGTCACCAACCAATCCTCCGACAAGGTCACCTCTGCAGAAAGGCTTGTTGACGACTTGCAAATGTATTCCTATTCACTGTGTGCTACTTGTACAGTAAAGGCAAATGATTGCTTGACCACTTTGGACTGTAACAAAGTACGTAATCAATCAAAACGTGACTTCTTATGTTTTTATTTACAGTGTCACTTTGACATAGTTCAAAGTGGTCTAGGAATCAATTTCCTTGATTCTACATGCCGTGATTTCTGTGCACGCAATTCTCCGTTTTACAGGAATGTATTTTCGGCTTAAATAAATTTTAAATTCACAGCAATACCTCACTTGTTGCTGATTTGTTGTTGTTGTATAGTCAAGTTCATAAATAAATATTTATACACTTTTGTACCTCGTCACTTTAATCACTGTGTAAACATGACATTAAATACACAAGGTACTAGTGTACACTGTCATATGTATACATCGTGTCCCAAAGTTCAACGATAACCTGGTACCGGGCGAGAGGCCAAGCTATACCAACCAGTTCTCGAAAAAATAAAAATAAATCTACAGGTTGTCCCAAAACTCAACGATAGCCTGGTGCTGGGCGGGAGGCCAAGTAGTACCAGTTCTGGAAAAAATAAGAAAAATTGTGATGTAGATTATTTTCTTATTTTTTCCAGAAATGGTATAACTTGACCTGTTGCCCGATGTCGTGTTATTGTTGAATTTTGGGACACCCTGTATATGAATTGTCGCAGCAATTAAAGTAACGAGGTATAAAAGTTTACAAATATTTATTTATGAACTTGACTGTACAACAACAACAAATCAGCAACATTTTAATTAGAAGCCCTTGAAGACGCTATCGCATTAGGCTGCCATTGTATCGAGCGATGCTATATAAGAATATAGGTAGCTAGCATCGCTCGATACCTATTGTCATAGACTGGAGAAATCCTTACAATTGTCCCTTGGAAACTCTAGCGATAATGTTGTGTAAACGCTTTTTAAGCAGGATGATAAAGATTTGTATACTTACTGGATGTGTCTCTGAAATTATTCAAAATCAATCAGAAACTATTTCATTTTCCAGGTTCACTTTGTCCATATTCCCATCTCGTCCACATTCTCATCTCGGTTACATTCCCATGTCATCCACATTCCCAATTCGTTCACATTTCCGTCTCGTCCATATTCCCATCTCGCCCACATTCTTATCTCGTCCACATTCCCATTTTGTTCACATTTCCAACAACTAGTGAACTACCGAGTGATCGAATTGACATCGAACTGCCATACAGTCCTAGTTAGGTTGTAGACGAGTTAGGAATGAGAACGAGTTGGGAATGTGGACTAATTGGGAATTCGGACGAGTTGGGAATATGGAAGAGACAGGAAGTGGACAATTTGGGATTGGTATGTGGACGAGTTGGGAATGTGGCCGAGATGAGAATGTGGACAAAATGGAAATATGGACAAAGTAAACCTGAGCGACATTTAGTATTCTTTTAAATATTCAAGTTATATTCCCTGTACTTTTACATACATCAGGAGAAGCGCTAAACCTAGACAAAGGAAAAAATAACCAGAAACCTCCTCTTCCCACTAATCTTATAAATGCGAAAGGAAATTGCGTTTGTGTGTAACTTTGTGACTCCTTCACGCTGTAACGGCTGGACGGAATTGGATGAAATTTGGAGTGGAGATAGCTTATACCCTGGATTAACACATAGGCTACATCCCAAAAAAATAAGTTTCCGAGGAAATAACGATAATCAGAATCGATGCGGACGAAGTCGCGGGCAGAAGCTAGTTTTTAATAATTTTTAATTACATCATTGTAATGGATTCATCGACTAAGATAGAATTTATTAATTTATTTTTTATTTGTTAGCCTAAAGTGTCCCACTGCTGGGCAAAGGCCTCCTTCTCGTCCTTCCACGCATCCCTGTCTTATGCAGACTGCTGCCAGCCCCTTCTGAAAGCGTCAAACTGAACTCGCCATCTGCGTCTAGATCTGCCGCGATGCCGTGTGGGATCCAGTTTGTGGTTGTTTTTGCCTAATTGATATCCGGAATGCGACAAATATGTCCCAAATTAATGACGTAGCTTAAACAGCCGCCAGACTCAAGTGGGACTGGGTCGAGGTTTACCCTTGAAATATCGACAAACATTTCATCGAATGTGTCATTTCTCCGAATTTCATCGAAACCAAATTTCTGCTGAAACCTTAAAGTTTTCAGGTTATCTTAAGCATTCGTTACGTAGGTCAGGTTAGGTTTGACTTTTGACCACAAAAAATAAAGCTCCTGCACGTGGAAATGCCTTTCGATGAAATAAAAATCGAAGTGAAACGTTCTTTGAAATGAATTTCGATATTTCAAGGGTAAACCCCGACCCAGTCCCACTTGAGTCAGGCGGCTGTTTGAGCTACATCAGTAATTTGGGTTTTGTATTTCAGACGCGATCTGTCAGCTTAACGCTCAGAATACTTCACTCCATGGCTCTGGCAAAACCTTACGTGTAGGAGAGGTACCCAAAACTAAATATTTTTTAAGATTTTATTTTACCACTTTGTCGGCGTGACTAATATGTATATTATTATTATTCATGCTAAATAACAGCTGTCTAGAACCAAGAGTTTCTGAGCTAAGCTGCGGATGGACGGACGGACATGGCTTGTTTGACTACGGAACCCTAAAAACCTAACCTTACCTTGTCTGTAGCTACTATCAGCCCAATGAAACCCTGACTCACGATAGAACGGAGTCACAGTGACATTTTAAAACTTTTAAAACAATATGTTAATTTTTTATCCCTTTACGATTGGCGTAAAATTACTACAGCCTTAATGTTTCTAAAATATTAACGTTAACTAAGTACGAATCACTAGATGCGACCTTATGCTTGAAATATTTTTGATTATCTCTTTAATACAACAGTACGTATGTGAGTTCAGACTTTATGCCTGTATGAATATGAACTACAAAGTTGATCGGAGGGACGTAAGTGAAATAAGAACTTATGCCTTTAACAAATTTTACAAGCATAAAGTCGGAAGTCATTGTTTTTTAATAAAATGTGTTTTCATTAATATATTTTCACCACTACAGTATTTTTAGTCTTTAAGAAATAAAGGTACAAATAGTTCCTAAAAAATGCAATAACTTTTGAGACTCTATCTTTTACACTTTAATAAATATAAGCAAAAACATTTTGCAATTTTATTTCTGCTCTCCTGAAAAGTTAACAAAACGCACATCAGACCTTATGCTTCTCGGGTCGAGATATAAGTATTAATATCGTTGTCTAGTACCCATAGTACAAGCCTAGAGCTTAGTTTGGGATTAGGTCAATTTGTGTGAGATCGTCTCTGGTATTTTTTTATTTATTCCGACAACAAACTGCCACATCTAGAATCTATATACACGTTCTGTTTACAATACCGTTTATTATGATTTGAACCCTCCATTGAATACTAGACAATGCTTGTACTCGAGCTAAATCCCCGGTTAAATTATTCTATCCTAAGTAAATATTTAATATCACCTAAACTCAACCTTATGCTAAGGCAAGCACGATTTAATTTTGATGAGGCTGAGAATGTAACATTTAGTTGTTTTTAAAGTAAAGACAGCTTAATGAGAGCAATATTCCTTGTACAATTAGACATTTCGTTGTTTTAATGATTAACGAAGGTTATATACAGATAGGTATAGCTCATGCAATTCACGATGGCGAGTGGGCTTTATTAGTGGTTGAACGTGTACATGCACATTGCGGTAGTGTGCGTGTCTGACGGAGCGATCAGTCGCGAGCGCGCCGTCGCTCGAGTTACTTGTGCATATTGTTTCCATGACGCTTACTGCCACGAACTACCGTCAGCATGTCCAATATCCGGAAAAAACGCAAAGTTATTCATAGCTAGGTATAACGGATTTTTATTTTGAAGTATCCTAAAATAAAAATAGTAAATTTATTTAGAACTGTGGGCCTATCCGTGTTTATCGCTTGACAAAACGGTAATAAAACATTCGACACTTTCTGACAAGTACATACATATAAGTGTGAGAGTGACGGATGTTTGATCCACGTTTAGTCACCCAAGAAACACGGCAATAATAAGCCCTCTAAAATAAAGATAAACCTACAGATAGGTTTTAATTTTAAGTAACATAAAATTGTACGTAATTTTAAGACAGAAAATACGGAAACATTTGAAATGTCATCTTCGCGACAAGATAGAGTTAGGTACATCAATTTCGTAGAAGATGCAACCAAGAAGGTCGCTCGTGTCGCTACTACATGTAGTATGACTAAGTAGTTCGCATATCACATCAAGAACATAAATAAGTAGTTTGTTGTTTTATAATATTTAAGGTCAAACAAAAAAAGAATTTTTGAAATCGGACCATAATTGATGGAGAAATCAAATCGGTCAAACTGAGAACCTCCTTTTTGAAGTCGGTTTAAAATACTTAATTGCATTATTTCCTATCATTATTTGCTAGAGGGTTTGCGACAGTATAATAAGTATAATGTGTCCAATTACTTCTCTTTATTTTTTATGCTTACCATACCCGCTCTCGCTGTCACGCACACTTTGACACGTATACCGATATGTGTTTACCACAAGTAAAGCCCACTCGCCATCATAAATTGCATGAGCTATAATATAAAACTTGACATTTTAAAATCTATATTTAAAATATTGTAATCTTTTGATGGACCTAAATCACTCTTAATTACCTCAGAAAAGATACGGTTTCTTTCTATGCAGACACAACAAAATATCTGGGCCATTCTCCACTGATTGGAAAATTTGAACAGTCCCCTGCCAACTTTCTCTTCAAATAATAGTTAATTCAACAGTAAAAATGGTTTTGCATCACGACTCCAATGTCGTTCATACCAAGATCAATGTATGTACAAAAGTTAATGTCAACTATTATTTTTATTTTTATCACAATTAGGCGACAGCGACCGTTTTCGTAGTCTTGGGACAAAATTTAATTAAAAGTGCTTATAAAATGACTTACATATTAATTGAAATACTACTTTATTATAATTGTTTGGGTATTCATCTTCTTAGACACAATAGAGAGATCTTGTTATATTTTAGCACATTGGTAATATTTTGTCATACTTATCAAATTCTGGGTTTGGCACATACCAGGGTACTGTTTTTTCACATGTTCAAATAATTATAACTAAATAGTCCGCATTATTTTTGTTATGATATCAGACACGTTTAAAAATATTGTTATTATTTGACACGAAGACCTATTTTATTTCACATTAATCTAAAGATATTATTCCAACAAAACGGCGGACAGCGATTTTCCAATTAGTGGAGAAATACCCATCTATATCAGCAATTTAATAATGTCAAAAATTAGGTTGACAAGTCCATACCTAAATATATTCCTGATTTGTGACTGCGACAGGTAAAAAAATATGTTAAGTTCGATACGGGTCATAGTTGTGGAGGGCTCTTTTTCGCAACTCGACGACTTAGACGATAGACCCACCGTGTTAGGACTCAATAGTTTGGTCTTGATAAGCAGATAAAGATTTTGCAAAAATAAAAGTACAGTCAGCAACAAAAGCTTGTCCCAAAAATTATTTTTTTGGCAGAAACTTATTCTATGACTGAGATGACAGGTAACTAGGGATGACATTATTTTTATAATATTTCTACGTTTTGGGTACTTTTGTAACACGTTGTATATTTACAAGTAAAATAATGCTCAAGAAAATTTAATTTATTTCATTCTCTCCCAACAAAACAAAAATCAAACAACCCTACTTAACAAAAACAAAACGCCGTTTTCTAAAGACTTTTAAACTTTCATTATTCGTAGCCAGAAATGGGGGAACAGGGGAGTTACGGGCCAGTTTCGCTTTTGTTCTGAGTCGAAGGAAGCCAATGTGCCCGCCGTGCCCCAGCTGCAATTATTGCTGAGCCAACAATGAAAGTATTGTGCCCAACGGGTGAATAGAGATAATTTTGCCCAGTCCAAGCAGCGAGCAGGCGAGAGAAGCATTGGTTATTAAAAAAAACACTTAACGGTCGTAAAGTTATAATTTACTCTAGTAAGTCGACTAAATAAAGAAGTTTTTTTAAATCAATTAACATAACGAGAGACAAAAACATACAGTGAAACCACAGATATAAAACACATAGATAACGTAAACAGTTCAATCTGTATGAAAACCAAGAGAAGAGAATTTTCCGTTTTCCGCGCAAAATCGATTCAAAGTCGTCGCTTTTTTGGGCTAATGCATTATCACGCAACGAGGCATTTTCTTAATTTTCACGACCTCCAACTGCAACAACAACTGGCGCGCGGAACGTTAGTAGCTACGGCTAATCCGGACGCTTGGTCGGGGTTTAAGTCCGGATTCGGACACGCGAAGTAGATGCGTTTGCATTATCTATGTGTATTTAGAACTGTGAGTGAAACAATTCCTCTATTCTACTAGCTAAACCATAATGCCTTTGAGATTGTTATCGTATTGTTTTTAACTCGGCCGCCATTACTGTCAAGTAAGTAAGCTATGAATCTAGCTAGAAGAATAACTAAACTTAAGTGGCAGTGGGTGGGGCACATTGCTCGCAGGACTGATGGCCGATGCCAGAAGGTTCTTGAGTGGCGTCCGCGGATCGGGACACGAGCTGTAGGTAGGCCTCCAACAAGATGGAGTGACGACCTTGTAAAAATCACGGGAACGAGGTGGATGCAAAAAGCACAAGACCGGTCTGAGTAAGCCTTGAGGGAGGCCTATGTCCAGCAGTGGACGTCTTTCGACTGACATGATGAAGTAAGCTATTGTAACGTTGACAATACGATAACATGTCAAAGGCAATATGGGTTTACACAGTAGAATAGAGGCCCTTTATAAGTACCTATTTAAAGTTGGGGTATATTCGGTTTAACTCGTAAAAGAGAGTATGAATAGTAGAAAGAGAGAACTTCCCTCAAGAAAGAACAATCACCAGAAACTTTTTTGCATGAAACTTTTAGTAAAATTAAATTTAACTACGTTCAAACAGCATAATAAACATAGATAAAAAGGAATTGTTTAACTTTATCAGGTAAACGTTCAAATAAAAACTCCCATTTCTGGGGCCCTAGTGAAAAATAGTATAAGTCGACTTAACTCGTAAGTCAAGGACTATAATTGTTATGACACTATGGAACCCTGTTATAATGACAGCGTCAAACCACATGAAAGAAATTACGCCAAAATTAATGATTAACGTTATGCGACAGGGTTTCATAGTGGCATAACAATTAAAGTCCTTGACGGTACTAAAAAGGGTATATCCTCGTAAAGCCCAACATACTGCAAACAGGGAGTTTATTGTAAGTGGGACTTTGAATTTACCGTAAAGGCAATAAAGTTCAATTACGTTTGTTCGATAATGCCATTTTCAATTTATGAACATAGGAAAATAAACCTTATTCTTATCGAACGAAGTTCAAAATAAATTGCCTTGATTATGTACATCCTTTAGACGTAAAAAATTTCTAGTTTTTAACCTTTACATTTCAAGTGATTGTGCATTTCAATTACATTTTGTTCGATAATGTCATTTTCAGTTTATGAACATAGGGAAATAAGCCTTATTTTTATTGTGACACAGTTGAAAATAAATTGCCTTGATTATGTACTTACATCCTTTTGATTTTTACTTTTTAACCAATATATTTAATATAATACAATAAAAGTTAAAACTAAACTTATTTAAATTAAAATAAATACTAAGCTACTCAAATATTAAAGACGTAAATAATAATCACCACTATAAAAAGAACACCCCCTCTAGCAGGTCCGCTCGCGGCATGGTCCCTATGACACTGGCTGCATTACCTCTCTGGATAGCTAGCCCAATCCTTTGAGAGAGGTAAGCACCAGCTCTAGGATCTCCGGAGGTGTCTATGAGCCGGGATGACAGGGCCTTAATAAAGCTTTTCATATCAGCTGACCAAGGTATATGTATCTACTTATGTTTATACTGTAATTAAACCAATATATTTCAAAAAATTGATCATTTCTTTGGATGCAATGTAATTGTTATGTAATTGGTTTATTGTACAGATCGAGATTATGCAATTAGTTTTTGCAAAATGACCATTGTTAGTACATTGGTGAAAATTAGTAAATACACTCTCTCACCTCCGGTTAATGTCGTTAAATAGAATACAATTACCACCGACAGGCTGCACTTAGGGTTTTTTATAAAGAACGTTAAACTATACGATGACGCGTTCGTTGGCCTAGTTGGTAGTGACCCTGCCTACTAGCGGCCTTGGGATCAAATCCCGGCAAGGGCAGATATTTGTGTGACGAGCGCGAATATTTGTTCTCAGTCATGGATGTTTTCTATGTATTTAAGTATATACAGGGTGTCCCATAATTGACTCGTAACCCTGACACCGGAGATAGCCCACCCCTAGACCTACCTAACCAGCCTAATTTTTTTTTTTAATTTTCTAATTATTTTTTGTTTTGGTAATTATTTTCATACGAAACTAATTATCATTATTGGCAATATCTCGAAACCGTGCAACTTTTACTGAGGTCACGTTAGGCTGGTTTGGTAGGTCTAGGGGTGGGCTATCTCCGGTGTCAGGGTTACGTGTCAATTATGGGACACCCTGTATTTCTCTATATAAGTATTTATATCGTTGCCTAGTACCCATAGTACAAGCCTAGAGCTTTGTTTGGGACTAGGGCCATTGGTCTGACATTGTCCATTGATTTGTTGACAGTAACGAACTGGTTTACAAGGCTATCGGAGCACTTTTTTGGGACGTTAACCGTTCTAAAGTTGAAGTTTTTTGTACTACAAACTTGGTCATAATTTTATTGTCTACTAAGGGCCGATTCGACCAAACTGGAATAAGGTCTTATACCTAGATTAACCGCAGAATTTGTATAGACTAATCTCGGATTAAGTCTTATTCCAGTTTGGTCGAATCGGCCCTTAGTAGACAATAAAATTATGACCAAGTTTGTAGTACAGTCGAGATCAAAGATATGTATACACTTCTGAACCTAATTTCAATGAAATAAGGTGCAAAAGTGTATACATAGCTTTGTACTCGACTGTACAACATATTTCGATACAATCTATAGTAAAAATATCATGATCTTTTTACCAAAATAAAAACTTTAAGCCGATCTACTGTAAAGTTTGTAAAATGGACGTTAATCAATTAACCTTTCCAGTACTGAACCCGTCATGTGCTATTCCGACTTACACTTAGCCGGTTTATTTATTTATTTAAAGTCTACTTTGACTTTGGAACACTTTATTAACCCTATAATAAATCTTCTCCCGTCTCTAATTTGCTAAAGAATCCAACGCAGTAAGAACTTACGGCGGTTAATTATTATTGGACCTGCAATTCTCGGACGCCTTTAACTGATCTTTTTCTTAATAAATTAGACGAAGTTTGCGGAGTTACTTTCGGAACTCGATTCACTCAAACCTATGACGAGTTTGTTGTAAACTATAAATATAAATAATGACTAGGAGAACAACATGACGAGGCCTCTACGTGAGAAAAAACAAACTTATTTCTATTGCAAACAGTAATAAATAAAAATACACATTAATTTAAATGTAACGATAATTAATATAAATTTATTAGATTCACTCCCACTAGACCAAATATCATAAAAGCTAATTTCATTGGGCATACCAACCTTTCTCCGATCCAATAAACATTTCAAACTTAAATGCCCCCTAATATTTATTTTTTATGCTTTATAAATTACGTAACACGCTATATTACTAAATACCTAAAGCACCGCCTTAAAACTTCCAACTTTTTTAAATAGCCCCCTTGTGGTTGCCGGGTTAGAATAGTGCCACTCCATGTCTTCCCGTGGATGTCGTAAGAGGCGAATAAGGGAATATAGTCTTGTAGTGCTGTTAGGCGATGGGTTTGCAACCTGTCACTGCAAAATGTGGTTACTGAATTATCAACAAGTTTTTAAAGTTTTAGGTAATTCTGTAGCTCTGCCTACACCACTCTGGGATTACAGGCTTGAAGGTATGTATGTACTTATGTATAGCTCACAATAGACTTTGTCCACAAAACACAAATGAAAACTATTAATATTCTCAAAAATATTTTTGTTCTGGTTACGCGACTTGTGACTACCAAAAAAAAAACTAATGCGGCGAGAAATGCATTTCGATGTAATAAAAATTCTGCGTTATGATAGGGTAACGGAACCAGTAATGGACAAGGACCAATAATGGACACTTGATTCTTATTTTACAGAAGATAAGGGTTATTCATTTGCTTTGCAATAATCAATTTAGGACCGTGTAAAGTTTGAATTAAGAGTGAAGTGTCCATTACTGGTGCCTGACAGGTAAAAGTGTCCAACACTGGTGCCAACACTCTTCGATAAATAAAAACTGTAATCGGACTTGGTGCAAATAGGTCCCAAGTGTTTCTTTGACCTAATTAAGTTTCTGTACATATAATAAACCTTCCTAAATTGAGTTATAACAGACTATCGACAGTATCCCTTCGAAAACTCAGCGTTAATTAGCAGACCACCCATTAATCTATTAAGTCGCGACTTACGGACTTTTGGCGCTAAGTAAGTGATTTTTCATGTCTGCAGCTCGTTTTAAGGAATATTGATTTATTGACCTAGGGACATAAACTAAGCGTTTCAACCTCTTTTATTCAGTGACCAAATGAAATCATTGTGTTGAAGGCCACTGACGGAATTAGTTTTACCTGTAGGTTTATTAGCTAGTTTATTACTGAATCGGTGAAAATTGTATCGTAAAATATCACTTCCCAAACATATACGTTGTTTTCATTTCAACTAATGATCATTTCGGCTAAACAACTGTTTGCGCGTTATGTTTTCGCAACTTACTGCTTTGGTAAACTGCTGTTTACCAAATAATTACTTTCAATATGCCACTTAGCTTTTCGTCAAATGTGATGATTGGCATAACATTTTTTTTTCACTGTATATCTTTTCTTTGATAAACGGTTTAAAAGTAAAGGGGTGACATAATTTATGCAACTGTTTATTTTCAAAAACATCCACCCAATCAAAAAACTGCTTAGAAACCTTAAAATGTTTTCAAAAGAACTGTCGATATCTATATATATAAAAGGCAAAACTGGCTGACTTATATAACAACATAAAGTTACTTACTTGACGCTATCTCGAATTAAACTTCAATTGTATCGTTTCATCGAATTTCATTTCATCAAAGAGTATCTTTTGCTGAAATCAAGATCTTTCCAGGATATCTTACGAATATAAGTTAGATGTTACGAGTTAGAGTTGTGACTACCAAAAAAATAACTCATGACTTTTGCTGAAATTAAAATTTTGCGCACCGTAAAATGTTTCTAATTTGCTCCTCCATGGGTAACTCCAATGCATCGAGCAGTGACTATTTCGTTTGTTACTTATATTTAAGTCCAGAGGGCTTATTGTCTAACGCACTCGCAATCACGATCGTTTTTATTTTAAAAATCGAAGGCTTGTCTGCATAAAAAATGAAAACAATTGCTCCACTTTGAAGCCGGTGTGATTGCGAGTGCGTTAGACAATAAGCCCTCTGGTCAACTGACAAATTTGCTAAATAGAATCGATGTATACATCCAGCAATGAAGTGAATGAAAGCAATAGAATGATTTACAATACAAATTACCTCAATATAACTATGGAGCATAATTACCCGTGGGAGCAAAGTAGGAACATTTTACGGTAATGATAGTAAAATTATGTTCGATGGTATAAGAGTTACCCTCTAAAAACCCATATTGATCCCAATTCCCAGCTGATCCAATCAACTTTAAATAAATAAACGTTTAGCGATAGCGGCGTTGATTGCAGCGCACGCTGTTTGCACGAGTCGGGTGTTTGATCAACGATCGTTGCGACAAATCGGCTAAGGATCGAACATGGATCGAACCCAAATTCAACAATCTATGTATATATATAAGGCAAACCTGACTGACTTATATGTCAACGCACAGCCGAAACTACAGTACCTAGAAACTTGAAATTTGGTACAGGGGCTCCTTTCAGAATGTACGTGAGCACTAAGAAAGGATTTTCCGAAAATCGACCCCCAACAGGAAGAAATGGGGGGAGTAGCGGGAAACGAATTCTACGCATACGAAATCGCGGGCGTCCACTAGTATAAAATATATCGTTTGTTAATAAACAACGATAGATGGCGTCACCATACCCTATGAGTATGAAAAGCAAGAGATTACTAATTTCGTGGACCTTAAGTAGGGTCTTGGTGGCATAATTGGCAATGCGCCTGCATTGGCCCGGAGAGCCAGAGGAGATGTAGGTTCGAATCCTGCCTAACACCGACGATTTTTTTTCGCTTTAATATTGTTTAGAATTTCGTAAACAGTATCTGTTTCGTTTCTGTTAAATTTTAAAATCTTAACAATGTAAAAGTTACTGAATACGATTGGAGCGGGGCTTAAACGAGATGCAATTTGCGAACATATTAATAATCAAGGATCGGAAAAACGACCGTCATTTTGAAAACATAACCCTGTTCCGTATAGCAGAGACTTCCTTGATATAATGAAAAATATTATTAGGTATTTTATAGATTTATTATACAATAATTTATATGTACTTAGCAACAATTTTATTAATCAATGACATCGAAATGTTATTAAGAAAACACAAACACACATACAAACAGTAAACCAATGTCAACGATTGCCACAATGTCCTCCGTAAACTGTGAAAAAACTTTTTCGACTCATAAATAGGTCCTTAATTCACGTCTTTATGGAATAAATATTCTTTTTGAATGGCGAAAGTGTTTTTTTCCCATAACCATTATGGTTTTATTCAATAATAATATTATTGCTGAATACATATAAATAATGGTATAATAAATAGAAAATACCTAATATTTTTTTTAATTAATATCAGAAGAAAGATGGTCACGTCGATCGCTTATGTCAATTCCATTATATTTTATTAGTTTTGGAAAATCACCTTGACTACAGATGCTACACAGGGTGTTTAAGAACTTTATTAACTCTACAATAGCTATACATATCTACATACATACCTTCACGCCTCTAATCCCAGAGTGGGGTAGGCAGAGCTACAGAATTACCTAAATTTTTAAAAACTGAGGGGCTATTGTCTAACGCATTCGCAATCGCAACCGGCGTCAAAGCGGAGCAATTGTTTTCATTTTGTATGCAGACAAGCCTTCGATTTTCAAAATGAAAACGATTGTGATTGCGAGTGCATTAGACAATAAGCCCTCCTGGTTTATTATTCAGTGACCTTTTTTGCAAAATAAAAAAGCCATTGAAAAATTAAATGCATGTTCCTCGTTAAAAACCATTCCAATTAAGTTACCTTTCTCTTTAAAAATGGCGTTCTAATTGCTCCAAAAAACAGGCAATATCGACGATTCCGCTGCCGTGGACGATCCTAAATAAACCATCAATAACATAATAAACATATTTTACACAGACAAAGACTCAATACCAAGTATCAAATACTTCTCTACAAAGAACTGCGACTTTTATGGAACATTATGCAAAAATCGAATTTAGTCTTAGATGAACGACAGAAACGTACATCGTATGCGAATCCCGACGGACGCATTCTAAATGCAAGCAAATGTTTGTAGAGCAGAAATGTTTGCGCACAGTTGCCGGCTCCGAGCGTGCGCTTGTTTCATAGGATTCCTAGACAGCTGGGATAGCTGGTATTTTGGAACGGGGATTTTTGACGAGTGTTTTGGAGCAGGTATGGTTTGGAATGTGGTACCTAGTATGTTAGTAAGTATGTCTTACATTCATTGTAAAACACTAAAAATTCGTGAATTGAAGAAGATTAAGTCTCATTTTCTGGCACCAAGAGTTGTTTAAAGGTATTAGGGCGACAATTTGATCGATGTGTTGATCGACGTAGATCAATGATCAGCTATGATAACTTTTCATCAACCCTGCAATATTAATCGATCGACGGTGTCCGTCGATGCATCGATCGATTGGTTTGGTTTTCACAAACATAAAATTTAAGAATAATTTATCGATACACAAAAAGGTATGAGTTTGTCGTTGATAATCTTTTATATTAATTGTATTGTTCTGCTTTTTCTTTTGCACATTAAAGTGTTTACGTACATACAGACATACACAATTGTCCAATCGTCAATGGGCCTGCATCGACCTGTATTCCGAAAGTGATATTTTGGTTCAAATTAAATTCTAGACCCCTATTTTACTTATTTAATAATTCCAAAACAGATCGTAAATGTTTACACACACACACACACACACACACCCACGTGCACAAACATTGACACAGACACGCACATGCACCTACCAACAAAATGGCACACACATGCAAATATAATACTAGGTACAATAAGAACCTCATTTTTTTTTGCTTTATTTTATGTATTTATTATTTTTAAATATGAATAAAATAGAGTAGAATAGAGAATAATTATTTCTCTTGATTTATACATGTTTTTAATATGAATGACTACCTTATTTCACTTTGTCTCGTGCCCACCTCTATACGAACGACGTGTATTTGACTTTCGTATGTGCTGCGTTAGAACGGAAGTTTCTACATGATTGGAAATGTTAATCTGGATCTTTGGCGCGTGCAAGAGAATTTAGGTATCCGAATTAAGGCGGAATTGCGAAGTTTGTTAATGATGAATTCGCCTTAATCGTCTGTTCTGTTTTTGGTCTAAGATTAGAATAGGAGACGACCTTCACCCAGCTGTTTATTCGATAAAAAGTATTTTATATCAAAGGTTGACTGAAAAATTTCATTTCAGTACAGATCATGATAAAAAAACTAAAAATGAACTTTTTTTAAATTGCTATTGCTTGTTTAATAGACCAATTACATACTAAATCGAAAGTATGAAGCCTAGAATATGCAAACGTAAGGTTTAGTGCAAATTATTAGTACCGACTTACCTAATTACCCAAAGGTTATGATGGGAAAAAAATAGAAACATGCATACAAAGTTCATATAATACTGGTAATCGTTCATATAATACTAGTAAATACTAATGAATCTGCAGCAGTTCTCTTTCCATATCAAACAAAAGTTAAACGTAAAACTGCCATATTATCGTTTTAAAAAAACAGCACAGTAGGTTAAAAGGCTGTGATACTTGAGTCACATTGTCCGATAAGTCTTAACCAGTGATGGGCAAAAATTAATCGACTAACGATTAACGATTAAGATTAACCTATTTAATCTCGATTAACGATTAAAAATGTCGATTGATCAATCTTAGTCGAAAGTTTCGATTGATTTAGTCCCGATTAATTTATTCGTCGACTAATTCTCAGCGACTAAACTTTTAATCGATTGATTAATTAGATTAATTTTCTGTCGATTAATATTAGGAATAAGTAAGTTTCTTTTGTAAGTCTAGTTTTTTTTGTAAACCCACTGGAACTATTCCAAGTGTACAACCCAGTCATGATAATACATACCTATTGAATTTTTGTAACGTGTGAATTCCAATTTTTAATCGAGATTCAATCGTGAAATTTAGTGTATTAAAATGACGATTGATCAATCGTTAATCGAAATTTCCGTTGATTAATTTAGTCGCGATTAAATTAATCTTGATTAATTTTGGACGATTGATTGTTTAATCATAAAAAAAATTAATCGATTAATGGCTATCTCTGGTCTTAACGCATAAAAAATAAATACAGTCGAATTGAGAACCTCCTCCTTTTTTGAAGTCGGTTAAAAAAAGATCGCAAAGTATTAGCAGACGGCCAAATCATATTTCCTGAACCATACCATAGTACTACATTTATAGGCAGTATTCCCAAACTATACTTTAGTTATTGTCATAATTAATTAATACTTTAATTTTACTGCAATATTTTTTAACGTTACCTTCAAATACCGTCTTAAACATAATACCATACATCCATCCATCAATGTAAATACAAAAATCAATCATTCTAACTTTACTTTATCTCAACTCCGTTAAAACGTCCTTAATAACCATGCAAGACTCTAAAGTTCAATCCACTTACCAAACTGATATTTTTTTTTAACCTAACCTAAACCTAACATAAAATGAAAAACAACTCTATGATCACAACCATAACGTTTATATTTCAAATTATCGTATTAGAGACATACGACCTTAAGGAACACGCAAGTGTTCTCACAGATCCCACTATGACGCAATCCATTATCACTTTGGCATCTTCCTTCTTTTACCACCTTAAGTTTTCAATCTTTAACACCTTTCTTGCATTGACTTAAAGTTTAAATTCGTTTAAACTGTAGCCTGCAAAGTTTGCTCTGGTTGTCAATGTGTCATCCGTCACAAGATGCTTTTATCGTTAGGAAAATAAAACGCTTTCGTCAGTTTGATAAAGATTCGTAGCGCTACGGCATAGCTTTACAATTTTTAAGCGTATTTTGGGTTACAAGCAATTTACAAAATCATTGTAAGTAGGAAAGTTTAGTGTTAAGAATCGCAACGAAAATGACGTCACTAATACTATGCTGATGCATTTTTTCGAAACGTCGGCTTAAAAGAAATAAGTAATAAACTACCTTTTTGTAACTTAAAATAATGTACTACATATATATAAGTGACGCTTTTCAGAGTACCTATACTACCTAGTCAGTCATTTTACACTTGAAGCCTGTGGGTCAGTTTTACGCAAAAAGCGAACAACGAGTTGCATGTTCAGTACAACACTGCCCTCCTTAGAAAAGAAGGGCGCATGTCTCATAGAACCGCGAATGTTTTTTTTTTATACACTAACATTTTAATTATAAAGATTACTAACAAATTAGTGGTTGTAAGTCAACTAAGGTAAATTTTGGTTTTTGTGTTTAAATTAAATAAACATAATTATTTAAGTCAGGTTGACAAAGATTCGTAGCGCTACGCCGTAGAGGCTCTACGATTTGTAGACCTGCTACGAAATACAGTGGAAATGGCTTTTGTAAAACCAACGGAGTGTGTCTCGCCCCTTGGGAGCGAAGCAACCGATCTGGAACAATGGGAAGGGATGAACTTGCTTTCTGGAATGTTTTTGGAATACAACCATTACAGAGATACAAGAAAAGCAGCCCTATTACAATATTTTTTCCGTCTTTTCTATCGCCACCTTAATGAATTTATTTAATAAAATTGGAATATTTTAATGTAAAGTCAACCAAGTTGATTCCTAGGTGAGTATGGACTTTGTCAACGTGACGTTGTAAACCAAATAATAAGAAGTCTTACGTTTTGGTTGTCAATGTCACTTTAATACAGTCCATAGTGGTCTAGAAACTAAATTGGTTGACTGTACCTAATGCCTATCCAACATTGGGTTCAAAAATATCTATCCACGTTCTTTATCTATATATATAAAAGGCAAAACTGACTGACTGACATATCAACGCACAGCTCAAACTACTGTACCTAGAAACTTGAAATTTGGTACAGGGGTTCCTTTCATGATGTAAGTGAGCACTAAGAAAGGATTTTTAGAAATTCAACCCCTAAGGGGGTGAAATAGGGGGGAGTAGCGGGAAACTAATTCTACGCGTACGAAGTCGTGGGCGTCCTCTAGTCATTAATAAATCTAGTTAAGATAAGATGTTTTTGTTGAAAGTAATTAAAGAAAAACAACTAATAGGTACCTTTTTTGTAAAAAAATCTTATACAAAACGACACACAATTTAATTACCAACTTTCAATAAAAAATGCACAGCAAATTTGAGTTTCTTGCTCTAAAACTGAAGTTGAAATAAGACAGCAATCAACTTCTGCCTTTTTTAATGCCAATTGCCTTTTTCTCAACGAAATATGAAAATAACATAAAAGAGATCACCAAACGTGAAATTAGAATTAAAATCGGCCAAGAAATACGAATGATACAAGCATTTTAAACTCTAATAAGACAGCGATTAGACAGAGAGATCCGAAATGACCTGTGACGTCATATCATATCATTTTGCTAGAAAGAGTTAGGAACAAATCTTTGTTAGCTTATATCTTGGTTATTTTTATAGCTATTCAAAAAATGATTTTACTCTTTTGTTTATTACATGAATCAGCTTTTATTGAAGCTGTTAAAAATAATGAATATTCTCTATTCCCGCTTAAGACAAGTGAAACAAAACATTCTCCTTTAATAGATAGCCATCTATTTTATCCGACAAATGAAGGCGCCCGCATAAGCTTTCAGCCGAGCGTACGTTATAGAGATTCGGTTGAAGACGAACTCAATACGGAAGCCATAGATTACATCGGTTACTTGATAACTCTGGTATATTGAGTAGATAAATCAAGAGGGTTGATGTATTACATAAATTGGCTGGTTACTCTTGAAACGTATTGAAACTTTATTAATAGAAAGAAAAGAAAGAAAGAAGTGTTTGTTTATTCACAATAATAACACAGACAAAAAATTACAATAAAATAAATCCGGGTAAGAACATGTTTAACCATGCTTAGGATTCCGAAGCCAATACACAATAACTATGTGAAAGAAGTGCATCAGCGAAAGAGCGTATCTTGAAGGCATTTACGCCCTTTTGTTGAGAAGCGCAGTTTTTCGACAATAACTCCAAAACGGTATATCCAATAATGATGAAAAAAATTATTTGGACCTACGGTTTAATATCTAAAGGGGAGGGGGGCACAATTTATATATCATTCGGAGCGATAATTTCCGAAAATATTAAAAAATTGCTCAGCAATGATAAAGCGTTTTTAAAAGAACTGTCAAAATAATGTGCCACACCAAACGCTGAAAAAAAAAACCCTAAAAAAAGGATAAGGTCCTGATGCTGTAAAATTAACGCTAACTCATTAAAAACAGTTAAAAAAAAGAAAAGCGAGTAAGAGGTGTATAAAACCGAAAATAAATCATGTGCGTCTTTACGTAGTTACGCAGAAAATCCATAATATTTCACAGGTAAAAGATAAACCTCTTCTCTATACCTTAACGTAACCGATATACCAACTAGACGAACCATTTTTCTCCGAACCCGTTGTCATGCAGCCAATTCCACGCAGACCGAAATTATTCATCGGAGAATATTGAAGATGGTCTCATGTATTATTCGTGGGCACAATCGGGTACACGGCGAATTGGATACACCTCGTCGGGATCGTGTTACAATGTTAAGGAGATTTTTGATAAAGATAAAGATAAAGAGACATTTATTCACAACAATACAAGATTACATTAAATAGATACAAAAAGAACAGGACGCGAGAAATTGTTGCGAAACTGTCCCAACTCAGCATTCGCTAGCCGTAAAGCCAGCACAGGGTAGTGATTCTTTCAAAAGCAAAGGTGAGCGAACGCAGGAGTGATGTCCAAACAGGAGTTTAAGTAGTCCCGTCAAAGCGAACAAAACACATTTCAGCGCGTGTATTCAATTTGGCAGCATGGCTTCTCGAAGGTATAAGGCTGCCTAATTGCGAATGCACGCGCTAATATGTGTTTTGCTCTCTCTGACGGGACTACTTAAACTCGCCGCTTGGACTTCACTCCTGCATTCGCTCACCTTTGCTTTTGAGAGAATCAATACCCTGGTATTCCGTTGGAACGGCTTTTGAGGCTTTCACTCGTATGATTACAGAGCCTATATTTTAGGTGGTCAAAACCATGTCGTCTTTGACCTGCGCCTCTATTCTAGGCGGTAAAATCCAAATCGTATTTAACCTGTTATGGTATAGTTTCTAACTCAGCCGCCATTACTGTCAAGTAAATAAGAGCTATCAAAATGTTGACAATACGATAACCGGTCAAAAACGATATAGTTTACCGTGTTGAATAGAGGCCCTGTTATGGTACGGTCGGCCTTATAAGAAGCTGCACACTTTAGTGCTTTGTCACTATAACGTCATGTTTGAACTGCTACACCAATCTGTCAAAGGCGTTAAAGCGACAAGGTACCAAAGTGTGCAGCTTCTTATAAGGCTGACTGTACAGTTTCTAACTCAGCCGCCATTACTGTCAAGTAAATAAGAGCTATCAAAACATTGACAATACGACAACAGGTCGAAGGCAATATGGTTTTACCGCCTAGAATAGAGGCGCAGTACCTCTATTCTAGGCGGTAAATCCAGATCGTATTTGACCTATTATGTTATTGTTTCTAACTCGGCCGCCATTCTACCCGCCTAAGCCAATAAGCAGTATCTTCAATTCAATCACCAAAGCAGATTCTATTCTATTCTGTTAGAAATAAGGTTCAATTACTACTGGAGGTTTATCTTAGTTACTGCCTATAAGCTTAGAACGGCAGCATTACTCTCAAGTTTTTCCGTAAAACAAAGAAATATGAAGTGTATCCAAATACTTACCACAAACTATCAACTTACGAAACCCTGGAATCGTTTCGGTGTGACGCGCTGCCACTTTGACTTGCAGAAAAAATACGGTCCCTGGACTGAACCCGAGCTCAGGTGGCGGGACCCGAGGGCCGGGTTAATTAACCGATACTAGCGGATTAATATTGGCTAACATTTATCTCGTGAAGGGATTCAATAGGCATTATAATTAAACTGTTGTTCAAATGTATTTATAAGTAAATAAATAAGGAAGCTTGGGGCTTTATTCTACGTTGTTTTAATCGAACTATTAGCGTTATGAATACATCAAAGCATTAAAGACAATTATAGCCTAGTAGGTAGTGACCCTGCCTACGAAGCTAGCGGTGCCGGATTCGACTCCAGAGGGCTTATTGTCTAACGCACTCGCAATCACAACCGGCTTTAAAGTGGAGCAATTGTTTTCATTATGTATGCAGACAAGCCTTCGATTTACAAAATGAAAACGATCGTGATTGCTGGAGCGTTAGACAATAAGCCCTCCGGTCAGGGCTAATATTTGTGTGATGACATGATGATCGCGAGTATTTGTTTTCGAGTCGTGAATGTTTCTGTATTCAAATTTTATTTAGTACTTACTGTAGCGTTATCGCTACAAACTCGCGATAGTTCGCGTCAATTCTCGATTGTCTATTTCGCCTTTTTATCAATGACATGTGCCCCAATGAAATAAAAGAGATTTTACATGTCGTAAATAAATTAGAAAAAACGGTGCGTGTAGGAATTGCGCACCGAGGGTTCCGTACCGCCACACAGTAGGTATTATATTCCGATTTGAACTGAATTTCGAATCGAATCAGCGCGAGCCCAACTCACACTTGACCATTTCTTAATACATTATGTTTTTCAAAATTCGTACTAAAATCATACTAAATTTGACGCTTGTATGTTTTACCAGTTTTACGATACAGCAAAAATAAAAATAAACGCCCAATATATAATAGCTGAAACCCAAAAACACCTAACTATAACCTCGCTATTATATTGCGCAAGCATAGCTTACACGAACAATTTTTTCGGCCCCTTGCTATAAAACTGGACGTAAAAATAACCAAAGATTGCCATTTCCCGTTAAAAGGGTCGCAAACGGCGCGATCGTATCAATAGCCCCACGTGAATGTTAAATATGTCGATGGCATGAATAGATTATTTTATCGAGCTTTGGGACGCGTTCGAAGAGATACTTATTGATAATGAAATATTCGATGTAATCTGTGGTAATTTTTGTTTTTGTTAGCTGAGCATATTTGTTAAGTATTTATTTGTGTGACATTTCCTAATCACTGTACTGTAGTACTGTAAGGTAAGAGATTTTATCTACACACATATCATAAGTCCTCTATTAATGCGTTCAAAACCCGTAGGCAATGACCAGCATTACCTGTGGTAGTAGGTGACAGCGATGACAGCTGTTAATTTTGGAAGATGTTTCAAATTTTGAACTCATTACCTTACAATATTCGATAACGTAATGAAATTACGTTACAGCTGTCATCACTGTCACCTACTACCACAGGTAATGCTGGTCATTTGCCTTTCGGCTTCTGAACCCATCTTAGAGTACTTATAATATGTGTGTAGATAAAGTATTGTACGCGACTCTGCGTAATTGGCATTACGCAACCACGTAAACTACTATTGCAGAGATCTCCTTGAATCATGGCACTTTTTTCCTTTTCCCTTCTTCAACGTAATGTTTTTATTTGTAATTTATTCCTTTTTCACTTATCATTGAAACCATGACCTTTTCATTGTACTTTATATATATCTAGTTCTACTGTACCCAACATTTTTTATCAGTTTGCGACCGTCCCGTCTCTAGGGATCGGTCTGAAAACCAGCGCTGGGCATCTCTGCCTAGCACATGCTGAGATTGGGACCTATTGCTCAACCACAGACCTAGATATCCTAGATACCTTGCGTGTAACTAAGTAGAGCGGTGCACCATTTGCCGGTCAGTCGCGCTCCTGTCGTTCTAACTGTCAGACGTTTGTTGCTGCACTAGAAAATGCCTCATTTCGCCGTAATTAACTGTTTAAATTCAACAAGAGTGGCAAGTCGAGTAAACGGTATTGGACATCACTAAATTGCTTACGTGACGTCATGGTTGGCATATAAAAATTGACACGCTCGGTGTCCATACTATTGAGCGCGTTTGCGGCGTCTATATGCCCTGTGTGCTCAACCTAGTTTCTTAATTACTAAAAACTTTTGTTTTTTCTCATAAACTAACTTTTTTTTGTTCTGTTATGTTTGCTAAATTTAAGGTTGTGGCAACAAAGATTACTCTTATTCTTATTCTTATTATTAATCACCAACACTCATCTATAACTTCTGCATGTTTAAATGCCTGTCAAGAAAAGAAAATTCGGTGAAGTATAACATTCTTTGCAATGTGTCGGTGATGAGGGAAACCGTTTTTGCATCGTTATTTCATGTTCTTCTCTTGGCAAAGCAATATTTAGATTGTATTTGCAGCGTTTGGTTTGATGGTACAGTATTATTTTTAACCCCCGACGCAAGAAGAGGGGTATTTATGGCAAATCATAGAGGTAGATAACTTAGATTTGTCACGTTTTGAAACTGTTATTAGCGCCTCTATCCATGTTGCCTTTGACGAAACTTATTATGGTATTGTTTTTAAATCGGCCGCAATTACTATCTGAGGGCTTATTGTCTAACACACTCGCAATCGCAACCGGGTTCAAAGTGGAGCGATTGTTTTCATTTTGTATGCAGGCAAGCCTTCGATTTTCAAAATGAAAACGATCGTGATTGCGAGTGCGTTAGACAATGAGCCCTCTGGTCAATAAGGGCTATCGTAACGTTGACAATATGATAGCAATATGGTTGTACCCAGTAGAATAGAGGCTCAGTTCATTATGGCCCTTAACAATTTCCATTTTGAACATTCATTATCATACTTCGATAAACTTTTTAAAGGTAATCAAACAAATCGTTCGATATTGCGGCCGGCACGCATAAATTATTTTTATCGTCGAATTTTGAAATTGGAATCGAAAAGATCTCGATTCAAACGATTCGATACATCTGTTCCCGGCCACCGATTATTTATGGCGTAAATTTTGGGCTCGCACTGGCCAGTTACGTATCTGCTGGCTATGATATTTGTTTTTTAAACGGCAATTTTGGCCTTTAGAGTGGCAATATTTTATCAAAATTATTGGACTAAGTTATATGCCTAATTTTGTTTGAATTATTTGATGTTATTAGAGGCACAAATGTCTTAAAGGGATATTAAATAAGTAGGAAAGAAGTCAAGTTTAAATTAACATGAATGTCAAAAGGTATTAAGTAATAAAAACATTAACTTTAACTGTGAGCCTTAATTGTGCCTTAGTTAAATAAACTAGGACTACATCTTGAGAAGGTGCAAGTTAGCACATACATTTGTAACGGTCAAGGTTATCCTGTCTTCTTTGCGTAGAATTGGCTATTTCCAATATTTAATGTGGTTACCGTGCATGTGGAGTTCATTTTTAGGGTTCCGTACATCAAAAGGAAAAAACGGAACCCTTATAAGATCACTTTGTTGTCCATCTGTCCGTCGGTCTGTATGTCAAGATCCTTTATCTCGGGAACATGTGAAGGTATCAAGTTGAAATTAAAACCATATACTCCGGTCTACAGTCCCTTGATATATTGTCCGGCAGCATGAGCATATCATGCTCACTCAAAGGTCTTTGCTTACGGCGGCGTCGTTGATCGGGTCGCCACCTTCCCGAACACATGGTTGAGGGAGGCGATGGCTGAGATACGCGTCATACTCGTGAACGGGTGCTGTCTGTGGGGTCCGGTCTGTTCACGCTTGCAAGGACCTGTTTTCCATTTAGTTATTTTAATTACTGTTCCTGACGTAGAGACCTCGTTATGTTGTTCTCCTAGTCAATATTTTTAATTTAATGTTATTAAGCTTACATCTGTAATGATTTAGTTGTTAGTTTTTTTTTAATAATTATTTAATTACCTTGTAATGTTACTTTTAAGTATTATTGTATTTTATGATTGGAAAAAATGATCTTCTGCTGGAGTTTCTTGCGGCGCTTCTTCTCCCCAATGATGGTCTTGTCCGAAGCGCTAGTAGATTCACTCCATATTACCGACGTGTAAAAGAGCCCTCATGTGGCCAATTTACTGAATAAATATTTTGAATTTGAATTTGAATTTGAATTTAAAGCTGTGAAAAAATCATTTTCGTAATAAAATGATACGGCCCTTTATGTCGCAAAAAAACGTGTATTTCGACACTCTCGAGGGAATCAAAATGTATAGAGTAATTCCCATTGACCTAGAACTATGAAATTTGGCAAGTAACACCGTCTTTTACTACAAATATAGGAAAAAATCTGAAATCTGTACATTTTTAATTAAATTACAAAAAAACAGGGTCTTTATGCAAGGAACGGTGGTACAAATTTTGAATTGAGTTAACCGTGTCATGTGCGGAACCCTCGGTGGGCGAGTCCGACTCGCCTTGTCTGGTTTTTTTTAAATAAGTAGTGACCCTATTAACCCTCGCGCCCTCGGCAATAGGTAACAGAAACTCCTCAAGACGAAGACGAACTACTTTTCTATTTACGCTATGTCCATACATCAAACAATCAAAGAAGATACGACAAACGTCCATAATTCAAAGAATTTCATTAAACATAATAACAGCTAGTAGAAAAGTTTTAACGATCGTCCGCATGCACACAAAGAAATAAATTTACATAAATACAACAAACAGAAAACACTTTTGTAATCTAGAAAATAAAGCACGATTTCCCTTTTCACGCTTAAGAAAACAAAATGGTAGCAAAAGAACTCAGTAACGATACAAATAATTGCGCGTTCTTTGAAAGTATCGTTTGTGAGGATTTTTTGCTTTTTTACGGACCCATTGGAAATGGGAATCTTTACCTATTAAAGAGATTGGTACTTGATAAGGATGGAAAATGTTGCGGACGAAATGAATTTTAAAGTTAAAATTACCTTTTGGAGATGCTTTTTATGGTTTTGTACTGGGTCTCTATTCTAGGCTGGAAAACCTTTTTTTTTATCTTTAATGGGTTTGCGTTTGACACCAGTCTCACGCACGCTTATTGTCTAACGCACTCGCAATCACGATCGTTTTCATTTTGAAAATCGAAGGCTTGTCTGCATACAAAATGAAAACAATTGCTCCACTTTGAAGCCGGTTGCGATTGCGAGTGCGTTAGACAATATACTAGTAGTAATATATTGTCTAACGCACGCGCGTAGTATACTGTGTATTAATTATTTTAATTTTTTAGTTTACGTTTAATTTAATTCTTATTTTTAAATTTTGACGATCTTATTGTGAATTCATTATAATTATGTGACATAAAATCATGCAATTTTCAATATGAAATAAATGCCTACCCTACCTATCTATTCAATACTTTACATCACATTAATAAAAAGAAAGATTAATAATAATGAGAGTTAAAAATAATGTTATACCGCATGTCCAGCAGGTTTACCTTCGGGTACAATTCTAGCAATTACTTGAGTTGACTTCGCATCAAAAAATTCTCTCTCAGAAAATGGAAATGAAATTCCATAGTAAGATTAAACTACTCTCATTTGCCGGCAGCGACTGAAGAGTCGCGAAAAATAAGTCTTCCTTCATTTTAATTGTGCTCAGGAGTACCCAGGACTAAGTAAATGGAGAAAAAAAACCGTTAAAATTAATTTAATTTCGCCCGAGCAAAGTTTATGCGCGAGATTGAAAAGGTAGATTCAATTTAAAAAATTCACAATTAAAAAATTTTAGTAAAAATATGCTTTTTTATGACTTTTTTTTGTTGGCCTGTGAATCTGAATTTTTTTTATTAGATTTAGACGTGAAGAAAACAGATGAGGTAAATGCCATTATCCAACATGTATTTTCATTTTTAAATTTTTAATCTATAATATATCAACGCCCATCCGAAACTACTATACCTAGAAACTTGAAATTTGGTACATGGGTTCCTTTTATGATGTAAGTGAGCACTAAGAAAGGATTTTCCGAAAATCGACCCCCAACGGGAAGAAATGGGGGGAGTAGCGGGAAACTAATTCTACGCGTACGAAGTCGCGGGCGTCCTCTAGTGTTATCTAAAATCTATAAGAAGCTTTATTGATCCGTCTGAACTCTATTTATAACTAGTTAAGTTAAAACGGAATTATTACCTGACGATAACCGAATGCTGTCACCGACGGTTAAATGTCTCGGATTATGTTTTAAATTTAAGACCACTTGTACCACGTTTATTGCAAATAAAGAATCTGAATCTGAATCTGAATCTGAATACCTACACATTATGTGGTATGCAAGTGCGTGTGTTTGTGTATGTGTGTGTGCTTATGTGTTTTTTGGACTTGCAAATTGTAAATTTAAAAAATGCAGGAGACTTAATACGATGATAATGGAATTTATTCATCGACCTTATTTCTTTGATCTTTGAGAGCGAATATCCTAGTTCCAAAAGCAATATCGAGTTGTAACTTTATTCATCGCGTCTGAAGGGAGCATCGAAGCTTCATGAAAACCTAATCGCTGTGTGTTCACACGCGAATCTCTCACGGCGGGCGCAGGGTTGAGCCAGCTTGGGTGAGAAAAGTGTTATTTACTCCCCAAGTGCGTGATGTGATTCATTATTTTAAAGGGAAAGGGGCTCTTTGTTCTATTCGGTAAAACCATATTGCTTTTGACATGTTATCGATTTGTTAACGTCAGATATTAACGTAAGGTTAAATATTACATAAGTATACACAATGATGATTATATTTTTACATTTTCAGTAAAACAAAATGTAACATCTAGACTACTGCTGGACGTAGGTCTCTCGCATTGCATGCCACCGAGCACGATCTGCGGCCGCTCTCGTCTAGCTCTTGCCAGCCACCTACCAATCGTATATTAAGTAATATTAAATAAAATAAAATAACCTACCTAACCTATCTAAACGAATTAGTCATACTAAACATTAATTTATCCACTATACTGGACCCTTTAAAACTAACAATAACTAAGTACGTAAATTATCTACGTTACTTTAGCAAAAAACTGTCCTTTACGCCCCATTACTACTCGTAGTTGCGAAATGAACTTTACACCCCTACCGTCAGCAATTTCCACCGGCATGCATTATTCAGTTTCATTACTCCCCGGCTACTTGAACAATAAATCGAACCAACCTTTAGTCTCGTTATTTTTCTTTTCCGCGTCTTCTTTTTTCAAAGTTTAACGTCCATTACAGAAATTTAAATGCCGTTTCGTGGACGAGTCCATTACGTTTATTGGTGTGGGAGTGATACTCGTAATGTGTTTTGATACTTAATTTGTAATTAAAATAAATTATGTTCTGCTCAATAAGTACATAATTGTTATCCTTACTTTTTCTTCTTATTTATCTTTCTTTATTCCACACATAGTATTAAACAAAGTGATTTTACGCGTCTGTCTGTTTGTTTGCATTTCCGCTAACTCCTCGCGTCGCTAGTATGTTATAAATGCAAATGTGAAATTTGGTACAAATATAGTTTATTAGCCCGGAGACGGTCATAGGGTACCCTTTAATCCCAGAATATTGGACAGTTTCTAAGGGAATAGTTGTAAATGACTTCTAAGCCGTAGGCAAAATGCTGATTTGTAAGTATTTTTACTACAGGTTAGATAATAAATGCGATTATAAGACATTATAATCTCAAATACAATATCTTTTCAATAACTTTGAAACACCGTTTTTAGAAACTTTAAAAAGAAAAATCTATCGTTCAATAGAAATGGCTAGTAAAGAGCCATTAAGGTAATCCTCTTAGTCTTTCTACCACGAAACTGCAAACATTTCAAGCTTTTCGCTGTGTTCAAAGTCCATTGCCGTCTTGTATAATAAACATTTTCAGGGTTCTTTGCTAAAAGCAGCAATGTATATATCTCCTTTAAAGTTGATGGAGATAATTGAAATTTTAATGGATTTGTGGTAAAGGTAAGTAGATGGAGTTAAGACTAAAAGGTGGATGCAGCATTTAATAATTGGGTAATAATTTAAGGAATTAATATCGTTTGTAAGAAGCTTTGGTGTGTCGGCACTTTGTAAATTTTAATAATTTAAATGAAATTTCGGAGTAAATGGATCCGTGGATTTTAATTTTAACAGTGGTTTGAACATAAACCTCTTATGCCCACTTGCGCGGACCAGAGTTAGCGTTTTATTTTATTTTATTATTATTTTATTTTATTTTATTAGTTGTTAAGAGCAAGCAGAGCTACTATTGTGTTTATTGTTTATTATTTTTAGTGTCTGTGGAAAAGGAACGGACTGAAAACCAGCGCTGCGCAGACGCGGCTGCGCCCGCGCTCGCAGAACACGCTGAGTCCGCTCCTTTTGTTACTCGACCGAGATTATTTAAAAATATGATTAAGACAAAATTGTGAATACTGTTTTTTTGTAAATTTTCTTGGTGTGTGGCAATAAAAAAATTCTTATACTTATTCTTATTCTTTTAACCCTAGGTTAGGCGGCAAACCACGCACAAAAGTAGACACTTAACTCTGGGTTAAGGGCAAACTCTGGTCCGCGCAAGTCCGCCTTATCTTGATACTAAACCAAACACCAACAAATGTTTTGTTTCATTTCTTCTGCAGTCGTCTAGTGAAGTTATCTAGTAATAGGAAGAGAAATGCGAGTCCATCCTTTCTACTGGTTGAAACTTGGCACGCTATTAACAGTAGTTTATGTGACTGGTGCATAATGAGAGGAATTAATACACGAGTGTGGTAGTAGGCGAGTGTCATAATAAGATCACATGAGTGTTTTAATGCCTAATTATGTTTACAGTCGCATACATAACTTCATACATGCATGTCATAAGTTTTCTACAATATGTGAGAAACTTGTATCCGTGGTTGCTCTGTATATTAATTTACCTGTATCTTAATGTTTACATTAAAGTATCGGTCACTGATACTTTAATATGAACATTAAGATGCAACTACATCGATAACCGATACTTTAATGACATGAAATACTTTAGTGTTAACATTAAAATACAGCCATAGATACAGGTTTCTAGGTTTATAAGGCCATTTACATCGTTTCTATGTTGCAGGGAACTATCATTTTCATCAACACCATCTTGATAATTGGAAATCCACAACAATCGTGCGTTTTTCGAGGGCCTTTTTGGCACGCCCTTATTCATGTGGAATCAGCTCTCGGCGTTTGTTTCCGGACCTTCGGGGCCTTCAAACTACTCTTTTCTCAAAGGCCGGCAGCGTACCTGCGATTATCACATACCATCAGGTGACTCGCTGGCTTGTCTGCCTCCTTTTTCACACAAAAAAAAGATAAGGGTTTATATACAGTTTCTAAATTGATATAAATAAAGCGCATGTGAGCATCACGTATCTATTAATTTTTCACTCTAATTGCACTCACACTAATGGAATACTGAGCTTACTTCGGCTAAAGGCTAATCGCTTGATTACTGTTCAGTGATGCTGGACAGTACGCTTAACGCTAGCGTAAACCATTTTCGAAAACTGACAAAATTTGTCCGTCTGACAGCTTACGTCAATTCTATACCTTTTGGATAACGATATCGAATGCTGAATGCATTTTGTGTGCCTCTTAGCCTCTTTTCTACAGTGGGTTAAACCCACAGAACAGAAAAAACAGTAGAAGTGTCATGTGGGCGTACATACATACTTTTGCCGCGATCGCTTATTTCGTTTTTTCGATATTTTGATATTTCTTAAATAGGAAATAAATCCAGAAGCATGCCTTATTGTGCTATTTTGGAGTGTAAAACGATAGCTGCACCAAAAACATTTTCCATGGAGGCGTGTTGTTTTTATGATAGTTTGAGTATTAGCGACAACAGGTCTGATACTAAGCGTCTATTCCGTGGTTAAACCATATTGCCTTCGACGTGTTATCGAATTTTTCTCTCTGCCGCCTTTACTGTCAAGTAAATAAGAACTATCGTTACGTTGACGGTACGAAAACATGCCAAAGGCAATACAATGCTCCCCGTGTGGTTGCCGGGTTATAATAGTGCCACTCCATGTCTTCCCTGAATTAACTGCATATCTATGAAAACTATTAGTACAACTAAGTAGGATTCACTACTTTATATACATATAAGGTAAGTATGGACGTGTTTTGATACTGTATCACGATACGAAGTTATGATTTGATACGCAATACGCCGTGATCGTTCTCGAGGCGTTTTTTCCTCGATCATCAAAGGGGATACGTGTAGCGTCCACACTTAATGATACGATACGCTGCTACGCTACGGTTAGTATGGACGCATTTTTTCACGCGACGATGATAGTGATACGGTGTGCCCAAAGTGAGCGTCCATACTTAGGATACGCGAGCTCGATACGATACGCGTGATCGTCATCGGCAAAATGATACAAAAATGTGGACCCAGCTATAGGTACTGAGCATCGTATGAAATGTTCTTGTCCGGTTTTTTGGCAAGCTAGACGCTCACACATACGTATTCCAACGCAATACGAAAGCGATATGGCTATTTTACAATTTCTGCATGCTTAAATGATGTACAAATTATAGTTAAGTGGTAATTTATTTTTAGTTTCCGATCCCAAATGGATTCTCAATTAGTAATTGAGGCTGAGTGTACTGGCGCGTGGTTAATGTACAGAGATTGATCCCCAAGCGGATACAGTCGCACTAATTAACATAGAACGGTTGAAACCAGACGTTTTAGTAGGTACATTTTAGAACCTTGTCGCAGCTATTGATTTACTTAATTCAAACCACTCTCACTTTACTACATTACTGCGACAGTTAATAAATGTACTGAGGGCCCTGCCAAGATGCACTACGCTAACAAGCGTTTCTATTCGTTTCGTGTCTAACCCAATCGCGTCACTGGTAGATGACGTGATACGAAAAGTCACGTGATCTACCAGTGACGCGATTGGTTAAAAACGAAACGAATAGAAACGCTAGTTAGCGTAGTGCATCTTGGCAGGGCCCTCAGCTTATTCTGGGTTCAACTGTACCTACACTAGCAGCTAACTTTTTTCTCGTAACTTTTTGCTTAAAAAAATTGCAGAATAGTTTTTAAGAGAAAACAAACGTTATTATAAAGTTAATTGTTTAATACTAATTACATTATTACCAGAAACGAACGGTAAACATGACACCAAATAATATTTTACAAAAGTATGCTTATAAATAAAGCAAAGTTGATGTAGGAATCAGATTTACGCTTAATGGCTTATTTAAATAGCAATATCTTTACACATTTAATATTCCCAAACATGATCAAAATTATTGTGATGTAAATAAAATCCCGTATTTTCAGAATAATTCATAAAAAATTCAAGAAATAGGTTTACCTAGTGACCTTTATACGCATTTCTCTCTCTTTCTTTGATTCCTTTAAAATTTAGGAACCAAAGACATCAACAAAACTGGGCGTCTTTTCTAGGCGGTACAAACCATATCGTCTTTGAATCGTTATGGTATGTTTTTTAATTCGACCGACATTACTGTCAAGTAAATAAGAGCTATCAAAACAATAACAGGTGAAAGACGATAATGGTTTTACCGACTAGTAATGTCTTATTCTTCTTTTTGAAGTGATAACTTCTTTACGGAGGGTAAACCATTTCGTTACGTAACGCGCGATTAATGACAGGCTGTCTGGCTTCCCTTTCTCTCACGCACACGGCAGCTGTAGTTCTAATTTTTAAACAACTTTTAAAATACAAAAACATGCAGGAATCGGATTTGAACCGCGGCACCTTAGCGTCATAGACTTACCACTCAGCCGCAAGGCAAATCTTAAGTTACAAGGTATGGACGAAAATGGTAAACGGTATTTGATCTTACCTGCTGACGTCACCGTGCGTTTCTTAGCATAAATACTGTTGACAGTGAGCATATAACCAAAAACTATCACCGTTTTTGAAAGTGATTAGTTTAAGTTATCACTTTTGTCGGGCGTCCCGAGACGCACACTTTTTTTTAATAATGGCGGTCCACCGCGGTATTTCGCGCCAGTGTCAAGTGAGTAGAGTAAATCGATCAAAAGCATTTTATCAAGTAAATAATTTTCCCTTCATAACAACCCCTAATATAAATAGCGAACCTGAAACAAAAGTGACCCAAACGATGAGATAAAAAGGCCCAACGGCTAATGCGGTTAAAGTTTCAGCTCGAGCAAGTTTCTGGGCAGTTCTGATAGAAAACGTCGTAATTAATCATCAAGGATTATACAAAATAATTTGCAGCTGCTGCGTTATTTCTTTAGACCGAGATAAGGCTTGAGCCGTAAACGATGCTATGCTAATTGGGTCAATCAACTTTTTGTTGTAGCTCGTTGCCATGGTGACCTCCTCGGTCACTCTTTAAAACTATGATTTCAAAGGATATAAGTCCACTAAAAATCAGTTTTATTGGAAATTGGGAACCCATTTTTTAAGGCCTATCTCTTGCTTGTCCTAGAAGTATTATTATCTAAGAAACTCTATCACTGTTGATGTTGTTGTTGTGGTTTATGGGACAGAATAACAACAACAAAAAGTTGACCCACCCAATTACACTATCATAGTAACATACTTTATAAGTAAATAGCCTTTAATCTACTGAAGCTTGTGTTCCAGTTTTTATTATTATAATCATAATATGACCCTCATAGCTTCACAGTATCTATTGACAAAGGCGTCCTTCAGGCGTTTCCATTGTAGGTGATGGAACCAGTAATGAACAAGGACCAATAATTGACACTTGATCCTTATGGTACAGAAGATAAGGGTTATTCATTTAATTTGAGACAGTCAATTTATAACCTTATGGGTTTTGAATTAAGAGTTGTGTCCATTATTGGTGCCTTCAGCTAAAAGTGTCCAACATTGGTGCCGTCACCCTTGATGTTCTGTCGTTTGCTACTCTTCTCCAATATGGACCAGCTGTTCGTTTAAGGGCATCCTCCCATATTTTAAGTGGACTACCTCTTTTTCTCTTACCATCTCTCCGGTACCACTATCATACTAATATTATATTGTAGTAAAAATTAGAGTTTATTGCATTTAAATATGTACATCTAAAAGTGGAAAAGAAATAATAGAAACAAACGAACGATGTTACAAACTTACTATTAACTACAGTAATTAAAAAATCGCTTCCTGTGGACATTGTTAACAAAATGCTGGCAACATTGCCATGTTAAATGAAGCTTCGTGAAACGGGCCATAGGTAATTTTGTGTAGGATTATCATTTGTCATTGATAGCTCTTATTTATTTAATAGAAATGGCGGCCGAGTTAAAACCTATACCATAGCGTATCAAAGGCAATACGGTTTTACCTTGTAAAATATCTTAAGGATTATAGCATTAAGGTCATAGTATAGCATCGCACAGCAGGTGGAAAGCCTTAGAGTTCTGTTCTCGTCGACCGCAGTACATAAATCTTGTCAGTGTTTGTGTTGCGCCTAACGAACCTGGCTCTTGCATGCAATCTGGCTTGTGAAAGGGGTTTGTATTAAAACTAGTGCTCCATAAATTATAACCTAGGTGGCGATATCACTTTCAGAAAAAATAGGACCTGTAAACCTTTAAATTGTGTGTATGGATAATAGAACATTACTGAAGAGACCAGTAAGCGAACTTTCCTGGTCGAGTATGAGTTAATAACGCAAGCGTCAGGCAAGGGCTTTTGTACATGTATTGAAAATTCGGAAACCTGTTGTTTGGACGAAAATTTTTTGGTCAAGTATCACTTCCCAAATTAATTTTAGCAAATGTATTATTGCCATCTCTTTGGCATCATATATATTTAGCATATTTTACCTTGGTCAATTTATCACTTTGCAGAATATTACTTGGGCAAATTTCATTTTGAAAATTAATCGGTTTCCAATTGTTTTACTTTTGCAAATGATTATTAGTAGAAAAAAGTTTGCCCGTAAACGATTATACTTTTAATTTAACTAATTATTATTGGTCAAATGTATTATTTCCCATAATCCGTAAAATTTAAGCTTCTAAGACTATTCGCATACTAAAGATGGTTAGGTACGACGACGTGCGTAGCAAGGAGGAGTTTTAGCTTGAATTATTTTCAAAACAGCCCGCAAAGCCAAGCGCTTTTACAACAAAATATAAAAGTACCGTAAAGAGATCACCAAAAGTAAAACAAAAATTAAAATCGGCCAAGAAATACGGATGATACAAGCATTTTAAACTGCTAATTAGACGGAGAGATCGGATATACACTGTGATGTCATGTAGCAGGTCGGCCAAATAAACTCCATGTTAAATTCTGCTTTATAGCTATCCAAAAAATGATTATTCTCAGGTGTTTGTTACATGAATGCTGTTGAAGCTGTGTAGAAAAGTCATGAACATTCCCTATTGAAGAAAACACCCTTAAAGTGAAACGGTTCGGCAGATACCGATGCGAGCCATTTGCCATATTTTGTTTTGAATTTAGTGCATTTGCTGACCGAATATATTGACTACATGGAAATTGGTGATTTGATACATAACCAAATACTTTAATGACAATACATGCGTTTGAGTAACATATGGTTTGGTTTTGGGACGCTGGGATAAACGTGTTCTTGAGTGGAGACCGCGTCTCGGCAAACGTAGTGTAGAACGCCCTCAGGCCAGGTGGGATGACGATCTGCGAAAAACAGAAGGCAGATGCTGGATGCGGCAAGCTGAAGACTAGGGCGCTATGGCGCTCATTAGGGGAGGCCTATGTCCAGCAGTGGACTAATATAGGCTGACGATGATGATGATGATGATGGTTTGGGACAAAAATATGTGGAAAGCGTTTAGTTGCCAAGTGAATGTTTCTCGAAATGAAATTTTGCGATGAAATGTTTGGGAAGTGATAATTGGTGAAAAAAATTGCCCATACAATGGTCCAAACCTAGAAAACTCGTTCATACTTGTTGTTTATGGAGATAGTTTTTTGTGTTGGTATTAATGGCGTCGGAACACTTACTGAGCATGGTCCGACTTGCACTTGCCCTGTTTTTTTACATAAAAGAACGAAAAAACTAAAGGAGAATGGGCAGAAATTGATGAACACTGGCCTAGAAATCAATAAAAACAAGCACTATATCATCGGATATCCTTTTTAATTCTACAGCGATTTTGAGTAGCGGTAAACCTCAAACAACTGTGAGAAATATTTAAAAGATCTGGAACATCGGGACGCCTACATAGATGACGTTAGCATAATTACTTTGAAACACCGATGTCTTTGCATGGCGATAACTTTTTTCACACAAAGATTTCGAACTATCTGCCATAGTAATAGTTTTACAACTTAGAATTACCTATCCGGTGACACATCGCTTGTCCTCATTGGTCATATAGGCTAATTAGCCCACCCTCCTTTCATAACAAAGCCAATTATAGTTTCAACTCCTATCCGCAACTGGTCCAAATATTCGTTGTTTGAAAGTCTTTTTCTCACGTTACATTTCATGTCAAAAAACCCCGTTGTCCGAATGTCCATTTCTGACGTAACATTTCATGTACAAATCCGGTTTTTGCTAAACTACGGTTTGCGATCAGTTCAGTCAACGGCTTTCTGAAAAGAGAAAAACGAACGGGGCTGCGGGCGATGGATCGATTGGCACATGTTTTAGAAACATGCATAGAAAATATTGCTATTTCGAACGGTCTATCGAGCGAGCGATCTCATATGAGCAGGCTCACTCGACGTGTAAACCTACTCAATTTAAAACACACGTCCCTAAATATTGTTTTTACGCTGTGACGGGACAACTTCAAATCGCCGTTTGATAATACGTCCGTCGAGGTCAAGAGCCAGTTGTTTAAGAGTACCCACCACTTACCTCATTTATTTATGGCATTACCTGGATGACCGCAACTTTGCTCGGTATTTTTTATTGGTAAGTTTTCTAAAAATGAAACCTAGCTAGATCGATTTATCGCCCCCGAAACCTTCTGCATACTTACTAAATTTCATGAAAATGGTTGAAGCCATTTCCAAGATTATAATACAGGTGGTCCAAATAGTGACGTCCAATTTTTTTTATAGAATCCTCACACCAACGCGTATTCGAAAATACCCCACGTATGTTACGCGACTTTTGCTAGTTTCGAAGATATTAATCATTTTCATCGAAATTTTTGTAATTTTCCCTTATGTCCATGTCTCAAAAAATCATTAATTTCATATTTTATTTCATAAATTTTTCAGTGGTATCTTACATTATTAGAATCGTTACGGATCAGCAAAATTTTTACATCTATTTTCATTTTTTTTTAAAGTACCTAATCACCTAAAGTTGTTTTTTTCCATACAAAGTGAAAAGCAAACACTGGGACAAATAGTACGGAGAAACAAAGTTTATGTGATTACTTAAAAAAAATACAAAAAAAAAGTTATTTCACCGGTTGTCTTATCCCCACACCGGAACACAAACCATGCGAACACTGCTACTTTAACTTACCGTTAGTTAAAGGATAAGGTGATTAGTTCTGGTAGATTGTTGACGTGTTAAAGTGCCCGTGCGGCCTATTTACTGAATAAACATCTTTTATTCTTTATCATGGAAACACTAACACCCGTATTCACAAACGTATGTGGTCTCTCAGTGCTCACGAACGCACAGGGTGGTTCAAATCGTCTCATAAACAAAAGGTCGGTCAAAAAGGACCAATCACAAAGCTGTATTGAACGCAGTGCGTTTACTCAGTCAAGGATCCCTTAAGTATTGTTTGTGAATACGGGTGTTAGCACTGTTAGTCTTTTGTTTTTTTTATTTTACAGATACACTGAAAAGATACAATCGATGAAATGAAATTCAATATAACCTAACCAACAAAAAGTTGGAAAACCCCCGACATTGACATTTCAAAGTTCAATATTTCAAAAACGGCTGAACCGATTTCGATATAAAATGTCGAAAAATAACCGCTAGAAAACCTGCTTTCAAATAAAAAAAACGCATCCAAATCGGTTCATCCGTTTAAGAGCTACGGTGCCACAGACACACACACACACACACACACACACACACACACACACACACACACACACACACACACACACACACACACACTTACACGTCAAACTTATAACACCCCTCTTTTTTGCGTCGGGAGTTAAAAATGATGGGTTGCCATTTGGAAATGTGCATTGCTGATGGAATACACGAATCACAATCCAGCAAACTACAATATTGGCTTCAGATGTAAACCCATCACGCTAGAACGTTAGTGAATACGGGTAGCCTAGAAACAATACTGGCTACTTTATCGCTGAAATTCCACCCGGCAAACCCATATTGTCTTTGACATGTTATCGTATTGTCAACGTAACAATAGCTCTTAAACAGACGGTAATGGCGGCCGAGTTAAAAGCAATGCGATAACACGTCAAAGGCAACATGGTTTTGCATAGTAAAATAGAGCCCAAAGAGAGATGAAAATAGATTTCCACATTATGATTTCATTACTGCCCTTAAATTACTCATTGAGCTAGAATAGTAAATAATTAAGTGCAATTAAGTCCGACGTCAAATACATTACAAGCACATATAAAAGTTTTTGTGGCACGAATAAAAATTGTCCTAGGGACTTCCGAACGATATATTTTTTATCGATAAATTGTACTTTGTTATGAAAGTTATAACTATGAGATAACGTTTAATAATGAACATGCAACTTGCATACCTATTATCTATATATATAAAAGGCAAAACTGACTGACTGACATATCAACGCACAGCCCAAACTACTGTACCTAGAAACTTGAAATTTGGTACAGGGGTTCCTTTCATGATGTAAGTGAGCACTAAGAAAGGATTTTCCGAAAATCGACCCCCAACTGGAAGAAATGGGGGGAGTAGCGGGAAACTAATTCTACGCGTACGAAGTCGCGGGCGTCCTCTAGTACAGTATAAAGTCGATTCGAGTTTGACGACGCGTTGGCCTAGTTAGTAGACCCTGCCTACGAAGCTAGCGGTCCTGGGTTCAAATCCCGGTAAGGGCAAATATTTGTGTGATGAGCGTGAATATTTGTTCCTGACTCTTGGATGTTTTTTATATATATTAAAGTAGGTATTTCTCTTTTGGTATTTCTCTGTTATTTGTATCGTTGTCTAGTATCCATAGTATAAGCCTAGAGCATAGTTTGGGGCTAGGTCAATATGTTTGAGATTGTCAGCTGATATTTAAAAAAAAAGTCCGTATATTATTATGTCGATACAATTTACCTAAAAAGGCCTTTGTTGCAAGGCTTTCTTGGTTTTAGTTTACTTTGTATGGAAATCGATTGAATAGCATTAAAATAAGTTTTTGTGTAAGAAGCACGTTAATAATAAAATTTGTTTTATTAAAATTGATTTTTATCCCTGAAAACTATGCCTATGAATTACTTAAATTAAATATTACTATCATATTACATAATATCGATGGTTAACAATCAGCATTTTAGTTAATAAATTAAATTAATACCTATCTTCTATGAAATTTCACTTTGAGATAACTATTTGAAACAGTTATCGATCAATTTAATATTTGAAGGAAGTCCCTAGTAAATTGTGGTTTTTAATTGCCACAAAACCTTCAGGGCCTCTATTCAACACGGTAAAAACCGTCACCGTTTTGATAGCTCTTATTTACTTGACAGTAATGGCGTCTGACGTCATAACAATACCATAACAGGTCAACTACGATATCTTTTTAACCGTCGGGAATAGAGGCGCAGGGCTTCTATTCAACACGGTAAAAACAATATCGTTTTTGATTTGTTATCGTATTGTCACCGTTTTGATAGCTTTTATTTTAGTTGACAGTAATGGCGTCTGACGTCATAACAGGTCAACTACGATATCGTTTTTACTGTCGGGAATGCGCTGTCTGATTATAAACGTCAACCACACCATGTCGAGCTGCATACTATCATCATAGTTAAATTTAACCACGGACCTGCTAAATGGAACCCAGTGGGAATTTGGAGTGCTCGCTATGTAGCCGAGTGAAATTTTAATGTGATTAAAGGCAAACTTCACAGAACCGGTGTGGTGTAAGTTTAACGTGCATTCAGCGGTAAAAAGTAAGAGGCTATCTATAATAAAGTCTGTAGCGTTCCGCGATCAGGATCGCAATAACCATAACGCCTTTGTATCTGTTCTTTGGATATATTAAACTTGATCACATTTCCTAGAGACTGGCCAACGTGAAAACGCAATTGGGATTGTTCATAATTTTACAATTAGGTACTCTAATTCGAAAACCATTTCGAGGAATAGGGTTTTAATGCCGTTCTGCATTATTAAGATTATGAAATATTTATCTGTATCGGATATTTTGACAAAAGTATATTTAACCTCTGTTTGACTTTCGTTAACTTTTATTTTTCGAGATAGTTTTTGTGTGACGGCTTCGGAACCTTAAACCCCGTTTTTTTGTTAATTTTGTTACATTTTTACTAATATGTTCAATTGTATCGTTTATTACATAGGATCTGGTTCTTAAAGGTGATGTATCTAATATACATACGTCAAATAATTATTTGACAATGCCGTGTCAACCAAATAAATAGGGTAAAGTCACCAGTTGTCAGCCCGATACCACTAGTCGACTTTATGAGTGCGAAGAGTGGAAAATATATCTTTCGTACTCTTCCCACTCATACAAAGTATAGGCAGAGGCCGACTACAGGTCCCTGGCTGACTGGTGAATTTACCCTAGGTGGTGTGAATACAATAACTTTACTTACCTATCCTTTTTCTCTGCCAAAAGTTAAACTTGGGCCACACGCGGAAACAGGAATAGGTAAAATTGAAAACGAGTCGGTTGGAAATTTTATTCAATGGGGAATAAATTGTTAGTTTTAAGTGAAATTTACGATCCGACCCAGGTTTATTTATTTATGAAGTTTAGGGATGATTTAGGGCAGCTGCGTCGGGGCAATCTGCTGAGTTATTACTTACTGCGGAAAATAGAGATTGGGAAATGGAGGTAAACTTGTTTTAGTCGGATTATAGGATGGTCCAGATTATCCTTTCGGTGCGTTTTCAATCGAGAGCTGGTAAGTGATTGAATTAGTGCCGTATTAATTAATAAACTCTCTCTTGACTGAGATGACCATCTCAAGATGCGTCAGAAATGACGGGTATCTCAGCCGAGATTAGTTTATTATTTAAAAATAGTTACCTATTTTTTTAGTTTTGTCTTGTTGGTTCATAGTTCAGTCTGAAGGGTGTGTGATCTATATTGTTAAGTTTTCGACCCTGAGGGGCAAGGGTTAGCCGCCATCTTGAATTCAGGGTGCCGAAATTTGGTTATTTTTTAGTAATTCCTCAACCATTTGGCTTTACTCAATTTTGGCTCCTGCAATTCAACTCCTCCCCCCAAAGGTCGAAAACTTAACAATATAGATAACTCACCCTTTAGACTGTATTGCCTGTCGGCGCGATTACTTTTTAACCCCCGACGCAAAAAAGAGGGGTGTTATAAGTTTGACGTGTAAGTGTGTGGGTGTGTGTGTGTGTGTGTGTGTGTGTGTGTGTGTGTGTGTGTGTGTGTGTGTGTCTGTCTGTGTTACCGTAGCTCTTAAACGGATGAACCGATTTGGATGCGTTTTTTTTTTTATTTGAAAGCAGGTTTTCTAGCGGTGGTTCTTAGACATTTTATATCGAAATCGGTTCAGCCGTTTTAGAAGTATTGAACTTTGAAATGTCAATGTCGGGGGTTTTCCAACATTTTGTTGGTTAGGTTATATTTTATTAACTCTTAGTTAAGTACCTAAACAATCGACGCCATTATTGATAAACGTGGAGTAACCGTGGAATAGCTAAGCCATGCTTTGTCATCTGTAATTGTAAGATTTGAATTCGACATATAATGAGGAAAAAGCATGGCTTAGTTACACCATGGTTAAACAACTTTTTTTAAAATCTGGTATGGGTTTGCGTTTTACCTCAGTCTCCGTAAGGACGACGACATCGAGGGTCGTACATTCTTGCCTAGAAAACACCAAGGTTATACGATTACAGACGCAAGCAGAACATTTCTCTCCTTGGTAGTACGAATAAAAAATTACGCAACAAACCGCTGCGTCCGAACCATTGGAAATTCGACTACTAGCGGATGGAAGCCCTCCCGGCGGCGTCTGGACGACCGATAGGAGAAAGTGGGATGAGGTCATGTAGTTCCTAGGCACACTAACCATAATACACCTTGTAAAAAACAATAGACAAGCGACTTTACGCCGATGTTCCAGATACTGAAGTTGTTTTGACGAGAGTAGCCTATGAGCAGACCTCGGAATATACGGGGCAAAATTAAATGACAGCTAGGGATCACTTATATCGATAAACTCAATTATCGATGCTTTTCCCATTATACTAGTGATTGCTTCAAGTTTTGTATGTAAAATAAAATTTTATTGAAAGTATGCAAATGAAACAAAATAGCAACCAACATACTCGTAATTCTATTTATTATTTAATTTAAAAGGATTTTTGAACCTTCACTCAATATCATCATTTTTTTTCATTGTGTATTTCAGAATTACTGTCCCATTTACCATTGTTAATATAAACGATCAGAATTTGTTATTACGAAAAAAATATGATCAAGATGAGCGAAATCCTTTTAAAATAAAGAATAACCAGAATTATGTTGCTATTTTATTTCCTTTACATACTTTCAATATTTTTTTATTTTTACAAACAATACTTGGAGCGATGACTCGTATATGGGAAAAGCATCGATAATTGAGTTTATCGATATAGGTGATCCCTAGCTCTCATTTAATTTTTCCCCGTATATTCCGAGGTCTGCCTATGAGTCTTCTTGCTGTTGAGTCCACCGAGTTCATCGTGTCCATAATAAAGGTAGGACCTTGAGCAGGGTCCGTCCGAATTGCTAACACCATTATTATCCTTTAAAACAAAACTTGCATAACCTAAACCTACCTAGGACTTTTGGGAAAAAATGTTAGTGCTACTTGTACCATGGGACGAAAGAGTCTCAGTTGTCCCATTATGGGATAACTCAGTGGGGACTAATGGGTTAGACGCCAGATCGTACTTACCATCAGGGGGCATATGCGCTCGTTTCGCTTCATCAAGACGTGTTTTTTTTTTTATAGCGGTACCCACTCATATGTTTTAACAGTAATCATTGCTTAACTTTCATACATATTTTTGTATTTTTTTTAATATACTTTCGCATTTATAATATTAGTAGGAATTTAATTATTTAAGTGTTAAATAAAACAAATCAGTTGATACTGGAACATTTTAATATTATTTCACGTACGTTACATGTGTGTAACAAAATTCCTAAACATCCCATTCAGAAATACATTTTCGGAGTTACAGAAACAGATATCTAAATAGATACATCAGAAAGAGCCATATGGAACACTGTCATAATGTAAAACATCGCGATTGATGCACAAACGTTGTATCAAAGTTAATAGAGTTAAAGTGACAGAGTTGCAAATGGTGTCTGGATGTAGTTTTGAGTCTGTCAGTACTGAGTTCGCTCCAAACTTTGTTATGTTTAGGAAAATGTCACAATTTCCATTGTGGAAGTAAATTGGAGATCCTCAGCCGAACTAAAGTCAGACATTGTTCTGCAAATTGCGTTTTCGAAATATTGAACTCGAAAAGCGCAAGTTTCGCTACGGTTACGTGTCTCCCCAACTACTGTCCCAAAACTACTGCTCTTGCCCGATTTTTAGTTTACATTTTAGTAATTACCTATGTAAAAGGAGTAAAAGGACTCGCTACGATCTTCCTATTCATACTTCATTCACGCATGAATTAACATAAGCAGAGGCCGGAATTTTCGTAGCACTTTTGAGCTGTCATAGGGACTTCTCGTTTATCGACTTCCGAAACCATATTTTATCGATATATTATAGAACACAAAATATTAAAGAAGATTAAGAGTAGAGGTAAACAACAGGCGGTCTTATCGCTAAACAGCCATCTCTTCCAGATAACTTTTGAGTAGTTGAAATGTAAAATAGAGATTTGCAATAAAAACAATCGATAGCAATTCTTGTTGCAATTTGTTTCAAAAAATGTTTAAAAACAATAAAATATTATTATTTATGTCCTATTTAAAATTTCCAAAAAGTTGGTACCCAAAGGTTATCTCGAAGAGATCGCTCATTCCTGATAAGACTGCCTGTTGTTTACTTCTACTCGTAATCGTAATTTAAATATTGCATTCCGTTTTTATCGATTTAAATTATGTATATCGGAAGTCGATAAACGAGAAGTCCCTATGACAGCTCGAAAATGATACGAAAATTCCGGCCTCTGAACATAAGGCAAGAATACGTCAATTATCACTACCCATTCCTACCACTGCTTAAAAAAAACTCAATTGAAGACAGACTCAAACCGTCATCCAGCGGAACGTACAGCTATTTGACACAAACATTTTGGCGTAAATTCTTAACCTATTTGAATCGTCAGTCTTTTAATAAAGATAATTTAAGTAAATATAAACATTCTATGTGCTTATAATGATTAGAGATCAACACTATAATTACATCTAACATAAAGTATTATACATAGTCACTTTCAGGGTGTTATTACTTTTCACAAAATTTACCACTTTCATAAATTATTTTTTATAAAAATTCTACTAGGTGTTAATTTTTTGAAATGTTTGTCGCTGTAATCAAAGTTTACTGTGTTTTTATTGTTCATTTCTGGTTATGGAATCATTGAATTCATTTTACAAATTTATAATGATAATGATTCATTATCTTCCAGAAATTGAAAGTCGACGGTGAATATCATATTTCTAACGTATTAAGTTACCTCTTATCATGGATTTTACTTGTACGTTCAGTGCATAAACTTTTAAGACAATACCTGTTTTACTTGTGGAAATAGTAGCTCTTGTGTCACCTAAAGGATTGACGATATCTGTATTACATTTCAGTATTTTCTGACACAATATGTACTATCACGAACGTTAATTTGTGAGTTTTGTGACCCATTTCAAGAAAAATACGCTTGAAGTCGTCAATGTCATTAGAAATGTCAAGTCATTTGTAACTTTTAGGAAACACATCCTTATTGTTGTAGAATGTCAGATTGACTTTGGACCTAAGGTGGGTACCAAATTAAAGTTCGCGACTATACCATATATCATTCCAATCTATCTCAAACCCCATACCATATTTTTTTCCGATTGCAATCAAATTGCTTTGCGCTGTCCCTTTTTGAATATTTTTTTTGTGGATGTAAGAAAGTGACAGAACAATGTGTCACAATCCAGAACAACATACTCTAGATAATGTTAATGACAATGTTAAGCACTGCCCTCGTAAGCCAATTTTATTGGCGGTATCTCACATTCAATAGCCAAAGCAAATTCAATCCTCTCACTTTAGTAATGAGGTTGAACTTACAACAAACCGCGGTTTTGTGGAGACCGCAACTCGGCAAACGTTAGTGTAAAGGGGCTTCTAAACGGGCCATATTTTCACTGCAATAAGTGGCCGGCAACTATTGGTGTCTTTCTCTAACAAACGAGTAAGAGAGGGACACCAATAGTTGCCGGCCATATTGCAGTGAAAATATGGCCCGTTTAGAAGCCACTTAGGACGCCCTCCGGTAAGATGGAGTGATGATTTGTGAAACGTTGCTGGCAGATGTTGGATGCGACAGGCCGAGGACAGGGTAAAATGGCGCACAGGGGAGGCCTACGTCCAGCAGTGGACTGATACAGGCCGATAATGATGATGATGATGATGACTTACTACATAGCGTAGCAGAGCAGTAGGGTTTTTCACATTTGTAAGGAAAAAAAAGACATATTTTTTGCAGACTTCGCTTACGCTGTAATCTTCAGCTGTGTATCGATTTCACACCCACTCTTGGTGCATAACAGATACCAGAGAGAGTTTTGCTGTAAATTCTCCAGTGGCAAGATTAGGGTCGTTGCAGAGACCTTTGGGAGGAACCATAAGTTCAGCAGTGATATTTTTTCGGCCGATTGTAATAATGGCTGTATGTATTTCTAGGTTATCAAAAAAATATGAATTTATTGTTTTTGTTGTTATCTGTGATGTGGCGTCCTGCAGTGCCCTGAAACAATAAGAGTTTTGTTTTAAATCTGGTTTGTTGATATTTTTGCACTATCGAGCAGATCGGAGGATTGAGGTGGTCATGTTAATTTTGCTATTATGTACGAACGAATTCACGTAATTAAGAGTTTACGTTAGATTGTGATTAGTGCAATGCGTTCATAATTAACATTGTTTAGATTTAATTATTCTACATAAAAATGTCAACTTAATTGAGACCTATATTATAAGATTTGATTGATCTAGCTAAACAACCATTCATAGCAATTTGCAATAATTCCTATTGTATCTCTGGTTTATTTTCCCTTTTTCCGGTTTTACTAATGCTGAGTGTTGTTTTTCTAGAATAAATGTTTTTCTTTCTTTTTAAATGCCTAAATCATTTTTATATTAGTTTCTAGATAGCTTTTTCCCCGGAAAATAAACTACAGAACAACTGACAACCTGAAATGGGGGACAGTTTCAGAACTAACAATATCTAGTTAAATCGATACTTAAAAACATTATGTAGAAAAAACAACGGATGATGTCTACAGGTCTATATTTCATAGTAAAATAGCTCATTAGGTTGAAACTTTGGCAGAGCGGCCAACTTGCTGTTGGCGCCTCGGCTCACACTAATGACCACTAATTGATTTGCTACCCAATTTTGGCTCCTTTACAAGTAAAATTGATGTTAGTCGGCGTATGAAGTGGTAGGAATATGGTGGAGGATTATTTAATCAGAACACAACACTAGCTTTTGGAATTAAGTTTTCATACATTTTAAATAAAGAACACGTAAAAACGACGACGTAAAACGTCCAGACGAACAAAAATGAAACTAAGATCATAACTTCATTAAATAGAAAAAAAAGTCTTCTTTTTATATTGTAAAATCAGATTTAAGGTAAACCAAAGCGGGACACCAAAAGAAGTACCCCACTACTTAGCCCAGACACCTCTATTACATTTTTAAACCCATTTTTATTTAAAACTATAATCGCTTTATACGATATAGTTGCATTTACAGTCAAGTCAATAAGAGCTACCATAATGTTAACAATATCATAACGATATGATTCCATTTAGACAAATTACTAACAAATTAATATTGATGAAACAGATATATGAGGCTAGAGTAAATGGGAATATTGGAATTGGAAGAGGGCGGCCAAGGCAAACGTTCCATGATCAGATCGGGGACGTATTAAGAAAGGGCCAGGTCAGGAGACTCTAAACCTACGCACGTGTATGAAGAGACTTATGAGTGTGGAGGAAGGGAAGTTGGTCTGAATCGTAGCAAGTGGAGGAAGTCTCTGCCTACCCCTACGGGGTAGAGGCGTGACTGTGTGTATGTATGTACGAGTAGAATAGAAGGTCGTGAAATGTTCTTACTAGCATTAATTCGAGTAATTTAAATGTAGTATCTATTTGATAGTTAAGATACCTTTCTATAAATATAATTATGTTTTATAATTGTGCTGAAAGGATGACAGTCATGAAAGTTAAAACGTTTGTAGCATCACGGACACTAATTCCTGAGCTGCTATAGACCCTGTCGAAAAAAAGCCGCAATAACTAATTTCAACAAAATTTCTTCCTCGAGACTTGATGCTGTTAGTATGATACGGTGGTTATAATGTTTATGGTGGTCTGAAAAAAAGAACTTACTGCGAGGAACAGCTGTCATTGTAGCTTTAGAAGTGCTGTCACTGTCATCAGACTCGGATCTCGTTTGGAAGCTGGTTTCTGCCGACAAAGATGAAATAATTAGTCATCAGTGTACTTATATACTTGTGTGAATAAACATTTTCATTTTCATTTTTTTTTTCTTTTTTTTCATATATCATTGGAATAACATGAGTCGCTTCAAACTCGGATAAATCCATGCAAAAGGACAACGGAATTTGCGTCTTTTTCAAACAAGTTAAGTTTTAAATTCGTATATCAAATTTCAAGGAGATATCCGAACTTAATGTTAGGCGACTCAAATGGTAAAGGCGAATCAGAGGCACTAGACAAGATGCATTCGGCGCTCGTAATCGTTATCCAAAATGTATAGGATTGACGTAAGCTGTCAGACGGTCGCGTCGAGCGCCTACGTCAATTCCATACATTTTGTCAGTTTTCGAAAATTGTTTACGTTAGCGTTAAGCAACTTGTCTAGTGTTACAGGGCCCTTATTCTACAGGGTAAACGATATTGCTTCTGTCGAGTTATGTATTGTTTTACGGCCGCCATTACTGTCAAGCAAATAAAAGCTATTGTAACGACGAATGATGACATTGATGACTCATGTTGACTTTTTCACTCATTCTGTAAATATGATTTGGAAATACCTATTAAAGAAAGTGATATCGAGGTAAGATGGTCTAATGGAATGCAACGACGTTGTGCCACAGCGGCAGAAGCGATGGCAAAAAATAATGCATGGAGTTTATTTATGACTGATAAGGCAAACGAAGACACGGGCAACCTGATAATAAGTGAGCACTAATGCCAAGACGTTTGCAATCTTAAGATTTCAATCTAATGACAATCTCAACACAGTAAATGCGTTGAAAACGATGGAATACCTCTGTTTTTCATTTCACCGGTCATCTTACCCCAGCACCTTATCAACAATGCGAATACTGCTGTTAGGTTAAACCCTGCACAAGGTTCTTAAGATATATGAACCAGGCTACAGGTCGCCATGGCGCAAATGAGGCCATTTCTATGCATTTGTTTCTGGTACTCACCGCTCACAGCCACCGCAGTTGCCGCCGCGCAAAATCGTGTCTATTCCAAACAGCTGAATACTACCGCGGCGAACGCTACGCACAGGACGTACAGGACGCACACACAGGCCACGTAAAAGAGAGACCATACCGCTGCTCAAAATACGGTGACGGTACGGAATCGCAGTGACGTGCCGTAAACGTCACGACGTTACAGTGTGCTCTCTACACCGTTACTTAAAATACGGTGACGGTACGGAATAGCAGTGTGGTGCTATAAACGTCACTGCAGCCACGGAATAGAGAAAAAAGTGGAAGTGGCATGAGCTTCGCTTAGTATCTGACCTGTTGTCGCCAATACTCAAACTATCATAAAAGCTACACGCCACCATGGAAAATGTTTTTGGTCCGGCTATCGTTTTTATTTCCATTTATTTCCTATTTTAGTAATATCGAAATAAGCGATCGCAGCAAAAGAATGGTAGGTTATGCGGAACTCCGCATAACCGTGCCACACATTACACGCCCACTTTACACTTCTACTGTTTTTTCTGTTCTGTGACTGCATCAGTGTGCTTGCTCGCACTCGCGCAGCATGAGTCAATTTCGACCTTATTCGCAGTAATCAAGCAATCCTTAAATAGCACCAATTCATTCTAACTGTTAGAAAAGGTTAATTTCCACCGATCAATCAATTACCGACCCCGGGGGGCGAGACATTAATTAAACTGCCTAGTTTGTACGAAAAACTTAGACCCATTAATTTTATCTCGTGATTAATCAAGATTAATCGCCATTAAATTAGATTAAGCGATTAACATGATTACAAAACGGGCCGAAATTATTTTTATGATTAATGTGTTTTTTATGATAGGTAATGAAGAGATTATTACAAGTCATAAATTTCGCTTTCATTATTGTAACCTTATTAAATTTTTAATTACATCTATAGATTATTTAGTTATGTATAAAGTTTGTTTGTGTTAAATAAAAAAGAACTGCAGATACACAAAAAAAATATATGGACGATTACTTCTTAAAGTCAGTTTAAAAAAAAATCATTTTTTACGCATTTTGGAAATGGTGTAGAAAACGCTTAAACGATATGCAAAAGCTAATTAGGTAAATACTTTAAATATATTAAAACGTGTGCCTTATATTTCGAATGCCACAGACAATTATACTTTCCCAATGTCCGTCAGTCTATTTTGTTTTTATGTCTCAGCCATTTTATAAACTGAATTATTCACATTAAAAGTCTTTTAAAAGTCCAAAAAGGTTAACAATATAGCGCTTAGAGAAAAAAAAGACAGTCGAACAGTTGCCTTATTTCCAATTAAAAAGAAAAAGTAAAAAGTTGATTTAATTAACATAAGTCCGGCCCAGATCCGTGCCAACTGCGAAAGGAAACAGCCCGAGATAAATCTCTCCGGACGGCTTGCGACAGCCTTTACGCGGGACTATTCTGATAATAAAAAAAAACTTTTGCTTACGTATTCTGCCGTCGTCATTTTGTAATTTAGAGCGAACAAGCCAAACGCCTTAATATCGTCAGAGGGCCCTGCCAAGATGCACTACGCTTACTAGCGTCTCTATTCGTTTCGTTTTTAAACCAATCGCGTCACTAGTAGGTCACGTGACTTTTCGTATCACTTCATCTACCAGTGACGCGATTGGTTTAAAAACAAAACGAGTGATGAATGACGCGTAGTGAATCTTGGCAGGGCCCTCAGATCTGTTTATATACATCAAAACAATTGAATTGTCAGCGTTTTTCCATAACATTTTGGTGTTGGTAGAACCTTGTGCAGGGTCCATCCGGATCACAACCACCATCTTATACATTAATACACAACCAAGCAGCAGTGTTCGCATTGTTATATTCCGGTGTAGGGATAAGACAACCGATGAAACTACTAGCATATAGGCATTCCATCGGACTAGGGTTGAAAACGCAGTTAAAGTCTTAGGATCTTGCAGTCTTGAGATTGTTGTCTTGAAAATTCCAATGTCTATTGGTCTCAAACCCCACTACCATTTTCTTTACCATAAAATTTCAGCTCATCTCGAAAACAGAAATTTGTTTAACTTGTTGTACAAGATTTGGAACAAACATACTGGAAATTAACTTAAGCAATGTCACTTAAACATTTTAGCTTAATTGAAAAAAAAAGACGAACTTAATTTTAAAATTCTACGCATTTCGTTTTTTTTTCGTTCGCTTATAATCATGTGTCACTAGTGTTGTAACATCAAAGAATCATAAGGATTGCAGTTCAATTGAATTTCAGTGACATTTCTACCAGAATATCGCCGCGGCGGAAACAGGACTGTCCCGCCAGCGTAGTGAGCAATGGTCACCGCAACTGGCGCTGGAACTCCGGATATCGGATAATTTTATTGAAAAAAGTATTATGGTTTTATTTGTATAGATCTTTATTTGGTTTGCTACCTCAACATTTAATGTCGATTTGGCAATTGAAAACTGTTGTAGTGCTCTCAAAACTTATAAAAAATATATAAACCACAATTTATGATCGCCGTGGAAAAAATTAAGCTACTAAAATGATGTTTTACTCTGAAATATACATCATTCAAAAGAAAACCTAATGAGAAAAGATTTATAGTAAAATTTTATTAATATTTTTAATTATTTCCGCAACTATTAAATAATAGTATGGTTGTTATAGTAATTTATATATTAAAACTATCTTTATTCATGAAAAGTACGTAACACGTCACAAAAAAGTCTTAGTATTTTGGCCTCAATTTAAGTGTTGTTCTGGTCAGGCTAGCGTAGTGTAAAATGCTTTCAAATATGAACTTGTTCGTTATGATTTTAATGATACCCAAGTCTTTGATGTATTTCATGTTTTCTGCTTATTATTTCTAGCAGAATACGACCGTAGCTAAAACAGGACTGTCCTGCACGTTCAGTGAGCGATGCTCACCGCAACTGGGATGGAATTGATTGCTGTAACTCCGTCGAATCTCGTTACTCGATTTTTATTCAAAACCTCTGTATAAATAAGATTTCTTCATCGGAAATAAAACGTATAAAGTGATATTGTTAAGAAAAATGTACTAGAGTTAATTAGAATGGAGAAATGCGGACATTATTAAACAGGGAGTAAAGGGTATTGCAATTAATATAGAAAAAAAAACTAATGCGAGGCGGACTCGCGTACCGAGGAAAGGACTGCGCAAATCAGGCCACAACGAGAAGAGAAAGGAGAAGCAGAAAATTAATTCTACGAACAAAGTCGCGGGTGATATCTATCCTACTTATCCTAATAATATTAAAAATGCTAAATATTGTGTGTGTGTCTTATTTTGTTACTCGTTCACGCAGCAACGGCTAAATGGATTTTGATTAAATTTGGAATTGAGACAGCTTATAATCTGGACTAACACAAAGGCAATTTTACATTCCAAAAAAAAAGTTCCCGAGAGAATAACGATAATCGAAATATAGGCAGACGAAGTCGCGGGCAGAAGCTAGAAGAATATAATTATCATTCTTGTCGTCACGTTGACGTGTTTAAATAACTTTTACGTTAGCAATAAACGTTTTAAAACCACACTGAAGGCAAAACGAGAAGAAGAAAATAATTATGTTATTGAACGGCAACCTGTAAAAACAATTTGAATGGTTTTATTTCTTTTTATAGCTGTGCAATCTTTATTAATTTATCAAGCTTAGTCTCATTATTATTTTAATACGTTTAGCTTAAATTTTTAAATAATTTCTATAATATGTATTCTGCTGTTTTTTTTTTTATACTGTTGAATAATAAAATTAGTTGAAGTTATCAAAATATACGTTAATGGGCTTATTCCCTTTAAGTCAAGAACATAACTATATAGTCTGTGCCAAATTGAAATTGGCAAAGATGTAAACACAACCGAACGAACCAATTTACCATTATTAATCGACACTCACGTGCTTTTTAAGATCAAGTGAGGCCTCAGCAATGATTTATATACTTGACTTTTACTCTCACATTAAGTTCAAGATTTAATTACTATAAATTATACGTAATTTTAACTAAAAACACGCGTGATGAATATTTGAGGTTATGTGTCAAATATTAGTAATTTGTTAACATCTTTGGCAATTTCAATTGACGCAGGTTATAGACATTTTTGAACATTCATATGTTCCTATATAATTATTTGTCGGCAACATAACTGAACATCAAAACAGCCATGAAAATTAAACAAATTAAATAAAACAAATGTAGTAAGCAATGGAAATAGCGACTTAAACTAATTACCGTGAAAAGAATAATTAACAGAAACGGGAAATTTAATTACTCCCTAATCAATTATCTAATACTCCATTTGGGACCCTACATCACCAGTTTTATGGTTGAATTTTATTTGTTCTTAACACCTTATTGCAATGTGCCCTTTTTAGAATAAAGGTCGTACTTATCATACAATTCTTACTGGAATTTAAACCTTATTGTTACCATGAAGGGTTTGATTTGTGTTAAAAATAACGTTGAAGATCGGTCATTGAAGCTTAGAAGGATATAATTATGAATATGATCCGTGATATTAAGAGAGTTTAATAATTTTAATTAGTGTTTTTGTTATATACAAGTAATTATTTAAGAGGATTTAAATTTGAACCGGATTGTTATATTTTATTTTATTAATTTATGATCAATGTGAATAAAATCCGTGATAGCCCGAAGGCCGTATTCCTTCATTTGAAGCAGATCGTTTCCAGATCCTGAACTCCTAGTAGTAGTAGATTGATTGAACACTCATCTGAATGATCTGAATGATGACGTTAAATTATTTATCTACACATATATCATAAGTCCTCTATTATGCGTTCGTTATGTTAATGCGTGTGTGTCTGTCTGTAGCATCGTAGCTCCTAAAAGGGTGAACCGATTTGGATGCTGGTTTTTTTATTTGAAAGCAGGTTTTCTAGCGGTGGTTCTTAGCTAGATTTTATGAAAATCGGTTGGGTCGATTAAAATATAAAATATCAACTCTGAAAGAAGAAATCGCCTTTATATCGGCGGTTTTTATCTATCTAATAGTTATAAAGGTACATTGTCGCACATATTACTAATGTTCTACATAATCGAATAATCCTTTAATCCTATCAAATCAATCAAAGCAACAATTACTCAAACTAAGCCGCCGCTAAAAGGATTTAACATTATTACACACATAATAAAATTTCCATAACTTTCCTCTCCATCACGCCAGACACAACAATGCCGAAATTTAGCTCATCAACCGAAACGCCATAATAATCTATTTATAACTCAGAACTTAATTAAAACCGCAAAGTCTGAAATTCAATTACAATATCTTCATTTGGTACGGTTTTCGGTCGTCAGCTATAAATTGGGACTGTCTCATATTTCAAAGCGACGTGGTCACAGTAGTCTTGCTGAGTCGGGGGTTTGGTGAAATATGGAAAATGGAAGAGGTAGAGTTGCTAGTATGCGTTATTAAAACCCATCCATAAATCTGTGAAATAGTTTGACAACTCTTTTTCTTCTGTTTAGGGTTCCGTACCGAAAGAGACCCTATGCAGTCCGTCCATCCGTCCAAAATTTAAAGAGATGTATCTTATGAACCGTAATAGATAGTGGGTTGTTTTTTTCTTGAGAATATGTCGTCGCTAGAAAGCAATAATGCTGTAACCCGCTCCAACTACCAAAATCGTTTTTTTACATATTCTTACAGCATTTTTTTTCTGCGTCGATTGGTCTGGGTCTCGTGTTTCTACGATGATAAATAAAAAATATACAGCATACGTTTTTTGTGATATTTGGATTATTGAAGAAGAAATAAGTGTTGTAACCCGCTTAAAATCCGGTGTATTTTGTCAATATGGGACTTACAGCAAAACAAGGTAAGAAACTTCCTCTCTTTAACATTATACAGCGTTTTTGCTTTCCAATTTTTTTGAATTATGTTATTTACAGCATTTCTTTGGGTTTAATTTAAAATTGCACAGCGACATACAGCAATTCAAACGTGTTATTTTTCCTATTTTATAGCAGTTATGACATTTTAAAGTTACAGACTTCACAAGCACTGGATGTCGTTACGACATTTCCCCCCTCCCTCACCTTGTGAAGCACGCGGCATACGGCGGTCGGTTTGAAGTGCAGTGCATATTTTGGACTCCGCAGAATCGTGAATAAATTTTGTATTATTTAACAAATTAATAATTTGTAAATGAGAAAGTGGGTTTTGAATAACAATTATTATATTTTTAATGTAGGTTTTCTTCCACGAAGTAATTTAACTAACATGAAAAGGTGTTTAGGCATGGTATTAAGCATGAAGTTGATTTATTTGAATTCTATATCAATATAACTTATTGAATGACAATTTTTAGCTTTTCACGCATAAACTGCTAAATAAATTGATGATATTTTGTATCGAGATTGTTTTAGCCCCGAGGAGGCGCATAAACTATAGTCCATTCGCCTAGATAGTGATAATTCTCTTGCGGGTGTTACACTGCATGGTACATGGCAGATTACATCGAATTATATTTGTATTTTATTACATAACAACGAAAATCTGTCACATAATACCTATGAATCACACGGAGGCTTCCTATTTTAATAAATAAAAAGATAAATAAATAAGTACGTGCGAGTGTAGCGACACTATCTAAGCGAATAGACTTTGCAGTACGCGCACGATCTGAGTGCAGTCAGGGCCAAAACGATAGTCAAAAATGTAACTCTTTAGCAATTCCATTAGTTAATTAGTTATAAATTATTTTAGAAATTACAATTTCTTGAATAAAGGTATGTTTTATTAAACGTGTTTCTTTTAAACGCCTAGCAAACAGCTTAATAATTGTACGAACGACATTTTATTATACCTTGTTTTTTTTCCTAAATCCTGTTACAGCAAGACGGTAGTCTATTTTTTTTTGATTTGTAATTGTTTTTTGACCAGAAACGTTTTAAACGGTTATGATTTATTTACAGCAATTTAAAACTGCTTTTCATTTGGTTTTTAAATAACACCTTCATACATTTTCCTTATAGGTTACAGCATTCCTTCGGGTAAAAAAAAGAAAAAAAATGCTGTAACCCGCAAAAAGTACCTTTAAACCTAGTTTACATGAAATTTGACTATTCAATTAAATAAAACCATTTATTTTAATTATTTTCTCAAAAGGGGGTCAAAAAACCTTCTACCGTTTAGAAGTTATGATTTTTTTAAATTTTTTGCTTCAGTAATTTGGCTCTAGTGTAAAATTTGATTTTTGAGGGTTACAGCATTATTGATTTCTAGCGACGATGTGTTATTTTATACGGTGTATTTATTAACACATTTTTTTAAGAAACTGAAATAATAAACGTGGTCGTTATACATGAACCGTTTTTTTAAAACTATTTTTAATATGTTTGTATCGTAAAAACGGTAAAACTAACAAGCGTTAGTATGATTATAATACAAATCCTGAAAAAAAAACAGTAATTACAAAAAAAATGTCAACTGTGAGTTGGGCTCGCGCTGATTCTATGCGAGATCGAATTCAAATCGGAATATAAGAATACCTACTATGGGACTCGCACTTGGCCGGTTTTTATTTAAGGTGCCAAAGTCAAATTAGGAATCTTTATAGTTTGGTCATGTCTGTTTTTTTTTTGTAAGTATGTCTCACTTTTTTTTTCACAAATACTAACAATCTGAAAAATATCTTTAATGAAAGCACATAATTTATAACGTAATTTAAATAAAAACTATCACGACTAAGTAGACTTGATTGCTTCCGGATATACAAGCGACTAAAATGTTTATACCTAGTAAATTCACCTCAGACACTCTTGAATAACTTTAAATAGAAAATTAGCTCAGGCTTGTTATTTTTTGACATATTTTTTGTGATGCAACGGTCGGAACCCTACACTGAGCATGATCAGACATGCTTTTGCCCCGTTTTTCTTAATAACAGGCCCAAGGCCACTTCCATACCTCCACAATTCTACATCCAAACAAAGCTAGAGTGACAACGTTGCATTTGGGTCCTCCATTGTTACAGTCGCTGGTTCGACCAATCAGGATGCGGGTAGCAATTGCCGCAGAGTAGTTTCTACCAATCACATCGCTGTCAACCGCTCCGTACATACTAATGCTGCTGTTTTGTATGGATTATGTTTGAAATTGAGTTTAGATCATTGTCTAAGTCAATCGGCTTTACGTCGTGTTTATTGTGGCTAACGGGATTAACGTTTCGAATTTGCGAGTAAATTTTAATGGACGTTCGTTGCTTGGTTACGAAAACGTTGAGCGCCAGTAGCTTATAGGTGAGGTTTTGACTCTTATTCGCAAGGTACAGAGTTCAATTTGTACCTTGCAATTACGAGCGGGCCGCCATGTTACAATGAGTACATTTTGTTGGTTTGCTTTTTAATTTAATAATTGTTAAATTTGCATTTAGGTGTGTGTTGACTGAGATCTAAAAAGGAAATTTTCGAGAGTTTTGTAGAGTTTAGGTATAAGAATATGATACAGGATGATTGGAAATATGATACAATGCTTTTAGGGTGCCATTACTAAATTTTTTAGAGGTTGTAGAGTTTGGGGCGTTTTTAAGTGCCATAATGTACAGCAAAAAAATATAAGTATAAGTTGTAAATTAAATAATGAAGAAGAAGAATTTTAATAGTTCATTTTATTCAAATTGATCTTCTAAAAATGAATATAATACCATCTCATACCAATTAGCGATATTAGCAAATTTTATATCCAATGAGCAGGATATAAAACATGATGAAAGATAAGGATATCGCGAATTTTGAAGAAGTAATTAAAAATAATTTTCAGATACACCTTTTAATTGATATTTAAAATAAGGCATTATCGCTTAACCCTTAAATGCATAGCATGTCGAAAGTAAAACGCATCTTTAAAGTTCATTTCCAAATTTAAATTTTGACAAAGATTCAAATCTTACTGCATAAATTCTAAGTTTGAAATTTACTTAAAATTTATGTTTGAAATTGAACTTAAAAAAATACGATGAAATATACATCATTATGCATTTAAGGGTTAAGGACTCGAGATCGTAAGGTACCGAGTTCGAACCCCCGCGGTCACCATGAACCAATGAGATTTTCTAACTTAAGTACATTTGTCGATGATTTTACGGAGAAGGAAAAACATCGTGAGGAAACCTGCATATTCGAACATCTGAGTATGAAAGAAGATCCTAAAGGGGTCGAAGTGTATCCAAGAGGGCCTATTTGTAAGAAAAGATGTAAGAGAACTGCATGACCTGATGATGCTGTATAAAAATAAATGTGTCCCAATGTTTTCATAGGGCCACACAAGCCATAAGGTAAAAGCACCTATTATGGACAATGCTCCAGTGATGAACATTTTTCATTTTTTTATTGAAAGCATTGCAATATCGAACATTTTATTTTAATGTTTGTAATCCCGAATAATTTTGAATATAATCTAATTGTTACGCTAAATGCATACTCGTATCAATCTCGGAAGCTTATATTTATGGGATTGTTCATAACAGGAGCACTGTCCATAATAGGAGCTTTTACCTTAGTTGTTCTTTATTTGATTGTAAAACAACATGCTCTAGATTTATAATCCTGAGAGTAACCAGGCAAGAGCGTTAATATAAATAAAACATCCCTTAAGTCACTTTGTTCCTATTCACTTGAATACGAGAAACACTGAACGAGAATTCCAGTACGTTTATTATGTTTAATAAATGAAGACGTTTAAGCTTACTGCTCACAAATGCAAATGTGGCAGCGTAATAAATAATAGGCCCTTTCTCTTATTTATGATGCTTGTTCAGGACGTATTATAGTGGATTTAACATCACTCTGTATAAAGATGTCTTTTATGTCAGTGTTAGATTTATTATGAGATTATTATATTTACCGCCTGTTTCACAATCGACATAAAAGCATATTTTGACAGATAAATTTATCCCTTTCTCTTTCTTACGCATAAAAATAGATAAGGAGAGAGCAAACTTTAAATGGCAGATAAATTTACTCGTCGATTGTGAAACAGGCCCTTATTTATTTATTCCTACGTGTGGTTGCCGGGTTAGAATATTATAGTGCTACTCCGTGTCTGCCCGTGGATGTCGTAAGAGGCGACTAAGGGAATAAAGGCTTGTAGTACTGTTAGACGATGGGCTTGCAACCTGTCACTAATACGCTGGTTAAATCTTAGCCTAATTGTGCAAAATGTGGTTACAGAATCATCAACAAGTTTTTAGAGTTGTTGGTAATTCTGTAGCTCTGACTAGCCCACTCTGAGAATAAAGGCGTGAGTTTATGTGTATGTGTGTTATGATTTTTTAATTGGATTTGTTGAGCGTCGGCAGCCTAGTAGAAATGTCGACGTATGGTCGCAAGGTATTCAGTTCGATTTCCAATAGTCGATGTTAAGTTTAAAAGAAGTAACCATATGAATAAAAAATTGTCATTTCAAAATATATATATCGATATTAAGAACTGCTTTGTAACTGTAATAGTAACCAAAGTATTAAAGAGGGCCCTAAACAGCCAGATGTAACGTTGGTTTTGTTCGCTATTCTGGATCATCGAAACGAAAGTGTTGGTAACGGGTCTATATCGTCCGCCATAATTATTTTTGGTCATAATGTGTTTTAGGTCATAATTATCGCAAGTTGTCTACACGTCACGTTAGGTATTTAAGAAATTCTGAAAAGTACACCGTTCCAGCGATATAAAAAATATGACTATCAATAATTATGTCAAAAGTGACATTATCACCAAAAAAAATATGGGGAACAACGGGCTCCCGTTGGTAACCCTTCATTTTAGCGAATTTTACTTCATAAACTGTATCATTTCATGACAAGATAAGACATGTTGCGCCAATCCCAAATCAGTTGGGAGAATGATGATGATGAAACTGTATCATTTCATCGAAAATCATTTCATCGAACTTTATTTTCTACTGAAGCCATGATGATTTTATCTTGTATATTAATTACGTAGGTTAGGTTAGGTTAGACTAAACATGACGTGAGTACCAAAAAATAATTCACGACGTGAAATCCCTATTGATGAAATTAAAATTTTGCATGATAATAATATGTTCGTTTAAAGGTGCTTCGACAAAATAAAAGATAAGTACCCAAAGGGTTGTAAAGTAACTCATATTCCGTGATAATGCTACTTACCAGTATCAAAACGGGGCCTGCCAGGCAGTCGACTGGGCAAGTCCTGGTTTTCCACGTGGTCGAAGGTCCGGAATCCCAGAGCAAACTCCGCGTATGGACTAATCTCGAACATTTCTGGGCAAACAAAAGGTATACTGTGAATGGAAGTCAATAATTAATTTCCATGCTTTTTACTTTTAAAGACGTTGTTAACGTGACCAAAACATGAGAGGACCGGGCTTACACCTGATGCAAGTCTTACTCTTGGGACCTGATGAAGTATAATTGACTACTTATTATTCCTGCGGCCTCACGAACCATTCTTACTTCAAACACATACATGCATGCATTTACGCCTGTCTCTCAATAGGGTAGGCAGAGACTATGGAATGATAGGTGTAAACAAAACGTTCACGTCGTCTACATTCATCTACCTCATTCATCATCCATTCTTTCTCTTATGATCCGGTAAGGTTTACCATGATTCCTGGAATCTTACAATTTTTATAATAATACCTTTGGTGATCCAGTAAGATGTTAATTGGTTTATTTCCCGTGGTCTTACTTTACATTTATACTTATATTTATGTCGTGACCTGACAAAGTGTAAATGACCAATGTAGTCACTAACCATTTTTACTAGGCTTCCTGTTGTGATCCGACGAGGTGTAAATTATTTTACGTAACACCTGGCCGTAATGTGAGTTTTATCGCACGCTGCGCGCACGGTAAAACTCGCATTGTGGCCAGGTGAAGACGTAAAATTGTGTACTCATCACGGGCAGTAAAAAAGAAAGCCCTCTATCGCATATTTACAACCCTCGCCTACGGCTCGGGTCTCAAATACCTGCGATTTCGGGCTTTCTTTCTTTTACAGCCCTTGTTAAGTAATATACTATTTATACTGCCATTTTTACCAGTATTCCTGTTGTGAACCGGTGAGGTGTATTACTAATTTTACACTAACCATTTTTACAAGTCTTTGTGTTGTGATCCGACAAGGTGTAAATTACTTTTCACTAACCATTTTTACTAGTCTTTCTGTTGTGAACCGGTGAGGTGTTAATTACTTTTACACGAACCATTTTTACTAGTCTTTCTGTTGTGAAGCGGTGAGGTATAAATTACTTTTACACTTACCATTTTTACTAGTCTTCCTGTTGTGAACCGGAGAGGTGTAAATTCGCGGCGTGTGCGCATATCGCTCCTTGTGCTCCGAGTGTGACGTCACGCTCTCGTTACGCGATTTCACATCTTCGGCGATCGAATGGCGATATTGCGATGAGAATTTTTGCCTGCACACAAATATTAGTGTAAAGGTTTAAAGAATACAAGGTCAAAATTATATTTATTAGTGTAAATGAATATTTCTTAAAGTGAGATTTAGGCGCAGGACTAAAGTTGCGGATGTTGGCAACAGGATAACGCAACTGAAGTGGAGATGGGCGGGACACTTGGCTAAGCGAAACAATGGTACGTGGTCGAGGTAACAGAGTGGTGGCCAAGATTAGGTCACAGATCAGTGGGCAGACCATCAGCTGGTTGGTCTGATGACCTTTGGAAGACAGTTGGGAAAGGATGGATGGCGTTAGCACGAGACCGGGCAACATGGCGTGAAAATGAAGAGGCCTTTACCCTGCAGTGAGAGGATGTGGACTGAAATGATGTTGATGAGGTTAGGATGGCAGACTTACCATCAGGTGGCTTTTACTCGTTTGGTTTCTCTATGCTATAAAAAAACACTTTCGGGCAGGTAAAAGGGCATAAGAAGATAATGAAGTACCTCCTCCTGAAGAGTATGCAGATGAAAGCCATGATGCAGACGACGAGAAGGATGGAGCTGCAGATGATGACCAGCATGTTCAGGTCGAACATCTCTGATGGAGGCCCGATCTCTTCTACAACAAGATAATAGGAATAAATAACGTGTAGCTTTGAAAAACCCTAGTGCAAACCAATTTTAAATCGTTATAAATCCTAAATGATCATTCAAAATTAAAAATGATGAAAGAAACCTAAGAATGATTTTTAAATACCTATTCAACGATATCCCATTTGTCATCATTCGTCGACATTTTTCCTTTTTTACAATATGGCGTAATGTTTGCCGCCATATTGACTTTTTGTTACTGTTATATATTAAGTGTCAATCCAGACATAGGCATTGAACTTACTTACTTACTAGGTAATACAATACCATACTAACATGGAAATAAAGTTCAAATAAATAAGACAAGAGAAGATAATGTCCAACGCTTAACTGTTTGTAAATTAAAAGCTAAAGCTATAGAACGAGAAGAATTAAAAAAAAACAAGACGTGTCTTCACGGCTCTATAACTTATACAACATTATTTTAATAAAAATAAAGAACTTGAGGGGATAGATAACTTCTGCCCAGATGTGCAAAAGTTTATTCAGCTTAAAAGAATTGTGAAGCTAAAAATCTCCATACAAAATGCGATAACGTTTCTCTCCCCTTGAACCTAGTCCGATTTTTACGATTTTTGAATATGTTGTAGATATCATGAAACAATATGTCGTGTACGTTAAATTTTTCTAGAAAATATTACTCATTATAAAAAAAATAAAAGACAAAAAACAGAAACGTACAGTTGTTAAGTAGGTACCTACTTTGTAGTAACTACAACATATTCAAAAATCATGGGATTTGGGGGTTAGGGGTGAGAAGCGTTATAAGCTGGAACTAAATTTGTATGGATTTTTTTTGACAGCTAAGCGATTTTAGCGGCGCTTCACAACCCTCTTAATGTCGCATAAAGTCGCGTACTGTCACTTTGTGTCTTGGTGAATTAGAAAGTGACAGAAGATTTCCTTATGAGACATTAGTGCTTATTAACGTTTATGCTTGTTAAGGCCAAATTTTGCAATTTTTTTACTGCTGTACTGTTTTTGTATTTGTGTCTGTCTGTTGCTTTGTGTGTTTTCGTAGTTGAACTTTTGTTAAATTAATGTTTATTTCCTAATTTCTTTCTGTTCAAATATTTTTATGAACCTTATATGGTACAATGTCTATGTGTCACTATACATACATTGACAGTACAATTGATAAATTGTAATTCACATATCTTTAGTCATTACACTCATTACCAGACCCCGTAATTTTCATGCCGTTGACGCAAAAATGACGTCACGCTGCATAGAGTATGATTCCGATTAAATTCGTCATAATTAATCATTTAACAACCTCTGCAGATAATAATAATTAACCAAATGTGTGACACAACAAACAAAAATACGATTACAAAACAAAATATTTTTTATGAATATTGCATTACGTATGAACGCGAAGATGACTTAGATTTTCTTTGCACGGGAATTAATGCAAGAAGGATGGCGTGCTTTACGTTAGAGAGGAATTCTGTTTTCTACGTAATTATTGTAATGTGTATTAACAATACCATTTAATAAAATGTATGTATAAAAACAAATCAAATAGTTTTATTTACGTTTCACGTATCAAGTAGGTATTATTTATTCCACGTGTAAATAGAGTACTTTTGAAGTTATTTGTACATGATTAAAATGATTGACGACTAATGATTAATAATTTACAATAAAACTATTTGGGATCACCCTATATGGAGCGTGACGTCAAATTGATGTCATCGGCATGAAAATTGCGGGCCCTGCTCATTACTTAACATGATGTCTTCGCGATTATCTCAAAAGATGCTGCACTAATTTTAATTATTATTCCAAGCTCATCACGCGTAAAGTTTAAATTAAAAAAGGTTTTTATCCTAATGTCTATTAAGTTGCTTTTAGAACGTTTAACATTATATATTTGTATTTGCGAGTCTGCATAAAACCAGACTACAAACATTCCAAGTTGCGGAAATTCCTGTACAAGTAGAATTTAACCCGTCGTCTGTTGTAATACTTTCAGTGCCAAGCGACCCGAGTTCCGTACCAAATGGGCTCCAATTGCAGTATTCGGCACTAGATGTAGCTAGAATATTTACAGTAACAGCTGGCCAAAGTTCAAAGCCACACAGTAATTAGAAAACTACGATCCATTCCAACATTAGCGTGGTTGCGGAGTGGTTATTGAGATTTGGGTAGCAAATCTCTATTTCTAGTACCATTGCTTTCGAAATCATATTGCTATTTACAAGAGTACGTATTTTAAGTAATATTATAAAGTTCAAAATACATAATAGGCGATATGAGGTGTAAAGTCTACGGTTTCAAAAAAATTATGCGTTATGACCAATATCAATTATTTTGAACTTTATACGTTATGATTAAGATCCCATTTACGATATTATTACTATATAAATTCAGTTGTTTGTTCGTATGATTAATTCAGATTCAGCAAATTTTAAACCACTGATAATATGAGACTGTATCGGCCCGTATAGCCAGAAGAGACCTAGGTCTTACCGACAATTTTTAGGGTTCTGAGCCCGAATCGGGCTGAGCTGTCTGTCCGTTCGTCCATCCGTCCTTACTTTCAAGAGTTGTATCTTTTGAACCAGTTTTTTTATTCAGAATATGTGTTATTACAGCTGATTTACTACCAAAAAATGAAAATATAGAAGGTGAAACAATAAAAGGGGTCCCAAAACAAGAAAGTATATTTTTTCAACGTATTTTTATTTTTTTGTACGTATCGTAAAAACAACAAATACAAAAAAGGTCATGTACGAGTTGGGCTTGCGCTGGTTCGATTCGAAATCGAATTAAAATTGGAATGTAATAATATCTACTGTACCTACGGCGGTACGGAACTCGGTCTACTCGGACCTTGATCGGTTTTTAATTTTCTCCTGTCAACATCGAGTTCCAAGTAAACATCAAGCGCTTTGAAACTGAAACTCCTCGAAGATTAAGCGACACAGCAGAATGAGAAAAGGCTGCGTTTGTCAGGTTTCTAATTAAAGTTTAACGTGGAATTATTGGGAATTTCTACTTCGGAAGATTCAATAGCTTCAGGTAATTATGTACGAGTTCAAAGGTTCGGCGGTTAATTTAGATTTGATCAGAATTTGGTAGTTTAGGATCGTTCAGGGGGAAACTTTGGTAAAGTCAATTTGGAAGATTGAACAAAGTGGGACCTTCAGTTGTGTTCATAACTCTAATATGAGTTTGATTGGCAATTGATATTACGTCATTTCAAAGTGATTACCAAACCTCGGAATATACGGGACAAAATTAAATGACAGCTAGGGATCGCCTATATCGATAAACTCAAATTCAAATTCAAATTAAAATAATTATTTGTAATAATTATCGATGTTTTTCCCATATACTAGTGATTACTCCAAGTTTTGTTTGTATAAATAAATGTTTATTGAAAGTATGCTAATGAAACAAAATAGCAACATAATTCTGGTTATTCTTTATTTTAAAATCATTTTTGAAGCTTCACTCATCATCAACTAGGTCTGTACGTTTTATGCTTCACTCAACTAGGTCTGTACGTTTCTGTCTTTTCTTGTATAAATTTGCTTCATTCTAAGAAAAAAATCCTTGGAAAGTAAAACGGACAGACATAGTTTTTCATGATATCTATAACATGTTCAAAAATCGTAAAAATTGGACTAGGTTTAAGGGGTGAGAAACGTTATCGCATTTTGTATGGTTTTTTTAGGTTTACAATTCTCTTAAGCTCTTTAGCTATTAGCAGAGTTTCGTTGATTTATTTTCTTATTCCCTTACTAATAAACGTTGAGTAACGTTGGTATAGCTATAAAATGTTTTGTCCTTATCTGTCATTGTGACATTTGAATTTGACAGATAAGGACAAATTATTGTATAGCTGTACCACCGTTTATTAGTAAGGGGGTAAGTAAATAACGAATAAAAAAAATAAAAAAAATGTAAACAGTTTTACCTCCTTCAATAGTCTTCGTAGCGTATGCGTATACAGTAGACGCAACTCCGGCATCGTTTGTCGCAGTCACTCTTAGCTGATACCAGTGGCCGGGAGCGAGAGACCCAACCGCGTATGACGACGGCATAGCGCGAAGAGGAGGCGCCTGGTAAACACCTTCGTAGAAGCTCCATCCTAAATTCATGTCAACGGGCTGCGAACAAATATTTTATTTAATACTAGCTGTTCGTGCCCGGCGTCACTTAGATGTTTTTTTGTCATACAATCCTTGTCCGGACCATCATAAACATATTTTTTTACTAAAATCTGTCGAGGAAGAAAAAAGAAGAAGAAATAAGAAGGAGGATAGAAGAAGAAGGAAAAAGATAGAACACTGTCAGTAATAGTACTAAAATTATAGATCACTAGCTGTTGCCTGTCATTCCATCCGCGTAGAAGTCGGTTATCGCTATTCCCTCGAGAATTAATTTTTCCGGGATACAAAGTAGCCTATATTCTATTCCAGGACCTAACCTATATTATAAATTTTTGACAGCTTTTGCAAAACTTTTCGTCGCCGTCGTCGTCGTCGTCGTCGTCGTCGTCGTCGTCGTCGTCGTCGTCGTCGTCGTCGTCATCATCATCATCATCATCATCATCATCATCATCATCATCATCATCATCATCATATTTACAAATACCTTATAGACTAACATTACATCCATAATATATAACTTAAAAATTAACATGAATAATACACTTTCGCGGTGTCAGCTAGCCGGCGGCGGCCACGGAATCGCCGAAATGTGACACACCTCGGCCAGAATTCCTCTTGTAAATGTATTCTCACCACAAATGACTTAAAATTAACCTTGTGGCGGGGCTAAAACTACTCGACTGTAAGGGTAACTCCGGTCCGGTCTTAACTAGTACATACTCTACGAGCTAACATGACCTCAAATAAATAGAAAACATCCAAGACACAGGAACAGCCTCGTGTTCAAATATTTGCCCACGTACTTTGAATTAGGACTCACTGCTCTATTTTCGGCTCTGTGCCACACGTTGGACCCAAGTGGTCGGTACTCGACATCCCAGGAAGTGACGTCACAGCCACCGTCGTCCCAGCCACTGAGCTGGATGTACACGTGGGTCGCGTTGCTCCACAGCCAGTCGGTCGAAGGAGGCGGGACTGGTGCTATAAAAAAAATGGTTCTTATGCCAAGGAGACGGCAGACAGGCAAGCTCATGGTAAGTGGGCTCACTGGGCAATAGACATTTGCAATTCCAAGGCTGCGTTGCCTATCCTGGATAGAATGCCTTTATGCTAGTCACTACACCGGTTTAAGGCTTCCAATCAACATTTTCAATCCCGCGGATCCCGGTTTTTACGGGATCCATAGAAATGTATACTATTGATATAAGGTGAATGAAACAAAAGAAATAAAAAACACAATCTTCACGTTAATTAGGGTAATTTACTATTAAGAGATCAATTTAAATCAAACTATTGAGATCAAAAATAATGAAAAATATCAAAAACGAAAAAATAAACAAAAACCACGAAAATTTTCTAGAATGAAAAATAATGTTGAAAAAGCTAATTAAAGCTTTAATTCAGTTGATAAAATTTGGGAAGATAACGTGTATCTTATGTCATCTGCAATCTCTACAACTGGTCTGCAACAAGAGGAACTGGAAAATAGCGCAGGACTTCGGAATACCTACCGGTTCGGTAGGATTGGAAGCCCTTCGCCAATTCTCTTAATTAACGACATGTTAGTGGGAATAATACTATCGGGTTTGAAAACACAAAATCTTTTCACTCGCACTTGCCCGTGTGGCCTTTTTACAGAAAAATCTTTTTATCTTCATCTTTGCCTGCTACTAAATACTGAACAGAGCCCTGTGCAAACCTTTATTTATTGTAGAGTAGTGAAAGAGAGTTCCTAATACATACATAGCTCAGGGCAGAGATTATAGTTGGTAAAAACCATACCGTCTTCGTGTTAGTATTGCCAACGTTTCGATAGCTTTTGTTTACTTGACAATAATGGCGACCGAGTTAAAAATAATACCATAACAGGTCAAAGATGATAATATGCTTTTACAGCTTTGAATAGAGGCCCTGGGTGTGTATTAGAACATGCTAACATTGTCTTCCTCAGAATATTTGAGGTTTGGAGATTTGGTCTTAATAACAAAGCTTAATGTAGTTATCAAAGAGATGTCTGATGAACGACCAGCCTTATTTTGCCTTTGAAATCAGGGAAATCACAAAGCCATAGAAGTTGTACTACAGCTCTATCAATAGCCAGGATTAGACAGCTCAGCCGTTTATAATTCTGAAAGTTTACCTCCACCCAGAGTAGTGACATCGGCCTGAGCCGGTATCGAAGTCCCGACGCTGTCGGTGGCTGTAACCCTGACGGAGTATCTGGTGCCGCACTTCAGTCCCGCCAGGGTGTGCTGCTGAACCCCTGGTAGACGAGTCTCCCTGGCGACAGGCCAGGCTTCTTGCCAGGGTCCGTCTGCTTCCCTCCAGGTTAGGTTGTAGGCTACGGAAGACAATGACTGGTTAACAATTTATGAGGAAGAACATCTATGGAAGGGAAGATTGAACTAAGTTATGTGTTAGTTTACTTTTTTGATCAAAGTTTAAAAGGTCTGAGTCAATAAATATATTTGTAAATGGAGCCATTAAACTAACACAAAAGTCGACAGTGTATGTAGACAATGTCAACATACAAAAATAATTCAAAGTGTTTGTGATGAGTTGAAAAGAAGATATAACGCAAGCCCGATAAATAACTAAACTATATCCATAAAGAAAACAACTTACTGATTCCATAAGACAGCGAATCATTGCTATACGCCCTGACTTCATCCCACTGGACAACCAGAGAATCCTTGTAAGGGGTAGCCCGTAGACTTGGGGGGTCAGGCAGTGGTAACACTTTGACGTAATACACCACGGAGTCGGAACCATATAGGTTTTTGGCCAGGCAGGTATAGTTACCGCTTAGAGCTTGATCGATACCTAGAAATAATTTTATTAATTTATATTTAGACTGTGGCATAGTATCCACACTGCAATTGTGCTTAATACAGAAAACTTTAATTTTTTTGTTAATTTCCTGACCATAAATTTCGTTTGAAGGCGGCGAAGGGTAAAAATACAATTTGCAAGATTTTCAAGTAAAATATTAATTGCATACCAGCATCAGATTCTTGCTTTATAATTAGTCGTACAAAAAGGTCAGTAATTGAGCTGAGAGGCGATATTGAAAATTTAATCAAAAATAATTTTGTTTTATTTTTATTGAAATCTTCGAGAAGAGTCTTAATTATTAAAATTAAAAAAGGTTACTTAGTTCACTATAACCATCACCAAATATATTCCTTAGCGCAAAAATCAAGTCTATCGCAAACAAAAACCCCAATAGTATAATATTTATAAACTTAGGGTATTTCTATTGACAGCAAAGAGAAGGTAAGAAAACAGGCACCTGATGGTTAGCATGAACTGAGACTAATAAATGGTATCATGCTTAAGACTACAATCTCAAGAATGCTACAGTTGCAAATGTCAACTCTGAGGACTAAGATATAAAGCCTATCGTAAATACTAATTTCACCCGTAGTCTTATCTCTATTACGGAAGACCACAAAGCAAACATTGCTGCATTACGGTAGGTTAAAAGGATAAGACAGACCAAAAGGTTCTACCACCTCTAAAATCTGTCAGACTTACTCTTGATCAACAAGCTATCATCTCTGTTCCTCGTGAACCTGGGGTGATGGGTGATGATGTTCTGGTTGTGATACCACACGGTCCTGGGAGGGGGGGAGCCCACACTCTTGCACTCTAGGAGGAGGGAGTTCCTCACAGCTACTGACACTTCTCCGCCTAAAGAAGCGACGCCTGCAACAACTATCCAAAAACAATTGTGAATTTAGCATTATGAAAGATTCTAGTAAATCTGGATGAGCATCAAAGACAAACAGACAAGATAGAAATGCCATAGTAGAAAGAATTGTTTAGTTTTTCTCGCAGCTCTTTAAAGGTACATTTAAAATAGTTTTCGTCAAAAAAAAAATATAACGTAGAACATTAAAAACTAAAATCAAGGCAGTAGCTGATTTATGAATTACATTTTTATCAAAAGCATGGGGAACCGAAATCTCTTCGGTTTCCAAAATCAAGCATTCTGTGTAAAAATCTCGTTCTACGTTCGACCCAATTCATTGTACTTATAATCTTATGAATTGGTCTATGGATACCTCTCTGTGAAGGTGTGTTAGTGACACGTCTGCTCTCTGGTCCTTCTCCCACAGCTGTGCTGGCTGTGACCCACACATCATACTGTCTCGCTTCTGTTAGCCCTTTGAGTTCCATAGTCTGAGTACGCTCATACGCATCCGTATTTGGCTGTGAGTCTATGCGGTATGATTGGGGACCATCATTGCTGAAACAAAATTGTTTCCTTTTTAAATTATGACTACGAATAGAGTTTTATTATTAGAAAGAAAAACTCAAAGCTAAATGCAAAAAAAATGTAATTTTAAATGTTTCAAGAATAGTACCAAAGTAATATAAAATTATAAATAAAAAAATAAAATAAACAATGAGTAGCTGCTTAAACTATGCTCTTAAAAGAAACCATGAAAAATATGTAAATTTTTGTCTGCTACAGTTTTAATAATTCGTAAATATTGACTTAATGTTACCACCCAAGACTCTTACTATATTTCTGTTGCTATTGATGTATCTCAAACAAATAATTAACAAATAGTAAAATACCTTGCCGTTGGTTTGCAATAAACAGTATAATGCAGCAATCTTCCATTTGGCTGATTTGGTTTTTTCCAACTAACCAATAACGTGTTAGAAGACTGAGACAGCAGCTTGATTTCGGCTGGAGCATCGGGTACTAGAAAAAAGTCAAACTTTATGCATATAAAGGAAATTAGCCTTGGTTTCATTATTCTTATCCTTAGATTTTTTATGCTATTTTTACAAGCAAGATGAACTATTCAAATAGAAAAAGAGAAGAAGCAGGTACAAAAACGTTATTAATTGATATCAATTCATGTATTCTAGAAACTAATCTTGCGGTAATTCATAAAAAAATAATTGCAAGTGGCTTTAGAAAAACAATGCAGCAGAACGCAGTAAAATTTGTCTTTTACAAAAAATAAGATAATGATAGTCTTCTATTTACTTATATAATACAGACAAACCACAACAAATGACACAATGAAACTTGCCACCTAACTTCGCGCAAACTTTCCTCTTCAATTATTAACGGTCAATACAGTGACAAGTTTGTTGGAGCAATTTCGAACTTACCGTCCTGCAATGTGGCACAAACAATCGGGAACGAGAACGGGCCGAGTCCGTAGTTGGAGAAGCCAGCTACTTTGATGGTGTAGTTGGTGAACTTGAAAAGACTTTGAAGCCTCAACTCAGTTACCAGCGATGTGGCGTTGTTCCCTTGCCAACCTGCCAATTTACATAACAATGTTAAGAGAATGTTTTAAGTTAGAACTTGTTCTGTAGATTAGTTAAGTTTAGCTGTTTGTGAAAGTGCATTGTGTTCCACAAAGGAGTTCTAGTAATGAGCAGCAGAACAAGTTAAAGTTGATGAAATGAACTTAAACTCTCGTTAGACATTCTACTTTAATAACAATGGATTTTTCAAAGGTAACTCTCGGAAATAACAAGACATATTTCTTTCTCTTTGAAAATGTAATGACTGCGTCACATGTTGTGGGCGTAAAGAATAGGTACACTCATTCCTGTTACAAGATTTTCAAAGAGTTCAATGCATGTAAGGTTAAATAAAGAGTGAGTGTTTGTTTTTGTGCAATATCACTTTAAAATAATATGTCTAATAGGTTGTGTAAGTTTTTTTGGGAATAAAACTTCGTAAAATTTTACATTGTTCTATTGATCTATTTTTAGAGTCTATATTTAGATCAATAGAGATGATGTTGAATTGTATGAACTCAAATAAATCAAAAATATCAGGCAATTCAAGATCAAAAAGTAAAAAGTAATATTGTTTCAATATATAAACATAAATAGGTATTTTTTAAAACTGCGTCTGATGTTCCAAGTGTAAAATAAAGTAATACTGATTTATTATTGAGTCCACCACGGCAAGCCGAAAAAAAGGATATAATTTTTGCAGTCTAGCATTTTAATATGGCATTGATTTTGATCGTAGTGATGAATAAACTTTTCCGATTTTAATTATTATAAATTTATAATGTTAGTGTAGGCTATACAAATCTTATATTATAGGTTTTTATTACAATTTCACTTTGATGTAGGTATAGAAAACGACACAGAGAGTAGGTACCATTGTATATTATATTTTACGTTCTTTTTAGACATTTAATATTGACCATTAGTGAGCCTTACCTTGTGCCGCATAATACACCGTGTAACCAATCAGCGCTCCCGCTTGCTTGTGGGGTGGTATCGGCTGCCAACTCACGCGCAGCGCTGATGACGTCACGCCGCTACATTCTACAGATGTTGGGCCTTCTTCTGGTGCTGAATGACAGAGAGAGAGAAAGGATTTTTTAAAGTATAAGCATCTTTATATTATTGAAATACTAACTTCTACCCGCGACTTTCCCTGGGATGGTCAACGAAATGGAATGTGTAGCGAATTATTAATTCTATGCAGATGAAGTTGCGGACCAAGACTATAAAATAATAACGATAATGAACACGCACAGTATTTCATCATAATTCATAAACAATAACTCAAATTAAGTAATGTCGCATTTTTTAAAATAACCTTTGGGGCTAATTCTTAAAGTAAACGTCAAGCTCTATTCTTGTTGATTTTGACGTGGGGACTTTATTTTGCTAGGTAAAATCACGTGCTCTCGTTTTGTATTAACTCGGCCGCCATTACTGTCAAGTAAATAAGAGCTATTGTTGACAATACGATAACATGTCAATGGCAATATGGTATTAGCCAGTAGAATAGAGGTCCAAAACATAGTCTGAATTGAACACAATTGCTAATATGGTAAACATTTTTAAACGAAACTTGTCATTGTGTTCCATCAACAAATATTTTAAAAATGCTTGAACGCCCGGTTTTGGCTTAAAATCTTATTACCGAGATTCAAATGGACGGCCACGAACAAAGAGCTTATGTAACCAACTGGCTTAACTCTGCGGTTTATTCCGCTTTGATTTCACCGCAAAATCCCAAATATTAGTTAAAATGGCTGCTTCAAAATATAAATAACTAGACGATGCCAGCATTCTCTTACGCGTACAATTCGTGCTACTCCCTAATTACTACTAATTTGAACCCCTTAGGGGATGTATTTCCCAAAATCCCTTCTTAGTGCAACCCTAGGATACCCAAGAAATATTCCCTCTAAATTGCAGTTGATCGATCAAACAGTCAGTTTCTTTTTCAAATGACAAATTTTCTTTTCATTGTAACGGAATTTGTCAACAAAGGTTACAACAGTTTATTAAAAAGTTTAAGTACTATAAAGACTAAATATTTAATTATTAACGAAAGAAAAGTACAGTTAAATAGTACAGTTGAATTTTGTTATTGTATTAAACAGGGTTCTTGTGCGCATTATTTTTCTTATTAAGTAAATCGACGCAAAAAAATTCACTGCCCTCAATGCTCATCGTAACCGCCAAAAACTTTTTTTATCTATTAAAAACCAAAACTTTCCTAAAACGGTCAAACTCCTTCAACGTGCAAATTCCAAATTCCAAAACAATAAAACGACTTTGAAATCTTTATAATTACGTTTTTCAACAAATTTACATAGAGATTGAAACTTGGCGAGAAATAAAACAAAAGTCATTTTATTACACGCGTTCAAAGTTGAAATAGGCCTTTAAGTAAAATGATTTAAATGTCTTAAACAACAACTGAGAGCCGTGTTTACTTTTTGTTCCCAACAATACCCTAGATTTATTGTACTTTAGGACTTCTTAGAAATTCGCAACTAAGTTGATTCAAGTTTGCAACAACAATACCAAGAATTTTAAATACTCTGTAAGTACTTTTTTTATTATTTTCTTCTTCTGCTTCTTCATTCACGTTGACTATCCCACGGGAACACGTATTTTTTTCGAAATTGAATGTTTTCTATGTATTCTGCGTATCTTTTTTCCAAATTCCATTTAAATTCAACTGCCAAGTTGTGTTCGCATTGTTGTGTACCGGTGTGAGGATAAAACAACAGGTGAAAATTACTAGCATAGAGGCATTTCATTTTAGTCCTATTTGATTCTCTCAACAACGATGAACGGACGGACGAACGAGTGAATGTCGAAGCGGCGGGTTTAAGTAGTCCCGTCAGAGCGAACAAAACACATTTTAGCGCGTATATTCAATTTGGCAGCATGGCTTCTCCAACGTATAAGGTTGCCTAATTGAGAATGCACGCGCTAAAATGTGTTTTGTTCGCTCGGACGGGACTACTTAAACTCGCCGCTGCGCTTTCGCTCGTTCGTTCGACGGACCGCCGTTTTTAAGAGAATAACACCCCTGAATGTTGGAAAACGGATTTGCGATCTTAGGGTTTTAGTCTTAAGAATGCCAATGTCTCTTGGATCCTACTTATCAGGTGACTTGATTTCTTTGTGCCACAAAAAACCGTCTAGCTGTTTCAACGCAAAGTAGTAACAAACATGATAACACAAAATTCCGCATTTATAATATTAGCGTGATTAATTTAGGTAAACTATATTATTAACAAGAAATGCCGATTGAAGCTCAAGATTACGCTAGATAAATAATGAAGTCAAAACACAAAACTGAAAGAAAATAAGTATAGACAACTGCTGATAAACCTATCCTTGTTACTCATGATTTATGCCTATCGAAAGAAAAAGATCTCATGTTCTGCATTCAGTTACAAAACCCGACAAAGAATACCTAGTTCTCGCTGGAATTCGAACTTGACGCCTACGTATCTCTTTCTTTTATTTGTAAATATTTGACTAGAATAACAATAAAACTGAATATATTATTTAACTCATGTAAAGTGATACTTAAAAAAACGTTCGTTAACAATTACAAAATTAAACTTTTCAAACAATTCATTGAAGCGTTGCTGAATCTTTACAGGTGTATTCATAAAAATAAAAAATATATTCCACCATCCTTAAAAACGGCAAGGTTAGAAGCAATTATAAAAGCAATAAGAAACTTTTGGGCGGTAATTTTAATGATGACAATAAAGCTTTACGATGGAACTTTGTAAAGTGGGGGCTTTGTTAATTCCCCCATAACAATTGTTATGTATAACAATTGCTACGTCTAACAATTGCTACGTACGATTGTACCCAAAGTTTTGTTCGCGATCGAAGAGATTAGATTTGGGTCGTATCCCATTCTCGTTAGCACGGTCAAAGCCAGATCTTTCATTTTCATATTAAATTGACACGTTATCGAGTACTTTAAAATTTGTATGTTTAATTACAGCAATTATATCAGGGCCTTTATTGGCTTCACCTTTTAGGAACCGCTTGTCTTTATTTGTGATTGTAACATTTATATTGTGTGAGAGTTCGTAAAATTGTCCTTTGAGATTTGTATCTTCTATGGATTTGTCAATATGGCTGCCGTTAAAAAAGTGGATTTGTGATTTTTGTGGAATAATAAGGAATGGCTTTAGAAAGAGTTTTTGACTGTAACGTCTGAAACCGTGTAGTTACTAAGTTTGTAAGGTTTTTATTTAAAAGAACAGTCAAATATTCTCTTTGAACAAAATTAATTAAATTCACATGTTTTTGTTTTCAAAAATATTTGTGTTTAAAACGGAACATATTTTACTTTTAAATAATAATAAACTTGAAGTCTTACCTCCTTCTCTAGTATCTTGAAATAACGGTACTGAAAATGGTCCCGTGCCAGCACTATTGAAGGCTGCTACAGACACTGCGTATCTAAAAAAAAAATGTTCTTGAGCATTGATATTAACAAGTAAATTTTCACTCTCGATATTCTGGTAATGTGGCTGATCACAATTTTAAAGTTGATTATAAATCTTGGCAATAAAGAGTTGGCTGTAGTAGCAGATGGAATTACAATATTCTCAAGTGGCAACCACCAAATTAGGCATCTGATGTTGACTTAACATTGCTTAATGTTGCCAATTTTATTCCGAAGAGTGCCCCCATTTCTATCTCTTTTTTGCCAACGTTTAAAAAAATGCTTGACAGTGCTTGAATGTACCTTCGTGTTTTTACTTCTCTTTCACTTAATTTCATGTTATTGTGTGAGTCTGTATGACGTTTTCCAAACGTGAAACACTTTTTAAGAGCTACTGCACTGCATGCATGTGCAATTGTGCAAAATTAAATGCATACCTTACACCTTTGAGAAGACTCGTTATAATACTTTCTTGCTTTGAATACAGTGATGCTGTTTTAATGATTTTGTCACTTGGATCTTGGCTTTCTGTTGAAAATAATAAGGTATTATTAAAATATCCTTTATTCCTTTAGATAAATCTTTAATTTATATAGTGACTGTTGCTATGACCAGAAAAAGTAAGATTAAAATTATACTAAATAAGTTTCATAAAATGTATTACGCTTATCTCAAATGTCTATTTTGTCTTACAGATTTTGGAGTTTCTTTTTAATAATTTAGCTAATATTGTAATTAAATAGTCGGTCAATTGGGTTTATTCTTTATTGTAATTTATGTAATTTATCACAAAGTAAATCGTTGAGTACAGCTAATAGGCCTAAATATAATTTTTACAAAGCTGACTACGATAAAATAACGTCCGAACTAAACTCTGTCGATTGGACGTCTAAATTTGCCCAGGCTGACCCTGAAACCTGTGTCTCAGAATTTTACATAGAAATTTACAAAATAGTCGATAGTTTTGTTCCTTTTTCTAAAACTAAAAGTATGCGCTATCCTGTCTGGTTTTCCAAAAGTCTGATTAGTACGCTGAGACGCAAAAATAGGGTTCATCGACGTTGGACCATATATGGTTCTCAGCGGGACTACCAAGAATTCTCACTATTGCGTGCCAGAGCCAAAATTCAGATGAAAAACTGTTTTAGAAGGTATACAGATAATGTGGAATGTTCAGTAGGGAATAACATTAAGCAGTTTTGGAGGTATCCTGCGAACTTACGGCAAACTAACACAAGTTACCCCCAGATAATGAAATTGGAAAATATTGCTTCTAACTGTCCAGAGGAAATATGTAATATGTTCGCCGACTACTTCCAATCTGTATTTGAAGTAAATCCCCAAAATGGTTATAATCTGGACCATCTGAAGCACTCTGATGATAACAATTTAATAAGTATCATGTCCTCTATTTCATTCACAACAAACGAAGTGCACTCAGCCCTTAAAAATGTTGATGCAAATAAGGGTCCCGGTCCTGATTTACTCAGCCCAGTTTTCGTAAAACATGCCAGTTCCGCCTTGGCCTTACCGTTGCAGCTCATTTTCAATAAGTGTTTGGAGGGAGGTATATTTCCTGAAAGATGGAAGGTAGCAAATATAACTCCCATCCATAAATCTGGCCCAAAAGTTAATATTCAAAATTATCGCCCTATATCAATTTTATCCTGTATCCCAAAAATTTTCGAAACACTAGTACATTCCCGTCTTTATGAATTTGTTAAAAATTCGATACTAGCTGAGCAGCATGGCTTCGTTAAAGGTAGGTCGACTGCCACTAATCTCGCACTTTTTACTGATTTCATCTTTCGATCGCTTGATGAGACACAGCAAGTGGATACAATATATACGGACTTCCAAAAAGCTTTCGATAAAGTGGATCACCTGATGCTTTTGAGAAAGCTGTCCTATAATGGAATTAAGGGAAGCCTTCTCCGATGGTTTGCCTCATACTTATGTAATCGCACCCAATTTGTAGTAGTCAATGGGTTTACATCGTTACCCACAGTTGCAACATCGGGCGTTCCCCAGGGCTCAATATTAGGACCGTTGCTATTTGTTATATTTATTAATGATATTTCCACCTGTTTCAAGAATAGTAGCATCTTATTGTATGCTGACGATCTCAAAATATATAAAAGAGTGCAATGTATTGAGGATGCGTCCTTACTTCAGGATGACTTGAATAGATTTAACGATTATTGTCTAAAAAACAAATTGTCTCTAGCCTACAACAAATGTAAACACATAGTGTTCACAAAAAAAAGACATATTATCTCTAACTCATATCACCTAAATCAACACCATCTGGAAACCACTAACAGTATACGTGACTTAGGGGTGCACCTCGACTCTAAATTGACTCTTGATACTCATGTGGATAATGTAGTGAGGAAAGCATACAAAATGCTTGGCTTTATAATACGCACCACCAAACCGTTCAAGAAGCAAAACACTTTCATCCTACTTTATCAATCCTTGGTGAGATCGTATCTTGAATATGCCTCAATAGCATGGAACCCGTACTATAATATTTACGTAGACAAAGTAGAGATGTTGCAGAAGAAATTTTTGCGTTTCCTTAATTATAAGATGAGGCAACCACGTTGTTGCTACTCCGGTCTCTTGGCCAAATATAATATGCTGTCTTTGAAGGACCGACGAGCCGTCGCTGACGCAGTAATGCTGCGCAACATTTGCGTAGCCGACATTGATTGCCCACAGTTGCTCGCAGCATTTCGTTTTCGCACTCCACGAAGATCGGCCAGGTCTAAACATTTATTCGCTTTGCCAAACACACAATCCAATGCAGGTAAACGCGCTCCTATATATAGACTTTGCGACCACCACAACCGATTTCTTTCTGATATAGACTTATTTTCCTGCTCCCGCGCCTCATTCAAGGCTGCTGTTATAAAACTATATAAAACAAAAAAGATATAATAAATTATTGTTAATGCTAACTACTTAATGAAAGTGTAGTCAAAAAAGTGCATTTGTAGGTTGTATTTTCTTTTTTTCTTATGTTCTCAGTGAGATATGTTCAGGGGAACATCATAAACTATTCTGTACGAGATACGCATATTCTAACTGTATTGTTACTTCACTTGTATGTTTCCGTTTTTATCTCCGAATAAATAAATAAATAAATAAATAAATAAATAAATAAATAAATATGGTAATTTATTGTGATTTATTATAATTCTGTAGCTCAGCCTACCCAACTCTGGGGTTACAGGCTTGAAGGTATGTATGTATGTATGTAATTTATCGTCACAATATTTAGCAATATTGGTTTAAGCGATCTACATAGAAATTACGTCTTTATGTATGTATAATTTAAATCTTTCGTATTCCAACAAAGCTGACCTTTAATTCCAGAGAGCTGTGGCACTGCTCGAAGTCTATATCCAAGAATGAGACCGTTATGGGCATCAGCTGGTGGTGGCAACCATCGAACCCTGATCTCTCCAGGAGTGTCAGTCTGTTCCAACTGCACTGCTAGTGGCGGCGATCTAGGAGCTGTTAATAAACTTCACAGTTCGTATCATAAAGTCATCAAAGTAAACAAACTACAGACATACCCTTCTAAATTATATAAATCATTGGAAAAGCAAATTTATGTCCGTTTTGGTTCTTGTTCCCATAGCAATCATGGTTGTATTGTTGAATAGACTATACAAATAGGAACAGCGATTGGAGGTAAGCGACCTAGGTTTTTTTTTCTCTGTGAAAAGAATCCTTTCCAATTATATACAAATAATATGCAACGTGATACTCAACGTTTCATACATTTTGGCCCATTATCCTTTCATTTTCATCCAATGGTAAATAAAGAAAAAGCAGAAAACATTGGTTACGTCATAACTGACGCGTCAAAGAATTTTATACCTTCTTCAGTAGTAGAGAATCGCACAGGCGGTGAGAACACGCTTAAATCCGCTTGATTGCCGCCAGCCACTCTAGCGGTATACCCTGTCGAGGGCTGCAGGTCTTCTATCTCCACTGCATGACGAATTTCATCCAATCTTGAATAAAAACACACAAAATAAATATATATCATGGGATAATCTCACACAAATTGACCCAAAGTAAGCTCTAGACTTGTACTATGGGAACGGGAACTAGTAAACGTTAAACAAACTCGTAAGGAAAAATACGTAATAAAGTACATTGAAAATATTCAAGACTAAGGAACAAATCTCGTGCTTATCACACAAATATTTTCCCATAGCGGGATTCGAACCCGATTTCCCGGGAAGCTTCGTAAACCGTCACTACCAACTAGGTTTAACATGTTATAGTTAAGATTAATAATTTCCGATAAGTACTTGGTATTGAATCCAAATGGTTACTGTTTTTATTTCTTCGTCCTAGCTTGAAACAGTACAGAAGAATTAACGAGGAAATAATGTGGTAAATAAACTTATTGGTAAAATATTGGTTAGACTAGCTATCGAGTTTAAGCTTATTGATTATTATTTTGTTTGTTGTAAATCTTCATTTCACGTATGATTTTGACAGTTGTATAATAACTGCTTTTAATGATACGGAAGATGAACTCGAAAAAATGTATTGAAAAAACTAATGATGCTGATAAAATTTAAAGTCTACGTATAATTACAAACATAGGTGATGATAACAGATTCAAAGAAACTATTTAATAGCTTAACAAATTATGTGCATGGTAATTACCTGGAAATATTGACTGATCTGGCGGTGCTCCACGATAGTCTCTGACTATTCGTTATTTGCACTGTGTAATATTGAGCCAATGATTTAACCATGTCACGCCACGATAGCTTTACAGATCGACTTTTTATCGAGTCTACTGATAAATCAGTTGGAGGTGATGGTGGTTCTGCAAATAATGAGATTTACTAGACTAGAATAGCATAATGAAATTACAAACTTCTTATAGGAATCCAAAAGTATAGTAAGAAGAATCTGATGTAGATAAATTTGACATTATAATTAAATATTAGGAAGAGGCTGATAAATAACAGAACGATATGCTATTTTATTTCTATGCTATTTTATTATTTGGCAAACAATTATATTACGTTTGATGCTAAACAATATGATAAAAATGCAGTTTCAACAATATCAGATGTTTCACGCAAATATAATGCACGTGCAATAAATAGACGATTCATAAAAGTTGTGCTGTTTGTTATCAGGAAAGTAATGAAGAACTTACCTAAAATATTGAGAAACACGCTGTAAATATCAGCACCAAATGGATTGCCAGCTCTGCATTGATACAAGGCACCGTCACTGGTTTCAGTTTGCAAAAGTTCCAGTACACTAGTCAAACCTTCGTCAGTTTTTACATCTGATATCTTCACTCTAAAAAACAATAAACTATTGAAAACATAATTGTCATACGCTGTATTATCATCAATTTCATCACCATCATCATCATCATCATCATCATCATCATCATCATCATCATCATCATCATCATCATCATCATCATCATCATTTATCTTTTTATCTTTAGACATTATATATTTGAATTTATATTTTATTTATTCTCATCAAAATCATAATTATCATATTTTTTTCCATCATTGTCATTTGTCATCATATTAGCTCAAAGTCTACATTGTCCTGTTCGTTACTAACCTTTGAGTTAAGGGATTTATAGGTTTTTCATTCCTTGTCCACATTATTCTTATAGGATCATCACCTTTGGCCTGACATTCTATAGTGACGTGTTGGCCAAGTTTTGCAGTCATATTTCTAGTTATAATGTCGAATGTTACTGGTTCTGTTGAAAAAATAATAATTTCGATATTTTTTTATTAAAAAATTACAGTATGACAAAGATTATTGTAAAAAAACGTGTTTTAGTCTTCCTTTGCATTGTGTTTAGTACGTATGTATCCTATATTCCTGATGCAAAATTCAACCGTAATTATAAGGCATTGTACTTTATCAAACAATAAAATATGTTTCAAAAAAATAAACTTAAAACAAAAACAAACAATATACTTATAGGGTTACTCATACGTACCGCCATATGATATTCATAAACGCATAGCTTACATTAAAATTAGGATCTATCATTATGACATTTAAGACATTTCAATTGGACAAAGAATTACAATTCGTACTTTGACAGTAACTAAGGTTTATTGCGAGTTTATGAATTTGGGGGTTATTATCAGAGATCGGAATAGGCAGGGCTAATTTGCCTAAACTTGACGCATAATCATTCATGCGTGAGTGAGAAGGGAATACATTATTGAATGAACATGCATCAAGTTTAGGCAAATTAGCTCTGCCTATTCCGATATCTGGTTATTATTTAACCTAAAACCTTAACTTTCTACTTACTATTAACTGATATCCAAATGGTCTTGCTAAGCGCTTCACCCACTCCGTTTTCAACATGACAGGTATATACTCCGGCGTCGGAGAGAGCCACAGAATCAAAGATCAGAGACCCATTGGACAAACTGAGAACTCCTCCTCCGGCTACCTCTAGCACTGGTCGCCAAGTGTCAGATACCACTGTAATAAAACAGAACAACAGCCCGATTTACATTGGTTACAATGTAATCGGACAGTGGCAATGACAGGACAGGAGTGAAAAAAAAAAGAATCTATTTGGATCCACTGGTAAGGCAATTTGACTCGCTACTGTCCGACCGGTTTACACTACTGTATTATCCACTGTCCACTTCCCTTGACCAATGTAAATCGGGCTTTAGAGACCAAAATATTATTTTTAAAGTTGACTATTTGTTTGAAGTTGTTAAAAATTGTCTTTCAATTATTCCAGGATCATTGACTTTCAGAATTATGAATGTTGAAAATGCGAATTAAAGAAAAGAAAACCAACTTTTTTACTTGGAATTTAAATAGAATAGCAAAATAAGAAGTTTGTTATGGCTTGTAATGCAAAGTTTACTGATTTTTGTAAGACAGAAAAGAAGTTTTATAAAGGCCAAGGTTTTAAGATTCAAAATTCAAAATTCAAAATATTTATTCAGTAAATAGGCCACATGAGGGCTCTTTTACACGTCGGTAACATGAGTGAATCTACCAGCGCTTCGGACAAGACCATCATTGCGGAGAAGAAGCGCCGCAAGAAACACTAAGGCTGTAATTACTCGTAGTTATTAAAATATAATATTTGATAACCTTAAACAGAATTGTCACCAAATGGACAGTCACCGGAGCAGAGGCAGGCCAAAAAAGAGGTGATTGTGCTTTGATTTGGACGTATTTTATAGTTATTGGTGGGAACTTGCAATCAATAAGGCAGCTTGGCGAAAAAGAAGAGCCCTGTAGTAAGACACTATCACAGGCTAAAAAATAAAATGAAAACCTTAAACATTTTCAAAACAATTAAAAGTGGTCGTCAAATGAAGGTTTTAACATTAATAAATTGATCGGACTATATCCAACTTTTATGCGGTCATTATAATTTCATGTTGTATATTTGTTTGGCAATATTTCAATCTCTAAAACTGGAAATTATTTGAACTGAACGAAGATCTAAAATAATTTATTAGAGACTTAACAATATTCAAATTAATAAATACAAAACTAAAATTACAATATTATTAATTATAATATTTTCATTCTGAACACGGAACATGATCTTTTTATCAGTCAAAAAGTATTAAATATTCAATACCCAGTGACCACGCGTTAGATTTAGTAATAATGATGGTTGCGATGATTTAGTGATGTTAAATGTTTTTTGCTTAATTTTTTTTTTCAAATTTGTGTAGGTATGCATTGAATTAATTATTTCTATTCTATTCTATTCAAAAAACTAAAATTACGATTGATTTTTCCTGCCCAGTGGATTTTCGTCTGAACTCCGATGGAGCGAACCTGGTATTTTATTTACGTTTACAAATTGCTAGCAAAGAGATTTTGTTTACTGGCACACCGATTCGTAAATATTATGCACGGATTTTATGTTCATATTAATGATTTTACATGCAAATTAATGAATCAAGAACAGCACGTATTTGTTTAATTAATTGCAAATAACCTGTCATGTTTAATATGAATACTACTTGCTTAATAGTTTTATATCGAATTTAAACGTAGAAATAGTAATGAAAAGTTCTCTTAATCGTATCAATACATAATGTTACACAAATAGGCAAGTGTCCTAAAAAATTCTAATTAGTCCGTCCGTATCAAAAAATATTGAACACGTATTTTTTATTTTGTCAATTAAACAAAAAATTATGAAGATAAACTGCGTTGAATTTTCGCGTGACGTCACGCCGTGGCACACTTATACCACGTTGTGACGTCACGAGCCCCCACTCCCGAACTTTGATGCGCGTTATATTTGTCAATTTTGATTGATTTGATAAAGCAAAAAATACGTGTTCAATATTTTTTGATAATCTTACTGACGGACAAATTTGAATTAATTTTATTTTACCCAGGACATACCCCTATTCTCCTAGACGTAAACTTGGTCCCAGGCGTTAAGTGTAGTGGATACTAGACGAAGAAAATTAAATATACTTTATATAAACAAGGAAATTCAAAGAAATGAACGAAAATACGTTTCTTTAATTGACTTCTTGGGTTTTTCTTAAATCAAAACCCGTTATTCCATCGCGCCATTTTGTTAGGTTGAGTTTTAAAAAGCACCCGGAGCCGACGTACGTGCATGAAGAGATTGATAAATGTAGAGGAAGCGAAAGTTGTATGTTTAAAGAAAGAAAGAAAAAACCTTTATTTGCTTGCATCAACACAGTACAGAAAAGTAAATTAACAAACAAAATCAAAAATACAAACATCTGAAACAGTGCCAGACGGAGCAAAATGGTTCCTGCTCAGCACAGTGTACGCAGTATGTTATGTATGTGTCAGCTCTTTAGACCGGTGCACCTGGCGTTTCATAGTTTCTGCCTACCCCATTAGGAGACAAGCGTGAAGGTATGTATGTATGAGTTTTTTGTTCATAGTCTCTTTCATAGTCTTGTTCATATCTGATGACTCTTAATAATTATATAAACAAATACATTATGGCTCCCAACCTACATTATTAGGTATGTTAATCGTACAAATATTCACCCTTATCATGTTTGATTCCACGAATAATACATTCATAAGCAGCTTTAATTTATTAAAGAAACAAATGGTTACAGCATTAAAATACAACATAAAACTGATCATCTGATCTTATCTAATTTGTCTATTTGGTGTCCCACTTCTGTTTAAATGTTTGCCTCTCATTTTCTCATCATTGGGATATTACGACATGGCAATGCCGGTCATTTTACGGCGAGCGAAAAGGACAGAGCTATAGCAGTTATATAGCACTGTCCCTTTCTCATAGCGTAATCTGAATTACATAGCTGTCATTTATAACCCCCGGGGCTCCTAACATGGCTGGGTTTATCGCGTGATAAAGTTTAGATAAGGCATCCGTCACCTTTTGACACGTAAGTAAGTATGACAGTGACGGATGCTTTATCCACATTTGACACGCGATATAGACGCAACTATATTAGGCCCACTGATCTAGCCAATCCTTACGAGCTTGAATTGATTTTTTTCAAATCGTCCCTCCATCTTCTTTTTGGTTTGTTATACTAGGCTAACAGAGTTCTTAAAGAGGTTTTGATGTTGTCTTACCATCTTTTTTCAACCAATGTGTTTGAGGCTGTGGATATCCATTGGCTCTGCAAGATATATGACCATTTCGCCCGAGTAGCAACGATGTATTCTGCGGTTCTTCGCTCCATTTCGGTGCCACTGAAGAAGAAAATTAATTTAATTCACTGAAATCAAATTATAATTAACAAAAGTTTGAGGATTCCAAGAACATTTTGAACGGATTAAATTAAAGTTAAATAATAGGGGTTTATTAGAATTAATTGTGGTTTTGAAATCATTTTCTAGTTATAGAATTGTACTGGCTGTCGTAAGCACAAGCGCAACTTCTTTAAAATATTTTTTTGTAAGTACCTTCTTAGCAAATAGGGAGCGTATGTGGGTGAGTCTATTGTATCGTGAACTTTTCATAAGCTATTTACGAAAAAAATATGCATCTGTGATGGTGAGGGTGTGTGTGTGTGTGTGCGTGTGTGCGTGTGTGCGTGCGTGCGTGCGTGCGTGGGTGCGTGCGTGCGTGCGTGCGTGCGTGCGTGCGTGCGTGCGTGCGTGCGTGCGTGCGTGCGTGCGTGCGTGCGTGCGTGCGTGCGTGCGTGCGTGTGTGTGTGTGTGTATGTGTGTGTATGTGTGTGGTCCCCGTTAATATAGAACTTAATCAACTTGCCATTATTTGCAACACTCATATTTACCTAAAGATGTAATCAAGTATCGTTAAAATTACAAACAAAGTTGCTTGCAATATTATCTTTCTCGCTAAGCGTTGTAACATGTGAAACGTATTGTTTAACCGGAAAGGCCACCAGTTTTCAACGACACTAAGTACAAGCCCACCATTATTTCTCTGTTATGGAAACTGAGTCTGTTTATCAAATATCTGGGAAACGATTCGCTTCAACAGTCTTAGCTTTCAAACAGAATCTGTGCAGATTTCTTTTCGCATTGATGTTATTTTATCGTAGAATAAATTCGATTACAGGTGTTTTTCTTTAATATTTGAGTGTTGTATTTACTTAAAAATACCGGTCAAGTGCGAGTCGGACTCGCGTACCGGGGGTTCCGTACAGCTCCACAGTAGGTATTATTACCAGTGATCGGAAATAGGTGAGCTAATTTACCTAAACTTGATGCATGTTCATTCAATAATGTATTCCCATCTCACTCACGCATGAATGAATATGCGTCAAGTTTAGGTAAATTAGCTCACCTATTTCCGATCACTGATTATTACATTCCGGTTTTAATTCAATGGCGAACTGAAACAGCGCAAACCCAACTCATTCTTGACTAATTAATAATTGAGAATTTTAATATTTGACAGATGGCGTAGGCATATTAATAGGGTCCCGTTGGGCTACTTTTGGGCACGGAATCCTAAAAATGTGTTTTATTGTAAAAAAATGTCGTTATGGATCAATACGGTCGTAAATAGGCGTAAAATTCGGTAAATAACAGCTATATGGGTATATGGTACAGTCAAGGTAATTGTTGAGCTACCATGGAACCCTGTCGCATAACGTAAATCATTAATTTTCACGTAATTTCTTTCATGTGGCTTGACGCTGTCATTATGACAGGGTTCCACAGTGGTTCAACAATTAAAGTCCTTGACTGTACATAAGTAGAATAGAAGAACATTAACCTTTTACCTACAGGATCTTGAATCACCCAGTTACCACTCAATAAGGGCATGTTTTGACGAAAGGCGATTAGATCAACTATAGTTGAGACCCGTACTGCAGTGGTGTTGCCTTACTGGCAACTCTGGTTGACACCCGTAGGTAAAGGGTTAATAGTAACAAAATTAAAAACATTTAAATAACAAGTCAAAAGCGATACTACTTTTCCGAGTTGAATATAACCTTAGATAGCACGAGTATGTACACTGTATTCGTAATTCTGCCTAGCTTGCAACAAGCGTCCATAAAGTGGATATTTTACGAACCATCATGCGGGCCACACGTTTGCTTATAAAACCGTATAAACATACTTGTTTATGGCAAGAAAAAGGGAGCACCCAGACCACCTGATAGCGGGATCTCGAGACTACAAACTCAAGATGGAAATCATAAGACTGTAAATGCATTAAAGTTTAAGTTTAAGTAGTTTTAGGACCTTGTACAGGATCCGTTCGGATTGCTACTACCATCTTAGCCTTTAACCGCTAAGCAGCAGTGTTCGCATTGTTGTGTTCCGATTTCGGTCCTAATCCCTGAAGGTTGGCAACGCATTTGGATTTTCAGGATTGTAGTGTGAAGAATGTTAATGTTTATGGGTCTGAGATACCCCTCACCATCAGTCCCTATTTCACCCTGACAATGAAAGGTGACAGGTGACAATGTGATAAATATTCCAAAGTTGTCAAATTTACACATCGCTGGGATTTATACATGTATATGCTGCGCCATGTACACTGAAATGTCACTTGTCACCTGTCATTTTTAGGACAACCAAATAGTGGCAAGTGGACTGTGGGTCTCAGATCCCACTCACTATCAGTGCCTATTTTACCCTGATAATGAAAGGTGACAGGTGACAATGTGACATATATTGAAAAGTTGTCAAGTTTACATATCACTAGGATTTATGTACGCTGCGCCATGTACACTGAAATGTCACTTGTCACCTGTCATTGTTAGGATAACGAAATAGGGAGCAGGTGAATCTATGGATTTTAGAACTCACTCACCATCAGGCCCTATTTGTCCCTGACAATAAAAGGTGACAGGTGACAATGTATACTTTGCAAAGTTGACAAGTACACATCACTGGGATTTATGAATGTTGCGCCATGTATACTGAAATGTCACTTGTCACCTGTCATTGTTAGAATAACGAAATAGGGGGCAGGTGGGCTGTGAGCTCGTTAGCCATCTCCTTTCTAGTAAAAATGCAATATTTACCTTTTATGTATAGATTTACAGTTCGGTTTACTTTGGCAACGTGGTTGGCAGCGACACAGGTGTAAGTTCCACAGTGTTCCAAGGATACATTCTTTATTATAAGGACGCTGAACACTTCAAGGCTTCTTTCCACGATCTAAAAAGAATAATAAATTAACAAATATTACAGAAGAATGTCACACAAACATACATTCCTAATTATATAGAGAAATATTTACATTCTGTCAAGTAATTGATTACTGATGACTACGTATCAGACGTCTAAAATGAATATGCCTTATGTATCATAATCCCTAAAGTTCATATGAGCGTCTTCATCCGTCACCCTCGAACTTACAATTTAATATTATAATGTCAGAAAGTGATAGATGTTTTATCCAAGTTTGTCCACATCGATAAACAGGACCATTAGGCCCGCGGAATAAAAACCTCCCCAGTTAAACCAGTTTTCTTTTAAAAACCAAATCAGAAAAGACTTATTCGTGTGGGAGCTATAATGAGACAGACATATACACGGATATACAGACACATTATTAACAACCCCCTTTTAGCATCGGGGGTAAATATAATCTACCCTAATATTATAACGAGAAAAAGATTTGTATGTTCGTATTTTTGTATGCTTGTAACAAATAAACTCAAAAACTAATGAACCGATTTAAAAAATTCTTTCACCATTAAAATGCTACATTATCCCTGAGTATAGTAGGCTACTTTATTATCCCGTAAAAATGAACGGTTCCCGTGGGATAGCAAAAATACGAATTCTACGCGGACGAAGTCGCTGGCAGAAGCTAGTACATAATAAAGAGACAAATTTTATTCCTAATGCTATACAAAATTTAAACTAATACTTATCGAACGAAACTTGCTATCACGAATGACGTAGCAGTTTGTTCGGAAGTGATAAAATAAAAAATAAAACGTTACTGCAACTTTTGGTCGTTGGCATGAAAACTTGGCGCGGAAAGTTGAATTTTACTACATCGTCATTTTTAAAGCGTTTTCTACGTGAGAGTCAAACTTGGTAATGGTACAGATTTATGAATTTAAAGAGTTTAGGGTAGATATTTTATTAATTAAATGATAAAACGATTGATTATTTTCAAAAAAGAATAATAATTGTCAAAACAAAAACAAGAGGCCACATAAGATGCCACGTCCACACGAGAATAAAGAGGGATGGCTTTTTATGCTTCCGCGCAAAGAACGTGAGATGAAGACAATTTGCGTCACCTTCAAGAAATTGCTGTTTTCTTTAAAACTACAACAAAATATTAAAAAACGATTTACCAGAATTGAGAAGTTATAAGTACTGAACTATTGAATCAAAAATGATCTTTAAAAGATCGTAGGATTTTGAAGATTTAACCAAAAATATGCAAAAAAGGGCGTCATGTTTGAAAAATAAAACAATCAAGGATTTTGTTTCTAATCGTGTTTTCACGTTTAACAGTCTCAAGGAAATATGATCAAGTTTAATATATCCAAAGAACAGATACAAAGGCGTTATGATTATTGAGATCCAGATCGGAGAACACTACCGACTTTATCAATGTGGCCTCGTTAATGAAAGAGTAACGAAATATTTACCTACTTCATAATTTGAGTGAAGAGAGAAGTAATTTAGAGATCGTGACTGGTTAAGACAATATCTCTAAAGAGACAGAAAACAAAGCAAATTAATTAAACCAATTAGAAAAAACTTGTAACATAAATTAAACATCCAAGAAAAAGATAAGACAAAGCCTAATTAAGAAGGGTAACTTATTTTAAATCTCTTTATACCTTAATTAAAAAATCCCTTAACAAAGAAAATCAGCCAAGTAAGATTAACTCGAATAGTTTTAGAAAGAAAAGTGACAAACTATAACAAGTGGAGTATCGTTGAATAGAAATTTAAAATTCACTATTAGGTTTCTTTCATCATTTTTCATTATGAAATGTAATTATCGATCGATTAGCCAGTCAGGTTCTTTTTTACCGCACTGGCTGAAGGAGTGTAATATTTTTTATGTACTATATACCCAATGGAATCTTGACCCACCATAGAACTGTGTCACAGTGACGTTATGATTTAAGTCTTAAGAATGTAAAACAAATTGTTTTATAATGTCACTGTGACAACGTTCTACATAGAGGGTCAGGGTTTCATTGGGCTGATAGTAGCTCTATATAGAATGTATATGCCGCCGTGATCTATTATAGATTACCTTCAAATGATTTGGTATCTTCTTGCTATCCTTCAGCCATGAATAATACACCGGAGAATCCCCGCTCTTTAGATTACAATGTATCTGCACAATTTGCCCTTCTTGCAAATCAGAGGCCAACAATATCTCTTCCAATTGTGGAGGCTCCACAACTTGCAACTCAAAAGACCTTTTAGCCATTTCACCAGAAGGGCTTCGAACTACACAAGCATAGGAAGCCCCGCTATCACTTTTGCTAACTTTGGCTATGTTTAAAATACCGTCCGTTGTTACTGTTGCGTCTCTTTTGATTCTTAATTTTGGCTTACGGCCGAATATTTCTATGCTAGAAGGAATGGATCGACGGTAGCGACTTGATTGTGATATGTCTGGCTTGATTTCTTTACTTTTGTACTCCCATGTGATGTCTCTAAAAAAAAGAAGGAAAAAATATAATTAAGGCTTATATCCAGTTTTGGACGTGTAATAGCTGATACCTCACTCAGGCACACGTCACTGATTATGAAGATGGTGATGCAGAAACTGGTATAATTTGCCTCGATATCGTAATTGGGCATTTTTTTAAGTGCACATAATAAAGAACTATTATTAATTAAACAACGCTAACTTATCCATTATGTCACAAAAATTAACTATACTTACTACTACAAGACAAATAGTGACATTAACTCTTATAGCAAGTGCAACTATATTAAATTTGCTTCAGTTTTTATATTTAAGATAACGCCTATTGGAGCGTGAGGACAGTACCTATTTTTTTTAGGGATCGTATCACAATTATATCATAATCAAAATACACTGTTGCATAATGGTTTTATTATGGTTTTATTTCTGATACCGTAACATTTTCAGTACCTCAGTATTTTTAAAAGGACATTGAATAGAACTCATTAGGTTAGGTTTGTTACTTAACAATCCTAAAAAGTTAACGATTTCAGAATAAAAACCATTATAATAATTATGACTATTATGTATTGTGAACTATGTAATTTGAACTTATTAACTATATTATGATAATGTACCTAATATTCGTGCTATACCTAATAGAAAAACTAGCGTTATTAATTTTTACCCTTAACTATGCGAAATCTTTTTGAAAAAATTCCATTTACAAGTATCGTAATTAAAAAAGTATCAAAGCATTTGAAGCTACAAGAAATGCGTTCGAATTATGTATTTTATTGCCTTCTTTCAAAAATACTCCCTCCAATTAGGGATTGAATTATTCACGGCTTTTACGAAACATTTCACGATCAAAGTTACCTCACTGGGTAGCCGTAGTACGGGCACTTAAGTGTGACGCTCTGCCCCGATTGCACTTTAAGTGGGGGCAACGTCCTGATATACGGGGGACCTGGAACAAATTTATAAAAAATAGCTTTTAAATATTGCCAATGAAAAAAGTTTCTTACTAAATCATCTACATATTAAGTTACTAACATGAGTTATCGATAACATTCTGGTTTCACAACAAAAAACACATTAAAGAACATAAAGACTTAGGTTTTCTTTAATACAACCCTTGGAACCAAATATATAAACACAAATATAACAATCGTTGCAAATATTTTGTTCTTCGTACTCCAAGAAATGTTTTTGTGCTCGGTCTTCGCTTTGAATTATTAAACAATCCATAAAAAACAACCTCTTGTTTCTCTTTGGAATATGTAAAGGCAAAGATAGATATAGAGCCGTGGTATAAGGAGTTGCCAATAGCTACATAACAAAGACAATATACATACATACCTACACACCTATAATCCCAGAGACTTTAAAAACTTGTTGATAATTCAGTAACCAAATTTTGCACAAATAGGCTAAGATGTTTACCAGCATATTACTGACAGGTTGCAAGTCCATCGCCTAACAGTACTACAAGATTTTATTCCCTTAGTCGCCTCTTACGACATCCACGGGAAGAGATGGAGTGGCATTATTCCAACCCGGCAACCACACGGGGGACATGACAAAAAATAAAGTATACGCGGGACTGCGAGAAATGTGGACTAAAAGAAGATGAAGTAACTAAGACTGAAAGGGCATGCTTCGATGGTTCGGTCATTTGGAAAGGATGGATGAAAGAAGATCGACGAAAGAGATATACAGAGCGAAAGTGATTGGAAGGGTCGGAAGAGGTCGCCCTAGGCGTACTTTTTCGAATCAAATCGGAAAATAACTCGACAAGGGGCGAATCTTAAGTACCCGAAACCTACATGCAAGCATGACTCGATGTATAAATGTGGAAGAAGCGAAAGAGATTTGTCAAGATCGTAGCAGGTGGAAAGAAGTGGTCTCGGCCTACCTCTCTGGGAAACAGGCGTGATTTAATGTATGTATGTAATTATTGAGTCACCACCAGTGTACTTACCATAAACATTAAGTCTATCATGGTGTGCTAATTGCATTTCAGCATGGTGTGCCACACAAGAGAATAGACCTCCGTCATCCACTCGGGCATGCGATATGTTCAGTTGCGATATCACCCCACCATCCGGGGCTAGCGTTTGGCTTATGTCGTACCTGTGGAAAAATATTACCGTTATTTAAGCTGGCAGACCACCATATTTGCACGACTGTACCGTACCTACTACTTCAGGTTACTGTAAAATTATCATTGTAATACCAGCCCAATGTTACCCTGACCGACCCATAGAAGGGTGTCAAAACATGTTTGACACTTCCTACGACTTGAATTATAACTTCACTGTGACACGTTTCTATCTATTGGGTTGATAGTACCTTAGAATAGAAATCAGCAACATAACCAGATCTTCACTTTGACCAAAATTGGATACACCTTGTTCAAAAAACCTCTCTATTAAAATCCAAGTAACAGCACATACGAAAACATAAAAGAACCAAAGAGATCTCTGTTTCTAAAGTCATTCAAAATAAAGGATCTACTCGCAATTCGCATGCGCTTTCAGTCGTTTTACGTACTCTGCAGCTTAAATCGCACTAAGATCCCATTAAGGTTCCATGCAACATGCATTAAAGCTTTTAGCCCTATGCTGACAGACAAACGCTGACACATTACGCGTAACACAAGTTCCAAGTCTTTACAGTCTCTTTCAAAGTTTTGTTATAGATACCTACCGTTAAAGAGTCAGTTCTGACAGCTGTCAAAATTAATTACCTATACTTGGGTTTGTACTGGGATGACAGGTTATCTACTTTGCGATCTGTTTTTCTGCGTTAAGACTTATCGGACTATCGGACCTAACCTTAACCTTCACCTTTCAACCCAATGTGCTGTTTGAGTAACGAGGGCAGTTTTTCGATTACCTTATGTTTAATATTAACACGGAATACTAACAAAAAGATCTTAGTCAAGATTACAGCGGCCAATTTATATTTCCTGAAATATAACAGGATTGACTGCTCATTTTCTTTTTACTTGTTAAATTTTGGGTATTATCGCCAATAACTGGCCACTTATGAAAATTACATTTAGTTACTATTTACCAAATTTATATACTGACACCGTAAGTAAAGATACTTTAATAATATTAGGTCCTTACCTATGAAATTGGCGTTTTATATGGAGAATTTTATGAAAACGGTTGTTTTCATACATTGAATTTTGCGATTATTTAGTAACGTCAAATGCAAACCAAACAAAATTCTGTCAGGAATATTGGACACTTCTAAGCTATGTTATACATATCGACGACGAAGTGTAATGACATTTTGTCATTTTTGCGATTCTTTTTCGAATCCAAAAATCGAGGAAACAAAAAAACGTCTTTTTCGTTTTCTGTAAAAACATTTTTTTTTAGATAGGGGGTCATTACACCTCGTCGTCGATATCTTAATTACTTAAAAATAGTTAGCTTCATAAAACTCTGCGTAATTGAAACACTTGAACTCACAGCACATGAAAAGAGTTGAGTTCATACTTTAATTTTTAACACTAAATAAGAAATTGAACCATAATATATTATTTGTATCTAAAACCTTTACACTGTATTAATGAAATTTAAAAATAATTTGGAAGTTAAAATTGAAATGAATAAAATTCCGTAGGAAATAAAACACGTAAAAATAACGCCAATTTCATAGGTAAGGACCCAATATTTCAAATAGACATAATAAGCTTTTGCACTTCCCATTATTATTACAAAGTGGTTAGTAATTGACTATTTACGCTATTTTCAAAAATGCGAGAGGTATTATTCTGTAATGTCTTTATTTTAAGTAATTATTCTGAGTCATAATTTTTATATCGCTGGAACCTTAAACTATTCAGAATTTCTAAAATATCTAACTTGTTTTTCTTTCTTTAGGTTTGATTTATAAAAATCCAGGAAAATTTACCGTTGAAGTCTTGTGATAATTGGGATAGACCAAAAAAATAGCTCACGGTTTTTACATTCTAATTTGAAAGCATAGGTAATTTTAAGAGACTTATTTCATTATTTTTTTAGTTGACCCAATAGTTTTGTTTTAATATCTTTATTTATTTAGCAGACATTTTATGGATGACATGATTATTTTAAATAAATGAAATAAAATGATTATTGGAATTTTCTAATAAATTACAACAATTCAATGATATCTAATGATAAAACGTGATTGTAATAGTGTATTAAAACATACTATTTCAAGCGGTTTTCGCCTAACCCGTAAGATACTCCTAGGTCAAACAAAGGTTAAATATTCTTTTGTCAAAATATCCTAAATAGATAAATATTTCAAAAACTTAATAATGCAAAACGGCTTTAAAACCCTGTCCCTCGAAATAGTTTTCGAATTAAGAGTAATAAAAATATGAACAATCCCAATTGTGACTATAATCACATTATGACTAAAAGTAACTACGGCAGACAGTAAAGACCCCGTTTATCTACGGCACATTGTTGCAGGCCTACTACCAACATTTCGCTTTCCTATTCACGGTCTCCTCTCTAGGACATTTCGGCCGCGTATCCACGAGTCTTAAAGATTTAAACTTAGTCTCCAAAAATCTGTTACCTTATTGTGTTTCTTTTAAAAATCCAAGCTATTTTCACCTTTGAGATATAATTTTAAAGTTGCTCGCGGCTTAAGGCAGCCACTGGGTTATCCTGCCGGAGATCGGATTGCTCAGTTTGCCTCAAAGTGCCTGAGATTGCAAGGAATTGCTTTGCTACAGTATTCCTTTACTCTGACGTTTGCCGTAGTGATGTAGAATTCTCTTAATTTCGTTTATATCATCATGGTAAATAATGTTGGAAATGTAAAAATGTTTTCGTTAGTTCAATTTTCATTTTATTTTACAAGGAGATAATCATCTGTAGGGTTATTATTACTACTTATTTCTACTACTCGTTTAAGATTTCTTTTTATTGAAATAGAGGTACAAGAAGTGTTCTTCTTTAAGAATGCAAAGCCAAACTGTATTAGACCTTCAGAATTTTTTAACAACTTTCGATTTATATTTTGAATTGTTTTGTAAAAGATTGTTCGGAGAGTATTCTTAATTTGGAAAAATTCAGTGTTGCAAAATTTTCTTATCTACAGTTTTATCAGATTATGTCGATAAAAGGAGCCTTTTTTATTTTCTCCATAATTTGTACAAAAGTATTTTATATATCTAATTTTTATCTTTTCTATACGAGAAAGGTTTGCATTGAACCTTAATGACACTATGGATATAGTAATAGGCCACATTATTTAATAATTTAAATAACTTAATGGTACTTACTCAATTTGGCCAATATCCTGTTAATGGTAAAACCTGTTATTGGCTTCATTAAAATATACATACCAAAATATCAAAATTTAATGTATGCTGTTGATTCTTGTCAGTGAAAAACCAAATAAAACAGAATAAAACAAAACAGATCTTGAAACTGACAATACATTTACACCTTTGAAAGGAACAATTGTGTAGCAAATCCTTGAACACGACGGCACTATTCCACGAGATTCTTGTGAAATAAAACTAGAAACAACTCTGCTCGTCCCTTCCAAGAGCTGTAAGACGACTAAATTGGCACTAGAAACAAGTGAACGTAGAAAGGCGCCGTCAAACAAAATGAAAAGGATGAAAAAGTTAAAATTAACTTGTTCTTTATAAATGGATGTTCCGAGATTTGATTAAGGATTTTAATAAAGTTCCCGGTTTTTATCTTTGTTCTGTATAGTAAATAGTGAAGTCCAAAGCTTCGTTTATCTTTTCCATTTCATTTTGAGGCTGCAAGTAATTGACTTTTTCATGAATATTTAGTAGACTTTCGTATTGTTATTTGTCAACTTGCTTTGAAACATTTGCATTGGCTGCGCCTGTGTTGTTTTTACTGAAGAAGTAAGCCTTGGAAACTTTATCATTTTACAATCAGCAACTATTTCTCATAAGACTAATATGAAAACGAAGAGTTATAATATTATTTGAGTCTAAGATAATTTTGTTCCTATAAGAATTAACGTCCTTACCTAGCACTGTACTAGGTGTAGGATTATGTCATAGAACAAAAAAATATGACGTCATGATTGTAAATGTTCTGGAAAATCATCAATGCAAATATTTACTGAAACTTATTTAAACTCATTTCACTGACTTTGCTTTTAAAACAATATTAGAGAAATCTATATATATAAAAGGTTAAACTGACTGACTGATGTGTCAACGCACAGCCGAAACTACTGTACCTAGAAACTTGAAATTTGGTACAGGGGTTCCTTTCATGATGTAAGTGAGCACTAAGAAAGGATTTTCCGAAAATCGACCCCCAACGGGAAGAAATGTGGGGAGTAGCGGTAAACTAATTCTACGCGTACGAAGTCGCGGGCGTCCTCTAGTAATACATAATTATCAAATTCAATACATTAAAACCTTTAATTGACGACGCGATAGCCTAGTTGGTAGTGACCCTGCCTACGAAGCTAGTGGTCCCGGGTTCGATTCCTGGTATGGGCAAATGTTTGTGTGATGAGCACGAGTATTTGTTTCTGAGTCTTAGATGCTTTCTATGTATTTAAGTATTTATTTCTCTATGTAAGTATTTATATCGTTGTCTAGTACCCATATCACAAGCCTAGAGCTTAGTTTGGGACTAGGTCAATTTGTGTGAGATCGTCCCCTGATATTATTTATTTATTTATTATTATTATCAGTGACTGACTGACAGATAACGCACAGTCTAAACCGCTGATCCTAGAGACTTGAAATTATATGCGAATATTCCTTGGACACTCTGGGGATGCACTAAAAAATAATACGAGATGAAATAGGGCAAACTAATTCTACGCGTTTGAATTCGCAGCTTTCCCTAATTCGACGGTGGAAAGGAGAAACTCTTTAAGCGACATGATGGGCGAAATTGAGTAACCCGGCTCAAAAGACGCAGAAAAAAAAGCCGATTCCAACGATATACATAACTCAATTTCGCCCATCATGTCGGTTAAAGGCTTTCTCCTTTCCACCGTCGCTATATTCGAAGTCACTCTTACCTGGAATCAGTATTAGAAGAAATTACTTTGCCATCTCTTTCCCATATTAGTCTCCCTGGATGTTGTCCGCTTACTGTACATTGGAGATGAACCTGTATATAGACAAATAATTACACTACATTTTACAATATAGAAACTGTCGTTGTCTTTAAAAACACAAAGATGTGTTACTCTTTCAACGACTGAGGCGGAGTTCGTGGCGGCCAGGCTTGCACCCACGGTTTATGTGGACAACTAAAGCGCTATCAAGCTCGTTAAGAACCCAGTGTTTCACTTTAAGACAAAAGCACATAGACACGCGCTATAAGTTTTTGCGAGAGCTTCATCAGGACAAAAAGGTCAACGTGCTCTACGTACCCTCGAAAGAACAAGTAGCGGATACGCTTACGAAAGCTCTGCCAAAGGAAGGCTTTCTCAGAGTACGATCTTCACTAGGTATGGTGAATAAGACTGATCTGATGTAGATGGAGTCTTGAAACCTTATTTTACTGGCCATCAGATAATGTGTTCTTGATGACATTAGTTTGTAATTGTTGACAGACTTCTATTCAATAAAGAATAACATAAGGTTCTACGAATGTTTGTTTCATTAGAAACTAATTTGTGAATTCTTACACTAATATCATTTTTAACTTTTGTAGTCCTGTCTGTTTCTGAAGCCTTTGTAAATCTGCTAGTGCGCGTTTGGTATTGGGTATTCTCGCTCAAACGGGTTATGATTCTTAGGTTTGGAAACGAAAAGAGCTAAATAGTATGTAAAATAGCAATAGGTTTCGACGGGTTTCATCGGTGCAACTTTTTGTTAAACGAAACGATGGTTACATCCTGTGGGCAGGGCTCAATACCGGTATTAATTAAAATTGAAATATATTCCTTAATTTGCATTATTTCCTTGATATTTTCGACTATAATTTAGGTAATAACACTATTCTATTATATAAATTCATTGCAGAGCAAAAATATTCAATAATAAGCGAGATACCGAAATTGAATACCGGTATTTTTGTATGAAAATAATATCGGTATTCAAGCCCTGCCTGTGGGTCAAACTTATGTAGAAGTGGTTTTGATTTTAGAGATGATAGAAATATGAAAAATACATACATACATACACTCACGCCTTCATTCCTAGAGTGGGGTAGGCAGAGCTACCAACCACTCTAAAAACTTGTTAATTCGGTTACCACAATTTGCACAAACAGGCTAACAAGTATGTTTACCAGTGCAGGTATATATTTACAGGTTGCAAGCCCATGGTCTAACAATACTACAAGCCTTTATTCCCTTAGTCGCCTCTTACGACTTCCACGGGAAGAGATAGAGTGACAATATTCTAAGCCGGCAACCACACGCAAATATGAATATTGTAGTTACATTATTAGGAAACTAAAGTCTAATAAAGGCAGAAACCTGTAGTCGCTAAAATAAATGAAGAAACTTAACAAAACGAGATAAACCAACTTACATCAGCTCCAGGCATGATAGTGGTTTCGCCAAAATGCTGTACAATACTCATAGATATGCTTCTCCTGTGACGAAATTGCAACTTTGTATCTGCGAAAATAATTTATTAAAAACATTACACATGTTAACCCTTTATAGGGCAAAACTAAATAGAACTAATTCTAGCCTCATTAGGTTTCTCCTATTCGCACAAAAATATTTTATTAAAAAATACAAAAAGTATCAGTTGTAAGTGGTCATTTTTAGTACCAGGTTTTAAAATTGACCTATAAAGGGTTAAGGGCCAATTTTTTTATCCCAAGATTAGAGCATCTGATAGTTAAATTCAACTTTTTCTTTCATATTGTGAAAGAAAAAGACAACGTTATACAATCTGAGAAATACTTATCTAGCGATTGACTAATCAGCCCTAAATCATAACAAAGGCTTAAATAATTTAAAGCTTACCAAATGGAGTCGATGCTCGTATTGATCTGCAACCAAAATAAAAATACAATACTCACAATTTTATAGTAAAAAATAGGTAATACAACTGATAGGTTATAATCCAACATCACTTTTTGCCAAGATTCACTTCTATCAGGAAAATGGGATTTTCGTTCAAAAACTGCCACCAAATTTGATTTAATTTGATATATTTTTTATATTGAAGTCTTTAGATTGCCGCCTTGAGATTGCAAATATCATGGACCCAGAACACCCCTCACATCAGGTGGCCTTTGTGCTCGTTTGTATTTCATAGCAAATATTAATTACCTTAAGAGTGTCGATGACTAATGCCCGGTTTCAATATTCAAGAAACGAATCGTTTTCCTTACGTCTCGTTTAAATTTGACATTTGCTGCGTACAAAATTGTGTCAAATTTTAAAAACCATTCGTTTCTTGAATATTGAAACCGGGCATTAGTGGTTTAAGGTATATAAGTTGGTTAGTCACAAGCGAAGTTTAATAGATGTTTGTTAAAAAAACTATAAAACAAATTTCAATCCCTTTTTATCAGTTTCCCAAAAGACAAATTTCATTAATTATTTTTATACATCAATGCATTAAACAATTACTTCCAATTCGTATAAACTTATCCTAAACTTATCGGATATCCAGTGACCCGAGAGGCTTATTTCAAGCGGACCCTTTGAAAGATCTGAGGACAAAGACAAACGGCCGAAGTATGGAAATAGTCATCAAAGAGACAAGTGGAGCGGCGAAACGAAGATTATGAAAGTGGAAAGATTTGCTACTTCTGAAAGAATAGAGACTCCAAAGGTAGAATGAGGGTAGATTTTTCGAAAAGCTATCAAAAGTGTTCTGTTTTGTTGCAGTGAGTTTTTGTCAAATAAATTAGTTATTATTTAATGTTATTTTATTTTATTTCCTATTTGTTTGTAAAAGTTATTATCTTATTTTATCTACTGCTGTTTGTTACTGTAACGTTAGAATTTCCTTGTCTACTGCTCTAACGTCCACGGTAAAGGGCCCCATCAGCGCCCTGGCTTGCCTCAGCATCATAGCTGAGTGGGTCCCTCATTGACGCAACGAACGGCACAGATCTGATGAAAATAATGTTATATGTTATTCTTTGTTTAGTGTAAATTGTATCGTTTTTGTGTCTGTAAATTTATTGTCTTTTTTTTTCGTTATGAGTGTGAGTTTGAAAATTATTATTATTATTATTATTATTATTTTATTTTAGACAGGCAGTTGACACTGATATGCCTAAATCTCTGTTCACTACACTGAATATCACACTAATTTAGAATGTTTGTCAAAAGTATTTTTGAACTGGTTAATACTTTTAGAGTTCACAACATTTGAGGGTAATTTGTTCCACATTTTTATTATTCTATTACCTATAAACTTTTTGCCAATATTTGTGTAAATTGGTTGGGTACTTGATATGTTTAATTACTCGTAAGACAAAAAGTGAAATGAAATGTCTAGTTCAGTGGAGTGAAGTGATTCAAAATTTACGTGCAAGATTTAAACTGGAATAACAGACTTCTTGACTCTTTTCGTCATAGAGGTCCTGTAATGACCACCTAAATATTATCAGCGTGTTCTTGAACACAGAGCCATCTAGCAGCAACGTGGCATTAGACGTGAGCAATCACAAGTTCTAAATTTGCTTTATGTAGACAGAGGCGACAAGCGCCAAATCGAAAAAAGAAGGCACACAATTAAAAAATAGGCAAAAATGTACCTATTGTTTTGCCTATTTTAAGTCTTTAATGGGTCCAATTCGGATGATTGCCGTCTAAATTTAAATTTAAGTTAAGAATCTGTAAATTTAGAAATGTCATTTTAAAGAATCTCATACATTTAGTCGTTTAAATTTAGAGATAGACGCCATTCGGTATTCGGATGCACATCCCAAACGTCAAAATACAGAATTTAACCTAAATTTTCTGTAAATTTAGGAGCCACCTAAACAGTGGCGTGTAAATTTATTGACAGATAAGATAAAATCCTAAAAAAAATGAGCCTGCCTGGTCTAACCTAGTATATACATATGGTATTTCCAGATTTAATTGCAAGTTTTAAATAATAATCAGATATTTTTAAATCCGAAAAAGGATTCGTAATAATTTAATAGTGTAAAAAGCCCTAAAATAAACACTTGACCTGTGTCTGCCTTTATTGTCTGTGTGCGAAATGCAAATGGTTCTGTGAGTGAATTGAAATTAAAGAAAACTGACTGTCACAAACACTGTTACCGATTATCGACCGTGAAAATGTTTACAAGAAACGATTAACACTCAAGTGCTTCATGTAACAGTTACCTGCACGTTGTATTATGGAGTTATTTTCACGTTTCGCATTAGGGCTCGCTCACCTCCGAGTCAGCTCATGCCATGAATGTGTTTGCTGTTGCTGCCTAAATGGATATATTGTTCCCCGAACATCAAAGGTAAATCATTTAATTACCTACCTATGAACGATTAGATGGCTAGTTTTAATATTTTGCTGAATGTTTTAGACTTATTAAAGTTTTTTCTGTACCTATATCTAAGTATGATAGTAATGATAACTTGATAACTTATGATTTATTTACTAGTAAACAACTAACCACCTATTTCTGCCTTTCTAGTGTTCAACAAAGTTATGACACAAGTACCTACTAACAAAAACGATGCAGTGAGTGATATATTGCACCCATGTTATAAAGATAAACACCAGACAAACAAGGAATATTTCTCCAGTACATACTTGTTGGTAAGTAGGTTTGTGGTGTATCATATTATGAACTAACTACCTAAATAGAATTTTTTAACAAGTAGCTCCTTAATATTCTATATTGGTTTTTTCAATTGTCTACATTGGTTGGTATACAAACCGTTGTGTACAAGATTGTTGCTTGTTAAAAATAAACAATTATTAATAGTTAACTTAAAAATGAATGTATGTATTAAACATTTTTATATTAGATATATATTTGTAAATATAAAAAGCTATTTTGTAGGTCAATTTATGTATGATGCTGATACTGAATTCTTCAGGTGAAAATGTTTGTTTCCCACATAACTATGAAACACCCATGACTCAATTCTTACCAGCTGTTAATATGTCCCAATGTTACTTACACAGACAAAGTTTAGCCCTATCTAAGTACCTTAATTAAACTTGGTTGTATTATAAATTACTCTAAATATTTGCACATTAAATATTTAGTAAGGAATGGTCAGACTTTCTAATACATAATTTCTGTTAAATTGTTTTTGTGTAGCGCCATGGGGAAGTGGGGTTTAATGATCTAACTAAAGACATGCCACAATTCACTCAGACCTATTATTTATTTTTATTGTATTTAACTTGTATGGCGGGATGACTTGCAGTCTTTTCTGAAGGATTGGCTGAAGATTGCCACAGAGAGAGAGGTGTGGAAATCAAGTGAGGGGGTCTTTGCCCAGCAGTGGGACACTGTATTAGGCTAAATAGTAATAATAATAATAAAAACTTTTATGATATTGAGAACCCGCAACCTTATAATATAAATATTGTTTCAGCTGACCATGATGATATGCTTGATAAAATGCTGGTGAAATTTGTATGATGCAGAAGAACTTACATTACTCGGTTATATAGAGGAGTAAGCAATGCACTTACTGTTTGCATCTAGAGAGTGTTTAGTGTATTTTCAAATTAAATGTTATTGGTTAATTATAATTACATGTGTTTTATTTATTATTATTTTAAATATAAGTATCTAGTAATGGTTAATGACTAAGGACATTATTTTATATCTCCCAGAATGACATCCTTAAGGTCTCTACCCACTCCATCATATCACACCATAACCGTAATAGGATGTCAGACAAAAAAAAAATTGTATTGAAAAGAATGAGTCTATGCCCACTAGATCGTTCCATCACCGAACAAAATTTTAATACTAATTACCTTCCAGGTCTGATATTTTTATAGTACGGTGATGGTGTGATACAGTGTAGTGGGTAGAGACCTTTAAGCTACAGCAATAATCTCAGCAGTAGAATGAGGGACAGTGTGCTATTCTGGGCCTCACATGTTGTACCTATTGAAAGAAAATATCCTGTGATTGGCACTTAAAATTACATGTAAGTAGGTGATGAGTAAGTTATGGTTTGTTTTGTTAGCTGGACCCTGGTACAATCCAGATACACAGTCTCACTCAAGGTGCTTTTCCACAGGCGAGGCCAAGCGAGACGAGAGTTTTAATTTGGATATTTGTACAAATCTTCATCCTCGGTGGAAATGATTTTTTAAAACAATCAAACGCGGCTGCCTCGTCTCGGCTCGCGTCACTGGTGAAAAAACAACTTCATTAAATTTTAACCTTCAACTGACGCCAATGTTAGGTACGATAAGTAAGTTAGTTTTGTTTCTAGTAGGTACAGCCTGATATTCATATTACTCATAGATACAGTTATTTTATAACACGAAGGTGGTCACTAAATTCAACCTTGATGCTCCAAAGATGAACTCTAAACACCCGTATTCCTGACGAAAACAACTGTAAGTACTAGGCTGTAACAGAAGAACGAAGTTTCATAGTTTTCACGATGCATACTGCTGCGCCAAAATATTATACCTAATACGAGTCTAACTAAAGCTGAAACGGTATCCCGTATCTGTTTGTTTTGTTTACATTGTACTACAATAAAAAACTAGCTAGCTAAATAACAAGGTAAGGTTAGTTCTTTGTTTTTAAATTTGTTCCTATGAGTAATGTTGCCAGTTGCTATTTGCAATAAAATAGTAAATAAAATATAAAATTATGTTTTTTCGGCTTCTTATTTTTTCAGAACTAATTGTATTAAGGTTTTAAGAAAACATATTATTCAAAATAATATAGCTGAACAAACGTAAAAAAAGTATTACAATGCCTATTTTTTTATTTTGTCAATTCTGCCAGTCAATATTTATTGATGTGGTAACGCACAGATTCATTTAAGAGCTGTAAAAATGGCTCTAATTTTAAATAAGGCATTCCCGAATACCGATTGCGTTTAGACCTGTCAAAATCGACTTTGACGTTCATAAATTTAAGTTTACAGACGTTTAAAATTAGACAACTGTAACCCGAATTGGACCCAATAATAAACTACTTACCTACTTACACTAAAAATGACGTCTTTATTTCTGAATTAAGGGATTTCGCAAACAACACGAGAAAACGTTTTCATAAACTTTAGAACAACCAAATTTCGCAATAAAACATTGTAAACAAAAACAAGCCTCGAAACGAGATCCAGACAACAATAGAATAATAATAGGCAATTATTGTAAGAAAACGGAGACCTCATAACTTATTTAGGTCGTGATATTTATGTTTAGAGAGTGCGCCTCACGTGGCTTGTTTTATTGTGGAGATAAAACTTCGGTGTCTGTCGTTATTTTCCGTGGCCGCAACTATGTGTTCCATTCGACATTGGTTAAAATTTGGATCCAATTTTTGGGCGAATATCACAAAGTATTTTTTTTTTTCAAGTGATTGTTGCAATTTAGGCTCTTTCTTCCTGGTAAAGCAATTGCTTTTGTCATGTTATCATATTGTCAACGTTCTTATAGCTCTCATTTACTTGGCAGTAATGTCAAAAGCAATATGTATTTACCAAGTAGAATAGAACCCTAAACACTCTTAGAAGATTGGCAATTTTCTCAAGAAATTACTGAGAAAATTGTCGGATATGTTTGAGAGCATTGAGAATGTTTTCCCCATACAAAAACTATGACGTTGTCCAGAATTTCTTATACATAAACTTTTAACGTTGAAATTTCTCGTCGGCACAATTATACTTTCCGGGTTGCTATTACAATCGTACCTGAGGCTTTAGACAAGATGCATTTGACGTTCGTTATCGTCATCGAAAACGTATAGGATTGACGTAAGCAGTCAGACGGTCGTATCAAACGTCAATTCTATACATTTTCTCTTTTCGAAAATCGTTTACGTAAGCGTTGAGCAACTTGTCTAGTCTTGTCGTCAAGCAGTTTTTTTTTTCAAATCAAATGTTTTTATTTCCTTTAACAAACAAAGTGTACACAAATAAGGTTGAGATCTCCTTGCAGTTCTGAGTAAAGATGTGTTAGGAGTTTATAAATCGTTTTGAGTATTTACCAGACATCTTATTGTTAATTCCATCATCAAAATATAACCTCCTGCGGCCCAAAGTCCTAAATTTAGGACATTTGTCAAAGTGACTTTTGACTTTAGTTGACTGATTCAAGATTCTTTTTCTAACTAATGAAATTTGACGTGGGCCGGAGGAGGATGAGTCGCGGATAAGTTATATAATATTAAGGGCTGATTTTTCAATCCCCAGATAAAGCTATCCGGAAGGTAAATTTTAGCTCTGTCCTTTTCTTTCATATGACTTCAGAAAAGGATAGTATTAAATTTAACTGACGGATAGTTTTATCTGGGGATTGAAAAATCAGCCCCAAGTAGGATTAATCACGAGTATAACGATTCTCGTAAATTTAATATATCGGACCATGGGGTTACCACCAACTTGTTACCACTGGTTACAGCTGGAAATATTTTTCTCATCTTTTACCACTAAAGTACTCGGTGGTAACAACTGGGAATATTTTTCCCATTTGTTACCACTAAAATATTTGGTGATAACTACTGCGAAAAAAAAACCCAGTAGTTAGTAGTAACAGTTGGGAATTTTTATTCCCATTAGTTACCACTGGTAAAAGTTGAGAAAAAAATTCCCAGCTGTTTAGCAGTGGTAACAAATTGGTAATAACAGGTGGGAATAACCCGGACCGTGAATCCGTGGTAAGGGAAGATTTACTCCCTCCGGCGCTTCCCTTTATGCCCACTTATCATTGCGCGGCGCATGATTCGCAGTTTATTGAGTATAGTGACGTCAAACATAAGCTAATGGTTTGCAATATTTTTACAATAAATGCATCTTTGTTTGTTTTCTTGTTTTTTGTACTTTTCTTTAGCCAATCGATGAGAATTTTCGTAATCACCTCCTTAATAGCCGTATACAGACGTAGGGTACGTTTTAGGCCTACAACTTGGACTATTACCCACGGATTATTGCTATAAGTGTTTTCTAAAGCTGGACATTCACGACCGCTCCAACGAGCCGAATAGAGCAGCGCCGCGCCAAAATCGATCTGTGAATGTCAAAACTGTAGTGTTTAAAAGTACTTGGCGCGGTCCGTACGATTTCCAAATGGACGGAAAGCCACCAAAGCCCCCAACGCGCAATCCGTATGGAACTATCGTGAATGTCAAAATTCAACGTAGGAAGACGCCATGCCTCCGCGCCAAGCCAAATGGCTCCGTCGTGAATGCGTTCCCTAGCTGCCATTTTCTAATCAGTCTTCTCCGTGATGTCGCACCGTTGAGGCGTGGCGTGGCGCGCCCGTGAATGTGGTCAAAATATTGGGTCCTATGAAATGGGCGTTATTTTTATGTGTTTTATTTCGTACGGAATTTATTCATTTCAATTTTAACTTCCAAATTATTTTTAAATTTCATTAATACAGTATGTTACAAAGGTTTTAGATACAAATAATATGGTTCAATTTCTTTCTTAATGTTTAAAATTAAAGTGTGAACTCAACTCTTTTCATGTGCTGTGAGTTCAAGTGTTTCAATTACGCAGAGTTTTATGAAGCTAACTATTTTTAAGTAATTAAGATATGTATAATATAGCTTAGAAGTATCCAATATTCCTGACAGAATTTTGTTTGGTTTGCATTTGACGTTACTAAATAATCCGCAAAATTAAATGTATGAAAACCACCGTTTTCATAAAATTCTCCATAGAAAACGCCAATTTCATAGATAAGGACCTAATATTACGCCCATCCAGTTGTATCCATCTGTCGCCGAGACAAACGGTGCGTCCGTGAATGCCCAGCTTAATAAACTAAAGTATGTTGAAATCGAAGGATAGTTTTTTGTTGTGCAAGTAATGTACGGTGGTGCGTCGTCGCCGCATGCGAATTTGTCGCTCCGCACGCCGCAACGGGATGCAGCGGCAGAGTGACAATTGCCTTAGTGTCGTCAGACGTAAGGTTAATAGTTGCTTAGTACATTACATTGTAAATTTACGAGTACAAATAGAACCTAACTTTCGTTTGAACTAAAATCAGTTTCCAAAATAATTGAAAATTGGAATGTTTTTGTAGATTACAAATATTGTCCCTTCTAAGGACTTAACAGTTGAATCATAACATAAAATTATGTGGAAAACACGAAAAATACAAAATGAACAAGAACCAGTAAAATATTTGATAGAAAAACATACTTAAATACAAAGACTACATTCAAGACTTAGAAGAAATACTAGTCCCACTATATCGCAGTAATACTAAAAATGCGAAGGTTGTGTGTGTGTGTGCGAGTGTGTGTTAGTTTGTAACACCTTCACCGTGGAACGGCTGGACGGATTTGGATGAGATTTGAAATAAAGATAGCTTATATCTCGGATTAACACCCAGGCTACTTTTCATCCCGGAAAATTTAAAAGTTCCCGAGCTATTAACTATAATCGAAATCTACGCGGACGAAGTCGCGGACAGAAGCTAGTTCTAGGTACTACGGCTGGATCGATTTAGATGAAATTTAAAATGGAGATAGCTCACGGAAAATTTAAAAGTTCCCGAGGGAATATTGATAATCAAAATTCTCTGCAATATTGGGACGGCTGAGTAACTAATTCTACGCAGACGGAGTCGCGAGCAGAAGCTAGTCAGTGTAATACACTGTTCTTGTGCAATCGGCTAAAAACAAGCAAACTTTAAACTTTACAAACTGTCTCCTGCACCAAAATTAGTTTCAATAAGCATACTTATTCAACCTTAAGCTGAGCACATACTTTAGCAACTATGCCAGAGTTTACAAAGCAGAGAGGAGCGAGCGCTAAAGAGGTTGTATAAACTGCTTAGCTTGCACTAAAAGCTGTATAAAGGTGGTGTTTTGGTTCTCAAAGGAGGTTAAGCGATTTAGTGGTAAAAGAGGTAAGAAAAATAAATATTAAATTTGTAGCGAGTAATGGTTTAAGATAGATTAGACGTATAAATCTTTTACCTTAGATTTGTTTTCGCCGTTTCTGTGAAGTCCCTTAAAATTGAGAGTTTGTTTGTTGAAGAAGTTACATCTGAAACAAAATAAAAAAATAATTTAGTACTTTTTACATAAATATAGCCATAAACATTATCCTTCTTTCTTAACAAAGTAAGCAGATTAAATAAAAAAAACCGGTTAAGTGCGAGTCAGACTCGCGCACCGAGGGTTCCGTATTGAAGATAATATGCTTGGTAACCGCAAAAGAAAATACTCATTTTGTTATAACTTATAACCTTAATTTTCTAGGCAATAAGGTCCATTTTGACTAGCCCAAATTTTAATACAGATTTTCTTAGTTTTTTTGTTATTTCTCAAAATCTGTAAATAATGAACACTTCATTTTATTTTTCCCATAAAATATAAGTAATTATTTATACGTCAGGATTTTTTTCAGATTTTTTGATTAATAAACTTCGGAGATAAGGGGGTGTACGGTCATTATTTGTACATTTTTGGCTATAAATCAAGAAGAACATCACAAAAAATAAAAAACAAAAGTTTTAAAATGTGCAGATTAAGACCTTTCATATGACACCCCATTTGCTATAATCGAATCACTTTCATTTTTCAACCTCCTATTCTAGACCCCTTTCAAATTATTTATAAAATGATATTTTTTTTACTAAAAACAGATGCGTGCAAGCAAGTTCTACAACTATGTCAAATTTCAAGTTGATAGCATTTGTAGTTGCTGAGAAAACCTGCTGTGACATACAGACAGACAGACAACGAAGTCTCACCATAAGGGCTCCTTTTTACCATTTTGGTACGGAACCCTAATAAGTATTTACACTAACTTAATTTTTAATAACACTTCTAACACTAAAACGAGTCCAAACTAACGAAGAGTTCCTATGGCCACCTTCCGTCTCCATCAACATGCCAACTTGGTAATGCCACTTTTTAGAAGTAGTTTAAAATTAAAAGAAACTAGGGAAAATCTCACACAAATTGACTTACTCCCAAAACCAACCTTCGTTTTGTACTTTGGGTACTAGACAATGATAGAGATACTTATAAAGAGAAATACATACTTAAATGTATAGAAAACATCCAAGGAGCAAATACTCGGGCTCGTCATAAATATTATTATGCCTATACCGGAAATTGAAATCGGAACCGCCAACTTCGTAGGCAGGTTGCTAACGTCGTCGATTGACGTCCAAAATTTGATTACATTGCTTATTAGTTTGTTAGATTGTAAGTTACAAGTCAAGTAAGGTCACAGCTCACTAGAGCTACCCGGCACCCGACCAGAGGTGTTATTCTCTGAAAAGTAAAGGTGAGCGAACGCAGGAGTGAATTCCAAGCGGCGAGTTTAAGAAGTCCCGTCCGAGTGAACAAAACACATATTAGCGAGTGCATTCTTAATTAGGCAGCCTTATACGTTCGAGACGACATGCTGCCAAATTGAAAATGCATGCCCTAAAATGTGGTTTGTTCACTTTGACGGGACTACTTAATCTCGCCGCTTGGACTTCACTCGTTCATTCGCTCACCTTTGCTTCTTGAGAGAATCACACCCCAGCACCGCCTCGTCGCTCGGCGTCCACTCGTTGTCGACAGGTGGTCCTGGGGTGGACACCGCGTTGTCACTAGGGAATGCAATTTAACCGGTTATTAACCGTTTTTGTATGAAAATAGCCGGTTAAAATCGGTTATAACCGGTTACTTGCATTCCCTAGTTGTCACCAGTGAACCTCGTGTGGTCAACGAGTGGGCCTTGTGTGGTCAACGAGTGGTACTCGCGTGATCAACGAATTTCCGAGCAGTCTACCAGCGTAAACCTAGCGCTGTCATCACGCGGTTCACGTGAAGCCGCGTATCCTCCAAGCGCACGCGCTCGCGCGGCAGCCTCCCGAGCCAAATGCTTGGTCCGTGTGGACGTGCCTCAGGACTGTTCGGGCGCACGTTGCCGAGGCAACGAGTCCTGAGGCACGTCCACACGGACCGAGCATTTGGCTCGCGAGGCTGCCGCGCGAGCGCGTGCGCTTGGTGGATACGCGGCTTGAGGCAAGCATGCGAGCATCGAGCTATCATCGAGTGGACCACTCGCCGTACGCGCGTGGACACCTCGCGAGCGAGACGATCCGGTGACGCTACGTAGTTGATGTAGTGAGCGCATTCCCATACAAATCCATAATATTAGGTCCTTACCTATGAAATTGGCGTATTATATGGAGAATTTTATGAAAACGGTGGTTTTCATACATCAAATTTTGCGGATCATTTAGTAACGTCAAATGCAATATTGGACACTTCTAAGCTATATTATACATATCTTAATTACTTAAAAATAGTTAGCTTCATAAAACTCTGCGTAATTGAAATACTTGAACTCACAACACATGAAAAGAGTCTGAGTTCACACTTTAATTTTAAACACTAAGTAAGAAATTGAACCATATTATTTGTATCTAAAACCTTTGTAACATACTGTATTAATGAAATTTAAAAATAATTTGGAAGTTAAAATTGAAATGAATAAATTCCGTACGAAATTAAACACGTAAAAATAACGCCAATTTCATAGGTAAGGACCCAATATAAAGAATACTAACCGCTCGAGGCGAGGCGGTGCGGGTCGGGTGCCGTGGCTTAGGGCCTGTTTCACAATCGACAAGTAAATTTATGTGCCATTTAAAGTTACCTCTCTCCTTGTCTATGTTCAAGTGTCACAAAAGGAAAGGGCTAAATTTATGTGTCAGATACGCTTTACTTGACGATTGTGAAACAGGCCCTTAGTTTGTTAATACGAACTACTAGCAAGAAACGGAACATCTGAAAACGTTCAATGCCAAAAACTTAAATTGGAGTTCATTTTGTATGTAAATCAGAGAGCTCGGCACTTCGGAGTTAACAGGGCCGGATTCGAAGCATCGTTATTTTCACGCCATAATGCACTTGTACACTTTAAAGAAAATAGAGCATATAAGTCACAAAAAATCCAATGGTTATGTAACCTTGTTATTATGATCAAAGGGTTGATTTTACTTTGGCTATCTGCAACGGTACACTTGGCTGCGAGATTGTTCAGTGAGTGTAAATCCGAGAAAGGCACGTTTATGTGCATCTCGGTGTTAGCATAAAGTTAGATGAATATAATTTGCTTTGTTTTGTCATTGTTCGTTACTGTATGTTTTAAGCATCTCGTTTATATACCAAATTAAAATTGGATTTGTTGAATAAAACGATTATTTATTATTATTTGCGAGCGTAATATAAAATAAAGTTAGGGCTAAAATCCAGCGATGCAGTTTCGCTTCTTTGAGCATGACAAATTTTATATATTTCTTCGTAATTAACAGCTTCCCGCTTTTCTAGTAAACTCTAAGCTAACTCTAAGCTAGATTTATATTTATTTATTTATAACAATACTGTGACACATTGAGAGTGTCCAAAGAAGACATAATAATAAATGTAATAAATCAACCTCCTTAATACATCTTTAGAAAGATTTAATTATCACTACAACATTTTTTTAATAAAACTAGGTTTACAAATTAACAACTTAATTTCTGTGGTTTTAAGAATTGGTGAAACTTTCAGTTACAGTAAACATATTTTTAATTTACTTTTATATGTAGATTCAAACATATCAATATTGTCGAAATAGTAATTGTACGCGAGTAAATATGAAAAATAAAAGCAAATTTTCCTTGAAAAATTGATGTAAATCCAAAGAAAGTAGTAACTTCTCAAAAAATACCATTTTATTTCGAATGTATAAGTATTTTATTGTACTTTATTTATGCAAAGAGTAATAAATAAGAGTAATTAATATTCTTTTACTGAAGATAAATAGTTCGTTATCGAAAGCACTCATTAATTAACATAAATTAATTATAAATTAAGCCAGCCGCTTATTAAGTTATAACATCTTTAGCCTTAACCCATCGCTCTTCAAATCCAATCCATCCAATATCAAGTGAACGAGTTCACCAACTCTACTTACGAAATCAAACATCATAATAAAACTTGTCTCAGTATGACATGTGACGCACTTGCCAAGTCGGTAATTGGCCAAGTTTAAATGACGTCACCGAGTTGGCTCAATCTGTTAAACTTAGCTCATTATGGTTAGAGTGCGGCCCTGCGTTTTACGGGATATTAGAGTTAATAGTGATTTTCTTCAGTGTTTGGCAAAGTTGAATGTTACATCATGTTATAGATAAAGGGTGGTTCGTAAAATGTGTACCTTGTAATTTAATATGATTTAAAGTCGGATGTCGGTTGTGTACTTATTTTAAAAGTTGAATACGTCTTAGTATGATATGAAATAGCCCCATTGACCTTATTACGATTGTAATTCCATTTTTATTTTCAGGGTTGGCAACGCATTCTCCTTTCGATTTTCTATGCAATAGAGAGCATTTTAAAATAAAATATCGCAGCCGACAGGAATGGGTTTACATACGTTTATTTTACTGCTAGGAAGAAATTGAGGCTCTTTCCGTCTTCCTTTTTCAAAAGAAAAACCTTCCTTTCCGAGCATGTTTGAGAAAAAACCTTTTTTTGGTAGTCAAGTTAAAACGGTTAAAACGGAACTGCAAAAATAATACCGTTACTGTGAAAGATACGGCGAGTGAAAAGGTTAAAAAAACCTATCTAGGCTACATCTCGCCATTCACTGTATCTCAAAGAGCTGACAAACTTGTATGCTCGCCGGTTTACACTGCGCTAGTCGCTGTTTAGACAGTAGCCAGCTACTCGTATTCAAGTAGCACAACTGTTTTAAGACTTACCAATTTTTTATGAATGTGTGAAATGTTCATAAAGTCTACGCTCAGAAAAAATAGTTAGTCTTGTTATACATAAAATTGAAACAAATTATTTATGCTCTCCCTGCGTCTGTATTCCAGGAATCGTATAATTTTGGCGTTTTCAAGGCAAGGGTAAATAGACTTTTTTCTGGCTGAGACTTTCTGTCAATTGCAAACCCATGCTGGATAAAAAAGATGTTAACATAGATAATAAGGTCTCACAAATACTGGTTATGAGTATTGTTATATTTTGCCGCTAGGCATACAAATAAGTATGTCAGGTTACGATAACGGATGCATTTAATGTAGGTACCTAATTATATTATAATTGAATTAATATGATTATTGGATTATTATAATTATAGTATAAGAAGGCACGTAGGCGCGTTATATTTTAAAAGTATTTAATAAGTTTTTAATTCTGCTAGCGAATAGTACGCTTTTTGTGCTAAGAAGGTATACATTTTTTTATAATCCTAAATGGTCATTAATGGATGGTCATCATGGTTCAATAGGTTTTAGATTTTTTGGTAATCTATTATAAAGTTTCGATGCCATACCGAAAACATCTTTCGCATGCAGACCAGTTTTGAATGGGCCGGGGAAAATTTTGTATTTTTGTCAGGTACGGAAAACAGAAAAATGGTTCTTATTTTTTCATTATTATTACGAGTACGTATAGCTGTATAGGCATAGTAGTAGCGGTTATTATTTATTGTGTATACCATTTTATTGTGACGTGTCTACTTACTAGGTACTACTATGACGACGTGATTCTCTTGTCTAAGTCGCAAAAGAAGAAATTATTTTACTTTGAAACTTATTTTTTTTTATTACAAAGACTAAGTAGGCAATCAAGCATACACTTGATGTATAAAAAATGCCTGGTCTAAGAATAAAAGTAAATTAAATACTTACAATATTTAATGATAAAAAGACTCTTTGTAATAAAAATAGTTACTGCTTTATTGCCACTTAGCTATCGTAAAAGACCAGCTAAATCTATTATTCTTTGGATACAAGTTTTGCGACTTTCTCATTACTTAGTAACTTAATAACGTTTGAGCGTACCTTATTCATGACAATTGAATTTCAAAGAATAGGAAAGCTGAGATCTTAAATGACAAGAATTGTTTCGTCAAAGGTACAATAATCTAGAAAATATTTTAAGGATTGGTACATTATTTAAGCTTCTAAAACAGGACAGACAGAAGATTTTTATTCAACACCAAATATTAAACTCGAGCTGGTTTAGGGTGGAGTCAAATCTATCAGTACTGAATCTGATTTTGTTCGCATGCGTAGGCATCTTCATACAAAACAGCCATTTTCTATAGAAAAAATGCGAATCGGTGCTAATAGATGTGACTCCACCCTAACCCCATGACCAACAAAGAGGGGTGTTATTAGTTTAGAGTTGTCTAAAATAAAAGATAGATTTTTTTTTAGCTGCCCAATCTCAACCTGCTTTGAGAAATTGTCCTCCAAATTACTGAAAAGTGACTAAATCCTCTAACTTGTATAGAGAATTTTGTTCGAGCAAATTGCTAGTTACCTACTGGTTTGATTATAATGTTTGAGAACATGAAAAAACAATGAAACCAGTAATTAACTAATTTTAAAGTAAGTCTTAACACACGAACTTAAAAACTTTATAATTCAATTATCCCATTCACTAAACTACTAAAGCGCTCAACTACCAAGCTACTTGCTCAGTGTAAACGAACCTTGTGGTACTGCCTTGGCAACAGTTTAAGACATGCGCGAGTGGATTATTATGGAAAGGGACACAAGTTTTCGGGCGTTTTAGATGGGTTAGGTATGAAAGTTAATTAAAAGGAAGAAACTAGTCGAATTGAAATACAGACGACGCGAAGCGGTTAGGCTAGTTGGTAGTGACCCTGCCTTAGTTAAAGAAATGAGCGAGTTGATTATATGGGAAGAGAAACGAGTTTTCTGGCGTGGTGGCATGCTTTTCGTGATACATTGCATCGCTGCAATAGTTCCCGGCTCAATAATGTCAAAACAACCCAGAATTTAGTTCAGGACTAGATATTATATTTGTGCTAATGTCCCGTGCCTTTTATAAAAAGATTTATCATGACAAAGAACATATTTGCTCGTTAAACATTGCATATAATACTATTACCCACTGGCAGTTTGCCAGCATTTTTCATCTCCACATCCGGAACGCGGCTAAAACACCCTGTTTATATGTTTACTCGCCTTATGAGGATTTCTAATGGGACCAACAAGTGAACACCCTGTAGAAAGTAATGGTGGTTTTTAGGGTTCCGTTGTCAACAATAAGGAGCCCGTATAGTTTCGCCATATCTGTCTGTCTTTCCGCAGTTTTACTCGGAGATTCTTGGTATTACAAGGCTGTAATTTGGCATAGTAATGCATTTAGAGTATGCCGGCAAAATGTGTGAAAAATTAATATACTTTTTTCGCAAATGATGGAAAGTGGCTTGTTCAAGAGTGCTATTATTCTGTCAATGAGTATTTCGACTATTATAAATAATCGACTATTTTTACATTTTTATTTTTTTGTTTTTTGCATGCCAGCTGCTGTATGCTGGTGAAATGTCTGATAGTATTAATTTTAAGACATCTTATGTACCTACCACATTTTAAGCAAATTAAAGTTATTCAATACTCAACACTCAATTATTTATTTATTATTTATTGCATTCCATAAGGTATATTCTTCTTATTCTTCTTCTTACTAGCGTTTCTATTCGTTCCGTTTTTAAACCAATCGCATCACTGGTAGATGAAGTGATACGGAAAGTCACGTGATCTACCAGTGACGCGATTGGTTTAAAAACGAAACGAATAGAAACGCTGGTTAGCGTAACGCAGCTTGTCTAGCGCCTCAGGGTACTTTTTATTCCAGATTTTTGGACGTTTCTCGAGACATCTACAAAAACGTATTCGCGGGAAAAATCGGAAAGATAAACGAAATGAGGTCACGATAAAACGAGTACACATTTATATATTTTGTTATATTCGCGTCGAAAAAGCTTTTAGCTTGAAACGTTGATTCATTCCCAATTATCCACGAATATTGATGTTCTAGGTATTAAAAAAATAATGAAAACGCAATATCGTACGTCCCATACTGAGTATCTGATTGCCAATGTATATCAGGGGGGTTATTATTACTTAGCTTTAGTTCAGTTTACGCTGAGAGAAAAGGACAGAGCTATATAACTGCTATAGTTTTGTCCTTGTCGCTGTAAAATAAACTACGTTTGTCCCGTCCCTTTCATTAGACAGTCACGGCTAAATAAATTGACAGAAAGATATGGAGCTTTGGGCTTCAATTTTCAAAGTATGTATTTAATTTCACATGTACTTATAAAAAAGACTAGAGTTTGTTACTTGCTTGTTTTTTCTTGATGTGTTTAGTTTAGTTTAATGCTGTGTGTGTGTAATCTGCCCAGGTTTCACTGGACTGAAAGGCCAGCATAACGCTGAGTTGGAGCCATTTCGTGATTACGATCGGAATAAGTAGAGTATATTAACCTAAAGTTCGCAAAGGGACATAATATAGAGTGGTTGCAACTGGGTGAAATATTAATTTATTTTATTGAATTCCGGATTTCCGGAATTTTTCTGGTAATAGACGTAGTACTAAATTTACGTAACATTATATAAATAATTAATTAGACTCCTATTAATTAGATACAAGAAATAATTTACACGCTGCTTTTATCACAAACTAACATAAAATATCCCGTACCGTGAGTAAATATTATGTATATTTAGCATTACGACTAGTACAGGAAAATACCAGAAATCCGGAATTCAATAAAATAAATTAATATTTCACACGGTTGCAACCACTGTATATTATGTCCAGTCGGCCTTATAAGAAGCTGCACACTTTTGTACCTTGTTGCTTTAACGCCTTTGACAGATTAGTGCAGCAGTTCAAATATGACGTTACAGTGACAAAACATTAAAGTGTGCAGCTTCTTATAAGGGCGAACTTTAGGTAAATATACTCTGCCTATTCCGATCACTGGTGATAACAGTCTTCATGTCCTGTCTATGTCAATATTTTGTTCCTTTTGGTATGTCTGTTTGTCACGTTTTGTTTTTCTTTCTATCTTCTTTTCTTTCTTTCATAGACATGAATAATAGCCCCCTGATCTTGATTAACATACGGATTTATTAAAAAACATGAAATTCCAACACGCACGTTGATTTATGTTCGGGAATTCGTAATTGTAAATATATTGGCGTAATGAAATTGTTTAAATAGTCATGGAATTTACTTCATTAATTGAAACTGACGGATACACTGGAGCCTTAATGTATATTGTTTTTAAACCTTTTCTAATGGTATTGTTTTTAAGTCGGCCATTACTGTTAGCGTAGACAGTACGATAAACAATATTTTTTAGATCATAATGTTGAATAAGGTTTTTAAACACATGGGCTAAAATAAAAATAAAACTTTCATCACCAACAACAACCAAACACACACGTCATTAACAAATAAAAAATCTACAAAAATGAGAATGTAGTAAATGTAATAACTATTAAATAAGTAAATTATGTATTTATAAACATAAACTAATTTTATTTAAATGTACCTACTTACAACTAGGTACACCAAATAACAGATTTATAGTGCCAAGAGTCTCTGAGATATCCTGTAGACTAGGGAATGCAATTTAACCGGTTATTAACCGTTTTTGTATGAAAATAACCGGTTAATACTGGTTTTAACCGGTTATTTGCATTGCCTACTGTAGACAGACGGATTATGGCGAAACTTTTAAGGTTCTTTGTTGACTACGGAACCCAAAAAACAGCCAAATCGGTCAAGCCATCCTCACCTCAAGTGATCTTTCATATATGTGGCAGTTGAGTTTTGTTCATGTTATAATTCATAATAATTATTCAGTAAGGTTATTTTCAGTATATAGTTACATTAAAAATAAATCGTAAAAATAATAATATCAATAATTGCAAAATAAATACAATCATTCAAGTTTAATGAGTAAAAAAATAATTAAAGGTCAATGTCATCAAGGTACTCATCGTATAATAAATAGATAAAGTATGAAATAAGGTAAAAAAAATGTCCTCGTAGTCTCCAAAAGCAATTTATAGGAACGTAGGTAAAAAAACTGAAAAGTTGCCAAATAAAAAAAACGATTTAAAAGTTCAATTTTTGAAAGATGCAATGTTTTAATTTTTTAAAGAATAAGTAAACTTATAATCGTTACTCTTAATCCTATTTAGATAAATTCTTAGTTTTTATTGTGGCCAGAATACGTGTAAAGATGTTTATCACTTACTAACTCAAGTAAACATATTAATTCCTAGATATAGTAATACAAAGTGTAATGTTTTTTTTAAATATTTAGTTATAGTTATGTTTTTATTATTTTTCTCTTTACTGTTTTATTCTTAATAAAATATGTTCTCTTGTATAAAATAATCTGTAACACTAAAATATAAGTCAAACTCTATTCTTGTTAAACTAGAATCAATAGTTATTTATCATGTTAAAAGGAATAAAGTTTTAACTGATATGATAATATATATTTTTGTTACAATTTATGTACTATGATATAATTATTATTATAACCAACAATATCTTTTTTTTTAAACGTCCATGTACCTTAATCTAAGTACTTAATAAAAAATACTCACCAGAAAACAAAACTAACGCAAAAATAATCCAAAAATGTAAATCCATTTTGCTGGATCACTCACAACAACGTCATATAAAGTCACATTTTTTTAAACTTTTCGTTTCACGCAATTCGAGTTCCCGCGTTTTCGGAGCGAAAGCGCGTGCGGCCACCCCGATGGTTAAAGGCTTACTGAGGGCGGGCGGGAACTGCTACCACGAGTTTTGCTTTTAATATTCGGAAATGGAATATTTTAATGGCCAGAGAGGATGTAGCACTGGCCGTTATTAATAGTTTTGGTGCGATTTTCGTTTTATGAACGTTTGGAATTGGGATTGTGGCTTGTGATTGAAAAAAAAAGTAAAGTCCATTTCAAACGTTGTAAAATATTTATTTAAGGATCAATTTCAATTATGTTTTAAATACAAATTCATAAAAAATAAGAAGAATAGAAAAAGAAACAATGTAAACTTATTTCGTACGATTAGATCACTTAAAAAAAAGATAACATAAAGAAAAGTAAATGTTGCTGAATTGTAGTCAATATCATACTTACACAATTTATAACTTTCGCAACTTGTCACTTTACGTGTCATATTTAGACGGCGTCCCGTAATTGATAAACAAAAGGAATTTTCTACTTTCAAACTTTGCATATTTTGTTTTTCTTTATCTCGCGCTTTTGAAATTTTGTTTTAAATTCTTGTAAATTTGCCAGTTTATAAATGAGAATATTGTTGTTTTATTATCAACCGATCGTGGTGGATATCTTTGAGGAAAGCATAATGTTTAGGCAGCAGAGAGATAAGCTCGTTGTACTTTTGGTAATGTCTTCATGTACACTAAATAGTTTACAAACATACAGGATGATGATGATTTTATAATTATTTTATATTATTTATTCTAGTTAAAACCATGGTAAGGGAGTTTTCACTGCACTCAACTTAGGAGATCATCTTTATTTTCTGCTTGAGGTGCGTTCTCAAGTCGCTTTGATGGTGAAAATATGGCGGGAATACAAAAATAACGTGAGACGTGCTCGGAAATGTCAAGCGAGGTTATTTAATACAGTTAAATCAGCGAAGATTTGCTTTTGCATACGTGTGTGTAAACGTACGAATAGATGGGAATTGCTATACAGGGTGTAAGATAATGAATTGATAATTCGTGACCTGGAAATAGGTTAGAAGGCACTTTGAACGTTTTGGAAAACATAATTAGGTTTAGTTTAGAGTTAGATTTTTAAATACGGCGAAGACAACTCTTGCGGTTTTGTAATTCATACCATAGTTAAATGCCATTTCAGAACGATTTTTAACAACAATAATCTACAGTTTTTTACCTAAACCGTGTTTGTACTTTATAATCTTTGACGGTCCTAAGCCCGTAACAAGTATGAAGGGAAAGATGAATCATAACATTTTGCACGATGATTACGTCATTAAAGTCTTAGGTAAACACGGCGCATGGTAACCACAATTAAGTGAAATAATGGGAAAAATTAAAAATGCTGTTTCTCTAACCTCATTAAGTTTTTTATTTTTTTAATATGATATTCGGATTCAGCATTAATTAAACTATCTCTCCTGTTTTGGAAGTTGTCGACCAAAAAAACACCCTGTATACACATCGATACATCAATGTAAATACATAACAAATTGCGGTACCAAAACGAGGTGGACTAATGCAATGAGTGTCTAGAGACTGGTTTGGTCATGTTTCAAAATGATGTCAGGTTTTCCGGGAGAACGCTACGCTGGCTTGCTACGCCGACTTGCTAAGTCAGCTTGCTACGTCCACCCAGAACATAATGCTACTACCACAGTATAAACAGTAGTTCATCTTCAAATAAACACTGAGAAAAACGGACTACTTACCGTGACAAAATTTGTAATGTACTCGCGCCAGATACTTACCACGTGCTTTTCACACGTAAATTATAAGAGGCATACTTATAATTAAGCGGCATGCAGTATTTGGCAGTGTGCGGCATACGCGTAATGGAGCCGATTACACACGTAGTGGTTGAATTTTATATATATTTTACGTAGCGCGGCTACGGGATTTTTTCTCAGTGTATATGGCGCGGTTTACGTTTATGGCTGATTTACATTGTAACAGCAATAGCATGCCAGTAGAAGTACATTGACGAGTTAGTTTTCACGTTTGAAGCGAGAGCTATTGTTACGACGCAATGTACTTCTACTGGCGTACTATTGCTGGATCAATGTAAATCAGCCATTATGTGTGCGTGCCTTGACCGCATGTGCCGCGAGCCACAAGTATACTCAAAAGGACGAAACAAGCATGTCATTTAATAAAAAACATAAATAGCAGACGTAGCCTTAACAGCTGCCGCCTTCAATTGGAACTAGGCCGGAAAAATTCAAATGCCTGCCGCATGTATTATGACCTTTGAATAAAAATAACCTCACATTGGGTCCCGCAAGATCAGATACGATGACGCGGCAGACGGTTCAGACGGCGGGATCAGCTCGACGCCTTTCGACAAGATTGCCCATAACTGATATACGTAGAAAGGTGGGATGAAGCCTTTGCCTAGTCTTTAAATACGAGCTAAAAAAAAGTCACATCGATCATTGCCGTCCATACGTACTCTCGACAAACGTCGTCGCATCACTACCTAAAGGTTTGCTTTCTAAAATATTATGATGATCTACCGGCAAGCACCTGTGACTGTCTTCCAATACAACCTTAACGCCCTAGTGGCAATAGGTTATAAAAATGGTATACCCTTACATCAACGAAACCGAATTTTAATTTTATCGACTGGCATTTTCATGTGCAGATGGCATAATTTTTTGGTGGTAATAGGTAGGTAGGTAAGACACGTAAACTATGCTTAAAATAACCTAAAGAGAATAAGGTTTCAGTAGAAATTAGCTTTCGATGAAATCAAATTCGATGAAAAGATGCATTCGATCAAATGTGTGTCGGCTAAAAGCACAGAACAGAAAAAACAGTAGAAGTGTCAAGTGGGCGTGTAACGTATGGCATAGTTATGCGGCGCTCCGCATAACCTACCATACCTTTGCCGCGATTGCTTATTACAATATTTTGATATTTCTAAAATAGGAAATAAATCCAGGAGCATGCCGCACCAAAAACATTTTCCATGGCGGCGTGTTGTTTTTATGATAGTTTGAGTATTGGCGACAACAGGTCTGATACTAAGCGAAGCTCATGCCACTTCCACTGTTTTTTCTATTCCGTGGCTAAAAGGCTCGAGACGAACTACTTTTCTATTTATACTATGACTACACTCAAGCAACGTAATTGCGTTTAGTGCTTCAGTCAAGCACTAGACTAAATTGATTTAAATGGCAGACAGTTGCCATGTTGACGGCACGCTTGCCCTAGTTGGTAGCGACCCTGTCTGTTTATAAAGGTAACGGTTGCGGGTTTGTTTCCCGTTTAGGACAAAGGTAAAAGTGTTATCATTTGTGAAGTTATACATTTTCAATGTAAAAAAAGTGGTAAATTATGATAGAATTATTCAAAATAAACATATTTTGTTAGATAGTGTAATACTCTTAAGTGCATCGGAGCCGAGATATTTAAATATTCATACCTGTGGCCCGTTTCACGAAGCAACAAGTTACAAATTACAAGCGGAATTCACTTTCTAACAGAAAGAGTTAGAAAGAGACTTCCGCTTGTAACTTTCACATTTATAATATAACTAGCTTTTGCCCGCGACTCCGTCCGCATAGAAATCGTTTATCGCTGCTCCCCCGGGATCTGTCTAATTTTCCGGGATAAAAATTTGCCTATGTCCTTCCCGGGACTCAAGCTATATCCATACCAAATTTCACCTAAATCGGTTCAGCGGTTTAAGCGTGAAAAGGTAACAGACAGACAGACAGACACACTTTCACATTTATAATATTAATATGGATAGTATAGTATAGTATAGTATAGTATATTATAGTATGGAAGTATGGATTTGACGTAAATTACATATTTAGTTCTGTACACAACTACATGCAAGAGGTAATTTACTTAATTTTTTCACCTATAATGACTTCGGAACTCTACACTGAGCATCACATGGTTTGGCACGCTCTTGCCCGGGTTTTTGTATAATAAATACTGCTGACGATATTATTAACATTTGTTAGTAGTATTTTGTTAAGTGTATTGGTATAAAAAATAGTACAAAGTAATAACCAGTGATCGGAATAGGTAGAGTATATTTACCTAGTTATACCTATAGTTCGCAAAAGGACATAATATAGAGTGGTTACAACCGGGTCAAATATTAATTTATTTTATTGAATTCCGGATTTCCGGTATTTTTCTGGTACTAGTTGTAATGCTAAATATACGTAATATTTACTCACGGTACGGGATATTTTATGTTAGTTTGTGATAAAAGCGGCCTGTAAATCATTTCTTGTATCTAATTAATAGGTGTCTCATTAATCTATATATATAAAAGGCTAAACTGACTGACTGACATATCAACGCACAGCCGAAACTACTGCACCTAGAAACTTGAAATTTGGTACAGGGGTTCCTTTTATGATGTAAGTGAGCACTAAGAAAGGATTTTCCGAAAATCGACCCCCAACGGGAAGAAATGGGGGGAGTAGCGGGAAACTAATTCTACGCGGACGAAGTCGCGGGCGTCCTCTAGTTATTTATATAATATCACGTATGTTAAGCATTACGACTAGTACCAGAAAAATACCGTCAATCCGGAATTCAATGAAATAAATTAATATTTCACCCAGTTGCAACCACTCTATATTATGTCCCTTTGCGAACTTTAGGTAAATATACTCTACCTATTCCGATCACTGCTAATATCACAAATTATTAAAAGAATATTTATGTTGTATTTTTTTATTGGCTTGTTATTGTTGTTATGCACTTTTCATTCAAACGTGGGATTTGGCTTGTTCAATAACCTGCACCAATTTAATTGCATTATGAAATTTGTTTGTTCGGCGAAATGAAAACGAAACGGTAATATCGGGAACGCAGTGCGGTAATTCAATATTACTGTCGTGGATTTGATTATTTGCTGTTGCTAATATGTTAGTTTTAGGTGCAAGCTGCACATGTTGTTTATTTGGGCAAACAAATGTACAACGTTCTTTGTTATAAAATAGATCGTTTTTAAACGACCAGCAAAGTTGCCACAACTTACTAAATCAAATAAAAAATACCGGTTAAGTGCGAGTCGGACTAGAGCACCGAGGGTTCCGTATTTAAAATTTTCATACAATATTTCACTTGGCACGGTTAACTCAATTCAAAATTTGGACCGCTGTTCGTAAAGACCCTGTATTTGTGATATAATTAAAAATGTATAGTTTTCAGATTTTTCCCTATATTTGTAGTATAAGACGGTATTAAGTACTTGCCAAATTTCATAGTTCTAAGTCAACGGAAAATACCCTATAAAATTTTGATTCCCTTGAGAGTGTCGAAATATAAGTTTTTTGCGGCATAAAGCCGTATCTTTTTTAATCTCACTCAGAAGTTTGATTTTTTTCACAGCATCAAGGGACTGTAGACCTGAGTATATGGTTTTGATTTCAACTCGATACCTTCACGCGTTCCCGAGATAAAGGGTCTTGACAGTCAGACGGATGGATAAACGGACAGCAAAGTGATACTGTAAAAGGTGCTTTTCCACCGGCGACGCGAGACGAGACGAGGCGGGACGAGAATTGAAATTTGTATTGAGAAATCGCGCAGCCTCAGCCGCGATGGAAATGGGTGTTTTAATACAAATAAAAAGTCTCGCGCCACCTCGTCTCGTCTCGCGTCGCCGGTGGAAAAGCACTTTAATGGTTCCATTTTTTCCTTTTGAACTACGTCTTAGGTAATCTGCAATGATAATCAGGGCATTCGCTCACTCTTTTCACGAGAGCAATGAACCATACATTCAGGTTGTCCCAAAAACCAACGCCAAAACTGAGAGGGCTGATTGAGCAGAAAAAAAATTATCGATTTACCCCTATGTATGTTCAGCGATTTCGGAGATGTTGATCATTTTATTCTGAATTTTTGTAATTTTCCTTTATGTCCATGTCACGAAAAATCCTTAATTTCACATGTGAATAATAATTTAATAGACGCGAAGCAAAGCGAAAATAGTAATTTATAAAGAAGAACGGTAATTCCGCGTAGCCCAATTTAAGGTTAGAACATCGATGATAACACGGATATGTAATAAGGTTACTTCCCTACACCGCGTGTACTGATTTTAGCGAACTCTTGTTAGCTAATTCTCGTGTGTTGTAGCAGATGGTGCAGCCATTACTGTACATCATCTTTGTAATCGCGTAGTGTTGGGACAGTACAGAAGTTATCGACGGGTAAATATCGATGAAATAAAAAACCTTAATAAAAAAAGCACTTTTCAGATAAGTTCCTTTTCAGAAAAAGTTAAATGCCACCAAGATAATTTACAAGATTTACTTATTAGATTTTGTCCGCGACTTGTTAATCGTTTCTTGAAATTAATAATGACGTGTTATCCTCAAAAATATTTTGTCAAATCGTTAACTACTAACAAACATACCATGGATGTCACATCTATGCTTATGGTATGGCATTAGGTATGCCAGTTTTGGGGTTGGGGTGGGGAACACACTGGGCACGTCATGGGAGTAAGGTACCCCATCATTTTATCGAATTGCATTTCATCGATTGGATCATTCAATTGAACGTTATTTTCTGATGAGAATATAACATTTTTAGAATATTTTAAACATTAATTACGTACGGTAATGTTAGACTTATGAGTACCAAAAAAAATGTTATTAATGCGGCAAGAAATTCTTTTCGACGGAATGCAATTTCTGCGTAATGATGCGTTCGTTGAAAGGTGTTTCGATGTAATAATAGGTACCAAATAAATATAGTCTGAAATCTATAAACAATTAAAACTGCAATCATAAGACTGAAAAAAAATGACACATTGAACTACCGACCACCGTAACATCGACTACCTTCGCATCACTAGTTAAAAGCTTGCTGTCTATAAGCTATTAGCAGCTGCCGGCGCGCACCTGCGACTTTCATTCCGACAAATTTCTGCAGGGTAATGACAGTCTCGGCGTGCTACCGATACACTTACGTTAGACCCTGTTGTTTATTGCAAGAGTCAAATGATGATAAATTTACATAATATTATTCTCAAAAATATGTCAGAATTATATTTAACGCTGCATCGAGCAAAAATCAACCGTCTAGTGGCACCCTCATGACTAATATAGCGTTTTCTAATAAACAACAATATTTTGCTTGAAATCGATTAGTGGTTGTTTTACAATAAATGCACAATTTATAGTTTACATTGTCATACAGGTCAATTGTGTCTAATAAGCTATTTCTAGCTTAATAACAACTTTTTTGTCATCGATAACTATCAACCATCGAGAAACGTCGCATCACTAGCTAAAGGCTTGCTGTCTAAAAGCTATTAGCAGCCGCTGGTGCGCACCTGCGGCTGTCATTCCGACAAAGTACTGCAGGGTAATGACGGCGTCGTATGACAGTCTCGGCGAGCTACCGTTGATGGTACACTTACGTTGGAACACTTGGATTAAGTGGGGGATAAGCTAGGGTAAGTATTTAAGTGTCACTATCAAATTGATTGTTTGTTGTTCACCCAGCGTGCCCCATATACGAGACATTTTGAGGTCATACATTGTTTTAAAATTAAACGATGTTCAATTGACTGGTGCATAATGAGAGGCATAAATACACGAGTGTAGTTTTATGAAACGAGCCGAAAGGGAAGTTTCATAATAAGATCACACGAATGTTTTAATACCTAATTATGTACACAGTCGCATAAAATGTGTGCAACTGATATTGATGAAGATAAAACCATAATAGTCACGAAAATTTAGGTTTCGTGCTTGGACTCAGTCTTGTCGTAACCACGGCGGTTTTTACGGTTCTGAAGTCAAACAAGGATCCCTTATAGTTTTTTCACATGTCATGTAAAGCAAAGGTAAACAAAGTATACTTTATAACATCGAGGATGATATCATTGGATAGCTCTTAAAAAGTTCTTCATTATGAACATGTTACTATCAATATAAAGATTTGGAAGATCGCTTTTCACTATAAAAACCTTTCAACCCACAACCAAAACACAAGTAATAAAACTATCACGACTAAGAAGACTTGATGGCTTCCTGAGATACAGGCGACTAAAGATTTATACTTATTAAAATCATCTAAGACAGCACCATCATCATCATCATCAGCCTATATCAGTCCACTGCTGGACGTAGGCCTTCCCTAATGTGCGCCATTTTTCCCTGTCCTTGGTCTGTCACATCCAACATCTTCCAGCAGCGCTTGCTGCAGCAGACGGTACCAAATAACTTTGGGTGCTCCTTGAACTTGAAATAGAACATTCGTCCATAATTGTTGTTTTTTTATGTTTATAATAACAGCGTCGGTAACTTACACTGAGCATGATCCGACATGCTCTTACCCGGTTTTTTATCGGATAAAGAAGGCCACCTAATGGTACCTAAATAGAATCTAAAACTTATAGACAGTTGCATTTTCAAAATTACAATCTTAAAACCGCCATCCCTTGGGATAGGATCTCATCTCTAAATAGTTTAAAATAATAAAATAAAATAGTTAAGCGAATTTTCTCACAGAAACTTCAGAATTTAATTTTCAAGTCTCAAAACGTTCAACTAAAATCTCTTGAAAATATCTCTTCATACGAAACAATAAAGGATTTCTTCAAATATTTGTTCCATCCGTAAATCTAGCTTCTTTAGGGATTTGGAAGACCTCGAGTCTTCGCCTATTGCTCTTCATGTATTATTCATATACTTTCCCAACCCTTGCCCGTATAAGTTTGTATAACTTGCAATATTAAATGAAGCTTGAAATTAGAAAACTGATTTCAGATTTAAATATTTACTTGGTACCGTTTTGGAATATGTTTTACATACCTTTTAACTTTCTAAAAAAAGAGGCTTGTTATCAGTTAAACTAGGGAATGCAATTTAACCGGTTATTAACAGTTTTTGTATGAAAATAACCAGTTAAAACCGGTTATAACCGGTTATTTGCATTCCCTTAGTTCAACCTGTGTATCTGTGTGTTTTATTTAATATTTATATATTTAAACTGTATTTTACAATACACAAAGTAAGTACAAATGGTGGGATGGCATTCTCTACCAGTATAGACCCGTTTTCGTCCTCTTTTAGTTATAGAGAACCGCCCTCGCTTCGCTTCGGTTCATGTGATTGTTTTGTAACACCCGTATATAAACCAGAATTTATTATAGGTAACAACCTTCTGTGAAAAACTATCTAACAGATACTCAATGTCAAAGTCAAAGTTCTTTATTCTTTAATTTAGGCATAATATAATGCACCTATTTATGTCAGAAAGCATTACCACCGGTTCGAAAAATAAAACCTTTGCCCCGAGAAAAACCGGCGTAAGAAACTCGGAAAGGTATAATTTTTTCAAGCGGAGTTTGAATTTTTTAAATTGATACTTATTGTTGTTAAAAAGGCCTACTCCATTTACTTTCGACTTAAAATAATATTTAGGTTACTAAATCAAACTACAATTATATTTTTATAATTATTTTATTGCTATAAAACTACAATAAGCATCTAAAATCGTTATAATTATCATGGCAAAAAACACATTAGCTACATTTTTGGAGTAAAGCACTTATATATATTTTCAAATACAAAGATACCTAGTTCATAAATCTGGGGTCATAATAAAAAGTGTATAAGTATCCTTAAGATCAAGTGCAAAAGGGTTTAAGTCCTGTATATTAAACTACGTCTAAGGTCAAGCTGGGCTATTCCGACAGAGGGGTAAATGCGTCATTTGATTTTTCAAGGGAATTCAACGTTTTATAAACTGTTTATGTTTCCTTTTATAGAAATTAAGGTAGGTACTTAAACTACTATAAAAGGTCGCAAAAATAGTTTCAAAACGTTGAATTCCCTTGGGAAAAATTAAGTGACGCATTTACCCCTCTATCGGAATAGCCCCGCTTGACATTATACTCTTTTTTAGTACTATTAAGTCGACTTATTCCCTTTTCCACTGGGTCCCGAAAAATATCAGCTTGTTGACAGCAGCATTCTAGAAATCCCTTCTCACACCGAAGAACATGTTGGGCTGCCAGTTGCCAGTTCTGTTGCCAACATCGGTCCTCGAAGCTCCAATGTTCAGGTTCACAGCTGACGATGGAGTCTGGTGAAGGTTCATCCTTGCTCCAACGTTGTAATCGGTCTGTTTGAACATCGGGGTGTGAGCCACAGAAGCACTGGCTCCAACGGTGTCCCTGGTAAGAATTGTTTTTATTTTACAAATGTAAACAGGTATACAATAACATAACTCAAAATCTAAAAGGTCATATATTATGTAAACATTTTTTTTTTCAATTTTATCAGAAACGTCTGGACGAAATTCGAACTATATTAAAGAGAAAAAATTTCGTCGGTCTTAGGCAGGATTCGAACCTACATCTCCTCTGGCAATCCGGGCCAATGCAGGCGCATTACCAATTATGCCACCAAGACCCTAGTTAAGATCCACGAAATTTGTGATCGCCTACTTTTTCATACTCGGCGGGTTTGCTGACGCCATCTATCGTTGTTTATTAACAAACGACACCCATGTTTCAAGTTCATTGAAATTAGCATGAGTACAATGTGCCATCTTATTCTAAACATTTTTTTTAATTTTAATCGTTTTTTTTTCGTGGATTTTAATTAGGGTCTTGGTGGCATAATTATTGGTTATGCGCCTGCATGGGCCCGAATTGCCAGAGGAGGTGTAGGTTCAAATGCTGCCTAAGACCGACGAATTTTTTTCGCTTTAATATAGTTAGATCAATGTACATTATATTGCCCTCATACTCCAAATAACTAGGTGGTATTTCAAATCCAATAAACGAAGTGAATTAAATCCTCAAACGTTAGTAATCAACGTAATTGCACTTGCTACAGTTTTTGTTGTTACCCGTTATTACCCTTTGGGTACGGAACCATACAAACACTTACTTATAAGAATAATCCACGCCCCCCCCATGTGTCGTAAAGTTCGGATGATTGTTTGGCATGTTATGCTTCGCGAAGGCATTAACGTCGACTTTGTGGTGGTCGGCCTGCAACACGGTCATTTTAGCTGCTGCGGATACCTGGTTCCCACCCTGATGATGCACTGCCCCTAGGTCACCACCAAAACCAGATCTGAAAGTAAAAAAAAAACTATAGTGTCTTTCATTTTCCAATCACAAAAACTTAGGGCTGATTCGGCCAAACTGGAATAAGGTCATTATACTTAGATTAAACGCCGAATTTGTATAGACTCTAATCTCGGAGTAAGTCTTATTCCAGGGTAGTGATTCTTTCAAAAGCAAAGTTGAGCGAACGCAGGAGTGAATGTCTAAGCGGCGAGTTTAAGTAGTCCCGTCAAAGCGAACAAAACACTTTTCAGCACGTGTATTCAATTTGGCAGCATGGCTTCTCGAACGTATAAGGCTGCCTAATTGAGAATGCACGCGCTAAAATTTGTTTTGCTCGCTCTGACGGGACTACTTAAACTCGCCGCTTGGACATTCACTTCTGCATTCGCTCACCTTTGCTTTTGAAAGAATCACTACCCAGTTTGGTCGAATCGGCCCTCAGCCATTTAACTTAGTTTCACATTTCAAAATAGTTAATGCATAAGGCACTTGTTCAACCGATGACAATGAGCGAAATGCAAATAGAACCCGCGAGCAACTATTAATTGGAGCGAAGCTCCATTCTTCCCCGATTCGGATTTTCGTTTGTCCGCATACTCCTCCCAAACTATTAAAGATATCAGGATCAAATTTAGCCCGTAAAACGACATCTAGCCATAGATGGTTTAGAAAAAAATAAATTGAAAATCGGACATACCACGGAGGAATAATCACCGAAACTATGTTCCCATAGACTTTCAATGGAAAAATGGAACTTCGATTTTAATCGGCGTTCTTCGCTCGTAACATTTTTGAAGCTTCATCTTTAGTTTTATCTATATTTTATCTAGTTTTCATTATACGAATTATATTATAGCCTTCGCAAGTTCTAACCCTGTGAAAATATGGCTTGCAGGTAGAAACTAGCCATCGAAGATAATAATTCGTATATGAGAACTAGCCAAGTCAGACCTTAGGCTACAATATAATTATTATCCTAAATTATAATAAGAAATGATATTATATGTTGTTATAAATAAATTTGAGGACTGACCATTGAACTTGGCACCCATTTAGATCTCACTTCTTTTGTCGTTGAAGTCAACAACCAAGGCATACATCATAGTATTGAACTTGGCTCTCATTTTACATTTATGTTTTTGATGGGATTTAATTACACTATTACAATCACTTTTTCATTAGATATTATTTAATTGTTGTAATCTATTAGAAAATGCCAACCCAAATTTCAAATAATCATGTAATCCATAAAATGTCCGATAAATAAATAAAGATATTAAAACAAAACTATTGTGTCAAATACAAAATTAATGAAATTGGTCTCTTAAAATTACCTATTCTTTCGAATTAGAATGTAAAAACCGGGAGTTATTTTTTTTGGTCTATCCCAATTGAGTAAGTCGTTTATAATTTAATGTCTAGTCATCGGTCGAATTTCTTAAGATAAATTTGAAAGATTTTAAATAGGTAAGTTTTAAACTATCAACTTACTTTTCAACAGCCAAATTCCCGCCGACACTCTTATAAGCCCCACCATCAGTAAGGGAGTTCACAAATGCACTCCCAGATATGCTATTCCCTGGTTCACCATGTGTAACTCCCAAATTATAATTCTTACTATTTTGTCTATCATGATTTTCTGACATACCGCCTTGAACAGACATTCTTTTTTCAAAAATCGAAAAAACAAAAGAATTAAAATTGAGAGCAAAAAATATTTTTGAAATTTGAATTAGGAATGGAATGATAAACAAATGGCGTTCGCGCGTTCACCAAGTGCACTGAACGGTGGAATGTTAGTGGGAGCCTTTTTATACTGTTTCTTGATCGGTCGGGAGTTTCCCTCGACGATCCGCAGTAAGTTCGATAGTTGAATGACAGTAGTTTGTAATCAGCTGAATAATTATATTATTTGTTATATCGTGCTGTGGTAGTTATGTAAAGGGTGCTTTGGTAATGTAAGTAAAAATAATTGTGGGTAGGTAGGAAGTACCCAAACCGAAAATATTTTCTTTTCCTAAAATGAACCTTCCAAGGCAATTCAGACATTAGGAGTTTTTACAAAAGTTACCAAGAAACTTTTCTACAAGTAGATATTTAATTAATTACATACACACGAGTTGTCATGAAAAAGAAACAATAAATTAATAAAACTCAAACAAACAATTAATAAAACTCATCAAAAATATTACATCTTAACCATAAATAGTAGTTTATGCAACTGGTGCATAATGAGAGGCCTTAAAATACGAGTTTGGTTTCGTCTCGAGTTTTGACAGCTGTTTCAAATTTAAACTCATAACCTTACAAAAATTGATACTGTAATAACATTACAAGCCAGATTTACCTAATACCACAGACAAGAAAGTTCTCATAGTAAAATTGGTTGTAATAATTCTGGTCATTTCCTACGGTTTCTCAATGCATTATAGAGGACTTTATGATACGTGTGTAGATAAAACTATCAGTGAGTAAGCCACTATCATCTAATACTAAAGAGCGATCGAAACGGGTCAACGTATACACAGATTCCCATTAAAACTGTTCCGATTTCATTGCACTAGTGTTATAATATCTTCCTGCACTTAATCAAACAAAGCAATCCACTCACACGCATGATTCATTTAAAGGCCTTCAAACCACAAAATATACTACAGCGGCTGGCGTTTAAGTCGTTCTTCTCTGAGTTATCACACAAATTACATGGTCAAAGTATTGAAAACAGCGTAAGTATCAACAGTAATATCGTTTTAATTTGAACGGTTCGATGTTTAAATTTAGAATGGTTCGGGGAACTCCTTGTAACTGGCCAGTTGGAACACTTGGAACGTTAATAGGGACTTCACCGCGTAGTGGCCATTTTACTAAGAACTCCCGGCGTTATGCATGCAGGTAGTTAACAGGGGTCAAACGGTTTCTATGGTTATTAACAAAGAACATCGTCATACGAGTGGGAGTATAAGGATAGGTACACGTGGGTTATATAGATGCGACAGAAGAGTTTTTTTTAAATTTAAATTAAGTAAGGTAAACTGACCTATTTGTTGGCCACCTACCAATTATTGGCCCCATAAACTTTAACATAAGGTAATAGAGACGATAGTTCAACAATCACTAGGTGCCAGTAACTGGTATTTTAGAGGCCAGTTATTAGGTGTTTTACCCTACCTATTCTTTGATGGGTCGACCAATTGTTTCGATATTTTTAGAGTTCAGTATCTGTTGAACTAAAGGATCACTGGTATGTCTGTCCATCTATCAAAGGCCATTGTTTCCGAATGCACTTTTTTTTGTCTGAAATTGTTACATTTACAATTATTCGATCCAACAGATGAGAAGTGTATAAAACTTTTGGGATTACATTTGGTAAGGTTCCAAGAAAGAAAATAAAAAAGTTGTTAAACATATCATGTGATAAAGAGGTAAATAAAGCGAAAGAGCGTGTTATTAAAAAAAAAACATTGTATAGGGTGATGCAACCAGTAATGGGCAAGGAGTTATGATGGAAACTTGATTCTTATGTTACAGAAAATAAGGGTTATTTTTTTAATCTTACAGTATATTATGGCTGTATGATTTTTTTATTTGGAGTTAAGTATACATTATTGGTGCCATCACACTGTATGTATAGTTTGTTAATAAGTTTAAAAATATAATAAAAATATAAAAATTACACTAAACACATTATTTGTAATAAAAATCATAAACTCTATAAGTTGCATAAATTGGGTCTTTCCTCTTGTGTCTTTTAAGATATGTGTCAAAAAAATACAAAAAGTAATGCGTAATTAATACTTTCACCAAAAAATATTTTCAACTTAATCGGATATACCGTTTTTAGTTATTAGGTACCGAAAAACTGAGCTTCTTAATAAAAGGACGTAAGTGCTGCTATTACGATACGCTCTTTTTCTGGTTCACGTCATAATTTTTGAGATAGATGTTTGTGAGTGTGGTAACAGCTTTGGGACCCTACACTGAGCTATGTCCGACAAGCTCTTGCCCGATTTTTTTATTTTAAATTTTTCCTACAATGTTGACAGATATTACTGGCAGCATTCCCATAATTAAGAATGAAAAAGACTAGCGAAAAATTAAAAACGTAAAACTTATTTTACCTTTTTAAAATCTCACAGAAACGAGAAAATTTATAACAAATTCATTCCAGAAATATTATTTTAATAAAAACTGTCGAAGCTCTACCTTAATTGTGAACGAATTAAATATTAAAATGACATGAAACTCGTGAAACGTTTCGTTGTGACGCTGAATTTTTTCCACTTAGCGTCCTCCCAAGTTTTGCTCCACTTAAATACAGAACATAAAACTGTACAGTTAAGGCGAACCAGATGCCTAGTTAAATTATTTTAGCCGACTGTGGCGAAGCCCAAAAGGAGGGTTATGTGTTTGATCTGTATGTATGTGTGTACTGTCAGACCAATGAAACCCTGACCCGCAATAGAACTGTGTCGCAGTGACGTTATATGATTGTCGTAAGAAGTGTCAAACAAATTGTTTAATAATGTCACTGTGACACCGTTCTATGGTGGGTCAGGGTTCCATTGGGCTGATAGTATGTCCGTTCATAATGTCCCCTCGTAACTACACAACGGATCAACCGATTTTGATAAATCATACGTCATTAGATTCTTCATGATAGAGCGAGTGTCACATACATTTAATTCTTAAAGAAACATTTTACAATAGAACTTTATTTGTTTTAAAGTTTTTAACATAGGTATATCGACGACAGTATCAAAAGATGCAGTCGGTTTTTTAAAGCTTGCTTTTTATTTAGTTCTATTCACCGTTGACCTGGCCTGTGTGCTCATAATGTCTTCTATATGGTTGAAAAAATAACAAGGCTCTTTTTGTAATAACTGGATAAGATTCTAATAAGCTTATAATTAGAGAGAATTTTTACTTTATGAACTGCGGGAATATTATGGTTGTGTTAAAACGTAGATAAACGTGAATTTATCTGTCACTTTCTGTCCAGTATGTAAGTGCGAGAGTGACGGATGCTTTGTCGACCGCGATAAGCGACTATAATACGGGCCCAGGATAGATGAAAGAGTATTTTTTAATGTATTAAATTTAAAAAAATGTATTTCCCTTAACAGCCGAGGATGGAACTCGTGCATAATTAATACGTTTGAGCGGACGTATCCTCCATATTCACGAGTTTCGTGAAAAACTAAACCATTAGAGCATAGACTAGCCGTTTTATCGTGGAATTTTATGGAAGAATAAATATTTATCTTTAATTATTATTAAACCAGTCAAGTGCGAGTCGGACTCGCGCACCGAGGGTTCCGTATTTAAGATAGTAATGGTTAGAAAATACAAAAGAAAATACTCATTTTGTTGAACTTTATTTTGTATGCAATAAGGTCCATTTTGACCAGACTTAATTTTAATACAGATTTTTAAAGATTTTGATAATTTTTCCAAAAGTAAAATTTAAATGATTATTATTTATTTAAAACAGCATTTTTTCAGTTATTTTTAGTCCATACACTAAACGGACATAATAACCCCCACTGGGGAACGGTCATTTTTTATAAATTTTTGGCTAAAAATCAAAACATATATAAAAAACAGATGCGGGCAAGCAAGTTATACAGCTTTTATGCCAAATTTGATAGCTTCTATAGTTTCAGAGAAAAACTACAGTCACATACAGACAGACACTGAGGTTTCTCCATTAGGGTTCAAAATTAACTAACATGTTTTAAACCAGAAAAAATACACAAAGCGAAGGGTATCCGCACCGTTCTTGTATGGGTGCCCCTTTGATTTCAAAGTCTTAATTAAGAAAAACATTCAAGACTCAAACAAATACTGCTTATCACATAAATATTTTCCCATAATGGGAATCGATCCCAGGACCACTAGCTTCGTAGGCAGGGTCACTACGACGTCTATCGCGGCGTTAATATTAGTGGAAAGTGTGGGAAATTACTATGGTCTAAGATTAGAATAGGAGACGACCTTCACCCAGCTGTTTATTCGATAAAAAGTATTTTAAATCAAATTTAATACGGTAAGTAATATATGGCGAACAGGTATACTGAAAAATTTCAATCTAGTACAGTCCATAATTTAAAAAGAACTAAAATCGATTAGTATGTAATTGGTCTATTAAACAAGCAATAGCAAATTTAAAAAAACTTCGTTTTTATTTTTTTTACTATTATGGACTGTACTTTACTGAATTTTTTCAGTCAACCTATTCGCCATAGATACATTACTTACCGTATAAAATTTGATATAACATACTTTTTATCGAATAAACAGCTGGGTGAAGGTCGTCTCCTATTCGGATCCCCTACTACTATTTTTAATAAGTTTTGTTCACTCGACAAAAAATAATCGAAACCTACAATTAAAAAATATATTTTCTGTAGATTTTCACGTACTTAACTAAACATCTTTATCATTATAATTTTTCTTGTTAATTAAAATTTCATCTCCATGGTAAGCTTCAGTAACTCCAAAGGTCAAAGTCTTCATCAACAACATAATTTCTGGGTGAACAAAAGACGACCCCAAAATGAAAGGGACGCAGAATTTATTATACTTGTATTATTCATTGTTTCGCTCTTATGTTCAGGAAATGTTTACTCGGAAGTACTGGAGCTCAAGTAAAGAGATTCTGAGAAGTTTTAAGTACGTGAACATTTATAGCGAGATATATCTATCTTGATATTGGGTATCGATCCATATCTGCTTGATAAAACCACTTTCTGCTTGATAATTTTAAAACTTTTTAGTGTTTTTATAATACAACCCTAACCTAACCGAACCGCAGATATAATTGGAAAACTTAAAAAGTTGCCTGACTCAACTGAAAACCAGTTTAGGGCAAATGAAAATTCGGACAAACGATGAGTTAGGACAAACGTTGTTAGGGATTCCGAGAGACACCCCTTTTAACATGTTATCTTATAGTTACTGTCAAGTAAATTAGGGTTATCATAACATGGACAATACGTTAACATGTCATACCTAAGCAATATGGTTTTACCGAGTAGAATAAAGACCCAGGAATTATTATCAGAAAAAAAAAGGTTTAAAAGATATAAAACCCCGATTCAATGGTGGTCCTTTCTTTGAGCTGATATCTTTTAAAAGACCCAACCGATTTTCATAAAACGAACAATTTCGATGAAACAAACTAACTATAAAAAAAGCATCCAGATCGGTCCATTTGTTTTGGAGCTATAGACACATATACACACATAGATACACACGTTAATAATAATAACATCCTCCTTATATATCTAAGACGGACTTTAATAAACACTATGTTTTCAATGGACATACAATTTGACAGTATAAATAACGTAGTAGAGTCGATCCTAAAAAACTCCCATTTCTTCATCAGTATAAAAAAAAACATTTCTCATACTAGTAGGGCATTGATCATTTTAGAAGCGGGTTGAAAGTGTTGCATATCAACCCTAGGGAAGAAACGTAATTTGAATAAAGAACTATGTTAATGAACCCGTGCAGTAGCAGAAACCAACATCTCAGTAGTAAGAATATTTAAAAAGTATCTTATACAGCCACTCCTTGGCACAACGGTCTTACTTTTATGAGTTTTACTATCAAGTTTCCTCACAGTCGACATGAAAAATATCCATCTCTATCTATTTCATACCCTCGTGTGCATTTCGTTCCTTGGTTAACAATCTACTATTTTAAATCACAGATCAGAAAAAAAGTAGAAGTGTCAAGTGGGCATGTAACGTGCGGCATGGTTATGCGGAGTTCCGCGCAACCTACCATACTTTTGCTGCGATCGCTTATTTCGATATTTCTAAAATAGGAAATAAATCCAGCAGCATGCCTTATTGTGCTATTTTAGAATGTAAAAACGAACGCTGCAACAAAAAAAAAACTTTTTTAAAATCGAAAGCTTGTCTGCATACAAGATGAAAACAATTGCTCCACTTTGAAGCCGGTTGCGATTTCGAGTGCGTTATACAATAAACCCTCAGGTGTGATACTAAGTGAAGCTCATGTCACTTCCACTGTTTTTTATGTTCCGTGTTTTAAATGATCTGGAAAACTTTTTACATCACTGCAGCTCGCCGTAATAATGACTAAACGAATATAACCCAAAACAGATATTGCGCAACGATCCTAAACATTGGCTTTGAATCAATCCAGGCATTTAACTTTATCTCCCGTGTCGGGATAACTTAAACAAACATAGCTTTGCATCTCCCTAAAAACTCAGCAATACCAACGCTTTAAACTTTAAAGTAATAACGCTCAAATTCAAGCGAAAATATTAAATGCGCCGAAATGGACGGCAAACATAAACTGGGATGAAATCCACTGCTGCGACAGTATGCCAGGTTATGTTATTCGGGTCATTGACCTCGGGTCTATAAACATTTTGATGTGTATTTTAAGATCTTTTCATCGGACTCACCTGCTTTTTAAGAAGTTGCTTTCATCTTACTAAGTAGGTTTTATCTCTTAAGAATTTTCCATTTCGAAATTCGTAAAAGGCAAAAAGGTCATGGCAAGTCGTTGCCCTATTTTGATGAGCAAAGAATTACATTAGTTTAACTCTATTGCATTGCAATAAGGTTCATAAGTGGATACATCTTATAGTAGTCGACACTATTTTAATTTCGTGCAATTATTAATTATTTCATTAATAGTACAAGCCTAGAGATTAGTTTTGGGCTAGCTCATTTAGCCTAGGTTTGTTCGCATAAAAGTCATGTTTCGGTATTCCCTCGTAAACTGTACAACTTTCTGTCAAAAAAAAATAGCCTCTGCCCTTCTTTGGGGTTCAATCTTTATACCAAACTAGCTTCAGCCCGCGACTTCGTCCGCATATTTCGAATATCGTTATTACACCGGGGCTTTTAAATTTTCCGGGATTAATTGTAGCCTATGTGTTTATACAGGGTATAAGCTATCTTCAATTCAAATTTCATCCAAATCCGTCCAGCCGTTGCAGCGTGAAAGAGTTACAAACATCCATACATCCATACATCCATACTTACAAACTTTCGCTTTCGCTTACAAAAAGCGGAACAAACAAAGTAAATTTCGTCTATATAATATTTGTATACATTAATGAGTAAATGATGATGCATAATAATATTAACTTCTCAAATTTAGCCATCTCCTTACACCCCTATTTCCTTACACCAATATTTTAATATTTTATCAGACAAACAGTTTGGTTTCCGTCAGTCTAAATCTACGGAAGACGCTATACTGGCACTAACTAAGCTGATAGCTGGTAGGACTGATAATGGAAAGAAGTGTCTAGCAGTGTTTTTGGACTTAAAAAAGGCTTTTGACACGGTCTCTCTTCCCATTCTTACTTGCAAGATGGAGAGGATTGGTATAAGAGGAAACCCGCTAAACTTGCTAAGTGACTACTTGCAGGGGCGAAATCAAAGAGTTAAAATTGGTGAATTTATTAGCCAAGAAGCTGACGTAACATATGGCGTCCCCCAGGGATCCGTTCTAGGGCCCACATTGTTTTTAATTTATATAAATGACTTGACAAACCTTAAACTGCAATGTGGGCACACCTTTTCTTACGCCGATGACACTGTCATAGTCTTTGAGGGGCAATCTTGGGAGTCTGTGTTTGAAAGTGCAGAAACAGGTATGACCAAAGTATTCTCCTGGTTAAAATATAATCTTTTAACACTGAATGTGACTAAAACGAATTTTATGTGCTTCAGTAAAAATAACAGGTCACAACCAAATAGCAATCCAAGTCTAAAAATTCATACCTGTATAAATTCTAACCGTCTTTCTTGTAACTGTATTGAAATTGTGAAAGTTAACTTTACAAAATACCTGGGCGTTATGTTGGACCAACGCATGTCATGGTATACTCATATTGAATACGTCAACACCAGGATTCGTAAACTAATTTGGATATTTAAAAAACTTAGACATATAACCTCAAAAAAACTTTTATATCAACTGTATTTAACTTTAGCACAATCTGTCATGTCCTACTGTATATCAGTATGGGGTGGTGCATCCAAAACTAAATTTCTGGAGGTTGAAAGAGGGCAACGCTGTCTTATTAAGGTAATGCACTCTAAACCATACAGATTCCCAACGGATGAACTTTACCAACTTAGTGACCTGTTGTCAATGAGGAAACTGTACATTCTCTGTGCAACACTAAAACTGCACAAAACCCTTAAATACAATCCTATTTTACAAACACGTAGACGTAAGCACAGCGTTGCCCCCATCTCAACAACTAGGTCAGCATTTGCAAAGAGACAATTTGCGGCACAATCAGCTTACTTGTATAATAAAATAAACGAAAAATTATGTGTATACCAATTGCAATTGTATAAATGTAAAAAAAGTATATCCGAATGGTTAAAAACACTAAGTTATAACGAGACTGAAGCACTGTTATATCGCGTCATAGCATAGTCATAGCGGTGGTGTATTGAAGGTGATAACGTAATATTCTATAAAATAAAAATAGAAATAATGAAATGGTACAGTAGATATACAGTAGATACTAGTGATAGTGTATGTTAGAAGTTTAATATTCCAATGTAACAATGATTCATAGAAAATCTACCCTAGTAATTATTATAATATATAAATAGAGTGTCGTAAGTTAAATTACTAACACACAACTGGTAACACACACACACACACACACACACACACACACACGCACACACACACACGCACACACGCACACATTTATTTCTGTATATGAAACTTGTTGTTATGAAGGAGCGGGGCTTCCTGATACAGGTATTGCATACTTAATAGGAAGTCCCCACCTTAGTATAATTTACACTAAGTTTTAACAAAATAAATTTTTTTTCATTTTTTTTTTCATTTTCACCCCTATTACCGACTGGCAGTCGCTTAAAATGGATTGAAAATTAAATTACCTACTCCGAAAGGGCCCCGGAAAACACTTTCCACGATAACGCTGAGGGAAATAACTTGCAAATTTGATAAAAAACAAATTACAGTGACATCTCAAAGTTAGCTCGTTAAAGCAATAAATGTATTTAAATATATTATTTTGAGTTCGTGTTTTCGACGCAAAATTTTATTTAATTTGAAATTCTCATACAGGGTGTAAAGTCTGTTACAGCTGTTTCAGACGATTTTTTTTAGCTAAAAAGTAGTGGAAATTTCTCGTGCAATCGTTGTCGATCCTTTTTTTTTGTTGTTGATAACTATTTTCTAACCTAAAATAACGTTTTGCGTTTACAGCTTATGCTTACAAGACATCAATAAATAACATTAACATTGTTATTATTATTAGGTATTGCAATGTGGAATAATCTCCGGTGAAATAAAGCAAACGTCAGAATTATATTCGCTCTTTTTCCCCTTTGTAGGTTAGGTTAAAACTGCGATCGAAAATTCCGATCCAAGCGAGCGAAATAAACTTGTTAAGCATGCGACTAGCGTTAGAAAGTAGCTTCATAATATCACTCGTTTTATAAATTATTTGTGAACAATGTTAAGGCTAGCACCTTATCCAGGGTCCTTACGGATTGCTACTACTATCTTTTAACCTACCGCCTATGTTGTGTCCCTTTTTGACACCAAAGTCTCACCATAAGGGTTCCTTTTTAGGGTTCCGTAGCCAAATGGCAAAAAACGGAACCCTTATAGATTCGTCATGTCTGTCCGTCCGTCTGTCCGTCCGTATGTCACAGCCACTTTTTTCCGAAACTATAAGAGCTATACTATGGAAACTTTGTAAGTAGATGTATTCGGTGAACCGCATTAAGATTTTCATACAAAAATAGAAAAAAAACAATAAATTTTTGGGGTTCCCCATACTTAAAACTGAAACTCAATTATTTTTTTTCATAATACCCATACGTGTGTGGTATCTATGGATAGGTCTTCAAAAATGATATGGAGGTTTCTAGTATAATTTTTTTTCTAAACTGAATAGTTTGCGCGAGAGACGCTTCCAAAGTGGAAAAATGTGTGTCCCCCCCCCCCGTAACTTCTAAAATAAGGGGATGATAAATGTATAAATAATATATGGTGTACATTACCATGCAAACTTCCACCGAAAATTGGTTTGAACGAGATCTAGCCAGTAGTTTTTTTTTAATAAGTCATAAATCGTAAACCGCAATTTACCTTTCACGGAACCCTTCATGGGCGAGTCCGACTCGCACTTGGCCGCTTTTTTACCATTTTGTTACGGAACCCTTAAAACGCAACAACGCCCTAACTCCGAAAGCCATATTATTGCGTCACGTCCCACTTCGGGCATATAAAATTTCTCGGACAGCTCCCGGAGTAATGCTAGGCTTTGTACAAAATATCGTACGAATTCCCCCGAGACGGAAATTGTCATTGTAAAGGAGAAATATTTGAAGAGTTTCGTCGAAACGTTTTTGTTGGGATTGCGTGGAATAAGGTTTTAGGGCGGTATGTTATTGAAGGGTACCTAATATTTTATCGAAATACTTTTCATCGAACGTATTATTACGCAGAATTTTCATTTCATCGAAAGGCATTTCTCACCGCATGCGTTATTTTTTTTATTTTGACTATTGTAACCAAACCTAACCTACGTAATTAATGTTTAAGATATCCTGAAAACATCTTGGTTTCAGCAGAAACTACCGTTCGACAAAATGAAATTCGATGAAATGAAACAATCGATGAAGTGAAATTCGATAAAATGATGGGTTACCGGTATTGAATTATGCCTAGATTCTGAATGAAAGTTTCCTTTTTTAAACCCCCGACGCAAAAAGAGGGGTGTTTTAAATTTGACCTGTGTTTCTGTGGCATTGTAGCTCCTAGACGGATAGACTGATTTGGATGCGGTTTTTTTTTATTTGAAAGCAGGTTATCTAGCGGTGGTTTTTAGCTAGGTTTATGGTATAAACTAAAATTGTACTTTGTCAATAAGCTGTAATATTTGTGCGCGGTAACGCTGCCAGCGTAATGGGCACATTTATGCCACTATCGAACCGGTTTGACTTATAATTGTTTATTTATGTGATTTTACTTGTGTCATACCTACAACAGCTTATGTTGTTGCTTAAATTTGATTCTTTGACGAAGCCTGTGGTGGATTATATTTTGTCAGTATGTTATAAGATTATTTAGAATGAATAAATAAATACTATTGAGTAATTAAGGTATATCTACTTACTCGAACTCTGGTAGGTAACAATAAGTTATTTAGTTAATTGAGGGTGAAACCTAATCTACCCCCAGACCCCATCTTGTCTCAAGTACCAACTATGTTTGATTTCGTGCCCAAGGACGGGAAGCGAATGATTTCCCAGGATGAAAACTATTTGGACCGCAACTAATCCAACGCAGGTTTCAAATTTCCTAACTAACAATGGTCTTGGGCATTTTCAAAGTTGTCGGAAGGGTACAATGTAAAGGCGTTAAGGGGCCTCCGGTTTAATGGAGAAAATAATGAATTATTAAATTTAATTGTGACTGTATTTTTTTTACCGATGTATGTGCATGAAGAGCTTTATGAATGTAGATGAGGCGAAAGTTGTTTGTTTTTACCTGTGCACTTTGACGTCTCTGTTGAAACCAAATTTTTTATAAAAAATTTGTTTAGGTAAGTTAATTGTGATATAAATTAGAGGGTTTTTTTTTTGCTTCAATAATTTGCAAATTGATATGAAACAACAATACATTTTCTGTTGCTGTTTATTAAAACAAATAAGTACGTAAGAAAAAATTAAACCGTAAAAAATGTAACATTCTACGCGCATAAAAGTCTCTAGCAAAAACCACAGTTTACTAATTTATTAAAGTTTGCACGTGACTCTAGCCATGTAGAAGTACTTTATCGCTAATGCCACGGGAACTGAGTCATTTCTTCCGATAAAATGGAGCCTACGTCACTATTCTGAGAATAACGTCAAAAGAAACAGATAAAGTGTCATTTATTAGCAACAATACAAAATTACATTATATAGATACAAATAAGAACAAGACAGATAAATTGTTGCGAAACAAATTAACAAACACTTAAGCACATAATGTAGTGCAACTAGGTGAAGCCCGCGACTTCATACGCGTATAGGTAAATAGTTCTTCGCTACTCCCCTTACTCGATCCCGTTGGGGGATAGACTTTTGAAAAATCTATACTTAGTGCACCGCTAGGATAGCAATAGTTATTTGTGCAATAAAAAAGCAAAGTTAGTTTTTGCTGCGAATGTTGATTTTTAATACGGAGTAAGCGAAAAAAATTAAAGACACGAGATGAAAAAAGTCACTTTGCCTCACTCTCGCAGCAAAATCGAATTTTACCCACTGTTTAAACAGCAAAACTTGCCTTTTTGAGGTGCTAAGTTAAAAATATTACATACATAATATTACATATTAAATATACATACCTACAAGGAGTCCAGACAGGGTATGAGGTATATGTTATTTCAATAAATAAAAAACCATTAGCATTTAGTGATGTTTTTTTTAAATTATCAACCCCCAAATTTCCAAAAAAAAGTCTCCAAATTTCAAGTTCCTAAATCTAGTGGTTTAACCTGTGCGTTGTCTTCCAGTCAGGCAGTCACGGTTTTTTTTATATGTGCAAAAAAGAAGTACTAACGTGGCCGACTTTTGACTATTTTCCAAGAAATCCTAGAATATAATTAACCCACGAGTATCCATGCCCCCTTAACATTCACCAACCCCCTAACGTCTCCACGGGGCATTACAGTTCTGCTCCATAATAAGTTCGCCCGGCCGTCGTAATTTATTGTTATTAGTTATTGTTAGTATTTTATTGTCTGTAGGCTTCATGTACTGATTAGGAGTTACCGAAAAGTTACTATAGTTTCAGGACACGTCAAAATAAGATTCCTAAAGGCCGAGCCACACCGGACGCGTGACGTGCACGTGCACGTGCGCGTTGGCTTTCCACTGCGTTGCATAGTATGAATTCTCATTACGACATGTCACTATACAACGCAGTGGAAAGCGAACGCGCACGTGCAAGTGCACGTCACGCATTAGGTGTGGCTGGGCCTTAAAATGGGCCTTTGCTGCTGTCATCCAGCGGTTCCCCTTTATTAGATCGACTTGAGAAAGGCCTGCCGACACTTCGTCTCCCGGGTCGCGGTCGCCACTCTAGAACCTTCCCGCTCCAACGGCCATCGGTTCTACGAGCAACCCTCCTCTAATAATACCTAAAAGTTAAACTACCTCAATAGTTTAGTTAATAACTATTCCTCGAATCCTAATATTTCGAACTGCGGAAATTTCAACAGTTTCAATGTTACCGCAAGGGTCGAAGGCAAAAAGTTTTGTTCATCTCCCAGGGACTGTATTTTACTGGATAAAACAATATTGCTCTCGACGTGTTATGGTATTGTTAGGGTGCGGCTCCACTGAGGCGGAGACGAGCGGAGTGGAGGGGAGATGTGTAGGGATTGACCAATCATATTAGTTGAAATCCACCTCGTCTCCACTCCGCTTCCATGGAAACAGTCAAGCGGAGATGAGCGGAGTGGAGAGGAGACGTGTAGGAATCGACCGATTATATTAATTGAAATTCACATCTCGTCCCCGCTCCGCTTCAGTGGAAACATTCAAGCGGAGACGAGCCGAGCGGAGAGGAGATGTAACTGCATTACTACATTGTAATCACTCCACTCAGCTCCGCTCGTCTCCACCTCAGTGGAATCACTTAGCTCTTTTCACAGCTCTGCACCACTCAGCTCCGCTTGTCTCCGCCTCAGTGGAGCCGCAGTCTTAGGGTTACATACCAAAATGGTAAAAAAGGAACCACTAACCGTCAATGGAATGTGTTGAAAAATGGACCACGTATGTAAAACCCGATGACAATTCAATATAATGATAAAAGATAAAAGATAAAAGATGTTTATTCAGTAAGTAGGCCGCACGGGCACTTTTACACGTCAAAGATCTACCAGCAGAATGGTATCTAAGAGCTGATCTGATGATGGAGTCAGAAGGTGGCGACAAGATCTCCGCTATACGTAACGTAGACCAACTGTATTGGGACTCATTAATTTGGTTTTTTTTTAAATTATTTATTTATCTAGAAACAATTATTTCACAAAAGATTAAGTATCTGCCAAACTGCATCGCAGTTTGCTGGCAGAACGAAAGCTCTCTATATCTAACTTAATTAAAAAATTATACGAGGCAATGTTGACGTATATACCTAATATTAGTATGAAAACAAAGTCGGGTTAGTTACACCATTTATAAATACATACATACATACATTAAATCACGCCTGTTTCCCAGACGAAACAAATTATACCTGATTAATGAATAGACCGCTTTTTTATTATCTTTGATCTGTTAGATTTGTCTCTGCCCCCTAATAGCAGGATAAAGATTAAAATATCGGATAACATACCAATACGAGAAAAACATTGATAAGCAGATACCGTAAAACGGGGTAAATAGGAACTAAGGGGTAAATAGGAACACAACCTAAAATGAAGCATAACTTGTTACAAATATGAGCAAGTATTAAATGAAAATAACGTTACGTTCTATTTACGTTATTTCAGGCTTATGATTAGTAACATCCGTACCTGAGAAGCATAACACTGCAAGTGCCATTTTCGTAATTTTACAGGAGAAGCGATTTGGTGTCAAAATGCAGCATACACGACATTTAGTAAGGTTTGTACTAAAACTGGTCAGATTTAAATAACAAAGACTTTTATCAATCAAAAGGATGGCTATTTGAGATCTATATTTATTATATTTTGAGATCAATTTCTTAATGTAAGATATACTTATTATAATAAAATGAAAAAAACTAGCCCACATACAGTGTTCTGCTTCTCAACAAAAAATTAAATCTTTAGAGTTACCACAATAATTATACCCTTAGAAACTCTAAAACAATATTCGAAACTGTATTATATTACTAAATGTTGTTTTTATATAATAATAAATAAGTTTCTTGTATGTATGACAGCAAAATTTATGTTGCCGTTTACAATTATTATAGTGTACATTGTAATTAAATACAAATAATACAATTTTAAATATTGTTTTCGATTTACTAAAGGTATATTATCGAAGTAACTCTGAAATTTTGTTTTTTCATCTTTTAAAAAGCAGAACTTTGTATGTGCCCACAGATATATTTTTTAATGTAAATATACAGTATGTAAACTTACTAAAACCATTTGTTTGAATCCGGGCATGTCTAGGCGATAAATAAGGTCTTCGTATATAAATTATTGAAATTCTAACGTTTTTTAGAATTTATAATTGTAATACAAAAAATATCATTTTAGTTATTCATGATTCAATAACATCCTGTATTATTTGTTTACAATTGTAACATTTGTCATCTGGTTGTCAGGTCAAGGCCAAGTTCAACATTTTCAATGTCAGTTAAAGTAAGGCTATGTGCACACTTCCGATTAAATACGACGTAGATTAGATTAAATGTGGCCGTTATTTGAACCAAGCGACGATGGTTGTTTCAAGTGAACGCTACGCATCAAATCTGGATTTTGCCTGGCACGTCGCTTAATTATGTTCGAAGCTTGTACAATCCGCAGCCTCATTTCTTCCTCCGTTCTCGACACTTTTTTTAAATACTAACTGTTTCACCCATCCCCAGAAGAAATAGTCTAGAGGTGTGGGGTTCAGCAAACGTACCATATCATACAACTTCCCGCTTTTCTAGTGCTGAAGCCAAGATTTTCTGTAAAATGGTTGTAGATCCTTTTTTCCGTTCTGACGTCAATACGAGGACGAGGCCCACCACTACTACTACTACTATCCGGTACTAACCGGAACCGCTCCTTCATTGTCACGCAGTCTGGTAATCGCCCTTATAATTGACAATAAAGTGACACCAGTGAAATTTGAATGACATAAATCTGTCACGACGTAAACATTACACATAGGGTGATACTTTTAGGGTTAACCGACTTTGAAAAAGGTAAGTGTTTATAATTTTTAAACAATGATAAAATTAAAAATATTCGACCCGTACTAGCAAAACATGTGTTAAAACACTTAACTCGACTTGGCTATCAACTGGTTTAAAGAGATGGTTTTAGTTAGTTTACATACTGTATTTTAGATTAAAAAATTGATTTCCGAATGTAACAAATCTCAATTAATCTCAAATAACCACACTTTTGATTAATTAAAGTCTTTGTAATTTAAATCTGACCGTTTTGTTTTAAAACTTCCTCATTGTCGCTGAATTTTTTACACAAAATCGCTTCTCCTGTAAAGTTACGGAAATGGCACTTGCAGTGTTATTCTTCTCAAGTATGTAATTTACAACCCCTCCCGCCGCCTAGCTAATGTATGAAACACAATACTGTAAGTCCGGACTTACATTGAAATGCCTGATAACATGATACTGTGGCACCACTTTGATCATTCATAACACTGTAACTCTGGACATACGATAAAATGCAGTTTATACATACATTATTACACTTCACTTAGATTGAAATGCTTCGAAGTGACTAATGCTCTTACATCAAAATACATTTAAGAAACTCCGAAACTGTAAAGACTTCTGCAAATACAGCGTTATGGTTCGATAGAGCTAAAAAAGTTATGTATGATACATTAAAAAACGAAAAATCTTAAAAAGTGGACTTGCAGTGTTATGCTTCTCAGGTACGGACATATGCTTCATTTTAGGTTGTACCACACATGTCATCTTTTTACTTTTTACATCTAAAAGTCGACTCAATTTTTTTTGAACTGAACTTCGCTGAAAGTTTTACAAAAATCGTACAATGTTAAAAGAGCCTTGTTCTTTTTAATACGCTTCTTAAGAAAATCATAACTTAAAGTACCCAATGTCTTTTCTACGAACTTTTAGGATCTTTTCAAACTTTCCGGGAAGGGGTAAGTAAGCTTTTATAAGTTTTTTCACGAAGTTTTGTCCTTACGCTTTATATTTTCATACTAAAGTGGTTTTATGAATAAGACATAGATAGAAAAAAGTATTAATTTACATATTATAATGGCGTATTTAAAAGAATAAGGCTATTTTAACATGTTCATTTTCTAATTATTAGCAGTAAAGTCTAGTGTCAACTAAGCGGATATTTTGTGTGTTTATTGGTTTGTCGGACAATAACTTGAGTACCTATGTTTAGTTCAATCACGTTCAATCTTTATGAAATTTGGTACAAATATAGTTTAGGCAAGTCAAAACGAGGGTAGGGGGATTCGCGGTGTCTCTATGTGAGGCGATTAATAGTTATTAATTTAAGGAACCGGTCAAGTGCGAGTCGGACTCACGCACCGAGGGTTCCGTATCAAAGATAATATGCTTGGTCACCGCAAAAGAAAATAATCATTTTGTTATGAACGTTATTTTATATGCGATAAGGCCCATTTTGACTAATGTATCGAAGGCTGTAAATAATTAACCCTTAATTTTATTTTTCCCATAAAATATTAATAATTATTTTTACGAATGATTTTTTCAGATTTTTTGATTAATAAACTTCGGAGATAAGGGAGGGGATTTTTTGGTAATTTTTGGCTATAAATCAAAAAGTACATAAAAGAAAATACAAACAAAAATAGTTTTAAAATGTTCAGATTGCGCCCTTTCATATGACACCCGATTTGCGTTAATCAAACCAGTTTCATTGTTTAACCTCCCATTCTAGACCCCTTTTCAATTATTTATTTATAAAATGAATTTCATAGATTTTTTACGAAAAATTTTTTTACATTTCAATACACATACTACCTGATGGGAAGTGTAAACCAGACATTTTCATTCTCAAGTCCAAAATTTGAACACTAAAATCCTAAGTCCGCAAATTAATGCGTTGCCAACCCTGAGGACTAAAATTGAATACCTCTATGCTGGTAACTTCACCGGTATTCTAATCCCAACACGGGAACACAACAATGCGATCACTGCTGCTCGGTAAGTTAAAGGATATGATGGTGGTTTTTTGAAGTTTTTTTTTAAGTCATAGTGCAGGCAAACGAGCACACAGGCCACCTGATGAGAAGTGGAAACTGTGACCCATAGACATTCGCATTCACAAGACTGCAATCCTAAGACTGCAAATGCGTTGCCAACCCTGAGGGCCCTGCCAAGATGCACCACGCCAACTAGTGTTTCTATTCGTTTCGAGTTTAAACCAAGAGAATAGAGAATGCTTGCAACGCAGTACACTTAAGATAACGCATAAAAAAAAAATTAAAGTGACGATCGATCCTTCGACTCAATAAGCAAAGTGCACTTCCATTAGCCCATCTGGCATTAGGCATCTGAATAGCAAACATAATAACTATTTCTAGTATGCATTTCCAAACAAAATCAAAGGACTTCCATCGTATAGCTTCCATCTAAATTACTTTACAAATTTGAAACACAATAACATCCATGTACTTGCCAAATGATTTCCTACTCTGTTTTTATCACGTTAAAGATCCCTTTTGTCTTAGTTTTAAATTGTCTTTTACGGTATTAATACAAAAATGTGCCGTGTAAGTGCGAAAACTCTTCAAACAATAGTTGAATACGACCCCAATCTAAAAAGAAGTCCTTTGAGTTAACAAAAAATCACCCTGAAATGAACTCTGTCGCAACGACATTAAATCTAAATTTAAGGACACACTGTATATCCTATTGCTATTAAAAATTAAACCGTATTACATCGTCATAGAGTACACTTTACAATAGCATCCAAATGAATGATAACAGGGTGTTTCAATCGGTTGTTTGCAAATGGATTGAGGACAATGGATTCGTGAGCCCACTTGTGGGCACGGAGTGGACTTGAGTGTGAAACTCGGATTTACATACGGAGTACTAGTTATTTGTAAGGGAATCATGTGATGTAGGTATTTTGGTTTGAGCAGGAAGGTTTGATGAGTGTTTTAAGAAAAATATTTATTGATGTTGCATACTGTTTCATGTAAAAAAATATGTTTATATTATGATATAAGATCTTAACAATTTGACATAACTAAACTAAAATGGAAAAACTCCTTTAAAACTGACTACATCATCCGTTTTAATAGCAATGCAAATATTGAGTTGAAAATAATGTCGTCAATAAATCAATGAACAGAAAGTGCTTACATAGACGACTTGGTTATTTGAATACATTGCGTGTCGAATTAATTAGTATGAAAAAAAATTGTTTTCTTTTGTTAACCAATTTACGTTAATTAGCGTCTTGTCCAACTGCCCTTAAAATATAGGATCGTATGGAATACACACGCTGTATATATAAATTTTTCGGGATTATAGTCTCCGGTATTAAAGTCTTCGGGATTTCAGACTTTTGTTCAAACGAACTTTCGGATCGGATTTTAAACTTTCGGCGAAATAATCATTCGACATATTTTTAACAATCGGTCTAGTTCATAATGCCTTTTGAAATTCGGTTTTTTGAACTCCGGTATTATAATACGTACCCAAAATTACACTTAAAACTTATGACACCCGACTTTTTTCCACGATCCAATCAGTAATGTAAAAAGTAAATTCTGCAAAACAGTCCAACGACACTTTCATAAAATCCAACGTCCTGTAACTTCGGCAACGAAACACTGACTCGGCGCTACTTGACTGACAGTCTGACAGTAATTCAGTTTACTCCTGACAGTGAGGAGGAAAATTTGGCGTTACACAGCGGGAGATGATTCGTTTAATGAGATTAGAGTGTTTTCATGGGAATTACTAAATTAAATTCAAATGGAGTGAGCTAAGATCACTTTTTGTTTTGACATAATTTTTTACAAAATAAACACACTCATTAACTACACGCTGGTTGTTTAGAACGTTTCTGGCGCGAATAAAGGTATTGATAGAAGTGCTCATTACTAGCACGAAAGCATGCTTTTATTGAGCAAGTGCTCATTAGTAGCACGTGTGTCGCACCATGCAATGGTGAAAAGCATGTTAAAAGCATGCTTTTAATGTGCACTTGCTCAATAAAAGCATGCTTTCGTGCTAGTAATGAGCACGTCTGTGAGTACCTTACTAGCAGCCCTCTCATGTTGCTGTGCCCTTGCAGGGCGTACACGAATACCTACCTACCTACTTACAATAGGATTATCCCCAAAAAAAACCCTAGTTTTTATATGTATAATTTTTCAATACAATAGACTAATTGAAGTCACTAATTTCGTGGTTTTTGCATTTTTTAAAGAAAAGGGCGTTGCGTTATGACGTCACTACAAAATAGGTTTGTTTGAGACATGCTTTTAAACGTTTGAGAGTTTCTTTAAAACGTTATTGATTGTTTTTTTGCCTGGCAGCACTGTGTGTTTTTGTCAGATCACGTCAAGTTTGGCAATTTCACCCACAGACTATCCTACGGGCGGAGGGTCCAAAATGGACTTATATTTTGATCATTTCATTTTTTAAAGATCTTACATTGACATGTTTATACAGTTGTCTTGATTTAAATAAGCGTTTAACTAAAGACGAATAATTAAGACAAAATTTGATATACAATATTGTATATTACTGCATTTCGGACTTATATTATTATGCAGTAGGTACTATGGTTGATCACAGATTAGATACAACTTACAAATAAAGATCGTGACGTCACTACATAAGAGGTCAAATAATGTCAAATGATAAATTTAAAATAACTATTTAATACTAATTGTGTAAATAATCCTGTAACAGGGAATGGTTCTACAACCCTTTTTCTCGAAATGGTTTTTGAATCACCATACATTATAAAATTATGTGATAACCCAATTCCATCAACTTATTATGCAATAAATGATTTATTTTTTAATTTTCAGAGGGCCCTGCCAAGATGCACTACGCTAACCAGCGTTTCTATTCGTTTCGTTTTTAAACCAATCGCGTCACTGATAGATAACGTGATACGAAAAGTCACGTGATCTAACAGTGACGCGATTGGTTTAAAAACGAAACGAATAGAAACGCTGGTTAGCGTAATGCATCTTTTCTAGCGCCTCAGGTCCGCCCGCGGCTCGACCTCTCTAGATAGCTAGCTCAATTACTTAATTGTCTACTTATTTAACAGTTATGTTCTGAATTATTGTGATGTTTACCACTCCATATATTGACGGCTACCTTTAATAACCTATACAACAAATGAATTTTCAAGAATCTCGTACACATTATTATTTTTATATTAAAAACGTATTCGCAAGGATTCATATTTCAAATCAAAATATAATTAGACATCAGAGGAATAAGGTTTCCACGAAGTTTGGGAAAACGTGGGACGAAGCAATATTTTACCTTGTATTCGAAACTAGGTCATTACATTGGATAGTATTCTTTTATATTAAAAAAACAGGTCAAGTGCGAGTCGGACTCGCGCACCGAGGGTTCCGTATTGAAGATAATATGCTTGGTAACCGCAAAAGAAAATACTCATTATGTTATAAGCTTTATTTTCCAGGCAATAAGATCGATTTTGACTAGCCCAAATGTTAATACAGATTTTCTTAGTTTTTTTGTTATTTCTCAAAAACTGTAAATAATGAACACTTTATTTTATTTTTCCCAGAAAATATAAGTAATTAACTATAAGTCAGAATTTTTTTCAGAATTTTTGATTAATAAACTTCGGAGATAAGGGAGGGGAACGGTCATTTTTTGTACATTTTTGGCTATAAATAAAAAAGTACATCACAGAAAATTTTCAAAAAAATAGTTTTGGTATGTGCAGATTATCTTTCATTCATTTTCATTTTCATTTTTGAACCCCCCATTCTAGACCCCTTTTCAATTATTAATAAAATTAATTTCATTTTTTTTTTACTACAAATAGATGCGGGCAAGCAAGTTGTACAACTATGCCAAATTTCAAGTTGATAGCATTTGTAGTTGCTGAGAAAACCTGCTGTGACATACAGACAGACAGACAGACAGACAACGAAGTCTCACCATAAGGGCTCCTTTTGTACCATTTTGGTACGGAATCCTAAAAATTGTCATGGATGAAGGTATCTATGAACTAGCATTTGTTATCATGGCTGGCAGCGCGTTTGATCTCTACTCTCTTAAGATTTTGAATGTCTTTGGGCTAAGAATTCTTATAGTCAGGTGGCTTTAAAAACTTGGTCTACCATGGGTTGAAATTATTTGCGGGGACGACGGACTCAACATAATGACATGTGGAAGTTAGTTTGTATGTCCTACGGTACCGACTTGCAATGGTTTGAGCCGTTTTCGAGATCGTGATTACAAATTTATTTATGAGAATATTATTTTATTATAAGAAGCTACATTTAAAAGTTAAAACTAAACTTGTTTAAATTAAAATAAAAAGTAAGCTACTCAAATATTAAAGATGTAAATAATAATCACCACTATAAAAAAAACACCCCTCTAGCAGGTCCGCTCGCGGCATGGTCCCTATGACATTGGCTGCGTTACCTCTCTGGATTATTATTACAAATATATATTATTTACAAACAAATATTGCTTGTTTAATAGAATAGGATTAATTTCAAAAACTTAAGACACTATAAACTATAAAAAGCTTTGTCAAACTTTTTCTTACTATTTTATCTTGTATATTAGAACCAAGCTTAACGTGTATAAATTTAGGTTTACAAATATTTAAATTTATAAAACCCTGATCCCAATTGGCCCCAATATACATACAAACTACCGAACTGATTTGAGTACAGTCCCCGTAGATATAAAGGCAGCGTTGTACAGCGGGTTCCGTCCGCCGGCCATTGTTGTGCCGACTTTATGATATCTCCGCTGGCTTCATCTCAGACCCACGGGGAAAAACAGCTGTGAAGAATGTTTAATTTATTTATTCGTACAGCAATTTTCTATTAAATGCTATTTAAGTTGGATCTGAGACCATTATCATTTCACAAACTCAAAACTGCAGTCCTAATGCCCACTTTCCATTGCAAGCGGAGCGGGGTCCGTACGGACTCCGTTTGGCTTACAACGGTGACTTTAAAGAGGTTAGCTCGCTTTGGAAACGCACGCTTCCCACACCGCTGCTTAAAAAACGGTGTCATTACGTAAACAAAAGACGGGGTCATAGTAAAAACATGGCGCCGTTTTTGACGCACCGTAATATACGCACCGTTAAGCAGCGGTGTGGTAAGATACGACGCGTCACTGCGATTCCGTACCGTCACCGTTTTTTAAGCATTGGTGTGGAGGGCATGCGTCAAAAACGGTACGGATACGACGCGTCACTGCGATTCCGTACCGTCACCGTTTTTTAAGCATTGGTGTGGGCTTAACTTAATCCTAAGTATACATGTATACAAACTACCGAACTGATTTGAGTACAGTCCCCGTAGATATAAAGGCAGCGTTGTACAGCGGGTTCCGTCCGCCGGCCATTGTTGTGCCGACTTTATGATATCTCCGCTGGCTTCATTTCTGACCCACGGGGAAAAACAGCTGAGAAGAATGTTACATTTATTTATTCGCACACCAATTTTCTACTAAATGCTATTTAAGTTGGATCTGAGACCATTATCATTTCGCAAACTCAAAACTGCAGTCCTAATGCCCACTTTCCACTGCAAGCGGAGCGGGCTCCGTACGGACTCCGTTTGGCTTACAACGGTGACTTTAAAGAGGCTAGCTCGCGTTGGAAACATTTGAAGTCACCGTTGTAAGCCAAACCGAGTCCGGACGGAGACCGTTCCGCTCGCAGTGGAAAGCGGGTATTAGATTTCAAATGCGTTGTCAACCCTGAGGACCAAGATGGAATACCATGCTTGTAATATCGTCGGTGGTTTGGCGGCAGATATTATGATAAGATGGTGGCAGGAATCCGGACGGAACCTGCACAAGATCAAATCACCACTTGAGTGATTGTCTTCTTAATGTCAAGAACATAGTTTTATAATAGATCGTAGTATAATCCTACAATATATATACAAACTACCGAACTGATTTGAGTACAGTCTCCGTAGATATAAAGACAGCGTTGTACAGCGGGTTCCGTCCCCTGTTACAATGTTACATTTATTTATTCGTACAGCAATTTTCTATTAAATGCTATTTAAGTTGGATCTGAGACCATTATCATTTCACAAACTCAAAACTGCAGTCCTAATGCTCACTCTCCACTGCAAGCGGAGCGGGCTCCGTACGGACTTCGTTTGGCTTACAACTGTGACTTTAAAGAGGTTAGCTCGCGTTGGAAACATTTGAAGTCACCGTTGTAAGCCAAATGGAGTCCGTACGGAGCCCGCTCCGCTCGCAGTGGAAAGCGGGTATTAGATTTCAAATGCGTTGTCAAACCTGAGGACCACGATAAAATACTACGCTTGTAATATCGGCGGTTGTTTGGCGGCAGGGTAAGATGGTGGTAGAGATTCGGACGGACCCTGCACAAGATTAAATCACCACTTGAGCGATTGCCTTCGTCATGTCATGAACATAGTTTTATAATAGATCATAGTATAATCCTACAATAATACATACAAACTACCGAACTGATTTGAGTACCTACAGTCCCCGTAGATATAAAGGCAGCGTTGTACAGCGGGTTCCGTCCGCCGGCCATTCTTGTGCCGAATTTAAAGGAAAAACAGCTGTGGAGAGTATTACTTTAAACTATTTATACTTAGTTTTGATAATGTCATTTTAGTCAGGCCTACTGATGCATTCTACCAGATGCCATTTAAGTGTTCGTCGGTTGTTTGGCGGCAGGCATTAGGGTAAGATGGTGGTAAAGATCCGGACGGACCCTAGATGGGTCTAATAAATAAAACACTTCATTCGAATTTTATATTTGCTAGAAACTGACAAATTTTATTAATTTATTATATAATAATGCATTTTATTTAAAAAAAATATTAAAAAAGTAGTGATTTGAGTTATTTTCGTAAATGACCTCATATGAAATTCTAATTTTCGGGGCAAAAAATAGTATCATAATACAAGAGGTGAATCAACACGTGTAATGGGATTGTGGGATTTGTGGGTGTAAGTAGGTAGGAGTTCGTTGTACGTACAGTCGAGTTCAAAAAGATGTACCTATAAACTTTAATGTCATGTTTAAACTGCCATATATGAAATATCACATCGGAAAGTGACAAGGTACTAAAGTGTATACATCTTTTTAAACTCGACTGTACTAGAAGCTTATTGTGATTGTAGGATTTATAATGGTAAGCACTTAAACGTGAATCTTTTATTTTAAGGTATTCAGCGACGGGATTGCCAAAAACCGGACAAGGCGAGTCGGACTCGCCCACCGAGGGTTCCACACATGACACGGTCAACTCAATTCAAAATTTGCACCGCCGCCGTTCCTTGCATAAAGGCCCTGTTTTTTTTGTGATTTAACTAAAAATGTACTGATTTCAGTTTTTTTTCTATTTATATTTGTTGGAAACGACGGTGTTACTTGCCAAATTTCAAAGTTCTAGGTCAATGGAAAATACCCTATACATTTTGATTCCCTCGAGTGTCGAAATACACGTTTTTTGCGACATAAACGGCCGTATCTTTTTTTTACGTACATAAATTTAGAAGTTTGTTTTTTTTCACAGCTTCAAGGGACTGTAGATTTGTGTATATGGTTTAAATTTGAACTCGATACCTCCACTCGTTCCCGAGATAAAGGGTCTTGACACACAGACAGACGGACAGTCGGACAACAAAGTGATCCTATAAGGGTTCCGTTTTTTTCCTTTTGAGGTACGGCAAAAAAAAACAATCCCCATGGACTTTGGTTCCCTGGCATAACACCCGCCTGGAGAGAGATCTCTCTATTATTCTCTCTTCCTACTACCTATTACCTTCCAATACCTACGCAGGGTGCCAATAAAGTAGTTTCACTAAGCGTTTTATTTAATTTAATACCTACTAAGTAAGTCATCTCCGTCATATTCCCTCGTCCGTGTGTCGACGCTCCTTTGTTCGATACATTATTGTTTAGTTCAAAGATAAGCCGGAACTCGGATTGGAAATACTTACTTTTATACTAAAATGGAATACATTTTCTTAATTATTTATTTATGTTGATTAACTTTTCGAATTTTTAAACGAATATATTAGACTATCTTGTGTTATTCGCTTGCAGGTCCATTATTGACTCTCATAATTAGTTTTCAACATAAAGTTTTTTAAATCATAATAACGGAATTCATAACGTATTTCATTCAGTAACAACTGTTACTTTATAAATCAAACCTAACCTAATCTAGCCTTATCTACACGTTGAATATTTCAGAACGTCTGAAAAATTTACGGTTCCAGCGATAGTAAAAATGTATGAATAATTTTTTTATGAAAACAAAGTGATTATGAACAAAAAAGTTATGTGAAAAACCGCGCTCCCATCCTATGCACTTGATTAACCGTAAAAGAGTCGAAAATAGATTGACAGAAAGCCACTACTACTATCATGACTGAATTTGTTCATTGCTATTCCTTCTAAAAAAACCGGAAAAGTGCGAGTCGGACTCGCCCACAGAGGGTTCCGCACATGACAGGGCTTACTCAATTCAAAATTTGTACCGCCGTTCATTCCATAAAGACCCTGTTTTTTTTGTGATTTAACTAAAAATGTACAGATTTCAGATTTTTTCCTTTACTTGTAGTAAAAGACGGTGTTACTTACCAAATTTCATAGGTAGGTAAATGGGAAATACCCTATACATTTTGATTCCCTCGAGAGTGTCGAAATACACGTTTTTGGCGACATAAAGGACCGTATTTTTTTTTACGGAAATGTAGTTTGATTTTTTCACAGCTTCAAGGGACTGTAGACCGGAGTATTATAGTTTTAATTTCAGTTTCGTTCCCGAGATAAAGGGTCATGACATACAGACAGACGGACAGACGGACAACAAAGTGATCTTATAAGGGTTCCGTTTTTTCCTTTTGAGGCACGGAACCATAAAAACTGAAAAAAATCTCGTTTTGTTTTTATATATAGTATGGAAAAGACGAACGAGCACACAGACCACCTGATGTTAAGTGGGATCTGTGACCCATACACATGTTGCATCCTCAAGACTATAATCTTAAGTCTGCAATCCTAAGACCGCAAATGCGATGCCACCCTGAGGACTAAAAGGAACACAATTTCATATTTTTCATATTTGTTAATTTATTATAATAAAATTAAGTAAAGATCCATCTACCTATTTCCCGCCATTTAAATTCTATTAGGTATTTGTGCTGTTCCTTTTACAAATGCTACCCGAGCTATAACAGCGAATTTTAGACATTGCGACGGGTCGCGCAACGTCTTTATACTGTGGATACGTCCTATAATATTATTATTTTTACCGTGTGACTTATAATATTATTTTTAATTTTGAAATTGAAATTGAAATGAAATGATTTATTCGTTATTATGTACATTTAACAAAAGCAATGGTTGGGACCTCCTAGTAAGTATTATTATATACCTGTGTCAGGAGACCCCGCTCTTCTATAACAACGGCGTGATATTACTGTAAATAACAGATAAACCAATCCGACTTAACAAACATAAAATTACAATACAATATAGAAATTTAAAGTGTAAATGTGAGTATGTATGTGTGTGTGTGTATGTTTGTATGTGCATGTGTGGGTGGGTGTGTCTGAGTGTGTGCTTAAGAGTGTGTGGTTAGGAGTGCTTCAGTCTCATCATAGTTAAGACTTTTTAACCAGTTCAATTTTACTGATGTACACCTTCCAATGGTCCAGTACTCCCATATTCCCGTGATTGATAAGGATTAAGGATAAAGGTTCCTTTCTAGCCACCGTTTGAATTATTTTACGAATTCTCGATATTACAACTACGACAAAAACTTTTTTTATGGTATTTTCTTGTATTTTCTTGTTTTCATTCTCAAGACTATGTCTTAAGACCGTAAATGTGTTGTTAGTAATTTCACCGGTTGTTTTATCCCCACGCCGGAACATAACAATGCGAACACTGCCGCTTGGCGGTAGATTAACGAATAAGATGGTGGTAGCGATCCGGACTTATTATTACAATTTTAAATGTTTTAACTTTCGATTTTTCGAAAATGAAGGACACTTTAATTTACTTTACTTGTATTCGTCTATTTCTAATAATAATAAAAAATAATAATAATAGAATCTTTATTCACCAACAACAAACATTAACAAATAAAAAAACACAAAAATGACAAAATTGCTGATGAAAAGGTGCAGAACTCAGCTATGGAGCTGTTTTTCAGTCCTCACCTGGACGGTATCGGTAGACGGCTGTCAAAACAAACTACAACTATACTGATATAACTAGAGCTACAACACAACACTATATTAAGTTTCCAATGAAATTAATGTTTTAACTGTGTATTTTTTTACATAATAATTAATTCTTTCAAGCCAATGATTTTTCTGATACTTTTTAAATACCATTTTAAAGGACTTATCCATAACTAGCTAACTATCTTTATTTCCGTCCTTGTTTCGCGAGCCGGAGCGTGAGACAGTTTGAAATTGAAAAGAAAACTCGGAGAAAATTCTCTCCGAAGAGAAATCGTTGTGAGATTGTTATGAGTTGAAGCCATGAATATTTTGATGGCTTACCTTCAATACTGATTGGGAAGCTTACTTGACACAGCGAAGTGGAATACAGAAGTCAAATTGATTAAAAATTTGATCGCATATTGACGACACAGTTAGCCTAGTTGGTAGTGATCCTGCCTATAAAGCTAGCGGTCCAGGGTTCGATTCCCAGCCACGGCAAATGCTTGTGTGATGAGCGCGAGTATTTTTTTGCCGACGGGGTCGGGGGCAACAGGAAGTTACTATTACAAATTAAAACTAAAAATGCCCCCTGCGGCATTTACCTGAAGATGATGGCATCATTCTTCGTTAAGTTGCTATACTAAATGTACAAGGAAACTGTCAGCTCTTCGGTCTCTTGTTACGTCTTTAGGCCTTTTCAAAATTGATGTAATAAAATATACATTACATGACAATAATATAGGTAGCCATATTGATTTAATTAATAAACCATTACATATTACATAAGCTACATGGGCTTGTTAAATAAGTTAGGTTAGGTTAGACTTTTGACCTCAAAAAATATAATTTTTGTGGAGGGAAATACATCTTTGGGAAATGTAAGTTTGTAAAATGACATTGTTTGCCAAATGATGATTTGGTAAAACATTAGTGAACCACGATTAATTTGTATTCGATTACGATTTTGATGTGGTTGCCGGGTTAGAATAGTGCCACTCCATATCTTCCCGTGAATGTCGTAAGAGACGAATACGGGAATAAAGGCTTGTAGTATAAATTGTTAGGCGATGGGCTTGCAACCTGTCACTAATACGATGGTAAACATCTTAGCCTAATTGTGCAAAATGTGGTTACAGAATTATCAAGAAGTTTTTAGAGTTGTTGGTAATTCTGTAGCTCTGCCTACCCCATTCTGCGAACAAAGGCGTGAGTTTATTGTATGTATGTATGATTTTAACACCTTTTAAAGACATCAGAAAGTGCATAGCGAATGGTACAGTTGTTTTATCTCACGAAAATGGGTAGGCCAGGCTATGCTTGTGTGAGTAGATGTACGTGCACGTTTGTCTCTGAGTGCGTACCTGTCATCGCTAAGCGTCGCCGCAGTGTGAGTGTCTATGGTCTTTCTTGAGATAAAACAACTGTAGTAAGTAATTTCTGTGGCCGAATCCAGGCAGATGATGATGGTGACAGGGTGCTCCTTGAATCACCGACACTCATTTCACGAATGCGTTGTTTCATCGAATTTTCATTTCATCGACAGCTAAAATCTGCTGAAACCTTAATGTTGTTAGGTTATCTTAAGCATGGTTTAGGTAGGTTAGGTTAGGTTAGACCTGTGTTCACCAAAAAATTATAACTCCTGCACGTGGAAATGCCTGTTCGGTGAAATGAAAATGCGATGAAATGAAAATTCGGTGAAATGAGTGTCGGCGATTCAAGGGTAAACCGATGGTGAAACTTAAAACTTAAAACTTTAAACTTTATGATATTACAGTTAAGTTAGTGATGGCAGCTCTTATAACCTTGACTTACTGTGTATCTAAACATGTGACTTGATGAATAGCTGCTATACAATTGAATATTGAAGTCTCGAACACCGCAGCTATTCCGAGAAAGTTTCACCCATTTGTTCAATTCCATTGTAACTACTGAATTGGGGTTTTATTTGGAAAAGTTTTACTCCACACTTAAATAATTTAGGTTGTAAATAAAAAAAAAATGTGTGATATTTTTTCCAATTTTATGAAGAAGTAGGTAAGTATAAAGTTTTTTTTTTCTTTGACGTCCATACTAAGTAATATTCACGAAATTGTTTGTACAGTTGAGTTCATAAATATGTGTACACTTTAGTACCTTGTCCATTTAATGTCATGTTTTAACTGACATACATGAATTGACACAGTGATTAAAGTGACAAGGTACTAAAGTGTGTACACAGGCGGACAATGAGAAGACGAGACGTTCGTTCGTTTGAAACAAGTTAGGCAACTGCATTGAAGTAATGTACTTATAATTGCCGCTTATGGATCCTTCAAAATAAAGGAAATTATAAGCAGAGCCCGGATTTTCCACGGCAAAACAAAACACTATCGTAATCTATATAGCCAGTGATAGAAACATTATTTTATCGATATCGAGTATTATTATAAAAATAACATGCCGATATTTTTTTTACATTATTTTATTTTCGTATATGACAGTAAATTTACAATTTACAATGTGCAAAAGAAGTGGTAAGTTAAGAGTTTGTTTAATATATGTTATTAAGTATTAAATAACCTTTCCTTTTAGCTTTGCCATAGTCGGGCATCAAAGAGGTAGATTTACTCCCAGAGAATGTTGAGAAAGTCATGATTATCTACTCCTATAACTATTACACATTAAATAAAATGCCATGTGCTGCTGTGTGTACTTATGTGGCTTTCGAAGAAAAAATTGCATCTGTTTCTATATATCTTTATACAACCTTCACGTATGTTTTTTATTAAATATTTATTTTAACTAGACAATAATCGATATCGATAAAATAATGTTTCTATCACTGCCTAGATTACGATAGTGTTTATTTTGCCGTGGAAAATCCGGGCTCTGATTATAAGTATATTTTAAGAGCGGAGTCATTTCAATCTAAGTTTGGTTACCGATCGTTTAATGAATCAACATCCCAACTGCCCACCTGCCCCCCCCCCCCCTCGGAACATTACAGACGGCTAGGTCACGGGCAATTAGAGTCCAAAACGAGGACTTCGCGTTTAAACGGGGGCACTAACCAAACGCCCAGCAGCTACTAATAGTATTTAAAACAAGAAAGAATCCAACTAATCTTCACATAGAATATAACAATTACTGCCGCACTCAGAGACGTCAATTAAATTTAATGCTTGTTTAGTAACGTGTTGTCTAATTCTATTGCTGTAGCAAAGATAATGACAGCAGCAACTTTCTCTTTTCTAATTCTAATTTTAATTAATGGCTTTCACTCCTGTTAAGGTGTATTTCGCCAATGTCAAGTTATTTATAGACACGCCCATGGATTTATTAGAGAAATAAGTCCAAGGTTATCACACGCGAGGACAAATTGTTCGGTAATAGAGTATTTTCTCTAATGGACTAAACAGAAGCAGATGGGGTTAGCTCCACGCGCTTCTGTCAAGTCCCAGCAGCAACTTTATTCAAGCATTAAATTAAATTGACGTCTCTGAGTGCGGCAGTTAGTTAGATAACCCTCGATATAATGGTGACCTCATTTTCAGGATTCCGTATCAGAACGCCTAAAATTAATAAGCCTAATGCATCATATTCCCTAAGGTTCATAATACCTAATGGTTTTGTGAAACTGCAAACAGTTCTGGATTTTTTTAAAGGCCATTGTATTGAACTCATTAGATAAGGTTAGGTTTGTTTTATAACAATCAAATAAAACATGATATTAGTGGTTAGGCATATTAATTTTAGGCGTTCTGATACGTCACTTTTTCAAAGCTGATATCTTTTAAACGGCTTGACCGATTTTCATGAAACCTAGCTAAGAACTACCGCTAGAAAAAATACTTTGAAATGAAAAAACAGCATCTAAATCGATTCACCCGTTTAAGAGCTACGGTGTCACAGACAGACATACATACAACCATAGCGGTCAAAATTATGACCTCCTCTTTTTGCTTCGGGGGTTAAAAACAGAGTCGCTTTCCACCGTCTCCCTCTATGTACGATTAGATTTTTCAAACTACGCAACGGATTTATTGCCGGTTTCACACGAAGACAGAAAAGTGAGACAAAACAGTGGATAGCAGGGGTGTAATTCTCTCAAAAACGCAGTCGGACGAACGAACGAGTGAATGTCGCAGCGGCGAGTTTAAGTTGTCCCGTCAGAGCGAACAAAACACATTTTAGCGCGTGCATTTTCAATCAGGCAGCCTTATACGTTCAATCTTATCGACAAAAGCCATGCTGCCAAATTGAAAAATGTACATACTTAATATATATCATCTGGTAGTCTTATCGAACTATATTTAGTGTCGTGGGCTCTTAGGCTATTATAAAAAATCCCAACCTTCCAAAAGTAATCAAATAAAACTCCCAAAACGGGATGAATCTCTAAGGACTCAAGGTCAAGCAACATAATGGGAATACATTCCTTTAGAAGGGATGAAAAATGGAAAGTCCAAAAAGGGTCGGTCGTTGATGTGGGGTCGAAGAATGCGGAATCGGTCGGATTTAGTAACAAAGGGTCTTTATAGATTGGTGGAAATATCAGTGGAGGAACATTTTTCAATGTTTACTGAGGTACTGTGGGTTGTGACGTTAGTTTAAAAACCGGCCAAGTGCGAGTTGAACCACATACGTATTTTTTTTTATAGAATTCTTGTAGGTTTTCCTGTATAATACTCATATTTCAATTGTACTTCACATTGCTATTCAAAAACTTACGAAACACCTTAACTTAACAAACTATTAAAGGCAATAATGGTTTGGACCCTCTATTACAATGGGTAGTAACTATTAGGCTGCGGCTCCACTAAGCCGGAGACGAGCGGAGCGAAGCTGAATACACACTCTAAAATGTCTTTTGTTCGCTTTGACGGGACTATTAAGGTGCTTTTCCACCGGCGGCGCGAGACGAGACGAGGCGGCGCGAGAATTTTTATTTGTATGAAAACACCCATTTCCACCGCGCGTGCGGGGTAGGTTGCGAGATTCTTGATACAAATTTCAATTCTCGTCCCGCCTCGTCTCGTCTCGCGCCGCCGGTGGAAAAGCACCTTTAAACTCGCCGCTTGGACATTCACTCCTGCATTCGATCACATTTGCTGTTGAGAGAATTACACCCCTGAGCTGTGCCAATATTAACCAATAGAAGGCACATGCGATCACGTCGAGCGCGCCTTGCGTACGTTAGTTTGGATTCTATTGGTTAATATTGGCACAGCTCCGCTCCACTCCGCTCATCTCCGCCTCAGTGAAGCCGCAGCCTTAGAATGGTCGTGTGCGAATCCACCTTACACTTGGCCAGTTTTTTTATGGTTTCATTTTTTTTTTACCATTAGGCAAATAGTTTTACTCTTCCTCTATCAAACAAAAATATAAACTTTGTCCACTCCAAAACTCATATCAGCGAAGCTCTATGTCCTAGCCTGTAATTTAAACAGCAGCGTAGTTGTCTATTGCCGCTAGAAGTTTCAGGAGCATGTATTTAGACTAAAACTACTAAAGGGGCTTATTGTTACAGGGATAGTTAACATCCCGGGGGATAGGAGGGGTAATTAATAACAACGTTACAGTCCCTGGACACATTGTTATAGTTTCAAACTAAATTTCCTTGTTTTTCACACGAACCACCGGATAAATAGGATCTGAGATCCAGATTTAAATTCTCAAGACTATAATTTCAAGACTGCAATCTTAATACTTCAATTCCGCTGCCAGCCCGTTTTCACCGGTGGTTATCTCACAGGAACACAAGAATGCGAACACTGCTGCTTGGCGGTAGGTTAAAGTATAAGATGGTCGTAGCAATCGTGCAGGACCATAAAAATAATGTGTTATGGCTAATAGATTAAATATTTAGGACAAACTTTAAGGTTAATATTGAAAGTGGTTAGTTGGCAGACCACCCGCCCGAAGGTCACATGATTTAGTGTCAGTTGGCAGACCACCCGCCAGAAGGTCACATGATTTAGTGTCAGTTGGTAGACCACTCGCCCGAAGGTCACATGACTTAGTGTCAGTTGGCAGACCACCCGCCCGAAGGTCACATGATTTAGTGTCAGTTGGTAGACCACTCACCCGAAGGTCACATGATTTAGTGTCAGTTGGCAGACCGCCCGCCCGAAGGTCACAGGATTTAGTGTCAGTTGGCAGACCACCCACCCAAAGGTCACATGATTTATTTTCCCTGTAACAATCAACGCAGACGAAAAATCGTCTCCTATTGGGATCTTAGACCATATTTAAGGTCCCTTTTCGTAGATAACGCCACATTTGAGTTTATATTTTTTCCCACTTGTTCTCATTATGTTTTTATGAGAATCAAACAGAATATGTACCCAAATTTTAATGATTTTTTTGATCCTCTGGCACTGAATCTAAAGTTAGTAAGTATGTTAAAAAATAAGTGGAAAAGTATAATAATAACTCTGTACACTGTAAGACTTCTTATTCGCTCGCAAATTGTTTCTCCTTCCAACTTTCCCTCAAGTCCGCCCTTCACCGTAACAATAGATGCTTCGGGCTCGCTTCGTGTCTTTCATTGAAAGTTGTCTAATAGATAATATCTATGAAGTTTTATGAAGTTGTTATTTACTTATCATTAGTTTGGTTCCTTACCGAAGGGAACCCAATGGGATTTTTAAGATTATGTGTTTTACGGCGGAAATAACCAAAAAAAAAGTGAAACAAGAAACGTATTTTTTAATTATTTCTATTTTTATTGTATCGTAAAAAAGGTTAAACATAATAAGCGTCAAATTAAGTATGATTATAAGACGAACTTTAAAGAAAAACAACTAATAAACAATTAACAACTTATTTGGGACGACATGGCCTTTCATGCTTTAGAAGTGCCGGCCGTTTATACCGCCACGGCACAATTAATGATCTGATCCGTCGTTCGCTTGCTACTGCCTCTGTACCAGCTGTCCCGGAACCAGCAGGTTTGCATAGAGACGACGGCAAGCGACCAGACGGAGCTACATTGGTGCCGTGGAAACTGGGTAGGGCACTGGTGTGTGACGCGACGTGTGTTGACATTCGCCCTGTCCCACGTCCAGTCAACCCGTAATCGGGCCGGTGCAGCAGCTGATCAGGCCCAAACCATCAAGCGCCGCAAATATTCATCATTATTAAATAATTATGAATTTGTGGCGCTTGCAGTGGAGACCATGGGACCTTGGTCAGCTGATATGAAAAGCTTTATTAAGGCCCTGTCATCCCGGCTCATAGACACCTCCGGAGATCCTAGAGCTGGTGCTTACCTCTCCCAAAGGATTGGGCTAGCTATCCAGACTAATCCAGAGAGGTAACGCAGCCAGTGTCATAGGGACCATGCTGCGAGCGGACCTGCTAGAGGGGGTGTTCTTTTTATAGTGGTGATTATTATTTACGTCTTTAATATTTGAGTAGCTTAGTTTTTATTTAGTTTAAGTAAGTTTAGTTTTAACTTTTAATATTAAATGTACTAATAACAAAAGTAATGGTTTTAAACATCCCATACACAGATTTAGGTAACCGTCTTTCCTGTGGACATACCCAAAGTTTACCCGGATACGTTTTCGTGGCCAAATTTTCTGGCTAAACCCATATCCGCATAAACGGCGTCAGGTCCACTTTAAGCCGCGTTCCCACGGCCCGTGTTATTACAGGCCAGGCCGGATCGCGCACCGCTACAGGACACTTACACAGGAGTTTTGTCTGAGATACCATCATTTGTCTTATACCAGTATAGCTAATTTTTGAAACTCAGCGGAAAAGTTAACGTTTCTTAATTTTAGTCATTAACTAGGTACCTACAAATATTTCCAAGAAACGCCCCTAATACTCTAACAATTTATTGTTAATTCTATAACCAAATTTTGCACAAATAGGCTAAGATGTTTACCATGTGTATATTAGTGACAGGTTGCAAGCCCATCGCCTAACAATACTATTGTATTGTATTAGAATTTCTGTATTTTGTACAATAAAGTGTTTACATTATTACATACCTACATACTTGAGCCGAAGGCATGACATACACGAAACATGTATGATTATGGAATACGTAGCGACGAAAAATGTCTGAATGTATGATGGTGCTCAGCTTCTTAAAAACTCAACCAATTACTGTCAGTGTTATCTATTTCCTTAGTCAGCCATTATTTCCAGACATTATTACCCAATAATCAATGATGAAATAAAACGATTTCGTAATAAAAGCAAATAAGGAGTAAAGCAGCAACGAAGGAAGTCTGTTAGTGACGTCTATTGTATGCGTGCACTGCGGGACAACGAAACGAGTACAGCATTAAAAAAATATTCAACTTCGAAAATAAAATCTTGCGACAATCTCACACAAATTGACCTAGTTTCAAACTAAGCTCTAGGCTTGTACTATTGGTACTAGACAACGATAAACATACATTAATTAAATATCAAGAAAAACATACTTAAGAACAAAGAAAACGTTCAAGACTCAGGAAAAAATACATCACACATATTGCGTTAAAATATTTGGAACTGGGCCTCTAATCTAGGCGGTAAAAACCATATTATTATCGTCTTTGACCTATTATGGTATTGTTTTTAACTCCGCCGCCATTACTGTCAAGTAAATATGATCGAGCTATCAAAACGTTGACAACACGATAACGTCAAAGACGATATAGTTTTCCCTGACTAGAATACAGGTCCTGTTGATTTAGCTCTAGATTAAACACATATGCAAACCGTTTATTTGTCCGCCAGTGTACGTCCCGCTGTTTGTTCCCAACGACAATAAAAAGGCATTTAATAAATGTCGTAGCCCATTGTTACGGTTTTATCTCTTAAATGCGATTTTCATAGCTATTTCATCGTCCGACCGAGGCATTCTATTACCTATTTTGCAAACCAAAGTTAAGTAAAGTTCAGATTGTTAACAAAAGATTACAATGTTTTACAAAATATGAACAAACACTGACGTTTTTTAGTTTATTCGAACATAATGTTTAGTTGGTATTTTAGGGTCCATTTACCCTTGCGTAGTTTTTTTGCCAATTTCGCATTGCTATTTAATTCAACGTGGCAATGCTGACCAGCATTTTAGGAACAATGGCCACTGGTAGCGGTTTGTTAGATAAGTGTAGTTTAAGTGTTTTTTCTCAAAAATTACAGGAAATGTTGACATTATTATCTATATATTTAGACGCAAAGTAGGCACATAGTTTACTGACAGTTCCCAAATTAAAAAAAAAAACATTGCGTGCTCGCTACACAAGCCCGCAATGTTGCATACAAATTCTATAACAATCTAGCTTGTAACTTTTTAAAAAGTGAAAAGGGCCATAATAAAATGAGGGCACACAACATCACATCCATACATCCAAATTTTTTTTTCGAAACAACTTTTTTATCTGTGTCTGAAATAGCTTGTGTTTTTTTTTTAAACTAAGCTTGCGTTTCTCCTTGTCATAAAAAAGGCGGTAAAGAGTGATGGTTTTTTCACGTGAAGTTTCTGTTTGTATGCAAATAAAAAAATGAGTTTAAGCGATGAAGACACACAATTTTTTTCTTGCGATTTTTTAGAAAAGCACTACCTATATTATTATTTGCCTCGGCAGGAACGGCAGGAAACCAATACTCGGCCCGCAATTGCCTACATCCCTGCCTAGGCAATAATGTACTATTATATTAAGTTCGATCGTTTGTTCTTATTTATATCCTAATCTTACGTATGATAACGAAGGTTAATGCTTATTAAACTTTGTCTTTCTATGTTTAACGTAGAGTAATATTTATTATTTACTCTAAACAATTTTTTTCTAATTCTGATTTTATTATTTCAATTATGTTATTACATTATTTGTGATATTACTTTTTAGTACATTACTTAACAAGGGCTGTAAAAGAAAGAAAGCCCGAAATCGCAGGTATTTGAGACCCGAGCCGTAGGCGAGGGTTGTAAATATGCGATAGAGGGCTTTCTTTTTTACTGCCCGTGATGAGTACACAATTTTACGTCTTCACCTGGCCACAATGCGAGTTTTACCGTGCGCGCAGCGTGCGATAAAACTCACATTATGGCCAGGTGTTATGTAAAAGTATTATCGTCTTGGAAAAAAAAAGTTATTTCAACATCTTCAAGTCTGCAGAATTTTTGTTGGTCTCCTCCGAAGCGCTAGTAGATAACTTGTTTAATTTAAGTGTAAAAGAACCCTAAAGTAACCCTGACAATACTAAAAGAATAAATTCTGACGACCCTGTTTGACTAGGTTGTAGCAACGGTAAGTGTTGGCAAATATTGAATAAATTAGTGAATAAATTATTAGGAATAAGTCAATTAAAAAATGAGTGGGTGAATGAAATAATGAATTATTTTATCAATGAAAAAATAAAATGAATAAAATTCATATTTATTTCCCCAAGTAAGTTTAGAGTCTTATATATTATTCCTTTCAGCAAACGGTTCTTATATAAAGATTAGCTCTGGCCTGGAAAACCACTCACATGCTGAGGGTACGGAACCCTAAAAAATAAAATGACATGTTACTGAATAAACTGTTACAAAAAACAAGTAATGAAATAAACAACAAAATAAACTATAAATAATTTTATTTCAAAGCTTTACGCTCAGAACAAAATTTATTAACCAACCTACCACGACCCCTCATTACGCCTTAATTACCATAACTTGCTTTCACTTCCACAGCTCTAGTCATACTGGCACTCGGTAATTTCTAAGATATAATAAATGTAGGCATAGTAAAGTTAGTAAACCGCTCGATCGGAAGATAATGCGTTGTCAATGTAGCCCGCCCTATGGGGGGAATGATGGAGATAAGAAGGGGGAGGTTATAGTACGGAAAAAAAAAAACCTAGAGAAGGCAAACGAGCACACAGGCCACATGGTAAGTAAGATCTGACATTTGTATTCTTAACACTATACTCAATACTCAATACTCAATACTCAATACTCAATACTCAATACTCAATACTCAATCATTTATTGCAATCATAATGTTTGACATAGATCTTACTTGCTAGCTTACACTAGAATAGCTCATTATGAACCCTGTTGGGCACCGCAAAGATGGGAGAGGATGACTTACTGTGCTATTAATTTTCATTTACAAATTCATTAATGGTGTAGTAGTATTTTGATATCAGCAGTTCTTTAAGTTTCTTTATAAACACTGTGCAGCTGGATTCTTGTTTCAGTGTTTCAGGTATTTTATTGTATATTTTGATAGACATACACAAAGGGCCAGAGGGTAATAATTTGAGTTTATGGGGTGGTGCGACAAGCATGTTCTTGTGAAGGATTGGACGTGTTGTGGGCAGATCTCCCCGCCTTGTATAGAATTGCGGGTGTTTGCGAACAAATTAAAATCTTAAGACTGCGGTCCGAAGACTACAAATGCGTTGCAAACCCTGAGGGCTAAGATGGAATGCCTCGTATGGGTTCCCTATGGAATCCCTAATCGTCATTTGTCCTAATGCATCGTTTGTCCGAATTTTCGTTTTGCTAAAGCCATTTCTGATTAAATTTTAAAACTTTTTAGTGTTGTTTTAATACAACCCTAAACTAACCAAACCGCAGATATAATTGGAAAACTTAAAAAGTTGCCTGACTCATCTGAAAACCAGTTTAGGGCAAATGAAAATTCGGAAAAACGATGTGTTAGGACAAACGTTTTTAGGGATTCTGAGGGACGCCCCCTCGTATGTTAATAATTTCATCGGTTGTCTTATCCCTATACCAGAATACAATAATGCGAACACTACTGCTTTGCGGTAGATTATAATAATATTTCAATGTTCATCATATTTGACGGTATAAATGGCGGCCGAGTTAAAAACAATACGATAAAATGTCAAAAGCAATATGCCTTTGCAAAGTAGAATACGTGTAAACAATGTTGTAAAAGCCCGCATAGTTATTTAGAGCGGGTCAACACGTACAGTCAAGGATTTTCATTGTTATGCCACTATGGAACCCTGTCGCATAACGTTAATCATTAATTTTGGCGTTATTTCTTTCACGTGGTTTGACGCTGTCATTATGACAGGGTTCCATAATGGCTTGACAATTAAAGTCCTTGACTGTACACAAAGGGCCTCTATTCAACACGGTAAAAACAATATCGTTTTTCACCTGTTATCGTATTGTCAACGTTTTGATAGCTCTTATTTACTTGACAGTAATGGCGGTCGAGTTTAAAACAATATCATAACAGATCAAATACGATTTGGATTTTAACACCTAGAATAGAGGCACAGCGCGTGTCTATATAAAGTATACAACTAGGTAAAATGAAAAAAAAATCGGACAAATTAATATTAGAGAATAAATAATTCGGAATTTAAAGGTATTCCCGTAAATATAGCCCCGCAACCAGTCGTGGATCCACGGAAGATCAGCGTCGTGACACTCCTGAGTGCCGCGACACCATGCTGAGTGGGTTCACTTTTCGCAAATTGTTACATTATAATACAAATTAATATCCTGCATGCATATTAGCTAAGTTATCTTAAGCCTAAGTTTTAAGTGTTCTACAATAATTAGCTTTAGGTACAGAATGTTAGCTTTAAGTAAAAATGTATCATTTTGCAGAAATAAAATTATTTTCTTTCTTTCTTTCTTTCTTCTTTCTTTCAGTCGGGTTTTAAAATACTTGATTTTGTTCGACTTGTTCAGTTTCGCTGAGTCTTTTAAAAACCGCTCCTGTCAGTACTCAGGCCTTACCACATTCCGTCCGCCGACCGGTAAAACAAGAGGCTCCATTGTCAAGTCTACTATCTAGATACCTCCATACCAACTTAAAACTGCGGTTAACACAGCAAAAACAGGACTTTAAATACTTCAGTTTAAGACTCAAAGCATATGACAACCTAAAATTGCCCGTGGACAAACTTATCAATTCAGTTGACTAAACATAAAAACAGCTTTATTTTGCTCTAAATTAGATTTTACAGGGTGTTGTTGTTAAATTTGTGCAAACTCTCAGACACGATGGTTAAGCACTCAATGTACCCTTTATCTAAGATTAAAAAGGGGGGGTTTCCACTAGATAGTCAGAAAAGAGACAGGTGTTGAGATGGGGGAAATGTGCTTAGTGTGGCGTTATTTTGTAAATGATGGGAGGATGATAATATTATAATATCTAGAACGTGGGAGAGAAGCATTGTTTAGGATGAAAACGAGTTGTCCTTAAGTAGGAACGATAGGATCGGGCTTTGAACTCGAAATACTTATAGTTTACGATTTCCATCAAACAATTTGTTTTTATAAAATGTGTACATACAATTAAAATTAAATTTGTAAGAAAACATCTAACAATTAGTTCTTTCACAAATTAGTCATTTTTGATTAAGGTCCTACGAGTAGGTACATGACATTTTTGTAAAAACATACATATATACATTATACCTTCACGCCTCTAATCCCAGACTGGGGTTGACAGAGCTACAGAATTACCTACAACACTAAAATCTGCCAAAATGGGCTCTAAATATGCTCCCTTAAAAAATGTATCAAAAACTCAATCATCCTGTACAATGAAAGGTTCGATTTCTACTACAATTATTTCATTTTTTATTATTACAATTACTCACTTACGCTATCAGCTGTCGTTTTTTTTTCTTATTTTTTATGTTTTATTTAAGCGTATTATTGTTGTGAATAAATGTTTTACTTACTTACTTACTTACTTACTATTTGTATCTGTGAATTATTAAAATTCCCAAGACCATTATTAAGTCGTCTTAGTTTTGCATAATTCTTATATAGGTACATCATGTTTTAGGTTCTGGTTATATTAACTGTCATGTTGTTTTTTTTTTCAAATAAATGTTGTGAGTTTGAGTTTGTTTGAATACCAAAGGGTGCATTTAAAATGCATCCACAAAGTCCACGTTCAAGTTAGAACCGAAAGAACCGAGAAACTTATTCGAATTCTTAAACTTGCAACTGGGAGTTCATCTTCAACGGCGAAGGAGTAGTTAGGAAGTTGGAAATATTTACAGTTACGGAAAAAAAACCGGCCAAGTGCGAGTCGGACTCGCGCACGAAGGGTTCTGTACAACATTAGCCAAAATCGGCAAAAAAACACGTTTGTTGTATGGGAGCCCCCCTTAAATATTTATTTTATTCTGTTTTTAGTATTTGTTGTTATAGCGGCAACAGAAATACATCATCTGTGAAAATTTCAGCTGTCTAGGTATCACGGTTCATGACAGCCTGGTGACAGACAGACAGACGGACAGCGGAGTCTTAGTAATAGGGTCCCGTTTTTACCCTTTGGGTATGGAACCCTTAAAAGCGGGTTGGCAAATGAAACGGTTGGGAAACGATACATTTTGCCAAATGTTTTCGGTCAAAAAGGCAGGATACCATCACGAAACTACTACAAAATAACTCAAAAACCAGATTAAGTAAGCAGAAGAAAGCGTTAGTAGAGAAAATTCCAGTCGCTTTTACACTTTCTGGTAAAAAACCAGCCGAAAACTGCTATTAATCCTCACTTTGTAAAACAAAATCGCTTTTCGCTGACGCAGCCATTCCGGCTAACTTGAAAAAGTAACTTAATATACCGGAGCGGAAAGTTGGCCATTATTGGTACGAACTAGCGGAAATCAGTTTACGTGACTTCTCTGCCGAGTTTTAAACTTCAGTCACTATTTGAAGTTTATTTGCATTTTAAATTCCTGGTGCATTCATTCTGAATTTGCTGCAGTCAGCTTTTTATTTCTTTTAATCCGATCCAACTAGCCCAGGGACATATTACGAGTACTATGTACTTAAGTTAAAGCAAATCTACAATATTTTATAAATTACTTACAATCACGGCTCTTTCCCATAGGGGTTAGTAGGAGATCCGAATAGAGATATTCGATAAAAAGTATTTTGGATAAAATTTAATATGCTAAGTAATATATGGCGAATAGGTAGGCTGAAAAATTACAGTCCAGTGTAATATATAATTAAATTAAAAAAAAAAAACTTTGTTTTAAAAATTGCAATTACTTGAGTGTAAATAAAAAAAAAACTTTGTATTAAAAAATTGCAATTGCTTGTTTAATAGACAAATTACGGGATCGTAATATATATAGTTCAAAATACATAATGGGTCATAATACATAGGTAATGGTCATAATAATATATAGTGCATTTATTTCTGAAACTGATTTTTTAAAAGCCCGTTGTATAGAACCCGTTAGGTTAGGTTAGGTTTATTTTATAACAATCTTGAAAAGTTTACGGTTTCAGAAAAAAAACCATTATATAATTATGACCGTTATGTATTATGACCCATTATGTATTTTGAACTTTATTTATTATGATACGTACCCACAAATTACATACCAATCGCAAGTATGAATCCTATAGAATATGCAAACGTTAGATTGACTAATTTTTTTCCTGCTAAACTATTGGGTAGGCAGGTATAAACAGGTAAGTCGGTACTAATTATTTGCACCAAACCTAACGTTTGCATATTCTATAGGCTTCATACTTTCGATTAGTATGTAATTAGTCTACTAAACAAGCATTTGCAATTAAAAAAAAGTCGGTTTTTAATTAAAAAAATAATGATATAAGTAAGTACTGGACTGAAATTTTTCAGCCTACCTATCCGCCACATTATTTAGCGTAAGTATTAAATTTGATATAAAATACTTTTCATCGAATAAACAGCCCGGTGCAAATCGTCTCCTATTTGGATCTTCAGACGAATAGAAAATATCCAAGACTGTAACAAAATATCCACGGTCACAGAAAAATTACCCTTATTGGGAATGGAACCAGGGCCCTCTAGCTTGGTAAGGTACCTACTACCAATTAGGCTAACTTAACCGTGTCATCTTAAACTTGCTTCTTACTTAGTTTATTGGTCCCTATCTTATATTATTACTAGAATTATTTCCTCTATAATTTACTTCGTCGTAAACTCGTCGTTTTTAATTTACATAAATGTCATATTAGTATAAAATTTGTTAAGTCATGGTGATACATTTATATCGTATTATCACGTGTTAGCGACATGCTACGTCTGCTTTAATGAATGAATATTAATAAAATAAATAAATATCAGGAGACTATGTCACACAAATTACCCTAGCCCCATACTAAGCTCGTCTTATACTATAGCCCCCTTACTAATAAACGTTGAGTAACGGTGGTATAGCTATACATCTGAAGAATGTCACAATGACAGATAAGGACAAAACATTGTATAGCTATACCACCATTCTCAACGTTTATTAGTAAGGAGTTAAGTGTTAGGCACATACATAGAGGTATAAAGAGAAATACAATAGGTACATACATTTTTGACTGTGTGGTTACCGGCTTAGAATAGTTCCACTCCATGTCTTCCCGTGGAAGTCGTAAGAGGCGACTAAGGGAATAAAGGCTTGTAGTATTGTTAGGCGATGGGCTTGCAACCTGTCACTAATATACACATGGTAAAAATATGTTAGCCTTATTGTGCAATAGTAGTTTACGTGACGGTTGCGTAATGCCAATTACCCAGAGTCGCATACAATACTTTATCTACACACGTATTATAAGTACTCTAACTGCCGCACTCAGAGACGTCAATTTAATTTAATGCTTGATTAAAGTTGCTGCTGTCACTTTCTTTGCTATAGCAATAGAATAAAACAACACATCACTAAACAAGCATTAAATTTAATTGACGTCTCTGAGTGCGGCAGTAAGATAGGTTCAGAAGCCGAGGCAAATGACCATCATTACCTGTGGTAGTAGGTGACAGCGATGACAGCTGTAATGTAATTTCATTACGTTATCGAATATTGTAAGGTTAACAACAAGTTTTAGAGTTGTTGGTAATTCTGTATATCTGCCTACCCCACTCTGGGAATGAAGGCGTGAGTGTATGTTATGTATGTGCTAGCTTTTGCTCGCGACTCCGTCCGCGTAGAAGTCGTTTATCGCTGCTCCCTCGGGATCTGTCTAATTTTCCGGGATAAAAAGTAGCCTATGTCCTTCCCCGGAACTCAAGCTATCTACCTACATACCAAATTTCATCTAAATCGGTTCAGCGGTTTAAGCGTGTTGAGGTAACAGACAGACAGACACACTTTCACATTTATAATATTAGTATGGATAGTATATTATAGTACATATATAGTATATAGTATATAGTATGGATGTACTTACTTAAATATATGGAAAATATCCAAGACTCAGGAACAAAACATTCGCGGATGTCACAGAAATATGACCCTAACTGGGAATCGAACCCGGGACCGGCGGCTTCGTAGGCAGTCACTACCAACTATACTAGGGTAACATCATCGTCAAGATACAATGACGCTAAAGCATGAAGAACCATAGACTATAGTTCTTTTTTGTTTTTTTATTTCCTTAATGTTGCCAGTTAACTGATTGCGAATTTTATGGGCGTTAGAGATATTCTCGAACGAATGATTGTTTTTTTGTCTATGTTGTTCTTTTTTCTTTTCCTCTCAATGTTGTTTTGTGTTAAGTGTGTCACTTTCCATCTCTTCACCAAGCGGTTCCAACGGAAGACCAGTGCTGGCTTTACGGCTAGCGAATGCTGAGTTGGGACCGTTTCGCAACAATTTCTCCGTCTTGTTCTTTTTCTATCTATTTAATGTAATCTTGTATTGTTGTGAATAAATGTCTCTTTATCTTTATCTAACCACGTCTTAAGGAGATGGTTTGTTTCATCACGCAGACTTATCTGGTTGCTTGTAACGATGACTTCGCATTTTCATCGTTGTGATTATATACCACTTGAGATAACAAGTAAATCACTTAAAAGGGGTGTGTTATATAAATGCTTTAAATGAAAATAATGATGCGAAATTAAATCGACGTAGGTACAGTCAATAGCATAAATAAGTGATCATTTATGTACCTTGTCACTTTAACGTCGTGTTTGAAATGTTTTACAAAATTGTGAAACGATTGAAAGCGACAAGGTACATAAAATGATCACTTATTTATGCTGTTGACTGTACACAATTAAAGCTGGCTGCATGATTTATTTAAGTTGCGTTGATTTTTCACTTGCCGTCTTTTTACTGACCCAGAAAGGGTAGTGTTTTTACCCGACAGCGCGACACAAAGGATAGTATTGTGTTCCATTGTGGCGCTTTAGAAACTAAACGCGTGGACCGATTTTGGTGATTTTTATCTCAATCAATTTGACTTGTGTGTTATGTGAGTGTCACTAAAGATATGACAGTAATAAATATTCAATATGGCGGATTTATTGATTAAAAAATCAATTAAATAAAGTCGAAGAATTATGTCAAGTGGGGAGTCGTTGAAAAGGTATTTAAAAATCATCTTTAGGATTCTTATATCGGTTTTCATTTTGAATGATCGTTTATGATTTTTTAACCATTTATAGTTGCATAGCAACAGTCGGGTTTTTTGTGTATAATTTAATAAGTTATTCACAAAAAACCTAATGCAATGCAGAAGGCCAAAAGAAATCCACCGTATTACCTTCTCCGTCGAATCAAAGTACAACTTATACAGGAGATTGGTAATTTGACGTATTTCTATTTAGGGAGCTTAGTAGGGTGAGCACCAATGATGGACACTTTTAGCTGACAGGCACCAGTAATGGACACTTCACTCTTAATTCAAATTTCATCGTCCTAAATTAATTGTTGCAAAACAAATGAATAACCCTTAGCTTCTGTAAAATAAGAATCAAGTCTCCATTATTGGTGCCTTGTCTTACGGCTTCCACGGGAAGACATGGAGTAGCACTATTTATTTTAAGCCGGCAACCACACCTAGATATACATGAAATTGGCGCGGAATGAATTAATGAAATTGGCGCACATAGGTACTTAAAAGTTGCATAATACATGAGGACTCAAGCTATCTCCATATCAAATTTCATAAAAATCAGTTCAGCGGTCTAGGTAACAAACAAGTACACGTACACGTTGTTAGGGTGCTTTTCCACCGGCGACGCGAAACGAGACGAGGCGGCGGCGCGAGAATTTTTAATTGTATTAAAACACCCATTTCCACAGCGCGCGCGCGAGGATGTTGCGCGATTTTTCAATACAAATATCAATTCTCGTCCCGCCTCGTCTCGCCTCGCGTCGCCGCCGTTGAAAAAGCACCTTTATGGTCGTTCGAGATATTCTCTTACGAATGATTGTTTTTTGTCTATGTTAAAAGCGGGTTGGCAAATGAAACGGTTGGGAAACGATACATTTTGCCAAATGTTTTCGGTCAAAAAGGCAGGATACCATCACGAAACTACTACAAAATAACTCAAAAACCAGATTAAGTAAGCAGAAGAAAGCGTTAGTAGAGAAAATTCCAGTCGCTTTTACACTTTCTGGTAAAAAACCAGCCGAAAACTGCTATTAATCCTCACTTTGTAAAACAAAATCGCTTTTCGCTGACGCAGCCATTCCGGCTAACTTGAAAAAGTAACTTAATATACCGGAGCGGAAAGTTGGCCATTATTGGTACGAACTAGCGGAAATCAGTTTACGTGACTTCTCTGCCGAGTTTTAAACTTCAGTCACTATTTGAAGTTTATTTGCATTTTAAATTCCTGGTGCATTCATTCTGAATTTGCTGCAGTCAGCTTTTTATTTCTTTTAATCCGATCCAACTAGCCCAGGGACATATTACGAGTACTATGTACTTAAGTTAAAGCAAATCTACAATATTTTATAAATTACTTACAATCACGGCTCTTTCCCATAGGGGTTAGTAGGAGATCCGAATAGAGATATTCGATAAAAAGTATTTTGGATAAAATTTAATATGCTAAGTAATATATGGCGAATAGGTAGGCTGAAAAATTACAGTCCAGTGTAATATATAATTAAATTAAAAAAAAAATACTTTGTTTTAAAAATTGCAATTACTTGAGTGTAAATAAAAAAAAAACTTTGTATTAAAAAATTGCAATTGCTTGTTTAATAGACAAATTACGGGATCGTAATATATATAGTTCAAAATACATAATGGGTCATAATACATAGGTAATGGTCATAATAATATATAGTGCATTTATTTCTGAAACTGATTTTTTAAAAGCCCGTTGTATAGAACCCGTTAGGTTAGGTTAGGTTTATTTTATAACAATCTTGAAAAGTTTACGGTTTCAGAAAAAAAACCATTATATAATTATGACCGTTATGTATTATGACCCATTATGTATTTTGAACTTTATTTATTATGATACGTACCCACAAATTACATACCAATCGCAAGTATGAATCCTATAGAATATGCAAACGTTAGATTGACTAATTTTTTTCCTGCTAAACTATTGGGTAGGCAGGTATAAACAGGTAAGTCGGTACTAATTATTTGCACCAAACCTAACGTTTGCATATTCTATAGGCTTCATACTTTCGATTAGTATGTAATTAGTCTACTAAACAAGCATTTGCAATTAAAAAAAAGTCCATTTTTAATTAAAAAAATAATGATATAAGTAAGTACTGGACTGAAATTTTTCAGCCTACCTATCCGCCACATTATTTAGCGTAAGTATTAAATTTGATATAAAATACTTTTCATCGAATAAACAGCCCGGTGCAAATCGTCTCCTATTTGGATCTTCAGACGAATAGAAAATATCCAAGACTGTAACAAAATATCCACGGTCACAGAAAAATTACCCTTATTGGGAATGGAACCAGGGCCCTCTAGCTTGGTAAGGTACCTACTACCAATTAGGCTAACTTAACCGTGTCATCTTAAACTTGCTTCTTACTTAGTTTATTGGTCCCTATCTTATATTATTACTAGAAATTATTTCCCCTATAATTTACTTTGTTGTAAAGTCATCATTTTTAATTGACATAAATGTCATATTAGTCTAAAATTTGTTAAGTCATGGTGATACATTTATATCGTATTATCACGTGTTAGCGACATGCTACCCCTGCTTTAATGAATGAATATTAATAAAATAAATAAATATCAGGAGACTATGTCACACAAATTACCCTAGCCCCATACTAAGCTCGTCTTATACTATAGCCCCCTTACTAATAAACGTTGAGTAACGGTGGTATAGCTATACATCTGAAGAATGTCACAATGACAGATAAGGACAAAACATTGTATAGCTATACCACCATTCTCAACGTTTATTAGTAAGGAGTTAAGTGTTAGGCACATACATAGAGGTATAAAGAGAAATACAATAGGTACATACATTTTTGACTGTGTGGTTACCGGCTTAGAATAGTTCCACTCCATGTCTTCCCGTGGAAGTCGTAAGAGGCGACTAAGGGAATAAAGGCTTGTAGTACTGTTAGGCGATGGGCTTGCAACCTGTCACTAATATACACATGGTAAAAATATGTTAGCCTTATTGTGCAATAGTAGTTTACGTGACGGTTGCGTAATGCCAATTACCCAGAGTCGCATACAATACTTTATCTACACACGTATTATAAGTACTCTAACTGCCGCACTCAGAGACGTCAATTTAATTTAATGCTTGATTAAAGTTGCTGCTGTCACTTTCTTTGCTATAGCAATAGAATAAGACAACACATCACTAAACAAGCATTAAATTTAATTGACGTCTCTGAGTGCGGCTGTAAGATAGGTTCAGAAGCCGAAAGGCAAATGACCAGCATTACCTGTGGTAGTAGGTCACAGCGATGACAGCTGTAACGTAATTTCATTACGTTATCGAATATTGTAAGGTTAACAACAAGTTTTAGAGTTGTTGGTAATTCTGTATATCTGCCTACCCCACTCTGGGAATGAAGGCGTGAGTGTATGTTATGTATGCACTAGCTTTTGCCCGCGACTCCGTCCGCGTAGAAATCGTTTATCGCTGCTCCCTCGGGATCTGTCTAATTTTCCGGGATACAAAGTAGCCTATGTACTTTCCCGGGACTCAAGCTATCTCCATACCAAATTTCATCTAAATCGGTTCAGCGGTTTAAGCTTGAAGAGGTAACACACAGACAGACAGACAGACAGACACACTTTCACATTTATAATATTCCTAGCTTTTGCCCGCGAGTCCGTCCGCGTAGAAGTCGTTTATCGCTGCTCCCTCGGGAAAGGTCTAATTTTCCGAGATAAAAAGTAGCCTATGTCCTTCCCCGGGACTCTTGAGTCCCGGGGAAGGACATAGGCTACTTTTCTATCTACATACCAAATTTCATCTAAATTGGTTCAGCGGTTTAAGCGTGAAGAGGTAACAGACAGACAGACAGACACACTTTCACATTTATAATATTAGTATGGATAGTATTTAGTACATAATATAGTATATAGTATGGATGTACTTACTTAAATATATGGAAAATATCCAAGACTCAGGAACAAAACATTCGCGGATGTCACAGAAATATGACCCTAACTGGGAATCGAACCCGGGACCGGCGGCTTCGTAGGCAGTCACTACCAACTATACTAGGGTAACATCATCGTCAAGATACAATGACGCTAAAGCATGAAGAACCATAGACTATAGTTCTTTTTTGTTTTTTTATTTCCTTAATGTTGCCAGTTAACTGATTGCGAATTTTATGGGCGTTAGAGATATTCTCGAACGAATGATTGTTTTTTTGTCTATGTTGTTCTTTTTTCTTTTCCTCTCAATGTTGTTTTGTGTTAAGTGTGTCACTTTCCATCTCTTCACCAAGCGGTTCCAACGGAAGACCAGTGCTGGCTTTACGGCTAGCGAATGCTGAGTTGGGACCGTTTCGCAACAATTTCTCTGTCTTGTTCTTTTTGTATCTATTTAATGTAATCTTGTATTGTTGTGAATAAATGTCTCTTTATCTTTATCTAACCACGTCTTAAGGAGATGGTTTGTTTCATCACGCAGACTTATCTGGTTGCTTGTAACGATGACTTCGCATTTTCATTGTTGTGATTATACCTATACCACTTGAGATAACAAGTAAATCACTTAAAAGGGGTGTGTTATTTAAATGCTTTAAATGAAACACAATAATGATGCGAAATTAAATCGACGTAGGTACAGTCAACAGCATAAATAAGTGATCATTTATGTACCTTGTCACTTTAACGTCGTGTTTGAAATGTTACACAAAATTGTGAAACGATTGAAAGCGACAAGGTACATAAATGATCACTTATTTATGCTGTTGACTGTACACAATTAAAGCTGGCTGCATGATTTATTTAAGTTGCGTTGATTTTTCACTTGCCGTCTTTTTACTGACCCAGAAAGGGTAGTGTTTTTACCCGACAGCGCGACGCAAAGGATAGTATTGTATTTATCAGCCTATATGATGTTTGTATTTATGTTTGTTCCATTGTGGCGCTCTAGAAACTAAACGCGGGGAATGATTTTGATGATTCTTATGGCAATCGATTTGACTTAATCTTGTGTTAATAAAAAATCTTGTTATATGACAGTAATAAATATTAAATGTGGCGGATTTATTGATTAAAAAATCAATTAAATAAAGTCGAAGAATTATGTCAAGTGGGGAACCGTTGAATAGGTATTTAAAAATCAACTTTAGGATTCTTATATCGGTTTTAATTTTGAATGATCGTTGAGGATTTATAACGTTTTATAGTTGGTTAGCAACAATCGGTTTTTTTATGTATAACTATTGATGGTACGAGTATGAATCTATGAACGTGTATTTGTAATGCAGAAGGCCAAAAGAAATCCACCGTATTAACTTTTCCGTCGAATCAAAATACAACTTATACAGGAGATTGGTAATTTGACGTATTTCTTTTAGGGAGCTTTGTAGGGTAAAGGCACCAATGATGGACACTTTTAGCTGACAGGCACCAGTAATGGACACTTCACTCTTAATTCCAATTGTATACGGTCCTAAATTGATTGTTGCAAAACAAATGAATTTTATTAGCTTCTGTAAAATAAGAATCAAGTGGCCATTATCAAATAATAGCCATATTTTTAAATGTGTCTGATATCATACAAAAAACAATGCGGCCTATTTAGTTATAATTATTTGAACATGTCAAAAGCAGTACCCTGGTTTGTCACAAACCCAGAATTTGATAAGTATGACCAAATATTATAGCAATGTGCTACAATGAAAAAGGATTTCTCTATTAAATCTAAGAAGGTGAATATACAAACAATTATAATAAAGTAGTATTTCAATTAATATGTAAGTAAGTCATTTTATAAGCACTTTAAATCAAACTTTGTCCCAAGACTACGAAAACAGTCCCCTGTCGCTTGATTGTGATGAAAATATTAAAAATAATTGATGAGATTTACTTTTGTACATACATTGATCTTTGTATGAACGACATTGGACTCGTGATGCAAAACCATTTTTACTGTTTAATTCAATATTATTTGAAGATAAAGTTGACAGGGGACTGTTCAAATTTTCCAATTACTGGAGAAATGCCGACCTGTTCTAGCTGTGTGCGGTCTCTTTTAATGTTATCCTTAAATATAGATTATCTTGAAAGGGCATCGGCTTTGTTATAATTAATATTATCATACACACTAATGACTGCACTATCTATAACACGCGGAACTGCTTCTATTTTATCTCTTGTATTTAAGTAATTATGATAACATTCTCCATCTTAATCAATTGACCTAATAGATACTTTATGTCTATAATTTACATTAATTATCTTACTTACTTATAGTACTTATAATAATGTGTGTAGATAAAGTAATGTATGCAACTGTAAATAATTAGGACTTAAAACACTCGTGTGATCCTATTATGAAACTAGCCTTTGGCTCGTTTCATAAAACCACACTCGTGTTTTAAGGACCCAATTTATATATCAGTTACTTACATAAAATACGATTAGTTGTTTCTTTATACGATCTATTAGCAAAACGGGAACCTGACTTGACCCAGTTCTATTGTGCCTCTGGGTTCAGTAACACATTTGATTTTTTTTTTATGTTAGTTAGACTTTGTGCTGGGTTCGTGAGGATTGCTACCACCATCTTATCTTTTAACATAACGCCAAGCATCAGTGTCCGCATTGTTGTGTTCTCATAGAGGCATTCCATCTTAATCCTCAGGGCTGACAATGCATTTGCGATCTTAGGATTGCAGTCGTAAGATCTCACTTACTATTAAGTGGCAGGTGTGCTCGTTTCGCTTCTTTAAAAAAAACTAGTACTATGTTGATTTGAGTCAATGTTATCAATTAACCTGTATCATCTTAAACTGGGCATTCACGACCGCTCCAACAAGCTGAATAGAGCAGCGCCGCGCCAAAATCGATCCGTGAATGTCAAAACTGTAGCGTTTAAAAGTACTTGGCGCGGTCCGTTGGATTTACAAATGGACGGAAAGCCAGCGCGACGAGCCGACGTGCAATCCGAATGAAACTATCGTGAATGTCGAAATTCAACGTTGGAACACGCCACGCCTGCGCGCTTAACCAAATGGCGTCGTCGTAAATGTTCTCTGGCTGCCATTTTCTGATCAGTCTACTCCGTGATGTGGCACATATGAGGCGTGGCGTGGCGCGCCCGTGAATGTGGTCAAAATATTCCGCTTATCCAGTTATATACACTCCATCTGTCGCCGAGACAAGCGGCGCGTCCGTGAATGGCCAGCATTAAAAGCAAACTTGTAAAGTCATGGCCATAGCAATATTGTAATACCGCCAGTCAAGGCCGTTGTTTTTCTTAACGAATTCAACCTTGGAGAATATAAAGTAGGAAACAAAAAACTAATTTATTATTTATCATTTGTTTTTGTGTCGGGCTAAGTCTATTTTTTTATTAAACAAATGAGCTAATGATTATTTTCGTTGATTTTAAAACCGCTTTAATTATTCTTAAACTATACTCGAAAATCTAATTCAAGATCAAAATCTGACAGTTCCCATCTTTATTATTTAGTCATTTTCACATTATTTCATAAAAACATGAATGAAAACTCGTGTAACCAGTAATATTAGGATAAGTTTTATTGATAAAAATACCTACACTTAAACCAAAATGCAGTAATCACAGCGAATGTGCGCCCGTTGAGGTTAGGTTGGTCTTGAATTAGATTTTCGAGTATAGCATTTGCCCGCGACTTCCGTTTAACTACTCGCTTGAACTTGACGCATCATTTATTAACCGGCTAGTTAAACAACATTTAAGAGAGTGCATTCTAAAACGTGAGCTAGATGGCATACAACCACAGTTTCTACCATGGTGACCTCAGTATAAGCGAGTCATGTGCTGCTGGTTACACGGATTAAAATAAACTCCAAACTTCAATGAGTTTGAAACGTTTGTACTAAGTAGACGTGTGCGGGACAGTTGTGTTGAACCACTAAGGCCGTATTTCACCAAACTGGAATAAGACTTACTCCGAGATTAGTCTATACAAATTCGGCGTTTAATCTAGGTATAAGACCTTATTCTCGCTTGGTGAAATCCGCCATAAGACGTCATGGCTCCTTGTTTATCAACATTTCAAAAGGTTAGATTTAGTTTTGCACATTTCCAAAATATAACTTTAAACTTTATTAAAAAACCTAGGTCTGTCCCTTATAACGTACGTACCTAACCCTTTTGTTCAGACAAATTTTCAACAGTTGAGTAAAATAAGACTCAAGGTACATTCGACTATTTTATTCAGTATAATAATTGTATTTTTATGCCATTTTAACATCATACATCATAAATTAAAAAAAACATCAGTGGACAATATCACACAAATTGACCTGATCCCAAAGTAAGCTCTTGGCTTCTACTATGGAAACTATGCAACGATAAACTTACAAATAGATACAATAACTTAAACTACCTCTAAATCTATTTGTAATTTGTATCACATTTTTATTTAACTACTTTTAACCTTAACGCTGCTTGAGAATTGTTTTAGAATTAATTTAACTACTTTATACACTACTAGCGTTATCAGGATGATCGCAACTAGCACGACAGCTAGTACTGCTAGTACTAGGTCTATTTCGTAGTAGACCGTCCACGGCATGTTGGCAGCGGGCGAGCGGAGGTGACTCGCGCCGCCGTGACGTAGCACGTGCTCCGTCCACCATACGGCGCGGTCCAACGAAGACATTGGCTGGTCGTTCATTAGTGTTCTGAGACGGATTACATTGATTCGGTAACTAAAAAAAGTAAAAAAAATTATAACATATGGCCAGTGCAAGGGAAGCAGACAGCAGAACACCTGCTCGATAGTAAGATGTTCGGGTGTTATCGGAAAAGAGTTAGTAAAGGGAAGCGCAGGACTGCTTAGTCTAGCGCAAGGGAGAGAAGGGCTATACTAGATATAAGGTTAGATGTATGAATGGATAAACTTACTAAACGTGGTCTCCCGCCAGTAGAAGATGATGATTGCTACTTATTTGAAAGACTTGGGTCCTAAAATCGATGGCGGAAGCAATAGCGGAAGACCAGGGGTTAAGAAAAAAAAGTGTAAGAAGGCGATTTAATTAAACGTTTCCAAGGTCTGTTACGTTTAATTATTATACGTAATTGGCTTAATAAAGTCTAGTTTTGGAAATATAAAATATTAGAACCAAATCAAGAACGTACCTTCTATCTTCAATAACAGTTTCGATAGCACTCTTCAAAGATTTTGCATTAAGTTTTGATGGCTCAAAATACATTCCAATTTTATGGTGTTCATATTTTATTACGTTGTACCACTGATCACCAAGGATAGGGATACCTATAAGTGGTACTCCAGCTGTCAATGCCTCGTCTGTAGATTGTAAACCTCCTTGTGTAATGAAAAGTTTTAATTTGGGGTGTCCTGAAAATATCACAACAATAAATTTAAACATGAAATCCTAGTATTTTTCATTTTAAATTTGTAAGTTTTGCCATTTTACTAACTAACAACAAGAAAATTGTAAATGCTTGACTTAAATAAACTATTCAATACATGATACTCGCACAAATTTACTTACTTAAAAGGTCTGACTGTGGAAACCACTTAGAAGTCCTAATGTTTTCCGTTCGTCCCGGTAATTCGCCATGGTCCCATTTCCAAAGAACGTCATAAGTCAAATTTGAAACAGCCTGGACAACGATCTGAATTATTTGTGGAGGGAGCAGCGTTGGGTCGACATTTGTTCCAAAACTAATGTAGATAACGCCGTTTACGGAAGAATCTAAATAGTTTTTCAGGTCCTAAAATAAAGATATAAACTGATTAATTTTGCTTAATTACCCGATTTTTTTATTAAATGACCCTTATTTGTTGAGACTACGTTAATAAAAGTGGAGATCCTTTAGCTTCGCACTCAAAAAGAGAAGTGATTCAAAATGAAATTGCAAGATTTGAACCTCAAGAACAAACGTACAAACGAAGCAAGTATCAGAATAACAGGTTTACAAACAAAGTAAGTTAAAGTGAGACATTTTGAGCACAAAACGAAGTTAGATTTTTAAAAAGCGTCAGCATTTAGTTCCTAAAATATTTGTTCTGCTAGAACGTGAAAAGGATTTAAATTTTGATTCAAAAACAATTGTTACGGTATCAAACTTTAAGTCACCTTCGGTAATTCCTTTTGGGGATTCTGGTGGAGACCTCCCATGTAAACAACGCCGGGCGGCACGGGCCGGTTGTCATCCCAAATAGGATGAACGTTCAAAAACAGCATCTGAACATTATTTTGCAACTCGCTCAAAGCGGGTGCGTCTTCACCAAAAATCTTCCTAACATAAAGATTTTCTATGGCTTCACTGCTTTTATACTTTTTCATTAGGTTAAATAACTCATAAAATTCAGAAATTTTCTCCCAAGGTGTTAAATTATACATACGCTTGCTCAGTGACATGGGGTACAAGAAAGGGTGAGATGGTGCTCCTATCACATCATAATTATCAAACATGGCACCAAATGAGCTCATGGCGATAACTGGCACTTTGATTGCATGCGAAAATCCTAAGGCATATCTCGTCCATGCTTCCACTATTAATAAATCGAAGGTATTATTCTTGTCCTTGATGATATTTTGAACTTCAGTAATTTTCGTTTGCGCTTCGAATATTTTCAATGTCGTCAAAGTAAAAGCATCATGTAGTTCATCTGCATCCATATCACCATTTAGTACATCAGCATTTATTTTTCCCATTTCTTCTTTAAACGGTTTGTATGATACATCGTTTGTATCGATTTCTGTTAGATTTTCTGGAGTTTGTCCTTTAGGGAATACAGGGTCTGTTGTGATCACTATGACTTCATGTCCACGTTTTACTAGTTCTTGAGTTAATGGTCGAAACACTACTTGGTGGCTAATTGAGGGAGTCGGGAAGACAGCCAAGATTCTTGCGGCTTCATTTTTGTTAGAAGTTATCAAAGCACACAGGACTATGATACTGATTAGTCGCGACATTTTTGTTTGCTTCATGTAATAAAATTGTAGTCTCGGTATTTATATACTTTTATTTATGTCAAAATCGGATTTAGTCTAGAGACGATAATTTATAACGATTATTAGATAATGATTACAGTATCACGCTAAATGTTTGATAAGGTTTTATTGATTTCACGCAAGGGTTCTTCCAAATAACATAATTTTTTTATTCACCTACCAAAATATACATTGAAAACTTTGATTGCGATGCAACCTATTGATTTTCCCATAAAAAACTAAGGCTGGTAGCACTTTTTTAAGAATAAAATATAATCGTCGTCCCCGGCAAATAAATAGTAATAGGAAAAAGTAAGTTTTACAGAAAATCTAAAAAATCTTGTTCCATATCTTAAGACCTATATGGAGTAAACCAACGTGGCGTATTATAAAATGAAAGGTGAAAGGTTTTATATTTGTATTTTCTTGCAATTTTAATTATTTTCGTTTATTTGTGATGTGTATTCCCGTAAGTATACCATAAAGAGCTTTTTGCACTAACCGCTTACCACTTTTGTCGTGTAAATGTTGAACAATTGAGGCTATCGTAAAACAATTAAGTGATTACATTAGTCGATTTTTAACAAATTGTCTCGTAAAGTGACAGAATATTACCATTTTATTCATGTAATTTTTTGATTTTAATTTAACGTTATATACCGTACAATTTTATTCCGGATTTTAAATCACAATTGCCAATGGTTGTAGACGATTACGAATAAAAATTAAAAAATACGATAACTGTCAAATTTTATATTTATTACAATAATTCTTTTAAAAATGGCTGTAAGGTAACCGAGTGTGAATAAAACGATCAACATAATTATCAGCCGAAAGACGTCCACTGCAGGACAAAGGCCGTCCCCAAAGGATCTCCACGACGGCCGGTGTTGTGCTACTCGCATCCATCGGCTTCCCGCGATATTCACCGGATCGTCGGTCAACCTTGTGGAAGGCTTGCCAACAATTCGCTTTCCGGTCCGCGGATGCAACTCTAAAACTTTTCCGCCTCAACGCCAACGGTTCTACGAGCAATAAGCCTCGCCCACTGCCACTTAAGGTAAGGTTCGCAATTCGCTAGGCTATGTCGGTGACTGGTTCTTCGATCGATTCTTCTTTTGATTCTATCTTGCGGAGATACGCCGAGCATTCCGTTGCCCTTTGGGTGACCTTGAGTTTTCTATGAAGCCCGATGTTAAGGACCACGTCTCTGTTCCATAAGTCATCACTGCCAACATTACACACACTGGTCAAAGACTTTTGACTTTAGACACTGCGGTAACTGGGACGAGAATATGCGCCGTAGCTTACCTAACGCTGCCCAACCGAGTTAAATTCGGCAATTGAACTCTTTCTCGAAGTTGGATCTACTTAGCTGGATTATTTGTTCCAGGTATAAATAATGATCAACAACTTCGAGCGTAGAGTTTCCAACTTTTAATGGAGTGGGTGCAACATGGATATTTGATATAAGTTTTGTCTTCTCCATATTCATTTTGAGACCCACATGTTGAAAAACTTTACTTTGGTCATCGAGCATTATGCCCAGTTCTTTCAGGGTCTCAAAAGCCATGACTATAATGTCCTCTGCAAATCAAAAGTGAGTGAGGTACCTACTCGCCATTGAAGTTATGCCAAGACTTGGCAGCCAAGTCTTTTCCAGTCCAGAAGCTTGAAAACGTCCTCTGACGCAGTAGTGAACAGTTTCAGAGACTTCCCTGTCTTACTCCTCACTGTTACTGAATGGATTTCAAGTTCTGGTCCAAAAGACGGACTGACATGGTAGAGTTTTTACACAAAAACTTCAACACTTCGATGTACCGGTAGTCAATTTGGCACCGCTGGAAAGACTGTAGCACGGCCCAGATTTCGACCAAATTTAAAGCTTTCCCATAGTCCACATACGCTAAGCTATAGTGGCTGGTTACACTATTCTGTCGTCTGTATAACCTGCCGCAGCGTGTGGATGTGGTCCACGATAGCCAATTTGGAAACCGGAATGTTCGATAGGCTGGAAGTCATCAAACCTGCGCGCGAGACGGTTAGTGATGACCCCTGAGAACTCAGCTTATAGATATGGCTTTGAAGTGTGATGAGTCTGTAGTTCTTCAATTGGGTGTTATCACTTTTTAACCTACAACAATACAATACAAACAACACGTTTTCTTATTACACTGTTACACTGTTACTGTTACTAATACTAGTAATAGACATAAATTTGCAAAATAGTTATTTAAAAAAAGAAAAATGAACCCTAAATAGATTGCTTGAATCTATTTGGGTAAATTGAATCACGCCCAGTCTAGAATATATTTCTATGACTTCCGTTTGTTTGTGTAGGAAACTTTGAAGTCATCGTGACTAGCAACCAGGTCGGTCACTGTATGATTAAACCACCATCACGCTCCCGACATGCGTTGTCTTTATGTCTGTAATAACCTACGCATGAAGACGCCGTATTCATTGAACTGAATAAGGCTTTAGACTTGTGACTTCAAGTTGATATAAGCTACTCAAATATTGAAAGATATAAATAATAATCACCACTATAAAAAGAACAGCCCCTCTAGCAGGTCCGCTCACAGCATGGTTCCTTTGACCCTGGCTGCGTTAGCTCTCTGCATAGCCAAAAAAAATCTGTCAAAAAAATATTTTTCGAGTCAAACTTTTGCTTAAAGAACAATAATAAAATTATAATAAAAGTAAATAATTTTATTAAATGAATCGGCGGGATTCGTTAATTACAACAGAGAACCTGTTGCTACCTTCCCAGTCTATCCTCAGCTTAGCTCCTCTAAATTAGTTTTTATTTTGGTTTACTTACGTCAATTACGATTCTAAATTGACTTACAATTTTTTTAGCGGATTGACACACACGAACGAAACAAGTTCCGGAATAACAGACATTCGGATAAAGAAAGATAAATATTGGCTTGTAATATTAATGGAAAATAACTTATTACGAGCACTATACGAAGCAAGATTTTTAAATAACGTTTCACCTCACTGGTCCTAAAATATAAGTTCTGCTTTATTATGACATATTTTAACTTGATACATATATACTAGTGATACAGTATTAGTTTTATTAGTCAACTCGGGTAATTCCTTTTGCGGATTCTGGTGAAGGCCTCCCGTGTAAACCACTCCAGGTGGTACCGGCCGGTTGCCTTCCCAAATAGGATGAACGTTCAAAAACAGCATGTGAACATTATTTTGCAACTCGCTCAAAGCGGGTGCGTCCGCGCCAAAAATCTTTCTCACATAAATATTTTCTATAGCTTCAAGACGTTTATACATTTTCATTAAGTTTGATGCCTCATAATATTCAGAAATTTTCTCCCAAGATGTTAAATTATAGATACGCTTGCTCAGTGGCATGGGGTACAAAAAAGGGTGTGATGGAGCTCCCATTATATCATAATTGTCAAACAAGACACCAAATGAGCTCATTGCAATAACTGGCATTTTGATTGCATGCGAAAATCCTAAGGCGTGTCTGGTACATGCTTCCACTATTAATAAATCGAAGATATTATTCTTGTTCTTGATAATATCTTGAACTGCAGGAAGTTTCATTTGCGCTTCAAATATATTCATTAAGGTCAACGCCATGGCATCATATTGTTTCGTTACATCCAAATCATTATTTAATACATCAGCATTTAATTGTGCCACTTCTTCCTTAAAAGGTTTGTATGATACATCATGTACATCGATTTCTGTAAGATTTTTTGGAGTTTGTCCTTTAGGGAATACAGGGTCTGGTGTGATCACGGTGACTTCATGTCCACGCTTTGCTAGTGCTTGAGTTAGAGGCCGAAATACTACTTGGTGACTAATTGATGGAGTTGGAAAGAAAGCCAGAATTCTTGCAGCTTCATTTCCACTATTTGTTATCAATGCACACAGGGCTATATATAATACTGATTAGTCGAGACATATTATTTAATAGCATTGTAATTGTTGTGTCAGTCTTTATAATATAACTTTTCTTCAAGGGCGAAATCGGATTTAGTCCAGGAACGATAATTTTTGAATGAGCAGTATAATTTTAGTATTAGATGGAAGATTATGTTATCACGCGTGCTTTGCACGTGTGCAATAAGTGTAGTCGATTGCTGATAATATTTTTAATTTTCCATTAGTGTTTCTTCCGAATAAAGTTAAAATTTAATTATAGTAACTTAATAGAAAAAAATATTATAAGAGCAACTTACTACTTCTTAAGACAATTTTAATATTTACGCTTGTAAACAAATACAAATCATGCGCTATTTTAAAATTAATGAATAATGTTAGGGAAAAATATTATACTAAATAGTAGTCACAAAACTAAGATACACACACACTACTACTACATTTGCACCAGAAAGAAAGATAAAAAGAAGAAAGTATAAATTACTTCCTTTTTTGCAGATATTTGAACAATTTTTCACATGGACATGACAAAAAATATGAAAATTAATGGAGTAAAATGTATAAAAAAAACTTTAATAACAAATATATTTATCAGAATTTGGATAATTTCGACACTATCAGCGAATACAATGCTTATCCGAGTTGTTCTACTTTTTAATGTCAAATGTCTTTTTAAAAAAAAAAACTTATTGTAAAGATATTTGTAATTTTCAATTTGCTTAAAACAAAAATTAAACTGGTCGTAAACAGCTCTAAGTACATGTCCAATTTTATGTCAAGCTGAAACAAATAGATCTGCCATTTTATGTTTTCTAAACACATTTTCGCTTGATCAGATATTAGTGTTTAAAAATTGACTGTGTAAGTTAAAAAAACGTTTGTCATAGTAATAAAAAACAGTACTTCAAATTGTATTGATGCACCCTTATCAGATTGCTTGAATCTGATTGGATGAATTGAATCACGCCCACTTTACAATATCTTAATATGACTTCCGTTTGTTTGTGTAGGAAACTTGAAAGTCATCATAAATATTAACCAGGTTGATCAGTGCATGATTAAACCACCATCACGCTTCCGACATGCTTTGTCATTATGTCTTTAATTAGAGTACCTATACAGGTAGCTTAATTGATTAATTCTTTAGAAGAGCAAGCTCTGCTTTGCAGCAAAAAGTCTTTGCAAAGTAGAACCGAAAGAAGCTTGGTAAAAAACAAAGTTACTAGGAAAATTTTCTATTCAGGTTTAATTACTTTTTCGTCACAAAAATATTACCAATCTCATAGGTTTCATAGGTTAATTCGACGAGTTTTTTTGTTGACGAAACTTCGTGGTACAGTGAATGTGTATTGTTTTTATTTATCCGCTAACTAAGCGTGACTCAAGAGTTGAGGCACCACTTACTCGTCGTACAAAGATACCTACACCAACAAGAACCTTAAAGAGTGTGCGCCAGTTTCTTTCCGCTCTAAAATTAAGTTTGCTGTACAACACACCCCCTTTAAGTGATATACTTGCAGCGGTGATTACATGTTATCTTGCGCGCTAAATAATCACAGCGATGAAAACGCGAAGTCATCGTTACAAGCAACCAGATAAGTCACTGGCGTCACTGCACGATAACAACCATCACGCCTCAGACATGGTTCCTCAGACACGCTTTGCCATCATGCATGTTGACGAGTTAGCCGTCACTAACCAAGTTGTTAGGGGGGCGTTTTCCAAAAAAAGCGCACGTAGATAAGGACTTCCATTAACAAACGGTGACTTTTCCATTACGTCACGATAATTAGTTTAATATTTATGTACTGCCCCCATATGCCAGTAGGCCGTATCTCATATTCAATAACCGAAGCAGTTGCAATCCTCACTCGTTAGTAAAATGGTTGTTTTTGCTACAGGAGTTTTGTCTGAGATGGCACTATTTTTTAATGAGAAATATAGTTAATTATTGTGACGTAATGGGAAAAGTTACCGTTTGTTAATTTAAGTCCTTAACTACGTGCGCTTTTTTTGATAAACGCCCAGTGACGGCCAAGCCAAATATTTGAGTGAAGAGACCGAGTATTTATTTCTGAGACTTTGGTGTTTTTATGGATATAAATAGTTATATCTCTAAATAAGTATGATTATCGCCATTTTTAGTACAGTCGGGTTAATAAATATGTGTACACATTAGTACCTTGTCACTTTAATTGCCGTGACAATTCATATATGGCAGTTTAAAAATGACATTAAATAGACAAGGTACTAAAGTGTACACATATTTATTAACGACTGTTCATAATCGTAGCTAAAATCTAGAGCTTAGTTTGAGACTAGGTTAATTTATTTTATTTTGTTTTGGTCTTGTAGTCGGACTGACACGGTTGAGTTATCTTATAAACTGAATTGAATTTGTTGCACTTATAATCACTAGTAGTACACAAAAGAGGAGATAAAACTCAGACCCATTTTTAGGATTTAAATGTCGAAAACCTAAAGTTATCGTGACATAGTGACTAGATAAGTAACTGTACGATTAAACAAATATCACGCCCCAGACATGCTTTGACGTCATGTCTACTTATAATTAGAGCGCGACAGAGATTTTGTTTGCAATTAAAAATCAATAGGGCCAATGCTTGAAAAATTAGTTTAATGTATTCGATATCATGCTATTATAGCAGTTGAAAAAAAATCAAGAAATAATTTTAATGGGTCTCCAGTTCGTTAGTACGATCGGCCTTATAAGTTTCTGGACATTTTAGTGCTTTGTCGCTTTAACGTCATGTTTGACCTGCTGCGCTAAACTGTCAAAGGCGTTATAGCGACAAGGTACAAAAGTGTGCAGCTACTTATAAGGCTGACTGTGCACTGGCTAGTCACTCTTTGGACTCTTACATTTTGATTAAATTTTAACACTAGACTTAGGTAAGGTTAGTAGTAAAATTAAAAAGACGCAAAATATTTTTTTCATAAGCGTTATATTTTCTTTAATTTGTTAATGTATATTTATCACAATTTTACCTAATTTACTTTTATCTTTATACCATTTGAGAACTGTTGTAAAATTATTTTAACTACTTTATACACTACTAAAACACTTAAAGCTATCACAGTTAGTAACGCCGCTAGTACTGCTAGTACTAGGTCTATTTCGTAGTAGACCGTCCACGGCATGTTGGCAGCGGGCGCTCGGAGGTGACTCGCGCCGCCGTGACGTAGCACGTGCTCCGTCCACCATACGGCGCGGTCCAATGAAGACATTGGCTGATCGTCCATTAGTGTTCTGAGACGTACTACATTTTCACGGTAACTGAAATAGAATTATTTACCTATATATTACGCTCAACTACAACAAAAGAGGCAGATTAAGAAGGACAAACGAGACAGGACAAACTGAACTAGCTCTATAAATAATGAGTTCAACAGTGGTTAAATAGGAATATTTACTATAAAAGTCATGTTTTTGCTCAACTGCAATGACCCGAGGGCTTATTGTCTAACAAACTCGCAATCACGATCGTTTTCATTTTGAAAATCGAAGGCTTGTCTGCGTACAAAATGAAAACAATTGCGCCGTTTTGAAGCCCGTTGGGATTGCGAGTGCGTTAGACAATAAGCCCTCTGGTTGCTAAATATAAAGGCTACTAAGACTTATATTTGAAATTTTACTTCAATATTGCTTTAATATAAAAAAACTAATCTATGCGACTTTACCACCTGAACTTCTGTACGGTAATGTTTTTTTTATATTTATCTGCTTAGCGTTACATCACTCTATCCTTCAAATACGACTACATTTTAAATAATAAAATATTTTATCTTTACCTAGTTTTAATGGTTCTTTAAAAATATAAAATAATTGAAATTAGGGTAATGACTGATAGATATTATTTTTCCTAATCTATAAATCTTGTTACGATTGTAAAATGTATCAGCTTGATAGATAACATCAATACAATAATACAGGGTATATAAAATGAAAATATAGACAAAAAGATAGCCCTTATTTACCAGTTCAAAATATTGTTTTAACTTTTCAATCTTTTAATTAGTTTAGGAGTTATTGAGATTTTAATGATACTGGGCAAAGAACGCTTCCTTGAGGTACACCTTCGCCTCCTTTGCTAAACGTAGCTATAATTATTAATTCTACAATCTAAATTCAATTGACATCCAATTCTTAATAACGCAGAAATGTATTAAATTACACTATAATTCCAAAAAATCAACGCATTCAAAATAAATTCATACTTTTTAAGGCTCTTAAGTAGTAAATGCTTCTGGTTGTTTAGAAAGTATGGATTATATTGGAATGTATGTATTGGATTGTTTGTGCGTCATTTGCCAGTATCATTAAAACCTTAACAATTCCTAAACTAACTAACATTACAGAAAAAAAAAAATAGACCGGAAAAGAAGGCGCTTTCTTATGCTGTAATATTAACTTCAAGTTCTGAGATACCTTGTACGCTTACTATGTCATTGACGTTTATATTATCTGCTTGGGTGTTTAGCTACAAGCTTTTTCTGTATGTATGTCTGGTGTCAATTCTTATGATAAGCTAAATAATGATCGTAACTTTCTACCTGTCATTAGTTAAAACTTCTAATTTAATTGTGTTTAGTTTAGGATATAAAATGGGCTATGTGCGTGAAACCCACGCACTTATGAAAGGTTACTTGGCAAATATAAAGCAACGAGGTGAATTGTTTTAAGTAAATATTAAAAGAGTGTCGAGTGTGTGCATCGCGTCTTAAGACGGATATTTCACATTCTCACTTTAGATTGCTTTATTAATGCAGGCCTTGGTTTCTTTCTACATACAGATATGCTAATTATGAACCTTATAATGGTTTTTATGTAAAAAAAAGGAAAATTTAAACAATTTTATCGACTTTTAGAGCTCGCTACAAATGATTAAAAGTCACAATAAAATAAAATGTTATCTATAAAACTTATCTTTATTTCCCTTATCCCATAAATGATGATGCAAGCAAAAAAAGAGTATTTCTGCGGTAAATTATGGACACACAAACGGAACCGTAATTGTTTTCTTTTAATTAATCTTATCATTTGTGCACGCGCTAAGTTGCATAATTTGGACATCTGTGTTAAATAACTTAATGGATTTTTAGTCCACGATTTTATAATTCTCAATGATAAACGATTACCCACCATTATAAGCCAGCTGATCTATAGTAAAAAAAAGCAATCATCAGATAAGATAAGTCTACAAAACTAACAATAATTTACTCTCAACAACTTGTACATTTTTATAGAAAATATCGCTACAAAGATGTTTAAATAATAAATTTCAATTCATACCTTTTATCTCCAATTATAGTTTCTATGGCATTTTTCAGAGATGACGTCTCAAGTTTTGCTAGTTCTAAATACATTCCAATTTTATGGTGCACGTATTTTACCACGTTGTACCACTGGTCGCCAAGCATCGGTATCCCTATGAGTGGAACTCCAGGCTGTTAATGCCTCGTCTGTAGATTGTAAACCTCCTTGTGTGATAAACAGTTTAATTTTTGGATGCCCTGTAAGAATTTTTCACAAAATTAATTTTACAAAATGTTCACTCATAAAAATTTTGAAAATAATTTTGCTATGCAGACTTTTTGTAATAATGTAATTGATAACTTATCGATAATAATAGGTGTAATAAAATTGGCATCAATTAAAATTAAATTAATCATTTAAGACTCCTTGCTGCTCAAACTTTATTTAAAAAATCTGCCCAACTTACTTAAGAGGTCCGACTGTGGAAACCACTTCGAAGTTTTGATATTTTTTGTCCGCCCCGGTAGTTCACCATGATTCCATTTCCAAAGAACGTCATATGGCAATTTAGAGACAGCCTGGACAATGATTTGAATTTTTTCTGGAGGCAACATTGTTGGGTCGACATTTGTTCCAAAACTGATGTAGATTACACCATGTACCGAAGAATCTAGATAATTTTTCAGATCCTGAAAATAATTTTACTTGTGAGGAAAACTCTTATTATTGTTGAGTAAAAACTCAATCTTCAAGACTTCTATCATAAAACAACTCAAAAGTTTTCAATTTAAAACGCATAGCATTTTGGGAAACTAACTTAAAATGAGAACTCACAAAATTAAATATAAGATTATCAATATTATTATCATCAGCATCAAATCTCATTGTGTGCCTCTATTTATGTCATGGTTGTTTATAATATATTAATTATGATTAGTATTAGTAAATAAGTGTTCAAATTGTTGAAGTAAAATTGTAAAATACCTGTGGCAATTCTTTTTGCGGATTTTGGTGGAGACCTCCCATGTAAACAACACCTGGTGGTACAGGCCGGTTGCCTTCCCAAATGGGATGAATGTTCAAAAACAACATCTGGACATTATTTTGCAATTCACTTAAAACAGGGGTGTCTTCGCCAAAAATTCTCTGTACTAAACTGTTTTCTATTTCTTCATTGCTTTTATATGTGTTCATGATGTTTAATTTCTCGTAATATTGCATTATTTTCTCCCAGGGTGTTAGATTGTAAATGCGCGTACTTATTGGTTGAGGGTACAAAAAAGGGTGTGTTGGTGCTCCTATCACGTCATAATTGTCAAACATTGCACCAAATGAACTCACAGCAATAACAGGGACCTTAATTGCATGTGAAAACCCTAGGGCAAATCTTGGCCATGCTTCCACTAATACTAAATCGAAAGTATTATTTTGGTTAAGAATGATGTCTTGTACTTCATGAAGCCTAGTTTGCTCTTCAAATATATTTAAGACCGTCCGTGACAAATCACTGACTTGCTTACTTATATCACCTTTTTCACCATTATTTACTTTCTCCAGTTCCTTTCTCCACGCTTTATATGATAAATCATGTACATCGATTTCTGTAAGGTTTTCTGGAGTCTGCCCTTTAGGGAATGCCAGGTCTGTTGTGATCACTATGACTTCATGTCCACGTTTTACTAGTTCTTGAGTTAATGGTCGAAATACTACTTGGTGGCTAATCGATGGAGTTGGGAAGAATTCTCGCGGCTTCATTTCCGCTACACGCTATCAAAGCACACAGCGCGAAGATGTTGATTAGACGAGACATTGTGACTAACTCGTTTATTTGTTACATCACAATTTATATAAGCTTGCTTCAAGGTCGCGGCAGCACCGACTTTAGTGTGGTTAATGGTTAAAAAAATATTTGTAAGTGATTATTATACAACGCGTGCCTGGCACGTGAATATTTTTTATTTATACTCATTTACTTATTATTAATATTATTATAAAGAGGTACAATTAAATTTTATGTGTTGGGGGTAATTTAAAGATTTTTCCAAATACTGAATTTAGCTGTCTTTGATTTTACGAGTTTACCCTCCCATTAAACCGATTTAAAAAAATACTTATTTAAATGCTGATATTTTGGAGGTTGGTAAGTCTTCGCACCGGAGCAAGTGATTTCACCTTAACCTTCACACCATCATAGTTTTTAGTTTTTCATACTATTGAATTACACCAGTTATTTTTAAGCTGCGTTCCTCGTCACGCCGATGAGATCCTTTTTGTTGCTGTTTTAATTGTTCTTTTAAGTATTTATGTAACGGGTAAGTGAACTACTTTTGTTTTTTTTTTTATGTCACGGAGAATGTAAATGAGGCACTCAATCCACCTAATGGTAAGTGGGATGAGACTCATAGATATTTGAATTCTCAAGACTACAATCTCAAGATTGCAATCCTAAGACCTAAGATTTGTTGCCCACCCTGAGGGCTAAACTGATTTAAAAAAGGGCCAATGCTTGATAAATTAGTTTATTTTATCCAGTCCTACTAAGATACCTACAAAGATCAATCTGTTAAGATCAATTGTAATTTTTCGATTGAAGTTTTTACTTTTTAAATACTCATTATTAGGTTCTGATCAAATTTAAGAAGATTGATTTAGGTTAGGTTGGTTTAGGTTGGTATTGAAATGCCAAGTAAAATCATAACTTTCTTTAATTCGTTAATTTATATCATATGTTTTCTTAACTTACTTTAATCTTTATATTGTTTGAGATTTGTCTTAAAATTAATCTAACTACTTTATACACTACAAAAACACTTAAAGCTATCACAGATAGTAACGCCGCTAGTACTGCTAGTACTAGGTCTATTTCGTAGTAGACCGTCCACGGCATGTTGGCAGCGGGCGCGCGGAGGTGACTCGCGCCGCCGTGACGGAGCACGTGCTCCGTCCACCATACGGCGCGGTCTAATGAAGACATTGGCTGGTCGTCCATCAGTTTTCTCAGACGTACTACATTTTCACGGTAGCTGAAAAAAAAGGTATATCTTTTTATCCTCAATCACAACAAAAGAGGCAGTTTAAAAAGAAGGTGATAGGACGAGTTGGACACCTCTGTGAAGGCCGAACTCAGGAGTTGCTAAATAGGGAATTTTACTGGAGAGGCCATGCTGTTGCTCGTCTGCAAAGCCAAGATTGCAAATAAGAAGATTATCAAAATAATATTTGAGAATCTGAATCCTGCCTTTTGGCCTAAAATCATTTCATTTGCCAACCCGCTTTTTTCTGTAACTGTAAATATTTCACGATTTATTTCAGTACCATCGTGTAGAACCATCGGTTAGGTTTTTTTTAATTATGAAATATTTACGGTCAAAGATAAAAAACGGGTTGACAAATGAAACCGTTGGGAAAAAATACGTTTTGATAAAGATATTTTTGTTAAATGGCAGAGAACCGAGAATCTTAGTAAATTTCACTTTAGTTATTAAGAAAAACAAATGGACTTGACGGAATCCGATTAAATGGTTCTCGCGTGTGATATTCATGGATTTATTTCTTCACTGGAAGTACGCGAGGAATGTAAGCTATTAATTTAAAAAAGTAGATAACAAATCAATGCGAATATGTCAGCTCAACCTATGTTAAAGGATTTTTAAAATGAACTGTAACTAACAAAATAATATTGTTTTATTGACACTGAGTAAAAAGAGGTGTTATTAAAACCATTATTAACTGTTTTATGTTACATAACTGTGCCCTTCAAATATGACGTCATTCCTAGCATCAACAAATTGTAAACTGAAGTCAATTCAGATAAGGGTAAAGTTCATTTTTTATCTATAATTCTTGTTACAACAGTTATCAGCTTAAGAGATAACATTATTCCTATAATACATTAATTGAGTGTTTATTGACGTGTAATACCTATTACAGACTATTATTTAACTTCCTGGTGCTACCTATAATGTACACGTTTTTCCTGTGTGTACGTCTGGTGTCTGTCTTTATGATAAGTCAAATATTAGGTATCGTGATTTTCTGTCTGTCATTTAATTAAACAACTCATGTTAAAGATCAAGATAAAAAAAATTGGCCGTGTGCGTGATAACCACACTAGGGCTTCTTAACAAAAAAAAGAGGTGAATGGTTTTAAGTATTAATAAACTCAGGGCAGGGGCTCAGGGAAATTATAATTCGACGATTTGACGTTTAAGTACTATCACATGTCTTGAAACTAACATTTTACTCAAGAATGCTTTCTTAAGCAGTCCTTGATTGATGACCAAAACCAAATGATTTTATAAGTTTATGGATGATTTGTCTCAAAAATTTATAATCGTATCTGTTTTAAAACAACTTTCGTTTCGTTCTAAGTGCTTCTTGCTTAATTTTATTGGATATTTTAATGTAGTCTTTGAATCAATTTTACCGGCTAGCTTTCAGAGCTCTTTTTGTTACATGCAAATTAAAAATGATAAAAGTACTTCTTCGGTTAATGACTGTGAATTCCATAAAGACAAATAGATGGGGTTGGTGAAATTGTGAGACTTCCGTTTTTCCTTTTTAACTACGGAACCCTTAATTTTTTTACTTAATTAGCTTTATCTGCTTATTAACTTTGTTTATCATTTGTGCACGCGTTGATTACATTATTTAGACATAACAGTAATACTGTTATGTCTAAATATGATTAATGGCCCATTATTCAAATACGTAATTCAATATTGTAAAATTTATTCGTAGTAAAAGATAATTATTTATTTAAATAATATTTTAAATAACAGTAGCTTTTTCTGTTAGGTAGGAGATTTTTGGGAGCACCCTCGTATTCCATGAAAACAGTTAAAGTTTTGCCGATAAAAAATATTGTGGTAACGTGGATGACGGAGGTTTATTCTACAATAATTATTTTGATCGATGATCTATCAATTCTTCAACACTACTATTATTAAAGCAAAAGTGACTCTATGTGTCTGTTACGCTTTTGCGGCTAAACCGCTAAAGCAATTTTAATGAAATTTGGTCTAGAAATAACTTATGATGAAGGACAAAAGGTACTGGTTAATATACTACCACAAATGTAAGCAACAATTAAAACCTTTACCGATCTAAGGATCTAGGCACAACTTCTTTAACCTTTCCTCCGATTAACCGAGAGTTCTAGATAGCCGTTAAGATTTAAAAAAATGAATTCAAGTGCTTACCTGTTATCTCCAATCACAGTTTCAATAGCACTTTTCAATAATGACGTCTCGAGATTTGCTAGTTCTATATACGTTCCAATTTTATGGTGCACGTATTTCTCTACATTGTACCACTGGTCACCAAGCATCGGTATCCCTATGAGAGGAACTCCAGCTGTTAATGCCTCATCTGTAGATTGTAAACCTCCTTGTGTGATAAACAGCTTTATTTTTGGATGCCCTGTAACAAAACATTGTTGTATTATTTTCACAAAAATAATTGCAATAAAAGTTCATAGTCATCATGATACCTTCACGCCTGTAATCCCAGAGAGGGGTAGGCAGAGCTACAGAATTACCTACAACTCTAAAAACTTGTTGATAATAAATTGTGTAACCACATTTTGCAGATTAAATAATGATGAACATTATTTAATCTGCTAAAAATTACAAATCATTTTTGTATGCAGAATTTTTGCAATAAGTGGTTCGATAAAACTCAAAATAATATTAGAAAAAGCTCGTTTTTTTTTAAATTTAAAAACATTTGGTACTAAACTTACTTAAGAGGTCTGACTGTGGAAACCACTTCGAAGTTTTGATGTTTTTTGTCCGCCCTGGGAGTTCGCCATGGTTCCATTTCCAAAGAACGTCATATGGCAATTTGGAGAGAGCCTGGACAATGATTTGAATTTTTTCTGGAGGCAACATTGTTGGGTCAACGTTTGTTCCAAAACTGATGTAGATTACACCATGTACCGAAGAATCTAGATAATTTTTCAGGTCCTGAAAATAATTAAACTAATAAGTAAATTAAAAAAATGCATTTTCTGTACCGCGTTTAGTTGATAATTCCATCTTTAAGACTTTAATTATAATAGGTACACCTCACAAATATGTATTTGTTTTACAACGTATAAGTTAATTAAGAATCTCAAATGAGATGTAAAATTTGAAACGTAAAATCATAAAACGCCACGTATTTTGAAAAATTCTGAAGTTATATACTAGTAGGTTATCAACATCATCGTTCTTAGCATGATTACGATCTGGTAAGTTGTCTTTATTTGCTTCAGTGTTGTTAAAGTTTCTTACATGTGAAGTAGCTTGATAAGTGAATTAGTGTTGACTTAGTACAAATTGTAAAATACCTGTGGCAATTCCCTTTGTGGGTTTTGGTGGAGACCTCCCATGTAAACCACACCGGGCGGTACAGGCCGGTTGCCTTCCCAAATAGGATGAATGTTCAAAAACAGCATCTGAACTTTATTTTGCAATTCACTCAAAGCAGGGCAGTCTACGCCAAAAATTCTCCTTACAAAAGTATTTTCTATATCTTCATGGCGTTTATATGTGTGCACGATGTTTGATATTTCATAATATTGCATAATTTTCTCCCAGGGCGAAAGATTGTAAATTCGCGTACTTATGGCTTGAGGGTACAAAAAAGGGTGTGACGGTGCTCCTATCACATCATAATTGTCAAACACTGCACCGAATGAACTAACAGCAATAACGGGAACCTTAATTGCATGTGAAAACCCTAGGGCAAATCTCGTCCATGCTTCTACTAATATTAGATCAAAAGTATTATTTTGATTATTAATGATATCTTGTACTTCAGGAAGTTTACTTTGCTCTTCAAATATCTTTAAGACCGTCAATGTGAAATCGCCAACTTGCTTACTTATATCACCTTTTTCACCATTTTTTATTTTCTCCAGTTCCTTTCTCCACGCTTTGTATGATAAATCATGTGTATCGATTTCTGTTAGGTTTTCTGGAGTCTGTCCTTTAGGAAATGCCGGGTCTGTTGTGATCACTATGACTTCATGTCCACGTTTTACTAGTTCTTGAGTTAATGGTCGAAATACTACTTGGTGGCTAATCGATGGAGTTGGGAAGACAGCGAGAATTCTCGCGGCTTCATTTCCGCTACACGCTATCAAAGCAGACAGCGCGACGATGCTGATCAGATGAGACATTGCGATTGACTCGTGTGAATTATTGTATCACAATTTATATACGCTTGCTACAAGGTCGAGGCGGCATCAACTAGTATGAGAATAAACATAAGTCTACTTATTTGTAATTTTATATCACCCAAACCCGGTATGTGGATATTATATAATAACTATACTTAAGTATTTTTTATCAACTGTCTGAGTTTTTGGTGAATTTTCTGTTAATTTGGTCTATTGAGTTTTTTGACATCTGTTGACAATTTACAAATAAATTGGTTTAGGTATTTGTAAGTGTTTTTGTATTAGTAAAAACTTAAACTTTAAAAAAATATGTTTGATAGGTATATACTTTTACCGATAAACGACTTAAAAAGTTTTTGAGAATAATCATTTTATTCATTAACGCACTTGAAACTTATAACAATTTGCTTTGTGACTTTTTAATACGTTGATTTCGCCCATTAATAGATAATGTCAAAGCATACATGCTGTATGTTTAAGAACATAAAAAACATTAACCATGGTCCCAGCAGAAGATCTTCATTCGTATTTTGAAAGAAAATTTTCTGCTGGGACCATTTTCGATTTAACTAAGCAGAACAATTCTGCTAATAAAAAGATTTCTTATTAGTATACGGATAGGTACTGTTTCGTATTCAGTTTAAGTGCCTGCATGATCTGTAGGCGCAATCCCACTTCGTTGACATTGCGTCGTAAATTTAACAAGGCGTTTCTTCGAACAAGTTTTTTTAAATGTTTGTCATCTTTTTTAATAGCTTCTATAAAAGCTAATTCATGTAAGAAACAGTTGAGAAAAATATTTTTTTGAATACCGTAAAATGTGCCTACTTTGCTCCCCCATGGGTGACTATGCTCCATAGTAACTATTTTGTTTGTTACTTATAAGTTAAGGTTGATGACAAATTTTCTAAAAAGAATCGATCTATACATCCAGCCACGCAGTGAATGAAAGCAATAGAATGATTTACAATACAGATTACCTCGATATAACTGTGGAGCATAATTACCCGTGGGTGAGCAAAGTAGGCACATTTTACGGTAGTTATAAAAATAACCAAAATATAGGCCAAAAATATGTTGGTCCTATTTTTTCTAGCAGGGCAGAATTTAAAATGGAATTATAGCCGACGTGTTACACGACATCACGCGGCGTATCGTATCTCTCTGTATAATCGCTGTCTAATTCGCAGTTTAAAATGCTTGTATCAACCGTATTTCTTAGCAAATATTTTTTTTTATTTCAGTTTTTGTGATGACTTTCATGATATCTTTATATTTTGATGAGAAACGCGATTTAAAAAATCCACGCCTATTGCCTATTTACGAATTTTTACATTTTATGTTTTCGATGGGTAATTTTCTAAGACTTTGTTTTAATAACGTGCAATTTATTTCGTATTATTTATTTTATAAGAAGCGCAATTTTAGGTAACATTTCTAACCGTGTTACAATATCTAGTAAAATGTTGCAACACTTTTCTTTTCTCCATAGATTAGTATTTTTTTAACGATCACCGTGTTATTATCAGTTTTCATTTTTAAAAGCCGTAATTATATCAAATAAAACTAGATTAATGAATGTAAACGCTCCCACTTTTCAAAATACTGAAATTGGTTCCAGCTGATAGCCAACTATACTAAATATTTATTTTATTTATTTATTTCTAACATAATTTTACAGCCTTACAGTTAATATCAAGACGCTAATTATCATTACACCGGATTGACGGGAGCAAAAATGTACCAGTGCTAGTGATTCATTAAATATCGACTAAGTTTATCGAAAACTTTTTTCGTTAAATATGGATCTTACATGTCTTGCAAAAGTAAGTCGTACCTTTATCTTCTATATGTGAATGATCAGCATTCCATGAAGATAAAAGATATTTTTTCTTCCGAGGCATTTTTAACCGACTAAAAAAACAAAAAGGTTCTCAATTCGTCGGAATGATAAAGAATATTGTTGTACTGAATGAATTTGTTATTCAATGTAATTTCAATGGTGTTCAAAAGTGACTTGAGTCCAAGGTCAATGTCAGATACCGGTTGTTTATATTTGCGATAAGTATAAATAAAAGAGGTTTGCACATAATTAAAAAGTATTCAAACTTGGCCATTACTTATGATAATGATGATTAAAAATTGGTTTTTATCGATGTCGATAATCTTATTCGACATTTAATGAATCACTAGCACTAGTACATTTTTGCCCCCGTCAATCCGGTGTATGCTAATTATACTAAAGCTAGCTCAGAGAAAATAAAATCCAAAAAATCAACAGACTTTTAAAAACAAATGCAACAACCATCCATTGCCTCGCAATATCTCAGGCACTCGCGACATACGGTGCTAATGACAGAAGCGAAGCGTTAGTGCTCTCGTCGGGGATCTTTTAAATGGTTCAGCCGAAGGTGAATGATGAAAAAAAAGTATAGATTACGTGTGTAGATTACACATAATTATAGAAGAAGAAACTGATTGGCTGATCAATCAACGCACAGCAGCTGTAACCGCTGGATCTAGGGACTTAAACTTTGAAAGGATTGTTTATTGGGTACCTTAGGGATGTATTAAGAAAGGATTTTCCGAAAATCGGCTCCCAACGGGAATCAATAGGGGGGGTAGCGGTAGCTTTTATGCTTGCTTGCAGGTTAATAATTATATTGAAAACGTTTATACCCACTAAAACATAATTCTGCTTGATATTAAGTGTATGTGTTTCATTTTTTATTCCTGACGATTCGACTCGACAAAGAATATTCAAGCAACAAAATTTATGCTTAATGATTTTTGCGAATCAATACTATGCCATGATATGCATTTCTGCTTATTGAGACTAATGCTAAAAGTTATTATGCCTTCTACAATTATTCCAAAAAAAACCTACTTAAAAAAGGGGACCCTATTGAACTATAAAAGGGATATGGTCCTAAGAAAGCACATGTATGGTGCATCCCGCTCTTCTACTAGGGAATAGATGACTCCGTGGCTCCAGCCAAGCATTAAGGCCAAACATGACTACATTGACGACGTGATTTTGGTGATGATGATGATGATGATGCTATCCAGCCAATTTCGACCAAGATAAACACATTACTCTCCTCCTTCGGCAGTCGGCAAAAACCAAACTACGATGTGATGAAACTATAAGGGTTCCTTGTTGACTACGGAACCCTAAAATGTTTCACGTGATTTGATAATAATACACGTGCTTACTTACATAAAATATACTCTTATCACGGTTGTTTACTTTTGTCATATCTTGTCCATACTTTAAATAAAACAATCATGAGTAGCAATTTCTGTTTGTAATTTGCTCTTTAAGATTTAATGAGGGGTCTGCAGTGCTGTGATCATTGTCTTTATGATTTATTCGCATTTTACACACTTTCGCAGAAAGTCGACGGAGCTCCTATTTCTGGGTGGCTTGGCCCTCCGGGCCAACTGAGAAACTGTAATAATCTAAACCTACCTCATATTTATGATACAAAAAAAATAAAAATACGGTAAATAAGAACATTTCTTGTATGGGAACCCCATTTACTATTTCACTTTCTTAAAAAAATGTTTGTGAATCCGCCGTAATCACATAATATCAAGTCACGTGACGCAGTGCGACGTAAGCGCCATCGTCAATAAGGCCCCTTTTCATTGATAACGCCACATTTTTATCGTTGTATCGTTGTTTTCTAGTACCCATAATACAAACCTAGAGCATAGTTTGGGACTAGGTCAATTGTTGTGACATTGTCCCCTGATATTTATTTATTTGGGAAAAGACCCAATCATAGCTTAAAAATACATAAGCCAAAACAGGTTCCACTTATAGAAGAAAAACATTTCTGTTGCTCAGGTAGTATGAAAATTAATTGGTAGGTTTAGTAGGAAAATTAATTGGTGATCTGAGTACTTTTGCGTATTGCTTTGTCTTGTATTTTAATCATTAATTTGACATTGTATGACTATTTGATAAAATTAATAAATATGATATGATGAAACAAAGTTCAATTACAATCATTGTCAAAAGTGTTTAGTCATTTTTGATTAAAACAGTTTATCGCGCGTGGGTCCACCGTTTAATCAAGGTATGTGTAGTTGTAGGGGTTCCGTACCCAAAAGGAGCCCAACGGGACCCTATTAATATGCCTACGCTGTCCACCCGTCCGTCTGTCCGTCCGGCCGTCCGTCCTAACTTTAAAGAGCTGTATCTTTTGAACCGTAATATATAGCGCGTAGATTTTTTTATATATTTCGTTTGGCTGTGCGTTGATCGATCGGGTAGCCAGTCAGTTTCTACTTTTACATAATATATAGAAAAGCTATTTGTTTGTGTAATAAGTAAATAAGCAGAATCTTCGAAGTCCTTATTAATAACTTTGTATTTTTTTTAATCACTTGCTGTAAAAATAAAAAGCGATTTTAGACAAAAAGTGTCTTAACACACCTAGGGACAAATAGACATTACAGACTGCTCACAAACAAATCTTTTACGGGTTCCATTTTTTCAGTATTAACGATACCCTAAGAATCACTACAGTGTTAAAAAAAACTGATACAACTTATCAAGTGATTTGACTTGAATTCAAGTACATTCATCGTTTTTAAGCATGTCCCAAATCAACCAAGTCATTGTATGATAAAAGAACCATTTGCCTCTGATAATTTTTACGTCATATCTCTTCTTAAATATTGCAAAGTCCATACCGCCGCCGATACCACTCGGGGCAAACGTGATCAACATAATCAACTAGGTATTATATTAAGATAGTTAAGTGACTATAACGAAGCTAATTTAAATGATTCAAATCTATAATACACTCTGACTTTCCTGCAGCGTTGTTTGTGGCGAGCATGAAAGTTTTTTCGGGTTTACATTGTCTGCGAGTTATAATTTAGTTTAGGTCTTTTTATCGCAAGTCATAACATTTTTAACTGTAATTTTAAGATTTTTTATTAATCAAACCTAATCTTACCTAGCCATGTCAACGCGTTGGATGTTCAAAAAAAATTGAAAGTAATAGTGAAAAAAAAATTGAGTCTCAATAATTACAATAATAACAGAAACAACGGGCACCCTTTTTATTCCTTGAGAAATGGCACTAAGTACATTAAATTACAGCATTTCGATACCTTAAATTTAAATTCGCGTAATAATTCGCAATGATAGTTTTAAAATCGTGTTTATAAATTAAAGTCGGTGTTCTACCGTAAATTACTAAGAATAGTTACTTTGGTAGATTGGATAGATTCAAAATGTCTGTGTAAAGAATTGCATAAAAACGAATGTAATTTTCATTTCATATGACATAAGTCATAATACAAATTGCATTATTTCGATCTCTATAATAAACCAACGATACAATAATTACTGAAATGCATACTTTCTTAAATCATATTATTCATAGATTAAAAGTAGTCATTTCTAACGTATTTGAATAGGTACTATTAATGTGGTCACAGTTCTTCTTACTAGGTTAGGTTACTAACGTGTTACTAACCTAGTAAGTAGAAAATGACATATAAGAAACGCAAGCTTTGTTTTAAAAAAAAACACAAGCTATTCCAGACACCGATAAAAAAGTTATGTTTCGAATAAAATACCTATGGATATTTATAAGACTTGTACCCTCATTTTATTCTGGCCCTTTTCACTTTTTAAAAAGTTACAAGCTAGATAGTAATGGAATTTGTATGCATTTTTTTTAAATTTGAGAACTGTATGTAAACTATGTTCTTCGCTTCTCAATATGTTATCCATATGATATATTATTGTTATATTCTTGAAATAATAACCCTTATGGAAGTAGAAGCCGAATCGACCTTGTCGCGAGCGTATATAAATTGTGTACCAAAAAAAAATGACTACTATATCGCAATGTCTCGTCTCATCAACATCGTCGCGCTGTCTGCTTTGATAGCTTGTTGCGGAAATGAAGCCGCGAGAATTCTGGTCGTCGTCCCAACTCCATCGATTAGCCACCAAGTTGTATTTCGGCCATTAACTCAAGAACTAGTAAAACGTGGACACGAAGTCGTGATTATCACAACAGACCCGGCATTCCCTAAAGGACAGACACCAGAAAACTTGACAGAAATCGACGTCCATGATTTATCATACAATGCGTGGAAATTGGAACTTGAGAAAGTAAATAACGGTGAAAAGCGACACATAAGCAAGCTGGTTAATAGTTTCATAGGGATGGTGCTAAAGGCATTTGAAGAGCAATGTGAACTTCCTGAAATACAAGATATTATTCATAAGCAAAATAATACTTTCGATTTAATATTGGTGGAAGCGTGGACGAGATTTGCCCTGGGGTTTTCACATGCAATTAAGGCGCCTGTTATTGCTGTGAGTTCATTCGGTGCAATGTTTGACAATTATGATGTGATTGGAGCACCAACGCACCTCTTATTGTACCCTCAATCAGTCGGCACGCGTATTTACAATCTAACACCTTGGGAGAAAATAACGCAATACTACGAGATGTCAAACATTATAAACACGTATAAACGCAATGAAGAAAAAGAAAATAAAATTATGAGGAGAATTTTTGGTGAAGACACACCTCCTTTGAGTGAATTGCAGAATAATGTTCACATGATGTTTTTGAACATTCATCCTATTTGGGAAGGCAACCGGCCTGTACCGCCCGGCGTGGTTTACATGGGAGGTCTCCACCAAAACCCACAAAGGGAATTGCCACAGGTATTTTACAATTTGTACTTAGTCAACACTAATTTACCTATCAAGCTACTTCACATGTAACAAACTTTAACAACACTGAAGCAAATAAAGACAACTTACCAGATCGCAATCATGCTAACGATGATGTTGATAACCTAATACCTATATAACTTCAGAATTTTTCAAAATACGTGACCATTTATAATTTTACGTTTCATTTTAACATCTCATTTGAGATTCTTGATTAACTTTTATACGTTGTAAAACTAATATTTGTGAGGTGTACTTATTATGATCAGTCTTAAAGATGGAATTATTAACTAAACGCGGTAAAGAAAATGCTTTTTTTTTTGAAATTTACTTATTCGTTTAATAATTTTCAGGACCTGAAAAATTATCTAGATTCCTCGGTACATGGTGTAATCTACATCAGTTTTGGAACAAACGTCGACCCAACAATGTTGCCTCCAAAAAAAATTCAAATCATTGTCCAGGCTGTCTCCAAATTGCCATATGACGTTCTTTGGAAATGGAACCATGGCGAACTACCGGGACGGACAAAAAATATCAAAACTTCGAAATGGTTTCCACAGTCGGATCTCTTAAGTAAGCCTCTAGGAATTTAAAAATTTAAAGGGTTAGAATTTTACATCTTAAATAATTCTATTCTATTCCCGGGGGGCTAATATGGCTACGTTTATCGTGTGACAAAATGTGGATAAAACATCTGTCACTTTTTGACACGTTGGTATATAAGTACGAGAGTGACGGATGCTTTATCCACATTTTGTCACGCGATAAACGCAACCATACTAGGCCCCCAGTAGACAACAATTGGGATAGACCAAAAAAAATAACTCATAGTTTTTACGTTTTAATTCGATAAAATAGGTAATTTTAAAGGACTAATTTCATTAATTTTGTATTTGACCAAATAGTTTTGTTTTAATATATTATCTTTATTTATGTAGCAGACATTTTATGGATGACATGATTATTTTAATTTTGAGTTGGCATTTTCTAATAAATTACAACAATTAAATTATATCTAATGTTAAAAAGTGATTGTAATAGTGTATTAAAGTATACTATTTCAAGCGGTTTTCGCCTAACCCGTAAGATACACCTAGGATGGCTTCAAGCCTAAAACGAAAGTCAAACAAAGGTTAAATATACTTTTGTCGAAATATCCGAAATAGATAAATATTTCAAAAACTTAATAATGCAAAACGGCTTTAAAACCCTATTCCTCGAAATGGTTTTCGAATTAGAGTAATTCTAAAAATATGAACAATCCTAATTGCCTTTCGCGAAAGAATGCAATGTTTAGTTCGTTTTAACATACTTATTCACCTTCACTTAAAAGTAACTAACAAACAATGTACACAAATCTAGTAAGTTGTTGAAATCAAAGAGAGAACCCTTTGCCCAGCAGTGGAATAAAATTGTTGGTTATTATCATATCGCATCTTCTTTTACACTAAACGGGCGGGCAACAGCTAGTATATTATAAATGAGAAAGTTTTTATGTTTGTATGTTTGTTTATCGGAATTAAACTTGGCACACATACAGGGTGTCCCAAAAGTACCACGCCACAGTGACACCGGAGGTAGGTCAGCTCAAGAGGAACCTAACCAGCCTAACATGACCTCAGTAAAATATGACTTTATTTTTTTCAAATTACTAGACCAATTGCAAATTAAAATTAAATTGGTCTAGCAATTTGAAAAAAATAAAGTCATATTTTACTGAGGTCATGTTAGGCTGGTTAGGTTCCTCTTGAGCTGACCTACCTCCGGTGTCACTGTGGCGTGGTACTTTTGGGACACCCTGTATAGATTAGGTCCTGGAATAGGATGTAGAATAGTTTTAGAGAAATTGAAATGGAAATAATAAAAATCGAAATCTACGCGGACGAAGTCGAAGGCAGAAGCTAGTAATAGTATAATCATTTCAACATCAAATATACTTTTTTGTATGCTTATACTGTTGATGCATGTTGTTGATGTATGCTTATACTGCTGATGAATCAAATAATATGGAACTATAAAACTGGTATGATGATGGAGACAGAAGGTTGTGATGTTGAGTTTGAATTCGTTGAACTCGTCTTGAAACAGTCGGAAACAAAAATATGGTACCAAATAATTATATTTTTTAAACTTATTAGAATCCTTTAGTTTCACTTGTACTAGTTTTAACTAAATAAGAAAGTAATAAAATCTTGCAAGTCGATTAAAACTTGTTTTAAACTAACTTCTGCCTGCGACTTTGTCCGCCTAGATTTCAAATATTGTTATTCTTTCGGGAAATTTCCAAGTTTCCGGTATGTAAAGTAGTATTTATGTTAATAATTCAGCGTATTATCTATCTACATTCCGGATTGCATCCTAATGCGTCCAGCCGTGCTGCCGTAGCAGCGCAGCGTGAAGGAATACACACATACAAATTTTCGAGTTTTTAATTTTAATGGGATTGTCAAGTCGACTTGAAGTTTGGCATACTTTTAAAATTCCGATTACAATACAATAATATAGTATGATCAATGTGGTATGATGATGAAGACTCTTCAATAGCTCATAGTACCTAGATCCGACGAGTTTTGGCTTATTTGAGTGATCTTTTAATAGTGACTTTATTATCAGTGCATATTGATAAAGTTCGTAATAAAAAAAATGAGTCCATTTAATAAGAATAATAATAATAATGTAGTAAGAATTCCTATGCGTATTCGCGAACCGTGCGGCTTTTAGCCGCTGCCTGTCACTTTCGCTATGAGTTCTCAGCAACTCGTAGCCAACGAGCTGTTGGCGTTCATACAGAACGCGATCAACGATGGCTGCATGGACGAGGTCAGCATCCTGCAGGTCTGCAAAACCAACTTCAAGGAGGAGGAGATTTGCAGCGGCAAGGCGCTACTGTTCCAGTCGCTGGGCAAGACTGACCTGATGCCATCCCGCCGGAGGGATGGAGGAGCCAAGAGTCTGCAGGACATCATCGATATGTTCCGAAAGGTTGATTTGGAAGACGAGGCTGTACCTGCCTTCGTGGCTAAGCAGCTGAACAGGCTGCCACCCGTCTCGTTTGACCACGTCGACGTCACTAGGCTGCTAAAGGACATTATGTTCCTGAAGGGCAGTTTGGCTGAGATGCAGTCTAAATTAGAGGCATCAAATAATATCGTGAGTGAATTACGTGCCGAAGTAGTGTTATTACGGAATGCTGTTTCGGAAAGTAGGTCACCCGATGCCTCTATTGTGAGTGCATGTCACGGGCCGCAAAATGCATCCGTAGACAAGATTGAGTCGGTGAAATTGGATGCGTTACAGGCCGGCGCTGTACACAGCGCCGCTCCGCGCCCCGCCGCCCGCTCTTCTGTCCCGGCTGAGGTGATACCATGCGTGCGGTCGACGACCTCAAATCGCGCGTATGCTGCTGCTGCCAAGCGACCAATCGCTCGGCAACCAGCACAGCTTCCTACTGAGGTGAAGCAGAACCGCAGTAAACCCGTTCGCGGGGTGCTGCCCCCGACGTGTCCCAAGCAGGACAAAGATGGTTTTACCCGGGTAGAGAGAAAGAAGAAGCCTGCCCCGAGGAACCTGTGCGGCACCGCACCGACCGGACCGAACCACTTGCTGTGTCCTGCTACGCCTACGACGCAGTTGTACGTGTCCCGATTACATTACTCTACGGAGGCGAAGGATCTCGTAGAGTATGTACGAGTTAAGACCGGAGTTACCCTTAGGGTCGAGTGGTTGGAGCCCCGCCACAAGGTTAATTTTAAGTCATTTGTGGTGAGAGTACCGACCAAAGATCTGTCGGCCTTTTTAAAGGAGGAATTCTGGCCGAGGGGTGTCATCTTTCGGCGTTTTCGTGGCCGCCGGCTAGCGGACACCGCGAAAGTGTATTATTAATTTTGGCAGAACAGGACCACACTGTTCTGTCACCTCGGTGTTAGTTTTTAAGTTTTATATTGTTATGTATGTTAGTCTATAAGGTATTTGTAAATATGGGCCTCGTTGCCCGAAATAAAATTTATTATTATTATTATTATTATTATTAATATGCTTCGTTTACAGGGCATCCGAAAGTAAAACTGTTCATTACACAAGGAGGTTTACAATCTACAGACGAGGCACTTACAGCTGGAGTTCCACTCATAGGGATACCGATGCTTGGTGACCAGTGGTACAATGTAGAAAAATATGAGCATCATAAAATTGGAAAGTATTTAGAACTAGCAAATCTAGAGACTGAAACATTGAAAAGTGCCATTGAAACTGTGGTTGGAGATAAAAGGTAAGCATTTCAATTTATTGCTTAAGCACTTACCTATCTGTAAAAAATACAATTTGTTGAAATTTTTTACAATAAAATAAATTTATTTCTAGTAAATACGTCAACGGATTCCTTATTGAATATGTGTGTCATTATCGCTCTGCATAAATGGAGATAAGACACAATGGAACAAGTAAATATGTTTAGATTTTGCTATATTTGCTGCAGGCCGAAGGGCCAAAGCATTTAGAAATAGGAGCTCCGCGAAACCGGAGCCCGGTTGACTGTGTAAAATTGATATTTGAAATAGGCAATCATGTGACTCGGAAATAGCTGCAATACTTATAATAAATGCGAATGGTTAAATCTATAAATGGTTAAAACACGACTAAATTGCTAAACGGAATTCTCGAGTATAGCGGATTTGTCTGGCTACTCCCACCCCAAAAACTCGTTTTTGTTTACAATTTGTTTAAATACTTAAAAAACCAAAGTCAAACTCAAATGGCAGAATTTGTAATCGTGAACCTAGTATTTTATAATTTTACCAAAAATATGCCGAATGATCATAAAAACACTCTCACTGTTTGTGTGTTACTGAGAATAATTTTGTGAAATAGTAGATAAGGTATTAAAATAATTGGCCATGAAATACATAATAAGAGTAGGTAACCATTTAACTAGCGCGTGTATAAATAAAAATCAATGCTATTTTTTAAAAGAGTAACTTTTAATCAAGCTTTTTAGGGTTTCTTTATCAAATAGGTAGTAAAAACGGAACATAATTTCCTTAATTCTGTTTTTTGCCAGTTCACAATTTACAGCAGAAGAACAATTTTTAATATACCTACCTGGAACATGAATTTGCGGAAAATCGGAAAATCTTTTAAAAAGTAACATAAATTTCATTTTGCCTTTTTATAAGACCCATTATGAGATAAGGAGCTCTGAAAGTCAAAAAAAGGGATACTTCAACTTTCAAAATTTTTGAAACATGAAATCCAATTAGTGTACATTTTATATTTTCATCTCCGCAACCTAAGACCTATCTTAAGAAAGCAATGTTTAGTGAGAGGTCAGTTTCAAGACACATGATAGTAAACGTGAAGTCAATGGAGGACTATCATTTTCTCAATCATCTTGAAACGTATTACTCAGAATGATAAACAAGGCCCTGAGTTTGATTATACTTAAAACAATTCACCAAGTTGCTTGCTAAGAAACACTTAATAATCACGCGCCTGACCAATTTTGTATCTTTAATTAATAACATGATTTGTTTTACCAAAAGACGGTCAAAAAATGATGATAACATTTTGGCTTATCATGACTGAAACTCCAGACGTACACACAGTAGAATCGTGAGAATTATAGATAACACCTAGGCTGATAGTAATAATATACACGTTATTTGGCAATGATTGTATTGTAGCATTGATGTTATGACTTAAGATGATAAATATTGGAACAAGACTTATAGATAAGAAATGGACTTTATACCCTTCTTTGAATTAATCTATTGATACAATTTTGTGGCTGTTTAAAATGACGCCATATTCCAAGGGTTACATAACTTTAAGGTACAAATATTCCTAGGTTCCCCTGTGGAATCCCTAATCGTCATTTGTCCTAATGCATCGTTTGTCCGAATTTTCGTTTAACCTAAAGCCAATTTCGCTTTAATTTTAAAACTTTTTTAGTGCTGTTATAACCGAACCTATCTGCGGTTCGGTTATAATTGGAAAACTTAATGAGTTGCCTAACTCATCTGAAAACCAGTTTAGGGCAACATGAAAAATCTGACAAACGATGTGTTAGTACAAACGTTGTTAGGGATTCTGAGGGACACCCAGAAATAGAACCCAACTTTTTCATTTGTCCGATATTTTAATAGAAATCCATTCCTAAATGAAACCGTTTAACCTTCCAGGATTGTTATAAGCCCAACCTAACCTAAAAAATGCCTTTTATAAGAACTGAGCGATCAAAAGGGCTCTGGCCACAACATAGTTTTAAATTTTACATGAATATCTATATATATAAAAGGCAATGTCCCGGGTGACATATCAACGCCCAGCCTAAACCGCTAAAGATACAAATTTGAAATTTTGAGGGGAAGTTGATTTTGTAATGGAGGCGTCGTTTAAGAAGGGATTTTTCGAAATTCAACCCCTAAAGGTATGAAAAGGGGTTGCAAAGTTTGTATGGGAAAAAGTATTTTTATTGTCTAATTTACTTGAAACTTGATAGAAATGCTCTTCAATGCAAATAATGAGACACGTATTTCAGCGTTTACTAAAATTCAACCCCTAGAGGGATGAAAGGGGGTTGCAAAGTTTGTATGGGAAAATATAATTTTATGGTCAAATTTACTTGAAACTCGGTAGGAATGCTCTTCAATGCAAATAATGAGACACGTATTTCAGCGTTTACTAAAATTCAACCCCTAGAGGGATGAAAGGGGGTTGCAAAGTTTGTTTAGGAAAAAATATTTTTATTATCAAATTTACTTGAAACTTGGTAGGAATACTCTTAAATGCAAATAATGAGACACGTATTTCGGCGATTACTAAAATTCAACCCCTAAAGGTATGAAAGGGGGTTGCAAAGTTTGTATGGGAAAAAAAATTTTTATTGTCTAATTTACTTGAAACTTGGTAGAAATGCTCTTTAATGCAAATAATGAAATACCTATTTCAGCGATTACTAAAATTCAACCCCTAGAGGGATGAAAGGGGGTTGCAAAGTGTGTATAGATAAAATATTTTTATGATCAAATTTACTTGAAACTTGGTAGGAATACTCTTAAATGCAAATAATGAGACACATATTTCGGCGATTACTAAAATTCAACCCCTAGAGGGATGAAAGGAGGTTGCAAAGTGTTTACAGATAAAATATTTTTATGATCAAATTTACTTAAAACTTGGTAGGAATGCTCTTCAATGCAAATAACGGGACACGTATTTCAGCGATTACTAAAATTCAACCCCTACAGGGATGAAAGGGGGTTGCAATGTTTGTATGGGAAAAAATACTTCTATGGTCAAATTTACTTGAAACTCGGTAGAAATGCTCTGAAATGAAAATAATGAGTCAGATATATGAGTGATAACTAAAATTCAACCCCTAGAGGGATAAAAGGCGGTTGCAAAGTTTGTTAGGAAAAAATATTTGGTATGCTCAAATTTACTTTAAACTTGGTAGAAATGCTTGCTCTGCAATGAAAATAATGAGTCACGTGATAACTAAAATTCAACCCATTGGGGGATGAAAGGGGGTTGCAAAGTTTTGTATATTTACGCTACTGTTTTTATAAGTAAACAAAAAAAGTTATTTTCGGCGATTTAGAAAAAACTATCCCAAAGGTGGTTAAATGGGGGGTAGTAGTTTGGTAGAAATTTGGTCATTTTTGAAGTGAGAAATGTGGGGTATTAAGATAACCTAATGTTTACCCAGCTATAAAAAAACCTACCTACCTACCTACAAATTAAAATTATGACTGAAGTTAGATACATGAAACTCGGTATCAACACCAATATAAATGAAATAATAACCATTTTTTAAAACAATCCCTTAACAGTGTGAAAAGCGGGTGAAAGTTTGAATAGGAGTTTGTTTTTTTATCCAGGTACATGAATTATACTTAGCATATAAAACATTGCAATCTTCAGTGTTTATAGTTAGTTAAGAGCAAATCCATTATCAATAAACAATAACTAAAGGGAAAAACTTGGGATCTAAGACTATACTGACTGTAAAGTTTGTATCGAAATTATGTAATATTCAAAGTTACATACCTGCAAAATATGAAAATGGGTATTAGACTACTATTACATACCTACAGAAAATGTTCAGCTTCGGTGTTTTTCGAAAATCTTCTGCTAAGTGGGTTAATTGTTTGTATAGAATACATGGCAAATTTATCTAGAATCGTATAAAAAAACGTAATGGTGAAAGAGAGGCAGTGAATTTATTTTGTATGTCAATTTTGTTTTTTTAAAGGTTAGTGCCATAAAATTAAAGTTGTTTATGTGGACCGCTTACTTAAAATTCACGCCCTAGACTTTTTTTTTAAAAGCCTTTGAAGGTGATGTGAACTATAACTGTAGGTACTTTTAACAGAAGTTCTGACTCTCCGCAGACGAAGTCGCGGGCGGAAAGCTAGTTAAATCATAAATCGAGACTGTTACAACCGCCTGGTCACGTGACTACTAGTATGACTAGTAGAGGTAGTAAACTAAGGAGACTCTAGTAATTGTGTGAAAATCGTGTTAGTTTTAAGCAATGTAAAATTATACTGAGTGAAATTGTCAATTGCACTCTAATAACTATTACAGAGGATGGTTCTGTTTGTCCTGTTTTTTTTTATAAGGGTGGGATGCATTTATTGACCTGCTTCTCTTTTCCTGTAGCTTACAATTATTAATAAATGCTTCTTTTCAGCTACCGCGAAAATGTAAAACGTCTCAGAACACTGATGGACGACCAGCCAATGTCTTCGTTGGAGCGCGCCGTATGGTGGACGGAGCACGTGCTACGTCACGGCGGCGCGAGTCACCTCCGCTCGCCCGCTGCCAACATGCCGTGGACGGTCTACTACGAAATAGACCTAGTACTAGCAGTACTAGCGGCGTTACTAATTGTTGTGTCGTTAAGTGTGCTAGTGGTGTATAAAGTGGTTAAGTTTATTTTATTACAATTCTCGAACAGTGTTAAGATTAAAGGTAATTAGGCAAAATTGTGATATTATAAATAACGTAGGTAAATATTTAAATGAATAAAATTTATTAAATTATTTGAAAGTATTTTAATACATAACCTAAACTTAGGCCCGGTTCCCACTATGCCGGACCGGCAATTTTGCCGGATGCCGGTAAGGCTAGTGGCTTATGACGCTGTTCACACCGCATAATGTGAACAGCTTCATATAAATTGTACAGCCACTACCCTTACCGGCATCCGGCAAAATTGCTGGTCCGGCATAGTGGGAACCAGGCCTTACATATTAAAATTAGAATTATACCCACTTTTTTAAGGGTCTAGAGTGATGACTAGTCTAGAGTGATGAAACCACTAATAGACGGGGACCAATGATGACACTTGATTCTTGTATTACAGAAGATAAGGGTTATTCATTTCTTTGCAATAATTAAATCAAAATATTAAAAAAATAATCAACATTAGTTATTTTCAACAAAGTTTCTTCAACGGTGCCGAATCCTCCTTTTAAGCTAAACACTTGTATTAGGAGGAATTTATCAATGGCAACAAACCGGTGTGACCATTGACTTTAGAGTTAAGTGTTGTATAATATTGCTGGTGACTGATCAAACTCTGAAGAATAACTAAAATGGTCAAGTGTGAGTTGGGCTTGCGCTGCTCCGATTCGAAATCGAATTCAAATCAGAATATAAATAATACCTACTACGTGGCAGTACGGAACCCTCAGTGCTCGAGTCCGACCCGCAATTGACCGGTTTTTTACTTGGCTATTATAAACTGACGTTAAAGCGACAAAGTACAAGCTATTATCCATCAATATTGACCATAACAAGTCTCTTGCCACTAAATCGAAGAACACTCGGTATATTAAAAAGTAACGGGGGCAAAGCAATATCGTTTTGATGCGACGTTGGAAATCTGCTAAGCAAGCAATTTTAAGATTAAATTCTGAAGTCCCGGCTGGGAGTTATAAAAACTGTGCTGGCTCGGCGGCCCTTACTACGGGTTAAAGTGCTGAGAACTTTATATTGAGTATGTTTTTTATAGAATTTAGGGATTCGGGCATTGAACGAGACATTTAAATTGTTTTATTTTATACAGGGTGAAATTTATGTCGTGGATCAAATGATCACCTCTGTGTTCTATCCATGAATATGAACAACTTTCACTATGGGACCAAATTTGAAATCATGAAAAAAAAACCAGCTGTATAAACTGAATAGTTCAATACGTACTCGATCAAAATATATGAAGAAGCTGTTTTTTTTTTCGTGATTTCAGAGTTGGTCCTATAATGAAAGTTGTTCATATTCGTGGGTAGACAGAGGTGATCTGACTTAAATTTCACCCAGTATTGCTACTCGTTATTTAACAACATCAGATTTTCTTAATCTCTGATTCAAAAACTGGGAAATTGCAAGTCGGACCATGCTCCCAACGCCTTTACTATGTACAAACTCAAACAATCTGAAAAAAGTATAACTATGAACAAGTTTTCTATTTGAAGTACCTATCTAAGTAGGTTTAAACAATTTAGCCGCCTTTCCCGTTATAGGTACGTGCTTTCATTTAAGATAATATTTTTTTTGATTTTTATTTCTTGTGACGTAGTTTTGGCTGTAGGGGGGCGACACGTAACTCTACCGAAAATTTCACTTCTCGAATTCAATATTTTCTAAACTGTCCGTAACATCTAAAAAATAAACTGTCCAATAATACTCGAAGTTATGTTATTTTTTTTTACCTTTCTTTTACGGTTCCAGAAAAACGTTTTTCTGATTTTATTTTACAACTTTGTCAGCGTCATTTAAATGTATAACTATGTCAAATTACAGCTTTGTAGCTAGTATAGTCTCTGAGTTAAGCCGGGGACAGACGGACTTTGACTTCGGAACTAGGGATGAAAATTGCGAAAGATACATTTTGTTTCTTTCGAAAATTTGTATTTTTCCTATAAAATGCATGTAATTTTCGAAAAAAAACAATTAGGCTTGTTCTAAGCCGTTCAACCAAAGAGATTAATAAAGTAGCGCAGCGGTAATTAGGGGTGCGTAGCGCAACTTAGATCGCAGGCGATGACGTAGAACGCGTCGGCGCACCGGTGCCGCACTGTAGGTTACTTTAATGTTTATGCAATCCTGGTATTTGATATTATAATTTTTGTTTTAATAATTTAAAATGTTCTATTCCCGTTTGTACAACAATGTATTTACATATATATTCTACAATTCATTGTTACTATCACTATCATAAATAATAATGCGAAAAATACATCGTAAAATACATGTAAAAAACTTAAACTTGCAAAAGATTCAACCGAAGATCCGCAAGGAAAGACTCTGTATTTTATTGAAAAATACAGGGGCGTTTGAAAGTTACTTGTATTTTACAAGTCATTTTCAACGCTATTTGATCCCTTAAAACCCTTACGTTACGTTATTAAGACCCATTTAACTTAAAATATGATCATTTTTTCCCGTGTTAGGGGATTTATGTCACGGGTAATTGATGTTCGCGTGAGCTAGCTGTATACTATAGATATAATGTATGTATTAGGGATACGATTTATTTGATAGAGAGCGCCTGTGACTCAATTAGAGATTAGTATGCCAAGAAATGATAAAATACCTACAGTTATGATGATGTTGGATGTTTAAAAAAAATCAGGAGCAAACTTTACAATTTATTTGGTCTGGTGGAGCTTGTTTGGAATTATACATGTGGCTAAAACTTACTCCAAATCTTTCTTAGTGCACTCTGGCATATTTTGGAATTGGCTGCCATCTTATATAATTTTTTTCATACCACATGCTCGTGCCACATGTACGTTTTTTTTTAATAAGGTTTCTAGTAAGTAGCCTTGCTTTTTATTGGCTCGCAAAAGGTGAGAAAAGTAGAGTATTCTCCTTTGGTATAAAGCTGTTTATGTCTTGGGCGAGCTTGAATCCCTCGCTATGCTCAGGAATTAACTCGTAATACCCTCGCTACGCTTGGAAGTTAAATCTGGAGTCCCTTATTTGCTCAGGATTCAATACCGTGCCCGTGACATAAAACAGTGCTTTATCCCCTCGGTGAATAATCTACTATTAATTATTATAGGATATTGTAATCGGTCGCATATATACAAGGAAGATAAAGGACATACTGACTTGACTCCTTATAATTGTGTACTGTTCTTTGTTTCAATTTATATATGTGTATATTTAATTATAATTATATTTATTTATATGTATTACACGTAAACATTTTACACAAGCTAATAATATTAATGCGAAAACTTAAAGTCCAAAAAGAAGTTATACCAACTGATCATTAGCCTAAATGATAATGGATAATTTGTTTGGGGTGTGATAATTTATGACTGAATTTTCGCCGATACTATTTTAAAGTGATTTAAGATGGTAGACCTTGGTGACATAATGCTTATAAATTGCATATTTGTGTAACTCGTTAAGAGAATGACGGTACAGAAACAAGTTGGCGGAATGTTTGGCAAACTTTCCACAAAATCGTTTTGTTGGCAACACGGGTAGCACAAATGTAATTGGATTTATTAATGAACTGCGCCTTCGTCCTGCAATCGAATCACTTGTAATTTCTTCTCAAACATAACATTCCTTAATTTCAGCCCTTAATTGGGTACACTTTTTAGTGAAAACGCCCGTTAAGGTGTATTTCGCTAATGTCGAGTTATTTATAGACACTTCCATAGACTTACCCAGAGATATCACACACGAAGACAATTGTTCGGTAAAAGAGTATTTTCTCTAATGGACTAAACAGAAGCACATGGGGTTAGCTCCACGTGCTTCTGTCAAGTCCCTCTACATCCTTCTTTATTTTAGTAAAAGGTTGGGCGTGGAAGGCACTTTTTTTATTTTGTAGGTGGTTGCTAGCATTTTTCTTTTCTGTTTTGTTTTTTTTGTTAGTGTAGAATTTAGAATAACAACACATAGAAACTTTGTCCACGCTCCAATGTGATGCCACCCAAACCAGACCAAATTTGGTCTGGTCAATACGATATTATTTGTGCACTTTTGTGCGTGTCGTACGAGAAGATTACGCCTATTTGCTTCTGAAACGATATTTAAAATGATATTAAGAATTCATAATCATATTTCACTTTCGGAATGCGGCAGCGTAACTGATCCTCTATGTATATCTATCGCTGAACCTAGAAAAAATACAAACAAACAATCTAAAACCACGAACCAACTGGCGACTTGTATAAACGTTTCAAGAGTAAAAGTGAGACGAATTTTTACAATACTCTTTAGCATAAGTAACGTAATGGAACCAGTAATCCACAAGAACCAATGATCGATACTGCATCTTATTTCACAGAAGGTGAGGGTTATTCATTTCATTCATTTGTTTTGTAACACTCAATTTTATAACCGTATGATCTTTGAATTAAGAGTTAAGTGTCGATCATTGGTGCATGTCAGCTTAAAGTGACGAACACTGGTGCCATTTCGTAACGAGTATTCAGTGAAGTGAATATTCTGTAATAAACTTTATCTTTGTCCTGACGCAATTATTGAGTTACGGCTCTCCGGCAAATTATGCGGTAATTTTCTGTTTTCGAAAATGTAATAGAGGTTCGTTCTCGCGTTGTCTTATTTATATTTTACTATCTGTTCATCCCTGGCTTCGCTTTTGTTTTTTTATTTATACAAACCTTGTGCACGTGGAGAAGGTCCCTTAGGTACGTTTTGAGAAATTTCCTTCAAATACCATTGATTTTTTAATTTTTCCTGTCATCTATAGGTAAATAACTTTCTTCTGTATGTTTTTCAAACTCTAGGCTCAGTAGTTTCGGAGGTAAGACGGAAATTAGTAAAGTTACGCATATTTTCTTAAATAGGTAACTCAAACTATTTACACAGGAGGGTGAAGGTCGTCTCTATTCGGATAACCTATTATTAAAAAAATAACGCACTGGGCCGAGATTCTAGGCGGTAAAAACCATATGTATGGTATTGTTTTTAACTCGGCCGCCATTGTTAACAAGTAAATAAGAGCTACCAAAACGTTGACAACACGATAAAAAGTCATACGAGTTTTGGTTTTTACCGCCTAAAATCTCGGCCTAGGGCTAATATGGCTGCGTTTATCGCGTGACAAAGTTTGGATAAGGCATCCGTCACCTTCTGACACGTAATATTAGTACGAGAGTGACGGATGCTTTATCCACATTTGACGCGTGATATAGACGCAGCCATATTAGGCCAGCTGTGTTGAAAAGCTTGGTTGTATAAGAAATTTCTTGGTATATTCAAATATGTATGTAATAGGTAGGTATAACTAAAAAAAAAACTAGAAACAAAAATAGGTTTTCATTCGTTCCATGAAAGAAAACGAGGCACATCGGTAATAGTTTCTTTAAAAGACGTCTTGTTCGAGCATTTATAAGAAAACACTTTTCAAATATTTAAACATTCTGCAGTTTTTAAATAGCGGGCATAAAATTGACGTCATAAAGGAATATTTAACGACAAATTTACAACTTTTGCTTTTGCGATGGCAAAATAAAACAACTATGTCATTACATATTACGAAGAGTAAAATGTACAACATCATGCACTAACTAAAATTAGGTCACTGACTTTAAGATACCGGGAGTTTGAAATTAATTTTGTTTGGAACTTTACTAGTCTGTGGCGGAACATTAAGAGAGAGTTGCCAATGTAGGTATAGCGAGGTCGTAAAAAATGCAGAGTTCTTGATGTCGATACATTTAGTAAGGAAGTGGCGTAAAATAGTAAATTGTTAACCAAGGGATGAAAGGCACCTATTACACACGAGACATTTTTTATACACTTGTCACACGAGACAATACTTTGTCTGTAAAAAAAATGGTGACTTTGACCCAAGTTAAACAAGATTAAGATTAAGTTAAATAAGATTTTAGCATGGCTCAGAACAAGCTTAGTTCTTTTTATTAATAATCTGATTACACAGGGGTTGTAAGTATAGGTTTCCGCTACTGCACAGGTTCATTGACATAGTTCTTTGTACAAATAACTTTTCTTACCTAGGATTGATACGCATCACTTTCAGTCCGTTTCTAAGATAAACAGTGGCCTATTTTCAGAGTATGACACATGAAAAATAATGTTTTGTGTTTGTTTGTTTATAACCATGACATAATTGTATAACCTAATTTCTGCCATTACCTTTCCATCTTCGGGCGTCCAGGCGAAGGGAGCAGCTTCACCATTATAATGCTTTCGAAATACCCTTCGTTTGCACTAGACTTTCTTCTTTGTTTTTATATTTCAAACTGCTAAAGAATGGACGGAGAATGGGCAAATCTGTATGGAACTTGGTCTATGAGCGTCCAAGGATAATTTTAATATCTGACGATGTCCTACTGTTATTTGGTGAAAGTTTAATTACCGTGACTTAATTGTGACCAGAGTAAAAGATGTTTTCTTTTAGAATACTTTGCGTAGTCTTCCCAATTAGATGTTAGATCATCAATATATCATATGTTTAGGAAAGAAGGGAAATCTCAACATATATAGATGATCTAACATCTCAGAGTGAAGTATCTAGCAACTATCAATATGCTATTTATTTACTATCAGGCAATAAATATGCAATAATAATGGACGATAGCCTCTCGACCGTTTCTTTGGTCATCAATCACAAGGTATGAATAATAAGTTCTAGATCTAACATGTCTTGATCGAATTCAGACTTAAGTTTAAGTAATTCCTTTTTTTAAATAGATACAAATAAAAGTTCTTTACAAAAAGTATTCCTTAATATCAAAGGTTTCATATGACACTAATTTTTCATCAGTTGCCACCGATACGCCAATTTGCCCATTCTCCTTTGCTTTCTTCATCTGTATTTCCTGAGGGTTATAATTTTGATATCTTTAAATCAAGAGTGAATAGGTTTGTACTGAACTAGCAAGCTCCATTTTTGACTTTATCATCATTTATGTACCATCAGGGTAGTGATTCTGTCAAAAGCAAAGGTGAGCGAACACAGGAGTGAATGTCCAAGCGGCGAGTTTAAGTAGTCCCGTCAGAGCGAGCAAAACACATTTTAGCGCGTGATTTACCTCAATTCCATAATTTTTTCTATGACAACGCAGATCACCAAACGCTAGCGTTTGTATTCGATGGCAACTTGTCTAACCCCGCAGGGCCTAGAGGCAAAAGGAAAGGGAATAGATTCCCGGCGGTAAAAACCATATCGTACTTGACCTGTTACGGTATTGTTTTGACGTCAGACGCCATTACTGTCAAGGAAATAAGAGCTATCAAAACGTTGACAAACGATAAGCGCATAGAATACCGGCCCAGGTACGTCACGCGATAAACGCAACCATTACTTGGCCCGCTAATTGTTAACGTAGTAACGAACCCTACATACAATCTTTAGTATATCTGTTCAAAATAAGGACATGTTTTACATTTTAAAATAATTAAAAATAGAACGTTCACGAATTTAGTTATGAAGCTAAGAGTAGACCAGACAGTGATAGTTAACTGCTTAATGTATCCGAGCGCCGTCGCCGCTCGGAAATTGAAATTGCTTAGCGTGCGGCTTCATCGGTTCGATTGTGTATATAGATACGATTTTTTGCTTTGTTTTGAGTGTTTAAATTAAGCTGATTCAATGGACTGGCGAATAAAAGTGAGACAGCACGCTCATCATTTGCAATAGAGATATACACAAGATATTCCTAAATAGCCGCCTAGCCGTTTTACCACTTTAATGATACTGGGCCTTAATATTATTTTTTAAAATCATACTACGATAAATTTTCGATATTTCTTTTGTACTTTTTGGTTATGGCAGCCACATTAAAATCAATACTATTACACGTCAAAAGGCAATATGGTTTTAATTTATAAAATAGAGGCCCTATTATGTATTACGTGCCCATAGTAAGTACATTTAGAGTTAAGTTGGGATTAGATCATTTTTTGTGAAATAGTCTCCTGATACTTATTTATACCAATTCAGAGATACCAATACCAACATGCCATTCAACGTGGCAATGCTGCCAGCATTTTGGGAACAATGCCCACTGGTGGCGGTTTGTTAGATTAGTTTAGTTTTAAGTAAGCTTGTAAGTTCGTTAGTTTATATTTTATTGTATTAAATATTTTACATACTCCATGTCCATGTCTTCCCGTGGATGTCGTAAGAGACGACTAAGGGACTAAAGGCTGTCTAGTGCTGTTAGGCGATGGGTTTGCAACCTGTCACTAATACACTGGATAACATCTTAGCCTGGTTGTGCAAAATGTGGTCACAGAATTATCAACAAGTTTTTGGAGTTGTTGGTGAGTCTGTGGCTCTGCCTACCCCACTCTGGGAATGAAGGCGTGAGTTTATGTTGTTGTTGTTGTATTAAATATTTTACACAATTGCAAAAAAAAAGTTAATATTATGCGCGATAAAGAAACTGCTGCCTAAGAAAACTCTACTTTATGAGAGTTATACAGTTTTAATATTTTGCGCGCGAAATAAGCTCTAATAGTGAACGTTTATGATAAAATCCTTCGTTAGCGTCTAGTTAGGGAGGTAAGTAGTTTGCTAAGGGCCTTATTAAATGTTTCATACTTAGTTAATGAAATCGTGAACGATAGTTTATAAAGTAATATGAAACGTGAAATTTGAAAACTGGTGCCTGAGGGCCCGCCCTGCCAAGATGCACTACGCTAACTAGCGTTCCTATTCATTTCGTGTTTAAACCAATCGCGTCACTGGTAGAAGACGTGATACGAAAAGTCACGTGATCTATCATTGACACGATTGGTTCAAACACGAAACGAATAGAAACGCTAGTTAGCGTAGTGCATCTTGGCAGGGCCCTATGATTCTACTTTGTCTGTACACATATACTTGTATTTTTAGGGTAAAAACGTGACCCTATTAATAAGACTCCACTGTCCGTCTGTCACCAGGCTGTATCTCATGAACCGTGATAGCTAGACAGTTGAAATTTTCACAGATTACGTGTTTTTGTTGCCGCTATAACAAAAAATAATTGAATCAACTAAATTTTTAAGTATAAATGACTAATGTTGTAAGTATAGTTATTGGTACGGAACCGTTCGTGCGTGTGCTTGACTCGCACTTGGCTGGTTTTTTTAACACGACCGCCTTAGTTTTTGTCTAGGGACGCACCACCGTAAATAAATAAACCCGTTAATAAATTCTTATCGCTTTAACTTTAATGCCGGACGTTAGCCTCCATTTATCAGTCAGACTTGGGAGATTCTTATCACGTTCAAGATGCGGGTTTGGAAAAATTTAGTTCTACTCGGTTTACGAAGGGTTCGTTTAAAAATAAATGTATAGGCACTTATATGACTTAAAATGGGGTCTATATCGGAATCTATTATGGTTTTTTCGCATAATGTATCATATGGTATAAAATCGTTTGACCTAAAACGGTTTTTACAACAGAAAGGGTTTTATTTTAATTATTTTAATAAACTAACATTACCTTTCCTAACCTAATCTACTACTTCTACTGCAATGTCAGACTAAAAGGGAGTTATGTGAAAAAAATAATGCGATACAACATAACAAACAACAATCAAATAAACAATCACTATGCCATACGAATGAGTCCCCTTAAAATGTTAATTTGGCACTGGAAGTGTTATACGAGTGTTACAGTATATTGGCTAACCCAAAAGAATTACAAGGCTTCTTGTAAACACTTCTATTTCTATTTCTATTTCTATTTGTATTTTAATCATAAACTGGCGGCTTTAAACCCATGATGCAACAACGGTAACCCTATCGAGTAGCAGCGGAACACAATTACAGTTACCCATTATTTTATCGCATTTCACTTCGTCGTATCTTTCATCGAATTTAATTTTAATGAACTCTGTTTTCTGCTGAAACCAGGATATTTTCAGGATAAATTGCTTTCGATGAAGTGAAAATTCTACGTTATGATAATAATTTTTATTGAAAGGTGGTTCGATAAAATAAGTAATAGGTATAGTAATAAGAATAACTAATAACTTTAGTACTAATTTTATGAAGTGACCCGATTAGCAAAGAGATTTGTTGAACAAAAAGGGCCAGGGTAGTGATTCTTTCAAAAGCAAAGGTGAGCGAACGCGGGAGTGAATGTTCAAGCGGCGAGTTTAAGTAGTCCCATCAAAGCGAACAAAACACATTTCAGCCCGTGTATTCAATTTGGCAGCATGGCTTCTCGAATGTATAAGGCTGCCTAATTGAGAATGCACGCGTTAAAATGTATTTTGCTCACTCTGACGGACTATTTAAACTCGCCGCTTGGACATTCACTCCTGCATTCGCTCACCTTTGCTTTTGAGAGAATCACAACCCAGTTTAAAATTTCTTACCATACCCGTTATGCTGCTCATACCGTTATTCTCTAACCCAAAAGATGTATAGTACTCTTGCGCTGTAGTTATAAAATGGCAGCTTTTAACCCAGACGGCAATATTAGTTAAGTAACCCTATCGAGTTACAGCAAAATAGAGTCCGTAGAATAGAGTCGAATGGAGTCTTAGTGAGATGTGGTCCTACCGCATCCGGTGGACGAACCACATCACCGACACTAAAGTTCTTCGGAGGATAGGGAAAAATGTAGAGTTGGTCCATAAGATAAAATGAAGAAAAGTTGCTTACCTGGGCCCAAAGAGATTTAATATTATAGGTAATAGAGTGGGCATCGGAGACATTTTCGTAGAAAAACTTTGATCATAAGCATCATGAATGCCATCTATGACGGGCGTGTCAAAGTAGACTAAACGTCGTACGACTTGTTACCTCGAGGTAACAAGTTTTGCATCACTTTTTTGTTCGCTATGCCCCGTCTATTACTACTGTACATTTAATGTCTTTGCCTGGGCCACATACTGAGAAACCACCAATACGAGCTTCTTCAAACGATTATGGGGAAGACAGCCGGTAAGCGAAGAGTTAGTGCAAGATGTCATGGCTCCGTAACATCAGGAAGTGGACTGGCATAAAAACAGTAGAACAATTCCCTAAGTGGCTGGCAACGCACCGACAACTCTTCTTGAGCTGCTGGTGTTTATGGGCGGTGGCGATTACTTCCCATCAGGTAACCTTGTTGCTCGTTTGCCTCCCACTTTTATTTAAAAAAAAAACAGACTTGCTCTGGCCAACACCAGATATAAGGAGCTGAGTGCTAACTTTAGCAAATGAAGAGGCACCATAACAAGGAGAGGAATAGAGTCATATCTAGACCCCGTTATCTTGTCGCATTGACGTCGCTCTGTTGTAGGGATTGAATGTTTATTTTATCGACCCTCTCTATATCGATGTTTGTAGTTTATATTGTAATGCCACAATGCGACTGATTTATTGCCTTTTAAATCTCTGCTAAATCTCAATATGGCGTAGGTATTAAAACTTCTTGATTAAAGATTACCTCATTATTCTAACAAGCGATAAACTTATATAAATAATTTTCCTACTCGCAACTATTTACCTATTATATTTATTTATTATTGATCCCATTATTTTCTATCACATTTTTAGTAGTGATTGTCTTTGACTCATTGTCAGTGACGTGACATATACCTCTAAGTACCATCGACATTTAAATAGTCGATAAAATAAACATTCAATCCCTATAAAAAGTGACGTCAGTGCGACAAGATAACGGGGTCTACATATCCACACACACTTACACACATATAGCGGTCAACTTATCACACCCCTATTTTAACGTCTGGGGTTAAAAACGATTCAAAACTTATATTTTTTTATTGCTACCTAAACGTTGTTTCTTGTTACCCACTAATCCGTTAAGCCCGTACGTCGCACGACACGACACGACGTGTACCGTGTAACCCGAATCCGTGCATTTTGGGAAATGGACCGCCGGACGTGTAACACGCTTCAATCACGGGTACCCCGGAGAGCAGTATTTACTCTGTATATAAAGCGTGTGTCCATTGTTGTGTTCTAGATTTAGAATATCGGAAAAGGTTTTGGAAAAAGAAACATAAACAATTGAAAAAAAATATGATCGCAAAAAGGTTTACACGACTTAGCGGTACTGTGCCGCATTGGAGCCAAACCGTTGGTTTTCAGGCAGACCATGCCTTAAGAACTAACATAAAAATTTAGAGATACATACATACATACATTAAATCACGCCTGTTTCCCAGAGGGGTAGGCAGAGACCACTTCTTTCCACCTGCTACGATCTTGACAAATCTCTTTCGCTTCTTCCACATTCATACATCGAGTCATGCACACACGTCGGTTTCGGGTACTTAAAATTCGGCCCTTTTCCAGTATTTCTCCGATTTGATTCGTAAAAGTACGCCTATTTAGAGATAACTGAGCTATATCAGAATACAAAACAAATAAAAATAAAACGGATGTAACAAAGCAAAAAATGTTTTACTTGTTGGAAAATATTGTTAAGTTTCTTGATGCGCTTTTTGTCAGCAATGCCTTTGGTCTGTACCTGTGATTACATACATCGTCTACCAAAAATACAAAATAACTCAGGCAATGTTGTATTTACGTTAGTTGCAAAAACTTATCGGTACATGGCTGGGGATCAAGCTCTTGCCACTTCAAGACAAGCCAGGCTCTGCCTAAAAAATAAAAATAAAAATATCATATCATTTTGGTATGTAGAGACCCAGAACATGTCTTCGGATATTTATTATAAATATCGGATTTTTTGGAACCCTGGAAATTTGACAAATTCATATAACCGATGAAGTAAAAATCGATAAAATCGTTAGTGATCTGAGGGCTCACGATCGTTTTCATTTTGATAATCGAAGGCTTGTCTGCATACAAAATGAAAACAATTGCTCCACTTTGAAGCCGGTTGCGATTGTGAGTGCGTTAGACAATAGCCCCCCTGGTATTTAATAATTACTGGTTGTACTCTCAAAAAGGAATGGACAAAAGTTGCCGCCATTCGTGCGACGCACCAATCGCACGTACAGTCAAGGACTTTAATTGCTATGCCACTGTGGAACCCTGTCGCATAACGTTAATCATTAATTTTGGTGTAATTTCTTTCATGTGGTTTGACGCTGTCACTATGACAGGGTTCCATAGTGGCATAACAATTAAAGCCATTGACTTTACAACACCCGCCGTTTGCATAATTCCGCATCACTAGCGCGTTCTCGAAAACGGCTCTAACGATTTTAATGAAAAGGTCCAGGTCCTACAATACAATACAATACAAATACTCTTTATTGAACACCAAAAAAACAAAACACGGAACTGTACATTTAAACTATAGGTATACAACAGGCAGTCTTACCGCTAAATAGCGATCTCTTTCAGACAACCTTGGACAGGGAAACAATAAAAGACAAAAATACATGGCAGGCGGACAACTAATGCCTTCAGAAAACAAACTAAACTACAAGAAACACTTCTGTTATGATAAAATCTACTTACACAATGTATTAACTACATATAAAATACACACATACATTAAGTAAATACATACTAAATACACACTACTTATACCTATAGATGAAGACTAGAATTAAACCTAAAATTATATTCTACGCCTGTGAGGTAGGATAATAATATTATGGAGAAATCTTAAACTATTCATAAGAACCTCTGTAAAACCTACGCAATTTTTTATTTTATTTTGAAACCCAAATTTTTCCCGTATCGTGCGTCAGCGGAAACGCATCGCTTCCCGAGCAGTGCCTAGTCAACATAATGGATGAGCATTGCATTTGGCCGGCTCCCAAATTTACTGCCACAGAGAGTATCTACTCCACTCCATGTTCATAGTCAGATATAATGTTAAAACGTCGATTCTAGTTTTTAATGGATTGGCCTTTTGCTATCTATTGGTAGGTAAAACCGGATAGACGGACATGGTGGCCCACCAAAAAATGATAACTCCTGCACGTGGAACTGCCTGTTCGACGAAATGAAAATTCGATGAGATGAAAATTCGGTTTGCCTTTTATATACAGGGTGTCCCAGAAACCAAAGTCAACCGGTCTAGAGCAGATAGAGCAGCTCTGCTAAAAAGCTATCGATTTAACCCCTATGTATATTCAGCGATTTTTGCTAGTTTCGGAGATATTGATCATTTTAATCAGAATTTTTGTAATTTTCCCTTATCCATCCATCGTCCATGCTTCGAAAAATCATTAATTTCATGTTTTATTTTATAAGTTTTTCAACGGTAATTACATAATTAGAATCATTACGAATCAGCGAAGTTTTTAAAACTATTTGCCCGTTTTTTTGTCAGTTTTTTTTTTGAGTTATTACGTAAAGTGGTTTTTTTCCATACAAAGTGAAAAGCAAACACTGGGATACCTAGTATGGAGAAACATGAAATTAATGATTTTTCGAAACTTGGACATAAGGGAAAATTACAAAAATTCAGATTAAAATGATCAATATCTCCGAAACTAGCAAAAATCGCTTAACATACATAGGGGTTAAATCGATAGCTTTTTAGCTGCTCTATCAGGTTCTAGGCGGGTCGACGTCGGTTTCTGGGACACCCTGTATATAGATTACGACCGGCGTGCACATCAAAACAAATCAAGCTTTGTACTTCGACTAGTGACGCGGCGCTCGCCGCGGAGCAATGGCTGGCGCGGCGCCTTCGTTTCGCTCGCTGCAGTAATTATTTCTATGTTTCAATTTTTTTTTTTTCAAACACAGTCCCAAAAATCGACGAATGCGACTGTAAAGCATTTATGAATTCACGTCCTCTAACCTACATTGCAGATGACACGGATAATTTAAAACGACTCACGCCTTACTTCTTGCAAGGGCTTCTGGCCAGTGCAACTCCAGACCTAGACTCACTGAATAGCCGATTCAGGTATCTGCAAAGGCTGAGAGACGGTCTTCGAGAGCGTTCTAGAAATGAGTACTTCGGAATACTCATATGGAAGGGCAAGGAAAATGACTCTCATTAGAGGGCGATGTTGTATTAGTGGAGACTGATGCAAGGCGTATTAAGCTGGGTCCACATTTGTATCATTTTGCCGATCACGATCACGCGTATCGTATCGAGCTCGCGTATCCTAAGTATGGACGCTCACTTTGGGCACACCGTATCACTACCATCGTCATGTGAAAAAATGCGTCCATACTAACCGTAGCGTAGCAGCGTATCGTATCATAACGCCGTATCATTAAGTGTGGACGCTATCCGTATCCCCTTTGATGATCGGGGAAAAATCGCCTCGAGAGCGATCACGGCGTATCGTGTATCAAATCATAACTTCGCATCGTGATACAGTATCAAAACAAGTCCATACTTACCGATCTTGATACGCGTATCCGATCGCGAGTGTGCGGGGTATATAATAAACGCGTATCAACATCGATCCCGAGCGATCAGATACGGCACGCTGCATGATCGCGCTGTTTGTGCGTCCACACTAGCGATTTTGATACGCTTCGGTGCAACGCGACGGAGATACGATACGACGAAATGATACAAATGTGGACCCAGCTTTAAGTGGCCTTTAGGAGTAATATTAGAAATTTATACCGGCAAAGATGGCAACGCAAGAGTAGCGAAAGTTCGCACAGCAGACGGCGAGTACACTCGAGCTTACCAACGTCTGTACCCGCTCGAAGTGCAACCTAGTGAAGTGCTGTGATGATAAGCAGTGGTTTGGTGGTGAAGTGGTGGTGGGAGGACGTTACAAGGCTGCTTCTTCGAGCGTTAAAAACCGCCTCATATAACAGGACAAATTTTGTAGAAGTTGCTGCAGATTCCGATTTCGTTTCTAGTTAGGTATCTAAGTTTACCGGAGATCTCATATATATCCAAAAACAGCATCAAATACGCCCAATTCTTCAAAAATATGTCCAGTAAATGAGGCAGTTGAAACGCTCGAAGAATCACCCACAAACTCTTTGTTGTAAAGACAGTGACTTACATTTGAACTTGTAGTTTTATCAAATTCTATTTTCTGTGTCACTTTGAAATAGATGGTGTATCGTTTTACATAGTTTTCTTGACTTCGTGTAATTTTTTAGTATTTTTTTCATCAATATTTCATTTAAATCTGGGGACCTAGTCGACTTAACTTGTTTTACAAAAGGGTATATACAAAAACGGAGTGTACTAGACTTAAACCCTTTTTTACTTGATCTTCAGGAGACTTACACTCTTATACACTAGCACTCCAGAAATAAGTAATTTTATTGGCTAGTTAGAAAGACAATTCAATTTTAGGATGCCCGTATTTTTATTTTTGCGCAAACTTTAATTATCATTGTAGAAAATAGATTTTTAACATTTAACTGTCTTTCTTTTTTTAACTAATAAATTCACTTAATTAAACAAAAAGAAATAATAATTATTTTAAGTTATTAATTTAGTATATTAGTCATATTAAAGTTCGTGCATTTCACAAAATAGCTCATTAATTAATTTGGTGTTATATGAAAAATTAAAAGAAACTTGCACCTCTCTTGTGAAATGAAGAACCATTTACGAGTACGAGTAATAAGTTATATTAGGAAAATAAAAATCCAAACTCATTCCATTAGATACACATTTATTCAAATAGCAGGTACTAATAAGGTATTATAACATAATTTTTACTTGTTTCTTAAAACCAACATAATTATTACTTAATTTAGTGGTAAAGATTTCTAATAAAGCCGATGATTTACAACTCTTTGTATTTATTTATTTAACAATGTTGATTAAATTCGATTATTATTTATAAAAAATACAATAAATCAATTTTGTTAACAGTCTGCGTACGGATTTCCCCCTTACTAATAAACGTTGAGTAACGGTGGTATAGCTATAGAATGTTTTGTCATTATCTGTCATTGTGAGATTTGAATTTGACAGATAAGGACAAAACTATACATCCGTTACTCAACGTTTATCAGTAAGGGGGTTCATGTTTAATACATTTAATTAATATATTTCTTTTCCTAATAACCGTATTCCTGAACAAAACTTCCTTACAGTTATCTAATACTAATGACATCAGGCTTTTTACTCCTTTTGCTTTTTTGAGTTATGAATTTTTACTTTTTGATACAATACAACTTAGATCGTAGCCCTAATAAGCTCTCCCCCTAACTCGTCTTCAAAATAAAATAATCCAGAACCTTTTTACCAAGGGGATTTTTCAAATCGTCGTAAAAGACTGTAGTTTTAATATTATTTATTATACTATTATTATAAATGAAACTGTCGGTATTTGTACGAGTATAACAAAGAGAGACGCTTTTTCTATATTCCGGTTTTATTACAGAGTTGTAGAATTGATACATGTGACTCTTAGAAAGGTCAAGTGCGAATCCTATGTATATCGGTTTATTTTATTTGAACAAATTATCCGAAAATATCGTTGTGCTATGAAAATTTGGTCGTGCTATCAATTTACTTGCTATAAAAATCTTATTTGTAGAGTATCTCTCATCACACCACTGATTTACTATTAATTAAACGTCTACACATCGTTCACTATTCTCGAGAGTCAAACACAGCGTTATTTTTTAATTTGAAAAGATTCTGTTGATTAGGAAATTTTGCATTTTTTTCTTAGCCCTGTATTAAATATACAGGGTGCCATCGGAGACGTAATCAGAAGTGACAATACTTAATTAAGCATTAAATTGAGATTACAGTAACACAGGAATGCAGGTCTATAGTTGCATTATTTAATTTTAATCATGTAATCTTTAAAATTAAATTATGACCTTCAAACAGCGTGGTCACCCTACAATCAAGAAAGAGATGCAAAGATACACTTGTTCCACATGCGTAATGCGTAACACATGTTTACTAAGAGTGACTTATGGTGACATTGTCATTTTATTTTTAAAAGTATCATAATAATAAACTTTTCTGAATGAAAACCAAAGAGGTTTTCATGAAATAATTAGGGTAACCATGATTTAGTGAATTAGTGACATAATTGAAGAATAAAATTAACAAAAAAAAAGAAAGTTTATTTCAAGTAACTCCTATTACGTTGTTATGACCATCAATTACCAGGTCTGAAAAAGTGGTTTCTGATTACATCTCCGATGGCACCCTGTATATATTTTTTCAAAAAGGGGCTTTGTCAGAACGTGATTACCCGATGAATTTTAATAAGAATAAAACCGTTCCGCAAGCACGTTTTTAAATGTAGCAAGATGGAGTGACGATCTTGTAAAAATCGCGGGAACGCGGTGGATGCGAAAGGCACAAGACCGGTCTGAGTGGAGAGCCTTGGGGGAGGCCTATGTCCAGCAGTGGACGTCTTTCGGCTGACATGATGATGATGATGAGGAACATGTACCTCTTACTAGATTAAACCTCTATTGATGACGCGTCCATGAGTAGTAAATTGAAAAGTATTAAATGAAAATAGGTGCAGGACCGGATGGAATCCTACCTATTTTCATTTATTCATGCGCTTTAGAGTTAGTTTGTCCATTAAGTATAGGTAATTTACAACAAATCCCTATTAACTGGAGTGTTCCCATCACAATGGAAAACTGCAAAAATTGTTCCTGTGTACAAGTATGGAGGTGACAGTACAGTTTCTAACTACAGACCTATAGCCATCTTGTCCTCCTTTGAAAAGATTTTTACGTAACACCTGGCCGTAATGTGATTTTTATCGCACGCTGCGCGCACGGTAAAACTCGCATTGTGGCCAGGTGAAGACGTAAAATTGTGTACTCATCACGGGCAGTAAAAAAGAAAGCCTTCTATCGCATTATTTACAACCCTCGCCTACGGCTCGGGTCTCAAATACCTGCGATTTCGGGCTTTCTTTCTTTTACAGCCCTTGTTAAGTAATATACTATTAAATCCCTCGTCTGCCCATACATTCAAAGATATTTAATATTTAATAATTTAATTGAGTGACTTACAACACGGTTTTGTTAGTGCTAGATCCATATCCACTATTTCGGTTGCGTTTACTGAGGCTTATTGTCAAACGCGTTCGCATCGCAACCGGCTTCAAAGTGGAGCAATTGTACATTTTGTATGCAGACACGCCTTCGATTTTCAAAATGAAAACGATCGTGATTGCGAGTGCGTTAGACAATAAGCCCTCTGGTCTAAAACAATTGACATTGGTAGTCAAGCTGATGTCATATTTACAGACTTCAGCAAAGCATTTGATAAAGTTCCTCAACATATTTTTTAAATCTTACTTTTTCATCTCTCCTGTTCGGAAAGTTTAATTTGAATGGGTAGATAGCCGGGTGGAAAATTGCGTTTTCATCTCTAGGGTGGAAAGTATTTTTTTTAATAGTTACGAAAGTTACGATCGGCCACGGAGTCTAAGATAATTGAGCTACATCATATTATTAAAATAAAAGCTTTTCATATAATTATCTTAACTCGGCTATTCGTTAAACGACGTATTTATTAAGATGTATAGGTTCATATTAAAATAATTTTACGACTGGTATTACTGCATTTTTTTTCCCAATTACAGAAAATCAACGTTTAAAATTATTCCTCTATTCTTCTGCCCGCCATAATGCTATTGATAGCATAGCATTACACTTTTTTTTCACGTTTCGGCTTGTCCATCTAGAAAATACACATACTGCCAACATTAGAAAAGTTTAATCGAGTTGGTCATGTCTCACAACCAAGGAGCTTGTATACAACGCTGGAGGTTGAACGCCGATCATCCGTTCGAAACAAGAATTTTGCATCTCTTTCTTTAGTTAGGGTAAGAATGAGATGGAAGTCATTTGTGACATGTGAAAGAAAGAGATGGAATATTTAAATACATAATATAGGACAAACTTCTTCGTTCGGCTTTCAACCTCTAGTTTTGTATATAAGCTCCTTGGTCGTGACCAACTCGATTACTCTTTTCTAATGTTGGCAGTATGTGTATTTTAACTTTATTCCGAATCTAGAAAAAAAAAGTTTGCAATAGAAAAAGCGGGAATCGAGATTAAATATATTTTATTTTCCTCACAGTCTAACAGTGTCTAACTCGGGAGAAATTACCCATTTCCCCTCGAACTATTGGCGCTCGAACGAAGTGAGAAATATCTCGGGTGAAATGGGTCATTTTCAACCCTTGGTTATCAAACTACTATTGTGCCTCACATAGAAAATATTATTAATAGTCCGAACAATGAAGACCAAATACTGCCTCTCAGGGGAAAAAACTCGTGTATAAGCGAATTTTGGCATAGTTGTAGGGAATTGTTTTTTTAAACCACATACCAAAAGTACTGACGGATGGGGGTGGAGCTAACGGGTGGCGGGGGGTGTAAAGGTCCCTTTTTTATTTTTTCGTAAATAACTCGTAAACGGTGGCCCATAGCAAAAAATATTCCATTACAATAAATTAATCTGCATAAAATTTTCTACAGAAAACATAATTTTACATTTTTTCTCTGGAGGAATCAATATTTAATGAGATATGGAGGGAAGGATGATTTCCGAAAGGCCATTTTCGGGTGTCCATTGGAAAGTCGACCCTTAATTCAAATAGGCTCTGGTTTTTTTTGTACCTCTTATTATGAAGAATATTTATGCTGAGTATCAACATTTTAATTGTGACAGGTTTCGACTTATGATTTTTTTATGTTTTTTTTAATGTACTGATTTTCGGGATGTATTCAAGCTATTTGTTTCAAATTTTGAAATGATGTTCTTTTTATAGATTTGCATCGCCTCCCAAAAAACAAATACTGTTTATCATATAAAACCCCGCCCCCACCCGTTCCACCCATTCCCTGCAACTATGCCAAAATTCGCTTATACACGAGTTTTTTCCCCTGATTTTGCTTCGTTGCTTATATTATAGGCTAAAAGAAATCGTCTAAAATGCTGGGATTTGTGTTAAGGAATACTAAAGCTTTCCGACGAAGTACAAGTAAGATATTACTTTATAATAGTCTCGTGCGGAGTATAACGGAATATTGTAGTGTAGTGTGGCGCCCACACTACTCTACTCACTCGTTGCGAATAGAGCGAGTACAGAAGAGGTTCTTATATCATCTTAGATTAAAGTGCTTTAGGATGGAGTCTCTGGCGCTGCGTAGAACTTCATCAAAAACGCGTCATGTCTCGCCAGTGCATGTCACTAGGGTGATTCAGGGAGAAGCAGGCCGCAAGCGGTTTACTTCCAAGGGGCACCCTCTGTGCAGTTCATCATCAGCCTAAACCACAAATTGGTGCCAGAGCTTATAATGCATAAGCCAAGTTTCATACTCTCAGGTTTGGATCTCGGATGAGTCCTGATAGACATGTGATAAGGTCGATGTTGGCGCATCTCAGGGTCCATCACTCCCCATAACTATTTGTCCTACTGCGATAGTAATGGTCAGGTCTGGTGATGGTACATTTGTCAAGGTCAGGGCACTGTAGGATACAGGAGCCTGTGTTTCAGCCATCAAACAGTCATTAGTTCATAATTCAAATTCACTTTATGGAATAGATCATTAACCGGGTGGGGGAATTGTTGTTGTTTTATTTAGTAACCAGTACAAGTGTTTAAACCCCTTTAAATTTAGTTTCCATTCATCACTTGTACCATTAAAATTAGGCCTGCCGCTATAACCAAAGTAATTCGACATCACTAGTGTAATGTCTATCACTCTAGGGCGGCGACCATATGCGGCCATCTTAAAAGTCATAGGCGCTACAAATTCTATTTCCACGTAGAAGTCAACTTGAATGTACGGGAAGCCATAACAAAGGTTCATGGGCTCAAGGCACCATCGTCGCAGGCGCAAGAACGGGGTCCGGTATTTCATGTTGCTGAACACTTTGAAGATCACACATGAGTATTCAAGTTCATCGTAGAGAGATATCTGCAAACAGCACAATAAAATAAATACGGATGTTTCTAATAGCTATCGTTTTAGTGATCAAAACTTCAGTTCCAAACTTTATTTTTATGGCCATAAAGGTCAAACGAGCAGACTTTAGGGGAACTTTAGGGGAGCGGTCACCGTCACCCGTAAACGTCAGCCAGCAATGCCAGTGGCATTGGCGATTTTTTCTGTGATTTCTTATTACACTTGCCTTTCGCGTAGAAGTCGTTTTATCGCGGTTAATAAGCATTGGGAAGTAATTAAATGGTCAGCCGTTATTAAAATTGATTCGCAAATAAAAAAAGGAATTAACTAATTTGGGCAGCATACAAAGATTTGGCTGGCAATAAATAAAAATCGGGCTACAACTTTTGTTCAGCAAACAATTTACAAACGGTTATGAGGCCGTATACAAAATTTTGCCGGTTTTGCTTATTTTTGTTATTTTACAGTTAAAATACTGCTTTTCTATAAGTTTTAATGCTCAACATTAAATGTCATTTTAGTTATGATCGAATAAATGAGCTACGAATAAATGAGATACTTTTCTATTTTTGTCGAGTATTATAATGCGAGGTTTAGGTTGTTTTTAAACATTATTTATTGCCAATTCTTTTGAACTTTTTAGCTATTTTTTTTAAGTATTGGACTGATTTTGAACTAAAGAAAGATAGTTCTGAGACTCTGAGTGTAGCCGAAATTAAAAATATTTTTTTCTATAAAATTTTACCAAGTTTTTTTTTTTTTAGTCGAAAAATTTATATGAAGGTTGTAAAAAGTAATTCATAATTTTTTTAGACGACTTTCACGTCAAAACGATTCATGAATATGTGACATTCTAAACCTCTTCCAGCAAAATTCACGTAACAGTCGCCGGTGTCAGGTCGATTAATCAAAATAAAATAATAAAAACAGAAAAGTAGCTCATACATTCGATAAAATTAGAAATTATCTTTCGTGTTGTGCATTAAAACTCGTAGAAATATAGTATTTCAACTGTAAAATCACGTCTGTAAAATCGCGTAAATCAGGAAAATCGGCATAATTTCGTATACGGCCTCTTAACATTTTAACCAATGTCAATCTGTTTTTTTTATCATTTGTCTGCCTAATAAACAGTCGAGCTGCAAAACAATTACTTGTGCAGCAAGATTTTACAATTGGTCAGCAGAGAAAACATGTCTGTAAGCAGTTTAATTGAGAGGTATGTTTATTAAAATAATGGTCATCTATATGTATAAATAAGTGGATAGCGTTTAATTTGAAAAATCAGCAGTGTTCGTTATTGTGGGCGGAGCGAAATCAGACCACTTGACGTGAGCACCCAAGTAGGTATTGGTATTTTTGAGGCTAGGAGTAATTACAAATTAAGTTTTGTCACACAAATTTAGAAATCACAGTCACACCCTAGATTAACCAAAATTTCTATCATAAATATGAGGTAGGTTAGGTTAGGTCCGATTTCATTTCAGGCCCGGAGGGCCAGAACAACCCAGAAATACGAGCTCCGCGTAAGCGAGGCTCCGTCGAGACTGTTAAATTTGTAAATTCTCAATTCAGCTCAAAAATTTCATTTGCTGACCAAAATAATTTAGAGCAGTTCAGTATATTCGCAGACAGATTTATAAATGTTTGCTAACCAGAAGTTGCTTACCAACTAGCTATTTTGGCTGACCAAATACATATTTCTGTTTACCAAAATAAGAATATTTTGCTGATCGGTTAAATGATACCCATAAGAATTCTTTGTTCTTTTTTGGGGCTTAAGCTATCTCCATACAGAATTTCATCAAAATACAGACAAAGTTACTTTCGCATTTATTAAATACTAGAGGACGCCCGAGACTTTGTACGCGTAGAATTAGTTTCCCGCTACTCACCCCATTTCTTCCCGTTGGGGGTCGATTTTCGGAAAATCCTTTCTTAGTGCTCATTTACATCATAAAAGGAACCTCTGTACCAAATTTCAAGTTTCTAGGTACAGGTAGTTTCGGCTGTGCGTTGATATATAAGTCAGTCAGTTTTGCCTTTTATTATTAAATATTAAGAGTATCGACGAAAAACAATATATTCAAAACGACAAAACTAAATACTCACATTATATCTGACGCGTCGTATTTTTTTATCCTCGTAGTTCTTTACGTCACGTTCGACAATTCTTAATTGATCCGTGTACAGTTCTTTGAGGACCTCCTCTCTGTCGCACCGACCAAACCTTTGCAGGTTGGACATCGCTGGAAGAATATTAAAATAGCATTATTAATGAACAAATCTTGAGTCCGATACCCGACTCGGGACACGTGAAACTGAACGTCGAAACAGAACACTGTCGTTCCTGCCGTGCGTTGAGAAGCTAAAAGTCGGTTGCTTCCTTTAAACTATGATTCTGAATATTTTTTTAAGAAATACAAATAATAAGCGTTATAAATAATATTTATGTTCTAGCTGCTCTTAGAAAAAAAAACACTTGTAATTGGTACTTAAGTAGTTCTTAAACTTAGTTGTCCCAAAAATCAATGGAATCGTCAATGGGGAGCTAGCGTTAAAAAGTGCTACGTTTTTCTAGTTTTTCTTCCATATTCACAATTTAGTGCATTTTAGCGCAAACTATTGTAAGATAATATTTTAGATAACAAAATTTGCCATAGCTTTTGGATTTAAATATATCTTCCACGACCTCTAAGAACGAAGATATGGAATCATCTATGGAGAGCTGCCGTCGAAAGTTTCTACCTTTTCCACTTTTCCTCCCATAATTTACGTTTTAGTGCATTTTAGCGTATACTGTAGTTTGTCAATATTGTAGGTCACATTTGTTATTATTTTCGTTTTTTTTTCCACGACCTCTAGGAAACAAGATAAGAAATCATCTATGGAGTGCTAGCGTAAAATCAAATACAAATAAAACTATACTATACTATACAAATAAATTGAGGTACTGAATGTTTATAAAAAAATCTTTCAGGTGAACGTATGGGAAAATACTAATCATGCCCAACCGATAATGTAGAATTAATAAAATAATAATTAAAAAACATGAATTTTTGATTGACGTAGTAGTTCTAATACTTACCTACTGCATTCATGTCATCGATTTCAAATTTTGCGCAAGTAGCTAGTCGCAAACTCGCGAATAGACGCGTAGGAACCTACAAACAACACTCTCGCTTCGCTAGGTCTAGACATTGCCGATATTTTAAAATTACTCGTATACTTTTTAATTGCCGGCCGCCAACTGTAGTAAGTAGGTAGCGTTGAGCTGTGCTTGAGCATTATTAAATAATATTATTATATTACTGTGGTATTTCGTGTATGAGATATATTGCTTGATTAATATTCTTATTATAACCAACTTATTCGAAAAACACAAACATTATCCATACAAACTGTATGTAATATAAAACGATAGATAATCATACCATAGTAACATCAAAACGAATTTGTAAAAATAATTATACCTAATGACTTCCAAAGTTAAGCAACTACAAGCGTAGTCTAAAACAGGATGAGTGATCTCTTAACAGTGTCATAGGGACCATGCCGGTGTTCTTTTTATAGTGGTGATTATTATTTACGTCTTTAATATTTGAGTAGCTTAGTTTTTATTTTAATTTAAATAAGTTTAGTTTTAACTTTTAATTGTATTATATTAAATATGTATCTAGTAATAAATAATATGCTTTCATTGATTAAATCAGTTTTTCCACATGTTTGTAGCAGTTTTATTAGAGATATCTCTTAAATCGTGAACTAAATATGAAAATTAGACTAGAATTTAAGCTTAACCTTACAATTCATGACTTTTTCTATTTATATAAAAAAATCTATGTGGTTTCAGTTATGGTTTCTTTAAGGGAAAAAATAATGAAAAAAAAATATGAATAATATTTCAGGAGAAATTAACTTTTTTTTATGGGTTCCATAAATGGCACACAATGCAATTAGGTGTGGGTTACGCTGACATTAAATCATTAAATAGATGTTTAATTTAAACTTCATTACACTCTAAACTTATAGAAATAATTGTTGCATTTGTATAAACATATTTCTATAAGTATTTTTCACAGTATATGAAAATAATATATTTCATCTATGAAAAATCAGTAAAATTACTGCATGCAGTGACATATATGGCACATTTGGAGTATTTGGACACATCGTCAATGCATGGTGTGACAGATCTGGCACAGTCATAAAAAACTAAATATTCATATCTAAACATCATTTAAATAAAAAATATTACTTTAAGTTTACTTAAGTACACTTTTCCTTTACCTTGACTCCGTCTCCTCAAAAACTATTTTTAAATCAACGTCGAAAATGTTATAAACCTGTTATTTGCGGTGACCTCCCAGTTTTGAGTCACTTGCTCGGTCGTTGGAATTACATCGGCATCTAGCGGAAATGAATCGAACTAAGTTATTGGAGTGACCTCCAAGTTTGCCTTGGCAACCGACAGGTGTCGCTGCATAAACATTATTTTTAAACTACGGACCATTAAATTGGTTGTGACAGATCTGTCACCATATGTATTGTAGGGTTGAAATGGCATCAAAATAAGAAGCCAATATAAAATGCAATTCGTACAATAATACCTATGCGTCAGTCAAACTGAAGTCGGCGACTCACAATATTTTTAACCAAAAGCTGACTTCAGTTGGACTAACCTATAGATAAGTACCTATCATTTTAAAAGAAGTTATTTCTTTTATAACATTTATATGTCAACCATAAATGATAAACGACGGGTGCCCCTTGAGTCACCGACACTTAGTCTTATTTCATCGAATGCGTTGTTTCATCGTATTTTCATTTCATCGAAAGCTAATTTCTGCTGAAACCTTACTATTTTTAGCTTATCTTAAGCATGGGTTACGTAGGCTAGGTTAGGCTAGACCTGTGACCGCCACAAAAATATAACTCCTGCACGTGGAAATGCCTGTTCGATGAAATGAAAATTCGATGAAATGGAAATTCGATGAAATGAAAATCCGGTGAAATGAGTGTCGGTGACACAAGGGTAAACCGATAAACGACTTACATCTCCTCAGTATGATGTGTCCGGGTCCCAGCCTGGTGATGGCTGGACTGCCGGTCCTCTTTACGCTCCTCAGCACCCAGGAAACGTAGGGTCCGTAGTCAATGAACCTCGATGGAGCGCGGCACCCCGGGCCATTGATCCCAAAACCGAGCTGCAATAGACCTTGGTAGTTAATAGTAATAAATTGATGATAAGGACTGCCGTGTGGTGCCGGGTTTAGAATGTCGCCACTCCATGTCTTCCCGCGGATGTCGTAAGAGACGACTAAGGGACTAAAGGCTGTGTAGTGCTGTTAGGCGATGGATTAGCAACCTGTCACTAATACACTAGATAACATCTTAGCCTGGTTGTGCAAAATGTGGTCACAGAATTATCAACAAGTTTTTGTAGTTGTTGGTGAGTCTGTGGCTCTGCCTACCCCACTCTGGGAATGAAGGCGTGAGTTTATGATTGATTGATGATTAAGTAACTATTTAATAGATGCTCCCAAAATAACGGCGATCTTGAATTTCAGAGCTGATGACTCTGGAGCGGCTGAACTTATTTTCATCAAACTAAGCTAAGAACCTAGTCAAGTCCATGCGTTCGGGGGATATGATATAAGTTGATATAACATACAGAGACAGACACACACCTCTTTTTGGATAGGGGGTTAAAATTCCCGGCACATACCTATTATGTAAAAATATATATTATAGCGATACATCTTACGATACATTGTCAGTACTAGTTAACAGAGTCCGCATAGGCAGCAATAATATATAATTATCTCTTTCCGCCAATTGGAATGGGTATATATTATCATATTTAAGTGATGTCTGCTTTAATATAATATATAGGGTGCCTCCGACCTTGGGGCTTTAAATGCATGGATCGTTTTTACTCCTGAAACTGAACTTCTTTTGTTCTTTTGCCGGTATATTAATATATAATATAGGTCCGTTTGTGACGGGTTTAACTGTGCAAAACAATAAAAAACATTGAGTGTGAATGTACCAGATGCCAGCGGTCGCCCAGTTTGGCCGCTAGGGCGGCGCCACCGCGCCACACGCACTCTTTCCCGGACACAGCGCGGGCGCACGTATTTTGGGTCGGCCATATACTACCGAGGTCCAGCTGACAATATATACAATGTTTTTTTAAACTACGACAGTATAGGGAAGTCCGAAACTATAAGAGACACAGGGAAACTTTTTTTTGGTCAAGTTGTACATAAAATGTTTTTTTTATGTAGGTCGATTTAGCTTTACGTTAGGATAAAATTACATAATATTATATTTGTTTCCAGAGATGATACATCTCTTACTTAACAAAGCGTTTTGGGTCAAATTTTCTTTGCAATGGAGTTGACAAGGTCTGTTGTCCGCACGTTATGTGCATAGGTGGGCTAGGCAGCCGCACATTGTGAGGCATTCTGCTCTATTCTTCGACAGAATTATAATCGATGACGTTGACGACAATTACTATGTTATTTACTATTATATTAGGGAGCGCATTTAGACTTTAGACTCAAGATGCAACCAAACACAAACACAAACGTTTTAAAACGAGAAAAAAAAATGTTCGTGTTAATTCACTTACTTTACGATTCGTCAAAAATTGGGTGACCTGGTAATTTAGAAGTGAGACGAGTAGTTGAAATGCTCGTAGATTACCGCAAGCTATTTTTATATCCATTAACGATTTGCTGACAAATGTAAAAAAAAAAGTACCCCATTCCTTCTGTAGTACCGCTTACATTCTTGATTGTTCACATGTTCCATTTCATGGATTGTTAAAACAGGGTATTGGCCATCTGAAAATAATATTGTTTATAAATTGCATTATTTCGTCATTCATACTTTTACAGGAATATGCTTACGAATACGAATATAATACGAAGTCAATTTTAAAGTCCATGCTAGGATGTTTTAGAACAAAATACGCGCTGTTCCAATCGTCATAAAGGTAAGGTAAGGTAAGGTAAGATAATTGATTGAGAGATTGTCATTTCATTTATTTAATCCATTAACAAATTTATTTGTGTCTGAATGTGGAACTTAACTTAGGTCATTAATGTATCAAAATAATTAAATAATACATTTAACAACAATAAAAGGTAACTCGACCTATTCCATAAATGAGGTTATACTAGAGCTAATTTGCTATAATTTTGTCCTAGTCAACTAGGGGTCTAATGCCACTGGTTTTGGAGTTATTTAATTTTTAAGTTTATTTTAAGAAATTCCGTCCTTTGGTGTTAAACTATCAATTGTGAAAAAAGTACCTGGCTTTGGGGACTAAAATGACGTTTTTCGAATAGCTGATGAATTAGGGAATCTTTTAAACAAAAATACTTTGCGAAAACTGCAAGAACCTCAGAAATAAAAGGTCCTTAAATCGCAATTCCGTTATTTCTTTTCAAAATGTTTACTTTCGGGGGGGGATTACTCCAAAAAAATGTAAGACACTTGGCGTACAAATTACGTAAATAACTTCCTAAATTTATAAGCTTTCCGAAAAGGTGCAAATGTTGTCAACTTTATTACAGGTTTGAAAAATTAAGCTTATTAAAAGAGCAGAGGGTGCGATGTAAATTTAACTCGGAAAGTTGATATCAAAAACTAGGTAACATTCGTCGGACTATGGTCGCAGCCAATGTGCCTCATGAGTTGGAGCCACGGGGTCTTAATCGCTCGGACCGCTGGTTATGTGGGCTAGGGCAGTCTCATGTGCGAGGCCACGTGCCTCAGCATTTTTCCTTAAATGGTGCAAGCACCAGCACACCAGATACTCAGAGCTCAAGCGGGCGTATGAGTTTGTTCCAGAGCTGTAGAGCGCAGTTGTTCTTGGTGCGTAGAGGCAAAACCTCTTTTTTAAGGCTTTGGGACAGCGATTGAGGGATAGGGCCTGTGACCTCCGGTCCGGTTTGTAATCTGTTCCATCACATTTCGTTGGCAACACAGCATAGCAATGTTGCCAGCATTGGATACCTTTGAACCAGGCGCTACCCGAGCCGCGGAATCATTTTGCGGAAGATTTATTGACGAAAAATGATACTGATTTAATTTATGTACACTGTTGACGAAGCATGATGCTAATTAACTAATCGTAAACTCTTGACGAAACTTGTTACCGATATTTTTTTGTAATTGGCATAAATAAAGTTTTAGAAAACATTACAAATCTTGTTCAAATTAGGAACTTGAAGTGGCGCGATGTTAAATGCAGACTCCTTATTGGTCATGGGATTGAGCCGCTCGACGAATCCAGGTTCAATTTAAAACAAAAAGAAATCAGTTAGTTTCAACCATCTTAGAGATCGCAATTTCCCTTGTTACCTAACATTTCTGTGCTAATACCGCTTCCTTTTCAAATGGCTTTGTACCAAAATGACGAATACGCGGATATCATGTAGTGTTACGGGTTTTGTGATGGTGACGCCGCTGCAGCAAGAAGAGAGTATCAAAGACGGTTCCCTAACCGCCGTTTACCTGATGTCAGTGTGTTTGGAGGGACATATCAGCGCATTCGGGAAACAGGATCGGTTCGACGACACCAAACCGATACTGGAAGAGCTAGTGTTAGAGATCCTAACGTAGAAGAGCGAATCTTGCAACGTTTTCAAGCAGACGGCACTACGTCAACAAGAACTGTGGCTAACCAGCTTGGTGTTTCCCAGTGGAAAGTTTGGTCCGTACAACATCAATCACAACAGTATCCATACCACTACTCGCCAGTACATGCTATTGAGGAGGGCGATCCTGCAAGGAGGATGGATTTCTGTAGATTTTTACTGAATGCAGATAATGAGGACCCAGAATACCTGAAAAAAATTTTGTGGACAGACGAATCCAACTTTGACCGTGATGGTATTACTAACTATCATAATCTGCATTTTTGGGCTCCTAAAGGTCAAAATCCAAGAAAATACAAAGAAGGTGCACACCAACGTAGATTTTCGCTAAATGTATGGATGGGGATCGTGCACGATAATTTGATTGGACCATTTTTTCTGCCGGCACGACTAACCGGCATCGCCTATGAAAACTTTTTAATGGAAGAATTACCTACGTTGTTGGACGATGTGCCGCTTGCCACAAGAATGGGTTTGATTTACCAGCATGATGGCTGCCCAGCCCACTATCATCGGGGCGTACGACAGTGGATGGACAATAACTATCCACAGAAATGGATTGGTCGAGGTGGACCGATTCCTTGGCCGGCAAGAAGCCCGGATTTAACACCATGTGACTTCTTCATTTGGGGTCACATGAAGTCGTTGGTGTACCATTCACCAATATCCACTCAAGAAGAGTTGAGAGTAAGAATTTTGGCAGCTGCCCAAAAAATGAAAGACACGCTTTCAACACGAGTGACAGTAAGCGAAGTGCGACGCCGACTTCATGCATGCATACGTAATGGAGGGAGGCAATTTGAACAAGAATTGTAATGTTTTAAAGTCAGAATCCGGTAAAATAAGATACTTTTTTTGCTATTTTTGTTATTGATATCACACCTTCTGCTCTTTTAATAAGCTTAATTTTTCAAACCTGTAATAAAGTTGACAACATTTGCACCTTTTCGGAAAGCTTATAAATTAACAAAGTTATTTACGTAATTTGTACGCCAAGTGTCTTACATTTTTTTGGAGTAATCCCCCCCCGAAAGTAAACATTTTGAAAAGAAATAACGGAATTGCAATTTAAGGACCTTTTATTTCTGAGGTTCTTGCAGTTTTCGCAAAGTATTTTTGTTTAAAGGATTCCCTAATTCATCAGCTATTCGAAAAACGTCATTTTAGTCCCCAAAGCCAGGTACTTTTTTCACAATTGATAGTTTAACACCAAAGGACGGAATTTCTTAAAATAAACTTAAAAATTAAATAACTCCAAAACCAGTGGCATTAGACCCCTAGTTGACTAGGACAAAATTATAGCAAATTAGCTCTAGTATAACCTCATTTATGGAATAGGTCGAGTTACCAGTCACCCTGTATAATAATAACACAAATTTACAGTTGTACAGATTTGCTGTAAATTATTCAGTGTCCGAGGTGTATGTGCCATGAAATCTGTCATTGAATAGAGGGGTGTTTTTAAAAATAATCCTTTTAGTCTCATATTGAAAATTATACTGTTAACTATTGTTTTCATTTGTACTGGCAATTTATTAAATAAATGGACAGCCTGATAGCGTGCAGCGTGCTTCACTATGTTGATCCGTGGGACCCTCTTGATCGGAATGTCCTTCCGTCTGGTTGTAAACCTATGTTCTCGTTCACTTTGGCTTTCCACTTGATTGAGGTGCTTCATAAAGTCAGTGAGTAGAACAAGAATATAGAGACAAGGAACAGTTAAAATTACGAGCTTAATGAATTACTCCCGACACGAATCACTCTGAGTCCTGAACGCTCTCTTTTGCATTCTAAAAACTGCATTAATATTGTAGTATTAGTATTAGTTACCCCATAATTTAACACTGTACGGAATTTTCGATTCCACCAAGGCATGGTACACCATTTTGAGTTGCCTTGTTTGGACCTCATCTCGAAGACTACGGAGAGCATAACAAGCAGAGCTTAAAGAATTTATAAGTGATTCTACTTCAGGTTTCCAGATAAGAAGCGAGTTTACGTAAATTCCCAAAAATTTCACTACTTCGGATTGAGGTATCCTGCCCCCATTAAGTGTGATGTCCAAAATATCAGCGCTGCTCGCCGTAGTTGCAAACAATATTGCACGGGTTTTATTAATTTTTAACTTTACTTTGTTTGCCGAAAACCACTCATTAAAAGCCCTTAAGGCAGCATTTATATTTTGATTTATCCTCGACATATTTTCTCCGCAGATTACGGCATTTGTGTCATCAGCGAAGACAACTAGTCTCGCTGATAGTAGATAGTTATGTAAGAAAAATATGAGATCATTTGCGAATAGTACAAAAAATAATGGTCCCAAAATTGATCCCTGGGGCACCCCACGCCTTATCATCACCATTTTCGACTTGTGGACCTTTTCAGTTCCGTTTTCATAAGACCTTAGTTCAATAAATTGATTTCTGTTTGTAATGTATGACCTAAACAAGTTCTTAACATTATCTCATCATCTGTAATTTGTAAGTTTCGTGGATTTCGTCAACGGGGCAAGTCCGTCAACGGGGCAAGTACGAAAAACTCTATATTTTGCATTTGCCTTGTAGGCGCATTTGCCCTACCTGACTATAATGAAGTACTCTTAAGAGTCTTATGGCCGTATTAATAAACTCGTCTTAACTGAGATCCCCATCTCGAGAGACGTCAAAGTGAACGTCAACCCATAGAATGCTGTCATTTTTGACGTGTCTTGTGACTGACATCTGGTAACCCATCATTTTATCGAATTTCACTTCATCGATTATAACATTTCATCGAATTTCATTTCGTCGAACGCTATTTTCTGCAGAAACCAATTTTTTTTAAGGATATCTTAAACATTAATTACGTAGGTTAGGTTGGGGTACAGTAGTCATTACAAAAAAAAAGCAACGCATGCGGTGAGAAATGCCTTTCGATGAAATGAAAATTCTGCGTAATAATACGTTCGTTGAAAAGTGTTTCGATGAAATAATAGGTACCCCTGACATCTCAACCAAGATGAGTTTAATACAGCCCTTAGATCTTAGGATTAATGTGGACTTGTCAAAAATATGGAACAAACCTTCGTTTAACGTGATTGCATAGATATGTATTCTGTAGAAGTGAGATGGCGGACCACAGACGGGACGGACATCTAAAAAACCACGATAAAGATGGTTTAATAAAGTAGTTTTTGGTACAAAATGATAACATGTAAATTTACAAACAACAAAATTGACTGAATCACAAAAAACACGTAGAAGGGCGAATTTATCCCTGGCTAGGGTCGTTTTCACCCGCTGCCCGCGGCCGACAGCGGCCCGCCGCCCGCGGCGACTGAATGGTATGATCGGGAATGCTCGGGACTGGTCGTTTTCGCCCGTCGTTTGGGTGGGCGCCGCACGCGGCGGGCGAAAATGACCACTCCCGAGCATTCCCGATCATACCATTCAGAAGCAGCGGGCGGCGGGCCGCTGTCGGCCGCGGGCGGCGGGTGAAAACGACCCTGGCCTAAAGCGATTTTTCTCTTCACCTTTGAGCGATTTTGTAAAATATTTAAAAACATCTACCCCCTTACGTTGAGTAACGGTGGTATAGCTATACAATGTTTTTTCCTTATCTGTCAAATTCAAATGTCACAATGACAGATAAGGACAAAACATTGTACCTAGGCCTCTATTCCCGGCGGTAAAAACCATATCGTATTTGACCTGTTACGGTATTGTTTTGACGTCAGACGCCATTACTGTCAAGGAAATAAGAGCTATCAAAACATTGACAATACGATAACAGGTCAAAGACGATATGATTTTTAGCGCCTAGAATACCGGCCCTGGTCGGTTACTAAGTTCTGTTTCTGAAATTTATTACGATTTAAAAAATATTTTAAAGCAGTTTTGCATAAACCTGTATATTAATCAAAACTTTGATTTATATAGAATATAAATAAAAATAATGTATTCTAAACTATTGTAAAATTTATTTGATGTACGAGCTTGAAGTACCTATTCCTATTTCGGACGAGAAAATCATAGTTCAAATCACGCACGACGATGATGCTGATAACGGCCACTACTTTTGTAAGAGTTCTTGTAGAGAGTTCAAATTTGCGTGACATATTGAGCAGACTTGTAGCTTTGAATTCTGATATAAATTTATTCCAAGCAACTAAACATCCGCTTGTACACCGGTCAATCTTGATGTCTCATTTAATCGACTTTACGATTTCACATGATTTTGCAGAAATACGAAACCACACCAAATCTCTTTCTTCATAACTTGGAATTAAGTCATGTTGAGAAATATAATTTTGGTCTCTAAACATGCACAGAGATAGGAAGTTTTATAATATTATAAAAAAAAGTTATTTGGTAAACAAAGACTAACTTTTAAGAGTTCTCAAAAAGTGAAATTTACAGAATAGTCGTGCGTATTTTCATCGATGCCGGCTGTGAATGTTAAAAGATCGTGTCAGAAATTGCGGCAATTAACAAGAATGATTATTTGTTCTTCAAAATGTACATTAATTACGATTTTAATTTTAATCCTTATTGAAATTAAAAAATAAACAAGTTAGTTTTATTTGTCTCAACCTTAGTAACAGAACTTAGTAACCAACTAGGTATAGCTATACCACCGTTACTCAACTTTTATTAGTATTGGGGTTAATGGCTAACCATACATCGGTAAAGGACGTAAGATCCAACAAACTGACGACTATCCTCGGAAACATGAGCTGACTACGATAGCGTCTGAACCGTAGTGATACCCAAAATCGCGACCTTAGTGCAATAAGGCATTGCACTAAGGTCGCAGTTTAGGTAACACTTGGTAACTTCCATCAGACAACTACCGACAGCAATAATAACTGCTTGCGATTACCTCCCATTCATTTTTAACCTAAAATTGGCCATCCAGGCATGAATAGCTACAAGGTCAGTCACTGAACTATGTATTGTTACGTACCTAGATATTTTATTTAAAAACCTATTTTTCATTTAACCAATGCTAAAACTATTTAGCCTAGAGATCGTTACGTATTTTGTTTCTTAACCCATTTTTCAATTTATCAATGCTACATTATAGATTTCGCTGCGTTACGTCAAATATTCATTTCAGCCCAGGAAATCTTGCTTGTAATTAATTTTCACTATCCAGAAAATGCATCGAGCCGGACGAATTAGGGCAGAACCGACTCGGATAGGTTAGGTTAGAGGTAACTTATCTATCTGCCCAGGCAGCAACTGCGCTAAATGCATCGTGAGTAAAGCTTGGTACTCACTAGCGAGCTGTTACTGTTAATGTTGAACGTAACATCGTGATGTGTACGCAGCTCGCGAGCCTGCTCTCCACTTGAAGCTCGTTGCTGTAACTTTACAGTTACAGTAACAGCTCGATAGAGTATACTTAGAGTGGCTTCAGAACTCATTACTTACCAAAATCCACGTGGTCCAATTCTAACTGGATTAACGCCAGCGAGCTGGAGGTGTCAGTACCGTACTCATTGTGGTACGTGTACTCCCGTATTCCGATTTGGGGGCCGCTGCAGTTGGTGCCCAGGACCACTTTGGCCATGGCTCTGGGAACATACTTTTTTTTAATTGAAGCTTTATTTTGCACATCCTTTTTTAAGTCCTTCCTCATCAGGGAGTTAGCTTAAAATTCCCTTGTTTTTTTCCGATGTCGGGATAATACAACCGGAAAAATGACGCATAGAGTCGGTCACGAACGTTAAAGGTGCGATCTCACGTCGTTGCGTAAACAAAAGATAGGGTCATAGTAACAACATGGCGCCGTTTTGACGCACCGTTAAGCAGCGGTGCGGTCGCACCTGAATTTGTGACCCATTTCAAAATAATATACTTGAAGTCGTCAATGTCACTAGGGATTTTTAGTCATTTGAAAAATTATAGGTCACTCAACCTTATTGTTGATAAATGATAGATTGACTTTGGAACTAAGGTGGGTCAAAAATTTAAATCTTTGAATGTACTCCATCTTAGTAACGCACTTAGTAGGGTTAGCAACGCACTTGCGGTCTAATCAGGATTGCAATCTTAAGAAATATTACGCGTAGCGGCTGCTACACGGTGAGCAACCAAACTATCCACCAAGGTGACCCTGGTTGGGGGCTCGGTTGCTAACGCCGTCACGTTTCCATCTACACGGTTGCCAACAGCAGTGCGTCTACTGCTCACAGAGAGAAAACACGCATCGTACGACTGCACAGTGCACACGATATGGCTCCTTGCTTTTCAAAATTTCACAAGGTTGGCGTAGCTTTAGGATTTTTATTGTGTTCTGTCCTTACACGACTTGGAAGATAAGTCCCAAAGGCATGGTAAATCTTTGTACAAATCTATCATGTCGGCGATAATTGCTCGCTCTTTCCATCTTGTTCTCGTGCGTTGTTGCGCGAGGCCATGCGCACTCTCTGCCTGCAGAGATACAACTGCGCTCGCGTGGTTGGCAACAAGCGTCTACACGGTGTACGACGGCGGTATCCAACCGCGGTTGCCAGCGCACGCCCGTCAACCAAGGGCAATGAAAGGTCAAACGAAATTTGGTTGCAAACCACCTTCTACACGGTCGCAAACCAGCAAGGTCACCTTGGTGGAGAGCTTGGTTGCTCAAAGTGTAGCAGTCGCCGCATGACAAAAAAAATATACACCATAGCACGTTATTAGTAAACTGATGCAGTATTATCGACGAAATGTCTGTGGGTCTCAGATCGTACTAACTAACTAAGGGCCTGTTGTTTGATCTGTAGTTAAACTAACTAATCGTTAAAAACCATAACTAATGGTTAAATCTCAAGAAAATGTGTAAAATTTTCGATTCCTTTTTCAAATTTTGACAAATAGTTAGTCTGCTTCTTGCCATAAAAAATAATTTCACTGTCAAGAACCGAAAGCAAATACCTGAAGTTGTCTTTCGGGAAATTCTCTATCTCGCTCGCAGACCCGATGACCATCTGCCGCGTCACGAGCACCACGACTGACGTCAGTCTCATGTGCCCTGCAACGTCACAACCACGTTCAACTCGTCAATCCTGGTAGCTGATATCTATAGCACAGTCTATAAACCAATATAGTCATTTGACGAAGCCGTTTAGACAGGGCAATCGTGCGGGGTGTGCGAGGGGCGAGGGGCGGGTAGGGCGAACCCGAGCTGCATACTGTTAGTAGCTCGGTACATGACTTTCAGGGCTAACGCGTGTCTTGTTTTTAATGTTTTGATTTGATTTTGAAATATTTTAATTGTATTTTATTTATATTGTTAACAAGCTCTTATTCCCAGACAAAATACAAGACAACCATTCAAAAAAAATACCAGCGTCACACGGGACGATGTAAAAATTGTAACGATACCCCTTATTATGTCCAAACTGTTGAGGCATTTAGAAGTTATGGCGGAATAAAGAAACGTACATACATACATACAATAGTCATGCGCACATAGATGAAACCTAAAAGTCCTTTACGATTTACTTTACGATTGACGATTAATTAAATTAATCGATTGATGCCAACACTGAGCGGAAGGCTGAGCAGATGGTTTCGGCTGAAGAAATGGGGTAAAATATTTCCAGTTGTTACCACCGAGTACAAAAAGATGAGAATAAATCCCAGCTGTTACCAGTGGTAACAAATTGGTGGTAGGTAACAGGTGAAAATAACCCGAGTGAGCAAGATTGCTCTTCAACTGTTCGAGCATTTTATGTTGGGTCGGAACAAATCCATTTTGCTCGATTAACTTCTGTTCTAGGCCGTTCACTTTATCCACAAAGGCACTTAAAGATTAATTTTTAGTGAAATGGTTAATTTGGTCGACGTTTCCGCGTTTTAAAGATTAAACTTTGCGGCGGATTCATTACTGATGCCAACCAGACGAAAGGCACGTCGCTACTGATATACAGTTACATAGATAGGTAGTCACTGCAATAATTGTAATAAAAAGAACGTAAGAACAGCATGATTGAATTTAAGCTCGTCCATGGTCCTGGTGGTTTGGTTTTCCTCGTGCCAGTAGTGATCTTCAACTACGGTACGATACAAATAGCGGGAAAAAACTAAAGGGCATGGCCCGTTTGTGCCCCAACTTGTACACGGATAAGACAAATGTAAAAAATCATTAAATAATTAATAATTACACGTAACATTAATTTAATCTCTGCAAAAGCAGCGGAAAAATAAGTGTTTAAAAAAAAGATAGTGTGTGCTGGAAAACACCCACTTGACAGTTTGAAAGGGACAGAGCTATATGACTGCTATCACTCTGGGCCTTTCGCTAGGACTTTAAGGAGTTATCAATACGGCCTCTATAGAAAGACTTGGGCTCCGCGGTGATGAAAAGCACAAAACAAAGTTCTCTGTCTCCGTCTAATGGCCCCTGTCCTGTATATTACATTGATGACACCATCCGGTTGGCCGGCCAGCGTTGTTCGCCAACTACGAACATGCCAATAGCGTAGCCGACTGTCCTCTACACGTTGGTCCAATACCGTGGCCCAACGCATTGGCGATTTATTCCTGATTCGTCACATTCCTAACTCGTCATATTCCTGATTCGTCATATTCCCAAGTCGTCAATGTACAGTCAAATAAAATCGCGAACACGTGCTTACAGGATTAAAAAGTATTAGGACAGATCGTACTAAGTACCATAATTATGACCCGATTTAAATAATGAAGTGACAATTTCATGATAGACAATTAATAATTAAGTACCTATCTAAGGAGGACTCTGTAAGAAGTTTGCGCAGGCAAATGTACATTGACGACTTAGGAATATGACAAATCAGGAATATGACGAGTTAGGAATATGACGAATCAGGAATAAATCGCATTGGCCCAATGTGTATAGGGGCCAAAAGGATCTTTTATGAAAGCGCCAATGCAAAATGATCAATACGCCAATGTGTAAACATCGTTCCATATTTTGGTCCAACGCATTGGCCAAATATGTGCAGTGGCCATGAGGTGACGGCTCCTAGAACGTAATGATGTGTTTTGAGGCTATGTAAATAATTAGATAGCTAATTACTTTTAAAACTCTGCTTTATTTGTTGAATGATAAATATATTTATAAAGTACATATTTTTTGCCCGTGTGGTGCCGGAGTTTAGAATGTTGCCACTCCATGTCTTCCATTGGATGTCGTAAGAGACGACTAAGGGACTTAAGGCTGTGTAGTGCTGTTAGGCGATGGGTTTGCAACCTGTCACTAATACACTGGATAACATCTTAGCCTGGTTGTGCAAAATGTGGTCACAGAATTATCAACAAGTTTTTGGAGTTGTTGGTGAGTTTGTGGCTCTGCCTACCCCACTCTGGGAATGAAGGCGTGAGTTTATGTATGTGTATATTTTTCGCTTTAATTTGGCATATAAACGATTGCTGTACATTCTGGGGCACAGCACCATGGTAAAATGGGCCATGTCCTTTAATATTTTTAGCTTACCCATAGGAAAAAACAAGATGCCGACCCAGGGAAAATTCTCGATTAGCTCTGGCCCCTCGCTCACGCTAGAGTTGTCGGTGAAATCATAACCACAATTATCCAAGTAGTTGGGGTTATCTTCTAAACCCGCTGAAAATCACAATCACATTTTTATAATCAGGCAAAACGGTGTTCAATACAGTATATTCTCTAAGAGCCACTACTACCAACAAAAAATATGAAAACCCCGCGCAAAAGTAAACGGAGGAAGGACTTTCTCCTTCGGCCTTTCAGCACTGGCTCCGCGGGAGTCTAAATTCTAGTTGGTAATAGGAGAATTGGTGTTTTTAGCCGGTGCGAGCCCGACAGTACCTGGGCCCTCCATTCCCAGGTATCCGGAAGAGATTTTCAATTATATATTGGAGTGAAATTTGTCAGCCTACCTATTCACCATATATTACTTAGCATATTAAATTTGATATAAAATACTTTTTATCGAATAAACAGCCCGGTGAAGGTCGTCTCCTATTCGAATCTTAAGGGGCTTCTAAACGGGCCATATTTTCAGTGCAATATGTGGCTGGCAACTATTGTTGTCTTTATACGAGTAAGAGAGGGACACCAGTAGTTGCCGGCCACATAGTTATTGCAGTGAAAATATGGCCCGTTTAGAAGCCCCTTTAGACCATGAACGTATATCGAAGTAAGTAGCGGCAGTATGTACTTTATACGGACGATTGGCGGATAAGAGGGGACGCCTTTGCACAGCAGTGAAAACAAATTGACCTGGGTGTTATTCTCTTAAAAACAGCAGCGGTCGGTCGAACGAACGAGCGAAAGCGCAGCGGCGAGTTTAAGTAGTCCCGACCGAGCGAACAATACTCATTTTAGCGCGTGCTTTCTAAATTATGCAGCCTTATACGTTTGAAAAGCCATGCTGCCAAATTGAATACCTACACGCGCTATAGTATTTTATATAACTGATACATAAAGAGGGTCCTTAAAATACGAGTGTGGTTTTATCAAACGAGCTGAAGGCGAGTTTCATAATAAGATCACACGAGTGTTTTAAGGCCTAATTATGTACAGTTGCATACATTACTTTATCTACACACATATTATAAGTACTCTAAGATGCGTTCAGTAGGCGGCAGAACAAACAAATGGCGGCAAAGCTAACCTGTGTCACGAATATGTTTTTTTTAAATCATATACAAACTAACAAAGTCCCTATTCTAATGTCATTCGAAATCAAAATGGCGTACGACACTTTACTTAAAATATACCAAGTCGACGTTTAATTGATACTAGAATTGGCCCCCTGTTTGAAGATGTTCCAAATTTGAACAACATTACTTTATCAAAAGTTGTATCGTAATTTTAACATATCATTACAGCTACAGATAAGAAAAAATATCATAGTAAAATTGTATCTTGTAATGCTGGTCATTGTCTACGGATTCTGAACGCATTATAGAGGACTTATGATTAGTGTAGACAAAAATATGTTTTGTTCGCTCAGACGGGACTATTAAAACTCGCCTCTTTGACATTCACTCGTTCGTCATTGTTGAGATAATTACACCCCTGATCCCGAATTAAGCCCTGGCTACCGTTATAGTTATGTAACTCACCAGCAAAAATCACGATCACAGAACCAGTAAATAAACAAAAAAACCACATATTAGAATACGTTCACTGCACGTGAACTACAACTGCAACTAACGCTTTATTCCACTCACGATTGCGCTTTTAATACTGAGTTGTATTTGTATTATTGTGATTTTATTGACAAACAAATTCTTTAGTCTGTATCAACATTCTTTGATTGACTCAATGATTATGATTAAAAGTATGAGATAAGTAAACGTTTGTGTGCTCTTTGCTGTATTTGTAATTATTCCGCATAATTTGAATTCCGATAAATAAGATAATATTACAGGAGGTCGTGAGTTGGGATAGACCAAAAAAAATAACTCACGGTTTTTACATTCTACTTCAAAAGAATAGGAAATTTTAAGGAACGAATTTCATTATTTTTTGTATTTGAACAAATAGTTTAGTTTTAATATCTTTATTTATTTAGCAGACATTTTATGGATGACATGATTATTTTTTATTTGGGCTGGCATTTTCTAATAAATTACCGCAGTTAAATTATATCTAATGATAAAAAGTGATTGTAATAGTGTATTAAAACATACTATTTCAAGAGGTTTTCGCTTAACCCGTGAGATACACCTAAGAGGGCTTCAAGCCGAAAACGAAAGTCAAACAAAGGTTAAATATACTTTTGTCAAAATATCCGAAAGAGATAATTATTTCAAAAACTTAATAATACAGAACGGCTTTAAAATCCTATTCCACGAAATGGTTTTCGAATTAGAGTAATTGTAAAAATATGAACAATCCCAATTTGGTAACGATCTCGGAAATGGATTATTCTAGGCTGACAGGATAGAGGGCAACTAACTGATGCCAAATATGTCGGTCTGCCTGCGCACAGTGGTCGCGCATCTATATATTATTAAATCGGCTGAAAAGCGTGTACCTAATCATTCCCAAAAAAACGATACGGGAAATGACTGAATGTCGTTCATGTAGTAAGTACTAGTTTTTTGTTTATTTAGTAGGGAGCTGTGAAAAAAGAATTTAAAAACAATAATTAAAAAAAACCTTTCTATTTATTCATTTTGCAAATTGATAACTTTAAAACTTAATTCAGACAAACATTTACACGATATTTACAATCTTAGTATTAAAAAGAACATCTTATAATAACTAATAAAATAATGTTACAAAATACAGCAATTTATCAAAGACAGTTTTTAAGTTATTTTTAAACCAGCAGCTCTTTAAACAAATAAATTGAGATTTCACCCATTAAATCTCTAGCATATTTTCTAAGTTATTTTTCAATCAAGATACATTTCAATCAACCGACATCATTCATTTAAAATAAGATCTCATTATTCATTTATTTAAGCCCAGTTCATAGATTTTTTGCTTAAGTAATTTTTGATATGGAAAAAAATACCATACTTAATTGCTTTTGCCACATTATTAACATTAACCACGTTACGTTTGCCACGTTATTTACTAGACCACAATTACTGTCAAGTAAATAAGAGCTATCATAACCTTAACAATACGATAACATGTCAAAAGCAATATGGTTTCACCGAGTAGAATACTTAAAGAGCCCTAAGTATGAGGTTCTAAAAGAAATCTAAGTTTTGACCTAAAGCAGAAAGGAGGCGCGAGAAGTTTTCTCCAAATTAAAGTGCCAAAATTTGATAATTTTAAAGATACGCCTTAACGATTGATTTTATGAAAAAAGTGTCATGTGTCACACAGATATAGTTCAGGAAATATCAATTGGCCGTCTGTAATCTTCACTAAGATCTTTTTGATAATATCAAACAAAAGGTAATCATAAAACTGCTCTCTCTTCAAACAGCACAATGGATTGAAAGGTTAAGGTTAAGGTTAAGTAGTATCGTTAAGCCTTAACGCAGAAAAAAAAACGCAAAGTATATAACAGACGGCCAAATCATATTTCCTGAACTGTAAATGAATATAGACCTATCGGTACAAAAAGGGGTCTCTATTGGATCGCATATTTTTTTTACGCATAACCTATCTTTACGCATAAAATCGTTTGACCTAAAACGGTTTTTACAATATAAAACGTTTTATTTTAATTAATTTAAAAATCTAGCCTAACCTAACCTAACGTAATCTACACAATAGTGGTTTATTAAATTTTGAAACGTCAGACTAAAGGGTGTTTATGCGAAAAAAAAATATGCGTAAAGATACGTTATGCGTAAAAAGTTTATGCGTTTCAAACGGATCCCTACAAAAAGTAGGGTATTAACTCTGTGTTCTAAAATTTGTGTTCAATCTTAGCTTCGACGGCAACATCGGGCTTCCCGTGGCCGGTGTGAGATACCGCTCCGCCCGCAGACACCTCCGTGTTTTTGTCCAGGGCCCACTTGCCAGCTCCACTCGCAGAAATCTAATAGAATCATAACATAAGTACTTTAAACACCAGTGGCCTGTTTTATAAAGCTACAAATTACAATTTACAGGCTAAAAAAACCTCGACCAATGACGATCAGCCATTTGAGCAGTGTTGCCAACTTAGACCTGTAAAATTGTTACTTGTAGCTTTGTGAAACCTTACCTTACACTATATAAGCTCTAGGCATAAACAATAGTACTAGGCAGATTATTGGCAAACGTGAAATTCTATAGTAGGAGCTCACTATAATGTTTCGACAACGTCGTCGTCAACATAAATAGGCAAACAAATTATACGTCTTTAAAACTGCTAGAAGAAACGGTGGTGAAAAGACAAACCCAGCTGTTACCAGCGCCAACAAATTGGTGGTAAGAGGTGGGAATATCCCGTTTCATTGGCCTATTTTTTCAATCTTAAATAATCGCTAGCTAAAAAATACCTCATTTAAATAAGTGGACCAGCCAGATTTTGTGTAGGAGCTTATTATTAATGTTTCGACAACATTGTCGTCAACATAAAATAGTTGAACAAATTATACGTATTTGAAACTGCTAGAACAGCCTGCATTTTAGTTTTTTTCGGATATTCTCAGCTGTTTGTTACCAGTGGTAACAGCTGGGAGTTTTTGTCCTACTTGTTACCGGGAATGAAAATTCCCAGCTGTTACCGCTACTGTTACTGGGACATTTCTATTTCCAGTAGTTACCAATAGTAACTGGTGGTGAAAAGACAAACCCAGCTGTTAGCAGTGCTAACAAATTGGTGGTAAGAGGTGGGAATATCCCGTTTCATTGGCCCATTTTTTTCAATCCTAAATAATCGCTAGCTAAAGCCGGATTTTTTTATTTGTAACAATAATAGTGGCTAAAAACCGCGGTGCTTTTTAGAGACGAAGAGAAACCTATTGTCTTTGTTAACAAAATTAAGATGCACTTACACTGGTGTCTCCACCAATCTGCTTGTTGACGTCCAGGGCGGCGTTGGCATTCTCATTGGCCCACTCCAGCCGGCCGCCAAGATGGCTGCTGTCTCCGTTAGGACCCAGTACCCTGGTCCCGTGAGCCTGACCCTCTAGTTTGCCTCGAGCGTCGTCAAAAATTACTCTTTTGTAACCTGCTTGCCCCTAAAATAGTAATGGTGAAAAATAGGGTCAGCATTTGCCAAGTAGAAACACTTGAAGCCAGGGTTCGAAATTATCTAGATAATTACGCTTCTTGATAATTATCGGATAATTATTATAAATTAATAAATTCATTTGTTAAATTGTTTCATAAAAAAATCTAACAAAACATTTTAAAAAACTGTCAAGTGCGAGTCGGACTCGCACACAAAGGGTTCCGTACCATTATCTATACAACATTAGCCAAAAACGGCAAAAAAAATACGTTTGTCTAGCCTCCCTTAAATATTTCTTTTATACTGGTTTTAGTATTTGTTGTTATAGCGGCAACAGAAATACATCATCTGTGAGAATTTCAACTGTCTAGCTATCACGGTTAGGTGACAGACAGACAGACGGACAGCGGAGTCTTAGTAATAGGGTCCCGTTTTTACCCTTTGGGTACGGAACCCTAAAAATGCACACAGTTAGACGAAGCAGACGCAATTGCGGAAATTAGCGTTCGAATACTTCTAATACAGTTCTCTTTTACAAGCGCAATTTTTTGTTATTATCATGATAATTATCAGGATAATTATCGTGATAATTGTCATTGATAATTATCCTTTCGAACCCTGCTTGAAGCAATTAGTATTTTGACGTAGTTGTTAAATTTATTTTCAAACCCATTTTTTGCTTTACTTTTGCACAATCTCAGTGTAGAAGGGAGAGGACAATAGAGAGATCTCTTTGCAGTGGGTGTGATGCTTGGGGATCGAAGTCCATTGGGATGAATATGGGAGTTGTATATAATATCAACTGACTGGAGAAACTTCGTTAGCGCGATGTAGAACACTTTAGTTGCGATGTGTAATGCTGGGGCATGTTTTATAAAGCTACAAGTTACAATTTTACAGGTCTAAACTGGCAACACTTCTCAAATGGCTGGTCGTCATTGGTCGTGGTCGTGTCAAATGGAAACTTGTAACCTGTACATTGTAATTTGTAGCTTTATAAAACAGGCCACTGGTGGCGCGGGCGAGTTGGTTGATACAAGTGTGCGTTAAATATCGCTAGGTCGCCACATCAGTATTGGTATTTGAACTATAATTATGAAGGGTTCAAATAGTATGTGGCCGGGCGGCCAAAAGAACAGGGTAGTGGTTCTCTCAAAAGCAAAGGTGAGCGAACGCAGGAGTGAATGTCTAAGCGGCGAGTTTAAATAGTCCCGTCAAAGCGAACAAAACACATTTCAGCGCGTGTATTCAATTTGGCAGCATGGCTTCTCGAACGTATAAGGCTGCCTAATTGAGAATGCACGCGCTAAATTAATGTGTTTTGCTCACTCTGACGGGACTACTTAAACTCGCCGCTTGGACATTCACTCCTGCATTCGCTCACCTTTGCTTTTGAGAGAATCACTACCCTGGTGGCGCGGGTGAGTTGGATGATAGAAGTGTGCGCAAAATTTCGCTAGGTCACCACATTAGTATTGGTAATTGAACTATAATTATGTAGGGTTCAAATAGTACTTATGTGGCCGCCCTATAAGAACAGTAGATGTAATTTGACTCACAAAAAGCCCTTGGTCCGTGCTGCCTAAAGTGCCGAACACTTTGCCGCCCCCCGCTTGTGTGTTCCACGTGATATCCGCGGGGCGCGCGGCGCCGGCGCCCCGGCCGCTCCGTTCAACGAGTACCTGCCAAAAGCAAGTTAATTAAGTACTATCACGAACGTTAATTTGTGACCTATTTCAAGAAAAATATGCTTGAAGTCGTCAATGTCATTAGAGATGTCAAGTCATTTCTAACTTTTACGAAACTCAACCTTATTGTTGTAGAATGTCAGATTAACTTTGGACCTAAGATGGGTACCAAATTAAAGTTCGCGACTGTCTGTAACATGAGTATACAGAGTGCAAAATTGTAAGTGACTATCGAAACCTATAACCATAGTTTGAGATCAGTTTTGAAAATTGTTTAGTTAAATTTAAATGTTTTTTTGGCTGTGCATGGCTCCCCTTCGCTTCGCGCATTTCAGATTTGAGATATTTATAAAAGATGTTTATTCAGTAACTAGGCCGCACGGGCACTTTTACTAGTCAAAAATCTACCAGCGCTTTGCAAGACACCAACTGTTGAGAAGAAACGCAGCAAGAAACTCAACAGTCAGTCGTTTTTTAAATATTGCTTAAGATATTATGCAATAGTTTTGTTATACTTAACCTAGCATTATATAAAACAAGAATTTATAATGAAAAAAATATCATGCGCAGTTGAGCAGGAAAACGTGCCAAAACTCAGAATTTACACAAATCAATGAAGAGGTGAATAATAATGTTAAAAAAAAGATTGCTTGTTTTCAGAAAAATACTATTTTAACAGATTTCGCGCTTGTAATTTCATAATTAATGCGCTTAAAAGGGTGTAATTTTTTTTCTAATTTATAAAAATAACAATAAAAAAAATGGAAACTGAATAATTTACCGGACTACGTTCCAGTTCAAAGTAATTGTCGGAAAAAGCAATGTCAATTTTCGGTCTCTTGAATCCTGTCTAAGAAATCAATATCGACGGTTCTGTTACTAACCTCGTAATATAGAACCATGTCCAGTATAAACTGACACTCACTAAGTACGCGAGTACATACTTAGTGCGTGTCTGTTTATACTGGCCAAAAGCAATATACGAGGTTGAGTTATGAACCGTCTATTATGTTTTAACAGTCGACCTTTACTGAACTTCTGTGACGATACTGCTAACTCCATCGTCAAGTATATTTATTATAATGTTGTAATTATAACAATTGAGGTAACGCAGCCAGTGTCATAGGGACCATGCCGCGAGCGGACCTGCTAGAGGGGGTGTTCTTTTTATAGTGGTGATTATTATTTACGTGTTTAATATTTGAGTAGCTTAGTTTTAACTTCTTAAATAAGTTTAGTTTTAACATGTAATTGAATTCTATTGTTTTATTTAAAGTATAATATAGTAATTAAAAATAATTTAATCAATTGTGACTTAACATTAAGTTTAATTTTATCCAATAATAATTTGTAAAATGATTATTTTTTTGTGATTACTTGATTTACTTACCAGCTGTTTGGTAGAGGCTCACAGTACCTAGAGTCCCTCATACATCTGCAAAAAACAATAAAATACAGTCTCCATCAGAAATACGACGACCCTAGCCTAGTTGCTTGGATTCCCGGTAAAAAGACAAAATTGTATGAAAAATGTGTGTATTTATTTTTGAGTCTTGGGTGTTACTCATATCTATGCATATAATAATAACATAAACAAATTTTAAAAGTGCCATCGATTTTTTCTCAATTTTATCGTTTAGGTATGTCGCAATGTTGGAAGGGCACGGCACCCGTCTATATAAAAATTTAATTTAATTACTTTTTTTGGTATTTTTGACATTATGTAAAAAAAACAGAAAAAACCCAATAAACGATAAATATAATGTAGGTACATACAATGCTTCCCGGTCTCGATCGCCACGATATGATGACACGACACACACTAGAGTCGAGATAATAGCAATGGTCACCTGCATTTTGAATCTAAAAAAAACAATATTATTTTATTACTAAAAAAGTTTTTGAATCGTAAATTTATTACTATTTTATTTTTTTCGATTTTATTAAAAAAAGAAAAATCTCACTTGTTTATTTTGCATGTCTTAAACACCAGCACAAGTTTCCGTTAATGAAATTAAACAACAACATCCTATATTTATATGCGAGAAATAAAATGAAATGGTAAAGTCCCTTATGATCATACAAAAGGGGATTACCTAGTCACTTTATGACGTAAGTACGTATGTATCCATGTTTTTTGTAACCTCCTGGGGCCTGTTTTATAAAGCTACAAATTACAATTTACAGGTTACAAGTTTCCATTTGACACAACCTCGACCAATGATGACCAGCCATTTGAGCAGTGTTGCCAGTTTAGACCTGTAAAATTGTAACTTGTAGCTTTATAAAACGTGCCCTGTAGGCATGACTGTTATTGGGATTCATGTAAACTGCGCCGTGTACACATAAATATTACCTGGCACTTGTCACCTGTCACCTATCACCTGTCATTTTTAGGATGGTGAAATAGGGACTGGTTATTGACGTCGACATTGGTTAGCTGGAGTAGTAATTATCATTAAATTTCTTGATAGGTAATGCCTCTGACGTTGCAAATGTTTATAAACGACGGTGACCACTTCCCATCAGGTGGGCCGTCTGCCGGAGTTTCCATCAATGGCAATAAAAAAAAAGTAACAAAAAGTATCCTTTAAAAACCTGCTGGCCTATTGCCTAACGCACTCGCAATCGACTTCAAAGTGGAACAATTGTTTTCATTTTGTTTGCAGACTCGCCTTTGAGTTTCAAAATGAAAACGATTGCGATTGCAATTGCGTTAGGCAATAGCCCCCCCGAGAGCATGTGGCGATATTGTCGTCGATAAAATGTTTAATAATTTTAAGTCCGCCATTTTGTTTTTTTTATATTTTATTCAGATTTCTTACATTTTCTTAAGGGAGGGTTTAATTTTTTTCAACGTATAAAAACGACAATATAAAAAACTGAAGTAGAGTGTTCAAAGCTTGCTTTTTATTTATTTACTTTATTTAAGTGCCCAGTCACACGTCGCTATCATAAATCTAACGACACCTTTTCCAATATTCAAGTTATATGTATAAAATAGTATAAATCGAATTATTAAATACATTTCTCTTACCAATTTTCTATAGATTACAGAGCTTTTTTTTTGCTTTTCAGTTGTTTTTATTGCAGTCGTGTTTTTTTTAAATAAATTAGTTTTCCTTAGCGTAAAATGGACTACATTATTTATGTTAAGGTTAAGAAACATTTAACCTCCCGACAGTACGATAAAAGCAGTAAGGTTTAGATAACTACAAAGTTCAAGGTAGTTCTTATCACTTTTTATATACAAACAGTTTATTATTAAACTTGTTACGGGACTTTACATTTTATCTCAATTTCGTCTTATCTATCAATAAAATGACGTCACTATAGATCTTAAAAACAAGGAACCAAACTGATTTTTAGATCTAATATAAGAAGCAAAATTGTTAAATAACGCAAAAAAATGCCTAAAATTCTCATTATATGATTGATACTAGCGACCCGCCCTCGCTCCGCTTCGGTTTATTTGAGTTTTCTGTAACACTCGTACAATAAACCAGCATTTATTATACACATAAACCTTCCTCTTGAATTACTCTATTTATTAAAAAAAACCGCATCAAAATCCGTTCCGTAGTTTTAAAGATCTAAGCATACATAGGGACAGACAGACAGACAGCGGGAAGCGACTTTGTTTCATACTATGAAGTGATGTCGCGTCGTGTAAACAAAAATGAATTCATTGGAAAATCTAAATTAAAAAAGAAATTATGACATGCCATAAAAATGACGTCTTTATACTTCAATAAAAAAAAATATCATGTCCTGAACCTGTCTTAAAAGTTAAAAAAAAACTAATCGGAGGGTCCCTAAAGGGAATAAATCTCTTTCCAGGGGAATTATTTTTTTTGTTTTCAAAAATTCATATGTTTCCCTGACATTTTCCTGTTTTGCTTAATCATATTACAATGTTTTTAGACCTAGTTTAGTAAAATCGTTTTTAGGGTTCCGTACCCAAAGGGTAAAAATGGTACCCTATCACTAAAACTCCACTCTCCGTCCGTCTGTCTGTCCCTCTGTCACCAGGCTGTATCTATCTCATGAACCGTGATAGACAGTTGAAAATTTCACAGATAATCTATTTCTGTTGCCGCTATAACAAAAAATACTAAAAACCAAATAAAACATTTTTTTTGCTGTTTTTTGTTCGATATTAATAACGGCAACAGGTAGACGCTTGAAATATTCACAGAATATTTAGTTGTATCTTCACTTCAAAAATAAGTAATTAAATTAAAATAAAATCAATATTTAAGGGGGCCCATATTTATATTTTTTTAAAGATAATGGTACGGAACCCTTCGTGCCCTAGTCCGACTCGCACTTGACCGGGTTTTTTTTTGTAAAGCAACATACCTCTCAACAACAAAATGCGGGTGGAATTTTCACCACACAAAACGCTCTTGTCTCACTTCCAAGGCAATATATACGAAAACAGGAAAACGCAGGGAAAAATATGAATACGTAATAAAGTTTTGTAAACAGACAAAATAATTCCCCTGGGGTAGATAAGGGACTTTACCGTGCAGATCTCTTCTCTTATAAAAACAAGGTAAATGATGTTTTACTTCAGAGCAGAAAAGATTTTGTGGTGTAAAGACGTTTTAAATGGTAAGTTATTTATTTTTATCCGAGTGCGTCCGAAGGAGGGTTGTGTGTTTCAAGTGTATGTATGTGTGTATGTCTATTTATGTGGCACGCTCTGCAGCCCAACGCCTTTATAGATTTCTAACACATGGGTGTCGTTCGATTCATCGTTGTTGTGGGAGTGACATTATGCTATAATATTTTAAACAAAATTATGAGAGGGGGTAATTCTTATTTACATATTAAAATATAATTTAAATTATTATACAGACGACATTATCAAAAAACGCAATGCGTTTCCAAAGCTTGATTTTTATTAGATTTGTTTTGTTTAATTTTATACAATCTTGTTTTTATGACGTCATGTCATAAGCGACTTTGCTTTTGCGAATTTACTAGGCGTTTTTAAGTACAAAAGCTAAATGAAAAAAAAAACAGGCGACAATGTCACACCAATCGACCTAGTCCCAATCTAAGCTCTAGGCTTGTACTATGGGCACTAGAAAACGATTTAAGTACATAAATAGAGAAATATAATAGTTAAATACATAGAAAATATGCATGACTCAAGAGCAAATATTCGCGCTCATCACACAAATATCTGCCCTTACCGGGATTTGAACCCAGGACCTCTAGGTTCGTAGGCAGGGTCACTACCAAATAGGCCATTCCTATCGTATGCTTGCTATTGTGATACTTATTTCAATTCGTCGAAAGATATATAATTAACAGGCAAGTTAAAGGTGTCCCGTCTGAGCGTGTAAAAAACATTTATTTCAATTCGTATATCTTCACTTTGGTCACTTATTTTGTCAGCAAAGTAATTTGATCAGTAAACTTTCCTTTAATTTAAAGTATTCTTTATTATTCTGGGTTTTGGAGTGACGACCTTGTACTCCAAAACCCACCCACCCATCCATGTCTTCCCGTGGATGTCGTAAGAGACTAAGGGACTAAAGGCTGTGTAGTGCTGTTAGGCGATGGGTTTGCAACCTGTCACTAATACGCTGGATAACATCTTAGCCTGGTTGTGTAAAATGTGGTCACAGAATTATCAACAAGTTTTTGGAGTTGTTGGTGAGTCAGTGGCTCTGCCTACCCCACTCTGGGAATGAAGGCGTGAGTTTATGATTGATTGATTGATTGATTGAAAGCACAAGACCGGTCTGAGTGGAGAGCCTTGGGGGAGGCCTATGTCCAGCAGTGGACGTCTTTCGGCTGACATGATGATGTAATTGTGATGATGTGATTCTTCTTTATAATATGTATTTAAGACCTGTTTTACTTCATTTTCAGATGAAAATGCTGTCCACAGTATGTGTTTTAGCGGCCATGGTCAGTGTTATTTCAGCTCAAGCTTATGTTTTGCCGGGATATGAGAATATGTAAGTGATTTCACAACATTTTTTATTATATGGAAGTTACTGAGGGGCCTGCCAAGATGCACTACGCTAGCTATCGTTTCTACTCGTTTCTTTTTAAAACCAATCGCGTCACTGGTAGGTCGTGTGACTTTTCGTATCACGTCATCAACCAGTGACGCGATTGGTTTAAAAACGAAACGAATAGAAACGCTAGTTAGAGTATTGCATCTTCGCAGGGCCCTCTGTTATACGTATGCCTAGCTACATAACACACATGCATACCTTCACGCCTGTCTTCCAATGGGGTAGGCAGAGACTATGGAACGCCAGGTGCACCGGTCTAAACATACAACTTTCGCTTCCTCTACATTCATCAACCTCTTCATGCACGTACGTCGGTTTCGGGTGCTTTTGATTTGGCCTTTATTCAGTACATCGCGAATCTGATTACTGTATGTGCGTCTAGGGCGTCCGCTATATATATATATATATATATATATATATCTTCGATGGTTTGGTCATTTGGAAAGGATGGACGAAAGAAGATTGACGAAAGAGATATACAGAGCGAAAGTGAGAGGAAGGGTCGTAAGGGGCCGCCCTAGACGTACTTTTTCGAATCAAATCGGAGACATAACTGGAAAAGGGCCGAATTTAAAGTACCCGAAACCGACGTGCGTGCATGACTCGATGTATGAATGTGGAAGAAGCGAAAGAGATTTGTCAAGATCGTAGCAGGTGGAAAGAAGTGGTCTCTGCCTACCCCTCTGGGAAACCGGCGTGATTTAATGCATGTGTATATGTATATATATATAATTATCTCCATTCACTCTCGCTCGTCATACCTATTTCATAACTCTTCTTTCATCCATCCTTTCTAGATAAACAAACGATCTTAGCATATCTATCTAATAATATTATGACTTAGGGCTGATTTTTCAATCCCCAGATAAAACTATGCGTCAGTTAAATCTATTACTATCCATTTTTGAAGTCATATGAAAGAAAAGTACAGAGCTAAAATTTACCTTCCGGATAGCTTTATCTGGGGATTGAAATTTCAGCCCTTAAAAGATATAATTGGTTTATAGCAGTAGCACATAATAATATTGGTAATAATAAATAATAATTTTTGACATTTAAATAATTGTATTGACATTGCAGTGCCCTCCCAGGGTTTATGTTGGAGCATTTAATTTATTATAACATCTTTGTAAATACAACATAAGGCAATAAAGAATATGACTAAATTTATAATGAAATTCACAGATGCCGAAATGATCCCAGACAGTGTCTACCTAATAGCTGGTAAATATATTTATCTACATATTTTACATATTTTTCATTAGTTTTAATTGTATTTTAATAGTTTTAAAATATGTTATAATTCTAATTGCGATTCCGTCTCCGTCCGCGAAGAGATCTTTTATCACTATTCCCTCGAAACTATCCAACTTTCTAGACTAAAAAATATGTCCTTTCTCGGGACTGAACTACTATACCAAATTTCATTGAAATCGGTGCAGAGGCTTTGTCGTGAAAGCACTAACAATCAAACAGTATGGTTTTGTCCAGTTTTATTTATTTTAAAACCAGGCAAAAGCATTTCCAAATTGTATTTCATAATTTTACAACTTAGTCAGCGTAATTTAAATGTAAAAATATGCCAAATTACAACTTTGGTATTACCACGAGTCTCTGAGTTAACCGCGGACAGACGGACAGATGGACATGGCGAAACTATAAAGGTTCTATTGTTCTCTACGGAACTCTAAAAACGGTGTTACCAACTATTATTTAAAAAAAAACGTTTCACAACCCACCATTTAACATGTCCTCCACATGTGTTATTTTGGTAAATAAATTATTCTTATTCTTATTCTTATTTAGCATCATATAATTTTTTTATTGTTTTCAGGCTTTCATTTAATAGAATGGGCCAACGCCCGGGAGACATCACGTGGAACAAACCAGCGGGTGGCGGCAATGTCTTCGGCACCATAGGGAGCTCCGACCAGGGACTCTTTGTAAGCTTACAATGTTTAGTAATAATATTATTATATATTCTTTTTTTAAGTACTATAGACATTAATATGTTGGAAGTGACTAAGCCAAGGCCGAGATTATACACAGTCTTTGATCTATTACCAAATTATCTTATTTACAGTAAAACACAACTGATATGGCTAGTCTATCTATCTATATATATAAAAGGCAAAACTGACTGACTGACATATCAACGCACAGCTCAAACTACTGTACCTAGAAACTTGAAATTTGGTACAGGGGTTCCTTTCATGATGTAAGTGAGCACTAAGAAAGGATTTTTAGAAATTCAACCCCTAAGGGGGTGAAATAGGGGGGAGTAGCGGGAAACTAATTCTACGCGTACGAAGTCGCGGGCGTCCTCTAGTAATATATAAAAGGCAAAACTGACTGACTTATATATCAACGCACAGCCGAAACTACTGTACCTAGAAACTTGAAATTTGGTACAGGGGTTCCTTTCATGATGTAAGTGAGCACTAAGAAAGGATTTCCCAAAAGTCGACCCCCAACGGGAAGAAATAGGGGGAGAAGCGGGAAACTAATTCTACGCGAACGCAGTCGCGGGCGTCCTCTAGATATAGAATAAAAAGAAGCTTTACTATTGCAATAATTTGATGAACGAGTTTTAAGCATTCCATTCGGAGCAGGAAAGCATGGTTTAAATCACGCATGAGCACGATACTGATAACGCTTTGGTGACAGAACTTAAGAACCGACTAGGTATTATGTAAAAGAAACCCTGGTTTTATGTACAGGTGTGACAGAAAACTCATATAAATTATATCAAAACGAGTCGCTGGTACTTACTATTTTAAACATTTACCATGTTCTTTTAGGGTCAAGCGGGCTACAATAAGGTAATTTTTGACGACGCTCGAGGCAAACTAGAGGGCCAGGCTCACGGGACCAGGGTGCTGGGTCCCGACGGAGACACCAGCCATCTTGGCGGCCGGCTGGAGTGGGCCAATCAGAATGCCAACGCCGCCCTGGACGTCAGCAAGCAGATTGGTGGAGACATGAGCGTAAGTTTCAACTTCCTTTTTCCTATGTCTTCCTGTTTTTTTTTTAATAATCTAGGTTACAATAATGATCAACAAAAATCAAAGCCAAACCGTCTAATATTATGCATAATATTTGATGTTTCTTAGACCCGCCATACCGGACTGCTTAAAGCAGTCAGGAACCGACTGCACTTCGTTGCTATTGGTCGATTTGCAGTTTCAATGCTCTAGAAAGTGCAAACCGACCAATAGCAACGAAGTGCAGTCGGTTCCCGACTGCTTTAAGCAGTCCGTGTATGGCGGGCCTTATGTATCATAATTTTGATCAGTTAGTTAATCATTCAGTCAATTGTTGAGTTAATTTATCCGATTAACATCGTTTGGTAAAATTGGTACTATTCAATTTATCAATAACGAAACACTAAAATTTTAATGTTTACAGGTTTCGGCCAGTGGAGCCGGCAAGTGGCATCCGGACAAAAACACAGAGATCTCCGCCGGCGGGTCCGTGTCACACACTGGTCACGGCCGGCCCGACGTCGCCGTTCAGGCCACTGTAGAGCATAAGTTTTGAGAAATAAAGACTGTTTAATTTTAAAATATGTTTTTTTTTTCGACAATGTGGGCCCTTGTTTCAGCAAATAGCTATCCTATCGTCTCCACCATCTCGTTGGATGGCAGTCTACCACTACCCCTTACCATGAGTTACAATTACCGTACTCGCAAGCGAGTCAAATGCTCTGTCCTTCACAGTATTCTTAATATTCTTGTAGAGTGCGAGGGACAGAGCATTCGACTCGCTATACTAGCGAGTACGGTAATTGTAACTCATGTGGTAAGGGTACTGTTATGGAATCAGCTTACTACGGCGGTATTTCCGGCCCCCTATGACTTAGGCCCTTCAAGAGACGAGCACACTCTTTTAATGTAATACCTCTCCTGGTGTTGTAGGTGTCCAACGGAAGCGGTGACCACTTTGACCAGATATGTCGTTTCCCCTCTAGCATAAAAATATCTTATGTCGGACTGTACTTTCTTTGTAAAGTCATTAGCGGCCTTTACACGTAAAGTTCGGATCGCGAGAAATGCCACGTGCCGTTCCAATCTTCGTTCCGAACCGTATGTGTAAATGCAACTGTAATAGTAAAATAGTAAAAAATGTACAGTTCGGAACGGTCCGAACTTTACGAGTGCAGGCCGCTATTGTTTGTTATTGAGGCTCTATAAGGCTTGATAGGTCTTCGTTGAAAACAGAGGAGATCGAGTTGCCAACTTCCTATTTTATCATTAAATCAGCTTTTTCAAACTATTGTGTTGACATGGGATTAATAATACATTACTGCAGAGACTAGGAAAATGGCTGTTGCGGGACAGGTATAACGCAGTCATGGCTGCGCTATGTTCCAGTCCGGCGACCGCTTTTCCCGGCCAAGGCTTTTATAGTGCTTTTCTCCAAAAATGCGAGAAAGTATTAAAAAATATAATATAATTATATCCATGGTGGCGTGTTGTTTTTATGATAGTATTGGCGACAACAGAGGGATTTTTTAATTGTCTAACGCACTCGCAATCACGATCGTTTTCATTTTGAAAATCGAAGGCTTATCTGCATACAAAATGAAAACAATTGCTCCACTTTGAAGCCGGTTGCGATTGCGAGTGCGATAGACAATAAACCCTCAGGTCTGATACTAAGCGAAGCTCATGCCACTTCCACTTTTTTTTCTATTCGTGGCTATATGTATAGGATTATTGCTAACGATGATCTGCCTCAGCCTTGTTTATTAACATGTACGAGTTAAGGCATCAACATGCAACTCGCATTAGTGTACAGTGTACAGTAGCCAGCAATAATAAATTATCCAACATTGGGCGCAAAAATATCTGACACGTCTTTATTACTAGAGGTAAGAGCGTGTCGGATATTTTTGCGCCCAAAGTTGGATAATTATTGCTGGTGACTGTACATTTATTTAGCATAAGTACATACAAAAACATGAAAAGTAAAACCAAATTAAATAGACAGACATAAAACTGTAGGCAAATTATGTTAAAAAGGGCTCTCAGCCAATGTACCCTCTCTCTCAGGCAAGCCGTGACGACGCTGGTATTCTGAGGGACCCTGATTAAAACTATAATAAAATTGCAGTACACTTTATTCATAAGATCAAAAAAGATAAAAAAGGGTTAATTCAGAAAATCACTTCCTTACAATATTATTTGTATTTGAGTTCTTTGACTAAATAATTAATAATTATAATAACTTAAATCTAATAAGTAAAGGTAGGTGAGTAGTACTAATTACAGGTTCGAGCACCTAATTTTAAATTTAAATTTAATCATTTCACAGTAAAAACTTTCAATATAAGAGAGAATGTCAATGAACTCAAAAACAATGTGCCCTTACAAGGCGTCATGGACTGACCTTATACATTGTATCTGAGTGTACAGTCAACAGCATAAATAAGTGATCATTTATGTACCTTGTCATTTTAACGCCGTGTTTGAAATGTTATACAAAAAATTTAAACGATTGAAAGCGACAAGGTACATAAGGGTCACTTATTTATGCTGTTGACTGTACATGACAATACAATTTGAAATAAATAATAACAGGTTGAATATTCGGACGTTTCAACCGCCATCATTGTTGTCTTCAATATATGTATTGACGAAAATAATGATAACTACCAGCAAATTTTGATGTCAAAGTAAACGGACCTGGGGGTAGTATCCATTCCATTTAAAAGAACCAGAAATGTATAAAGTTTATCTTGAGTATATGCGAATACAATAATGACGGCGGTTAAAACGCCGAATAATCACCCAACAATGGTTTTGGGCCCTGCGCTAGAATTCCCTGTATTGCAGGATAATGCTAGAAGATCTAGGTCTGCTTGAACCAAACTTAGCAGTTTAGTCTATCTGTCTAAGGATCCCATTCGGAAATTATACTATCATCCAGTACCAACAGTATCACCATGCAAGTATCTTATTTTGCGACCTAGCCTGAGTGGCTAAGTCATTAGCAATGAAACAATTATTAGGAGACATCGATTAATATAAGTACTTATTATTAAAAGAAATAGATACTTACATGCGTAGGCAAGGTTACTACCAATTTGGCTACCGGTAACCAATTATTTAAACGAATTTTTCTTCATCAATTGTATTCATTAATTTCATCGAATTCCATTTCATCGAATTTGCTGAAATCATGATGTTTTCAGGATATATTAAATTAATTACGTAGGTTAGGTTTCACTTGTGACTACCAAAAAAAAAACCTTATGCGGTTTCTCATAGTGCCTCTCCAACTAGTGAAGGTTGGCAGTCAGCTCCGCATATTTCTCCCGGTCTTTGGCGAGGTTGAAAAGCTCCACTGTACTTGTGCCTCCAGGCCATTCCCTTTATGGCTGATTTACATTGGTCCAGTAAAAGAATGCCAGTAGAAGTACATTGCGTCGTTACAATAGCTCTCAAGTCAAATGTACATTGCAAGTAGTTATTGTAGGACTTCTAAAAAAAGCAGTGGGGGCACATGTATTTTCGTCAAAGAGGACATCCATTATCAAGATTTGGTGCATATCAAGGAGTCTTCGATTCCTAAAATCTTCGAATTGTGTGGAGTTTTGGTAAATGACATTTACTTTGTGTGTATTTATCGCCCTAAAACTATCGTTAATGATCGTTTCTTAGGAAATATGGAATCTACTTTGACAAGGGTACATGGACAACGTAAGTTAGTAATATGTGGTGATTTCAACATAAATTTATTAAGTAACAGTGTTGAAGCTCGGGAGTTTGTATTTTTGTTAAATACTTTCAACCTTCAGTGCTTTGTTAAAGAACCCACTCGCATAGCAAAAAACAGTAGTACCTGCATTGACAATATAATTAGTAATATTGAGATCAAAAATGTAAATGTAATTGATCTTGCCGTCTCGGATCATACCTTACAGTATGCAGATATTCATATACCTTTAAAAAGATTAGGGACGACTTATTATAAATGGGCTAGAAATCTAAGTGACTCAAATCTACGCAAATTCGATGCTAGCCTGGCTGCGGAGATTTGGGATCCTATCTATGCTATGGATGATGTTGATGATGCTTTTAATTATTTCCATGGCAAGATAACGTTTTACTTTGACAAATTTGTACCAAACTCCAAATTTAAAGTTAATCGTAGTAAAAAGGATAAAGGTTGGCTGACTAAAGGAATACGAATATCTTGTAATGTTAAGCGTGAGTTATTTATTCAAGCAAAATTTACCCGTGATAAAGCACTACTTGATCATTACGATGCCTACTGTTCAGTACTCAAGAAAACAATTGCTATTGCACGGAAAAAAGAAGCAGAGAGGAAAATCATCGCATCTGAAAATAAAGTACTAGCAACCTGGAAACTTATTAATGAACACGTAAAAGGTTGTGTGAATGAACAAGACTCAAATTTTGTCGGCTTAACTGATAACACATCTACTGCTCTGCTAAATAGTGATGCACCAAAGATCTTTGGTGATTACTTTAAGTTTGTAAATATGGATAGTCAATGTATTCGATGTTGCCCAACTAAATTACCTCCATTTCAACGTAATTCGATGTTTTTGCAACCAGTCCATAAAGAAGAATTGCTAAAGGTAATATCTAGCTTAAAAAACAAGAGATCTTGTGGTTTTGATGGTTTATCCTCAAAAGTAATTAAACTGATAGCTTTTTCTATTTTAGAACCACTCTTATACTTAGTAAACTTTTCACTTATAGAAGGCAAATTTCCAACTATACTAAAGAAAGCTAATGTAAAACCAATCCATAAGCAAAATGACAAACTAAATGTTTCAAACTATAGACCTATATCACTCTTGACAATATTATCCAAGATTTTTGAAAAGGTGATGGCGAGCCGTTTGTACTCATACCTATCACTAAATAAAATAATAACCCTAGATCAGTTTGGTTTCCAGAAAGGTGTGTCTACGGCCGACGCGTTGTTTGAAATGGCCGATTATGTATCAGAGGCTATAAACAACCATGAAAATGTAGTTGCTGTTCTCCTAGATCTCTCTAAAGCCTTTGACCACGTGAATCATAACACCTTGCTTGAAATATTAAATCGCTATGGGATACGTGGAGTTGCAAATAATTGGTTCGAATCATATCTGAAGGATCGTGAGCAAAGTGTTGTGATCTCCGCAATGGATTACAATACAAATACAATTATGAACCACAAATCTGACAGTAGTTTTTTAGAAAATGGCGTACCCCAAGGAAGCATACTAGGTCCCATATTGTTTGTTCTATATGTCAACTTTTTACCGAAAATCATACCCAATAAAATAATTATGTTTGCTGATGATGTATCTATTTTCTTTAAATTTAAACGCAGTGAAACAGAAAATTTACAACAATTATTAACGGAAACTATGGTAACTGTAATTAACTGGTTTGAAATGCTAAACTTGAAGACGAATGTTAATAAAACTAAAATCCTCCACTTCAGGAACTATAAAACTGAACTTATACAAACAAATATAACTGTCAATGGGCACAATGTACACATTACAGAAGACAGTAAATTCCTTGGAATTTTTACTGATGATCATTTGAGTTGGAAGAGACACTTGGATTACATATGCTCTAAACTTAGTACCTTTACTTTTGCGTTGAGGGGTTTGTTGAAATTATCTTCCCAAAATGCAGCCCTTCAGGCATACTTTGCTTTCTTCCAGTCACATATTATATATGGCTTAGTAATTTGGGGGAACTGCGTGGACATCGATAGGCTGTTTAGGCTCCAAAAACGGTGTGTTCGCATACTAAATGGTAAAACTTCACCTAGAGAATCATGTAGATCATCTTTTAAAGAGCTGGGAATTCACACTTTAACTGCTCTCTATATTATTGAAGTATGTAAATTAGTGAGGAGGTACCCAAACAAATTCCCACCAAAAACTGACTTTAGAAGTAATAGGCTAAATGTAAAGCACGCTCTTGATGTAAGAGTTCCAACCAGTAAGTCAGCCATGTACAGTCGATCTCCCAGGTTCGTTGCTGCCAAAGTTTATAATCAGTTACCTAATAAAATGAAAAACCTGACGGACGCAAAACTTCATGTTACATTAAAAAAAAAACTATTAGATATGTGTCCTTATAATATGACTGAATTCGAAATTGCATGTAATGATACTTATGATTAATGTAAGAATAAATTATTTTATAAAATTTCAGAATATAAGCAGATAATGTATGTATATTTAACTTCAAATTTATATTATTCTGTTGTTTTTGTTAGTTTAAAATTATTTGTAATGTGATGATATTGACATTTATATTTTACTAATTTTTTGTTCTTTGCTACACCTTATGGGTAAAATTGTATTCATGTTCTAATTACAAACTATTTTCCACCTTTGTACATACAATTTATTGCAAATAAAGAAACTGAAACTGAAACTGAAACGTGACAACCAACTCGTCAATGTACTTCTACTGGCACGGTTTTGCTGGACCAATGTAAATCAGCCATCAATGAAGCCTTTAGATTTAGAGAGCTGAGAACGCTTGATAAAGATAAAAAAGTTTATTCAGTAAGTAGGCTGTCAAATATTTACCAGCGCTTCCCAAGTGGCCTTCGCTGAGAAGCAGCGCCGCAAAAAACTCAAGAAATCACACTCCCAAACATATATAACAAATTTACATCGCAAAAAAGCATGATTAATTGACAGCAGTATTAAGCCTTTTAAATTCGAATGATTCATCGTCATACTCATTCAACCACGCCAGACATCTGCTGACCTAATGAAAAAGCCGTATGTGCTACGAATCTTAAACTCTTATACTGCCTTTCTCTTCTAAACGCCAGACATAATCGCTGCCTAAAAAGTGACGCATGGAAAGAACCGTAAACAGTCCACAGTAAAATAAAACCGTAGTGTCATAACTCTTGTTATGCACCAGACTTGATGCATTTTTAAGTTACAATACAATACATTACAAAATATTCTTAAATGAACACGACATACAATAACAGCACGGAAAGTAAACACAAAGAAAATTTTACAAAGTGACTCAATCAATAGGCGGTCTTGTAAATACCGATCTCTTCCAGATAACCAATACCTCTCAAGATCTCTTTAACTTATTTCGTAACTCTATCATTATCCAAAAAATATATATTGGCGATTATTTTTTTAACTTAATGAGCATTGAGACCAGCTAATTAAGTATTACCATTTTAAAAAGCCACAATAAATATTTAAGTGAAGGAACAACTTAAACTCGTACGAATAAATAAGTTACAATAGGGAAGTTACCATGGTAAGGAAAAGTTACTTTAGCTGTATGATTTAGTTTTTTACACTTACCGCCTGTTTCACAATCGACAAGTAAAGCATATTTGACAGATAAATTCAGCCCTTTCTCTTTCGTACACTTAAAAATAGACAAGGAGAGAGCCAACTTTAAATGGCTGATAAATTTACTTGTCGATTGTAAAACAGGACCTAAAAATTAACCAAACAAATAATATACCAATATGTACAAAGGCGAACTTATCCCTTTAAAAATTAAAAATTAAAATGTATACTTTAAATTATTTATTATTTTATCGAATACAATAAAGACCGACCGACTGTCTAAAATCTACCTTCAATATACTACTGTTATTATTTTACTGTGTGCTTACCAGAAATTAAATAAATCCCCTTGAACCGATCGCAGGGACTTTACTATTTTGTTTAGTTCCTTATATAAATGACGGCAACTGTGTTTCACTTAGTCAGTTAAATTAAGATCTTAAAGAGAACTATTTTTAAGGTAAATTAATTGTTTAACTGCCGCACTCAGAGTTGTCTTATTCTATTGCTATAGCAAAGAAAGTGACAACAGCTACTTTAATCAAGCATTCAATTTAATTGACGTCTCTGAGTGTGGCAGTAAGTGTTAAGGCCGTGCCGTACAGTGTTTTGAATTAAGAGGCCACAATAATGATTAAAGGATGATTTCCACCAAACGGCCCGCAACGGATCGGAACGGAAAGAATACGAACGGATGCGGCGACAATCGATCGTGTCCGGCAGCATGTCGACGCATACGATCGGGCGATAACAGCCGTTTGCGGTCGACAGGATGGCGACGCACACGATCGGCACCGTACGGTTGCTTGCGAACGTAACCGCACTCAGTCAAATAGTTTCGTTCCTACCACGTGTTTGAGTGCACTTTCGAGAACGAGTGGGCTCGTCCGGTCACGGCCGAAAGGTTCCGATCGCACACGACGGCAAGCGAACGGGGCCGATCGCAACCGAACGGAGCCGATCGCGTGTCGCAGCATACTTACGGCTCCGATCGCGTGTCGCGAACTGCTGCGTGCGGCTCAGTAATATAGACTTTAAATACAGTGTACATGATTTAATATCGTTTAAAAATTGTAAAATCCGTACCGATCCGATGCGATGCAAGCCGTTTGGTGGAAATCATCCTTAAGTCGGTAGTGAGTGTTCTACGATCTAAATCACAAGAATCAAAACACAAATATGTGTGTTCTTTGGATCATTTTATTAAACTTGATCATATTTCCTTGAGACTGAAATTTTTCAGCCTACCTTTTCGCCATAATATATTACTTAGCATATTAAATTTGATATAAAATACTTTTTATCGAATGCAAATCGTCTCCTATTCGGATCACCTACTATAAGGTTGTTAGTAACGAGTTTCGTTTAGCTACTTCTTCAACCCTTTTCCCTAGTTCGATCACTAGTCGACTAGTTTTTAATGACACAATGTAACCTGTTTTTTTTTTAGATGATGAAGACTTCAAGCTCAATTTTTATTTTGTCCGTTTTGGTGTGTGGCTCGTTGGCTCAAGTATCAATCCCTCCAGGATACACAGAAAAGTAAGTTTAGTATTTTATGAATTTTAACCGAAATAGTAGTAGTAGAGAAGTAGGTAGGGTAGTGGTAGTAAGTAGGTAGTAGTAGTAGTAGTAGGATAGTAGTGGTAGTAGTAGTAGATAGTGGTAGTAGTAGTAGTAGTAGTAGGTAGTAGTGCAATGCTTCCCTGCCAAGTGGTAGCATTTCCGATAAAACGCTAGTAGCAATCGCAACCTAACCTAATTATACCTAACAGCGGGCCTAGTAGGGCTGCGTCTATATCGCGTGTTAAATTTGGATAAAGCATTCGTCACTGTCGTACTTATTTACGTGTAAAAAGGTGACGGATGCCTTATCTAAACTTTGTCACGCGATAAACGTAGCCATGTTAGTGAACCTGGAGAGGATTGATTTTGCTTTGTCTATTGATTTTGAGATACCGTTTATTAGCTAACGAGGGCAGAATGGCCTTGGGCAGGGTCCATTGGGATCGCTATTATTTTATCTTTTAACCCAGTACTGCCAAGCAGCAGTATTTGCATTGCTGTGTTCTAGTCTAGTGCGGGGAGAACTAAGACAACCAGTGGAACTAAGCATTGAGGCATTACATTTTAGCCCTTAGGGTTTGTAACGTATTTTATGTCATAGAGCAGGCGAATGAGCATACAGGCGTTTCCAGACTATAATTTCAAGATTGCAATCCTTAGACTGCAACTGCGTTCCCAACCTTTAGGCTTGTGTACTCATTTGCCTATTCCATGCCAGGAAATGCGTTACAAACCCTAAGGACTAAATTGAAATGCCTCAATGATTAGTTCCACTGTTTTTGTCTTATTCCCACACCGGAATACTGTGATGCAAATACGAAGATAGAATTCTCTATCCTAGGATTGATTGAATAGAATAGAATAGAATAGAAAATATTTATTCAACGCACACAGAAAAAACAATAGAAAAAAAAAATCTGGTGGTCTTATCCTTACATTAGGATATGATAATCCAAACATTTCTGCTCAGCGGAAGGTTATAGCATAAGATGGTGGCGATTCGGTCTGACTTACAAAATCTTCAGGTGATGTTCCTCTTGTTTCAGATACCCTAATCGTTATCCCTGGGCCAAATCTCTTCGGCATCCCAGAGATGTCACGTGGAACAAGCAAGTCGGTGACGGGAAGGTTTTCGGGACGTTAGGCAGTAATGACCAAGGGCTTCTCGTAAGTACTGGCTGATTTAGCAGACAGCGTTGAACTGCTTCCATTGCTTCTTATGTAAGATGGTGTGCAGAGCAAAATGTAACCACCTGTGCATACAAGTTAGGTAGTGGGAGGGGTTACTTTACTCCATAGCAGACCATTAAGAAGAAAATGATAAGCACTTTGTTTTTCAGGGCAAAGGTGGTTACAAAGAAACTATCTTCAATGATGATCGAGGAAAACTAGAAGGGCAAGCTTATGGCACGCGAGTCCTGAGCCCAAATGGTGACAGCAGCCATTTTGGAGGAAGACTGGACTGGTCCAATAAGGATGCAAATGCGGCTTTGGACGTGGCTAAACAGATTGGTGGAAAGACCAGCCTAAGTTAAACTGATAGTAACTTTAAACATAAAACTTCCGTGAGACTCGGACATATTAAGGAGATCACACCGGGTTACTCACGTAAAATTTGTCGAAAGACGAGACGACGACGATTCGTCTGCTCATGAATAGGGGCTCCGGACGAACCCGAAACATGTCGAGCGTTTTTCGACAAATTTTACGTGAGTAACCCGGTGTGATCTCTTTAATATAAACTGATAGTTTTTATTTTAATTTGCTTCCCTAGGAGAAGTGTAATAATTGACCTGTAAGTATTAAGTATACATAATTATACGAGATGCATGGATCGTTTCTACTTCTGAAACTGAACTTCTGTGTGTTGTTTTTAACAACCTTATGATTATTCAGGTGTCAGCTAGTGGAGCTGGTAAGTGGGCTCTGGATAAGAATACGGAACTGTCTGCTGGTGGGTCGGTGTCTCACGCCGGCCGCGGGAAGCCTGACGTTGCCGTCGAAGCCAAGATTGAACACAAGTTTTAACAAGTTCCAATATTTTTTTAATACTCATTCATTATCGAGATCTCAGGCAACAGCAGTCCACTGCTGGACAAAACGTTGCACTACATTGTCATGTTGAAAATAGTTATGAAAAATTATAATTAATTTATTGCAGAGATTTCATTCGAATTTTATTTTGTAGTTAACTCACTATTAGTGCTAAATTTATCTTTATACAATGGAAAGATAATGTTTGAATAAATGAAATTTAATTATTTGAATTTAATTTATTTACGATAAAAAAAAAAACAATTGAAAAATCATCCTCCAAGTGCAACAGAGTCAAGAGCAAACCCATTATTTATTTTTAAAAAATCTTCACAAAACGCGCTCCGCCACTCAATTTAAGTTGCTCTAGGAAAGATAACTTTTGAAAAAAAAAACTTTATAATAACTTTAGAAACATGACATGACGTATTGAAAAATATTTATAAGAAATACCTTATACTTATACCTTAACTCGTTTTATTTAAAATTTGTACAAAAAGTAAGTACAAAATTAAATGGCGGACTCAATGCCATAAAGTATTCTCTACCAGTCAACTATTAGGCCAAACAGAGAATAGTTGAGGTGGGTGCGAGGATTTCAGCTAGAGCCTACAATGGCGCAAATTTAAATAAAAACAATGCTTTACGTGATAAACTCAGTCAATACTTTAGTTTTTAGAAAAAAAATATCAATTAATGCTACTAATTAAATGTTTTTTTTCACAATTCCTTTAAAACTTGTAAAAAAAAATTAAATTAAATTTGTTCATTCCTTAATTGAACAGATAGCCCCTAATCCCTATCAAAGAAAAAACATAGGACTAAAAACTTTATGCAAAGAATTTTTTGTAAAATAATAATTACTTATAACGAAAATCAGAGAGCCATCACATATAAATTAAACATAATAAGGTAAGTAATAGCACGAATTCAGATATCTATAATATTAACTTACATTTAAACAAAAAACTTTTACCTAAGCATCAACAAGGCTTTTGCAACATTTTTATATTCTCTTGTGTATTTTCATCTTTCTTTCTGACAAAATAAAGTTCCAACTCCTGCAAAGTCTTGTTACTGGTTTCTGGTAAATATTTATATAGAATTAGCCAATCAATTAACGTTAAGGTGCCAAATAAACCAAAACTACCATGCATACCAATGTTTCTAAATAAAACAGGCGCTACTTTTAAAACAGCTGTATGCAACGCATAGAAAACAAGAGAACATATTGCTACTATAGGAGCTTTAAACCGCATCGGTGATATTTCAGGTATAATAGCAGTGCAAAGCACCATAGGCCCCCAGCTAACAGACAAAGAATATATTACAAGTAATGACAGTGAAACTATCTTGTTTTGAACAACAACTTTGTACTCAACCAAGGACAAATACACAAACAAACTGTATAGAAAGAAAATTGTTACAGCAGAAGTAGTCAAATACATTACTCTTCTTCTTACTTTTAATGCTACGTAACTACCTACATACATTCCGATTACTGTGACAACGTCCATGACTAACATACCGGTATACGCTGCGAATTCATCTTCAGTGATTTGTTTAATGATGACTATTGCGTAAACAGCGCATACAATTTTACCAGTAAAATAATACAAGCTACATGACACGCAATTAATTATCAACGGCATGTAAAATTGCCTTAACCCAACTGCTTTTTTCATTCTTAACCAAATGTTCTCCTTTCTCAAAACATTTTGTTTTGAAGTGTGATTTTGTATTATAGATGATAACTCCTCTGTGTCATTGCCAGGTCCTCGTAGCCATTGGAATGATTTTTGGCATTCACTGATCCTTCCTTTACTTGCTAACCAGTAAGGCCCCTCGGGCCAGAGAAAACAAGAGCAAAAAGAAAATAATGGTGGCACTACACCTATTAAAGGAATTAATCTCCACGATGAAAAAGTTCCAATTGTGTTGGCTATTAAAATACCCCAAAAGTAAGTAGCACTTTTCAATACAAGAAACAAACTTCTTAACCTAGGATCTGCAAATTCTGATATTGCTACAAGACCAAGTGTAAGATTGCCGCCCATAGTTACGCCTTGGCAGATTGTCGCTATTAAAATATGATAAGCACTGGCTGCAAAATATAGCAAAATAAAAGAAGTGATACTTGGTATGCAAAGCAGCATGAAGGCAATTTTGTAGCCTTTCCATTGGCTGAGGTAAGGAATAATTATGACAGCTGGCACTGACCCAATGCCATGTGCAGAATCTGAAATAAATAACAAGATAATTTATTAACAATATCAAGAGGATTGTGAGGCTGAAAATCTAAATACAAAATGCGTCTAACGTTTCTCTCCCCTTAACCTAGTTAGATTTTTCCGATATTTGAATATTTTGTAGAATTTATAAAAACTAGGTCTGAACGTTATCCTCTTCAATTTTGTTGAAGATACAAATTGTAATAAACAGAATTGGAAACGTATTAACTCAGTTTTTAATAATAACTACAATAATACAAAAATCGTAAAAATCAAACTTGATTTAGGGGGTGAGAAACGTTATTAACTGGAGCAAAATTTGTATGGATTTTTTATAGGTAAGTACTTCAACGCCTATGATTGTTCAGAACTTAGAAATCTCAAACGGGGGTATTTGAGAGATTTTTATGTTTTCTACCTGAGGGTTTTGAAAGTAACATGTTCATAGACTTACATATCCAGGTTGCCATGTCATCGTCCACAACAATCTCTTTGTTTTTTTTCAATTGCGGCATCATCACAGTAGCGGTTCCCAAGGCAATCCCAGCAGAGAACATCAGGCAAATAAGTCCCATGATCACGAAGGACTGAAAATAGTTTTAATGTTTATTATAATCAAGCTGAATCCGTCAAAAATTTAATTTTTGGAACAGGCTTTTGCCCCCAACTGTACTTTTTTTGCAAAGTTAAAATCTGCTAGTCAAGACAAAAAAACAAGTCCCAACACGGGGGCTCTACCGTTAACGTAACGTTATGGATAGCGGAGATCCTTTTGCCATTTTTCAACTTTATCATCAGATCAGCTCTTAGATACCATATTGCGTTGTCATCAGGTTTACCAAGTTTCAGCCCACTCTCTATTCATAAACGCACAATAAACCTATTTTAGTAAAAGACTGAGAAGTATTCTTCGTCCCTTTTTGTCAAGTTTATTTCAAGATACTTTAGCTATTGCGCGTTTATAAATACGAGAGTTATTATACTTTAGGTACTTAAGATATACAACATACAATTTTAAGTATCTGAACTAAGCCTCAGAACAGGTAATTCAAAAAAATTGCAACGGACTAAACATTAAAAAAAATACCTGTCTTAGAGCTGGTCTTCTCCAGAAATGTAGTTTCTTATCCTTTTTAAGTGATCCATATCTACCTTGATCGCCCATTTTGTTTGAATAATAAAACTTGTCTTTACTTCTCTAAATCTTCAAAGTGCTTGAATATTTATTTTCTACTTAAAACGACAATCATTGTAAATTCTGTCTTCAAAACTTTTCGCCTAACACCAAAAGTAACTTAACTCATATTAATTTAAAATAAAACACTTGTAGTTATTAAAGACAGTCTTACTTCTTCAATGGCTTTAAAAACTACAAAAATCTAATTTTTTTTATAGTCGGCAAAATATAAGCGTTTCCTTATTACAAGACGTGCCGACAACGGTATTAAAAAAAATATACTCGTACCACTATCGATTATAATACCGCATCATTTATTATCGAAGATAATTTATTATTTACTTAAATGAAACGGTTCGCGTATGTAGTAGTTGAACAAACACAACGCAGGTTTCAAGCGAAATTAACGCAAATACGTTATGGTGCTGGGGCGTATGGTTTGCCTTGCCACGCGCGAATAGAGAATATGCATGTTTTTTTACAGCTTCAATAAACGCTGATTCTCGTAACAAACAGGTGAGAAAAACTTTTTTGAATAGCTATAAAAATAACCAAAATATAAGCCAACAATAGTACATTGTAGCCCAGGTACAGAAAGTAAGCAATAGATGGACGAGTTAGTTCGCGGGCCGAGCCGCAGGTGAGGACCGCGAAGATACGAGTCCATCTATTGCACTTTCTACCGAGGCAATACTATGTGCTTTTCACGCCTAATGTAAGGAAATAAAACAGGTTAGGACATAATACACAGTTTAATTAAAAGTAATATTGATATTTGAAAGTTCATCAAAGTAGGTCAGCATTACGCTTTCAGAGAAAGAGTTCGTTTTTTTATTTATTTGCCATGCTTTGAAATTTTCATACACTTTCTGATATTTGCGACGGGATTTTATTGGCAGTAAATTCCGAATTACCGACTTTGCCGTATCCTGAATTTCAGGCGGTGTAAGATCCATATCTGTACTTGTATCACTCATTTTTGTTGAATATCGTACAAATTTCCAATCAAAAGTTCAAAAGTTTAGCGTTTGTTTCCAATTAAAAGAACAGAAGTAATTTTCATTCCCGCCTTTTTAACTTTTTTAATTTTTACCTTATTTAAAGATGCAAAGGCGTTTTTCACGTACGCCTTAAAAACTTACATAAAAACACGTTTACAATCGCAAAAATACACTTTCACTGAGCGGATTTGACGTTTTAATTTTTTAATTAAACGTTCTAATGTCATATTTGTCAAACATTTTTTTATTTATTTCCGAACGAGTTACTAATGTCATAAATAACCGACCAATAGCAGAGTAGAAAGTAAACTGGTCTAAAAACACTCCATTTTACTTTGCAACTCAACATTGTTGGACTGTTTTTGTGTTGTACTACTAAGAGCAACTTTCTATTCTGATTTCGATCCTTCTTTGGCCATATTTCCGAGCAGTGGCGTGAAAAGATTTGTTCCTATCTCTTTATAGCAAAACAGAATTTTACCTGGAGTTTATATGGCCGAACTGCACAATGACTCTCTGTCTAATTAGCAGTTTAAAATGCTTGTACCTGGGCGTTTTCACTAAAACGTGTACCCCAAGTTAAGGACTGAAATTAAGGAACTTTAACTTAGTCAGTTTTGTGACGAAAATTAGCCATACATTTAGGCCGTGGCTGTATGCCTAATTTTCGTCACAAAACTGACTAAGTTTAAGTTCCTTAATTTTAAATAGTCCTTAATTGGGGTACCTACACGTTTTTAGTGAAAACGCCCACCTATCATCCGTATTTCTTGACCGATTTTTATTAGGGTTCCGTACCAAAATGGTACAAAAGGAACCCTTATGGTGAGACTTCGTTGTCTGTCTGTCTGTCTGTATGTCACAGCAGGTTTTCTCAGCAACTACAAATGCTATCAACTTGAAATTTGGCATAGTTGTACAACTTGCTTGCCCGCATCTATTTGTAATAAAAAAAATATGAAATTAACTTTATTAATAATTGAAAAGGGGTCTAGAATGGGGGGTTCAAAAATGAAAGTTGTTCGATTATAGCAAATGGGGTGTCATATGAAAGGTCTTAATCTGCACATTTCAAATCTATTTTTTTGAAAAATTTCTGTGATGTACTTTTTGATTTATAGCCAAAAATGTACAAGAAATGACCGTTCCCCCCCCTTTATCTCCGAAGTTTACTAATCAAAAATTCTGAAAAAAATCCTGCCGTATAGATAATTACTTATATTTTCTGGGAAAAATAAAATAAAATGTTCATTATTTACAGTTTTTGAGAAATAACAAAAAAACTAAGAAAATCTGTATTAAAATTTATTACCTGGAAAATAAAGCTTATAACAAAATTAGTATTTTCTTTTGCGGTTACCAAGCATATTATCTTCAATACGGAACCCTCGGTGCGCGAGTCTGACTCGCACTTGACCGGTTTTTTTAATTTCACATTTGGTGATGTCTTGTGGTAATGCGATTTAAAAAATCCATGCATATTCCCAATCGAATGCCAAGCTTGGGAATGTGCTAGTACAGGACGGCGCTATACAGTGTAGTGCATACTGCAGGCGAGAGAGGAGAGACGTGGCACCCTTCACCACAGGGTAGTGATTCTTTCAAAAGCAAAGGTGAGCAAATGCAGGAGTGAATATCCAAGCGGCGAGTTTAAGTAGTCCCGTCAAAGCGAACAAAACACATTTCAGCGCGTGTATTCATTTTGGCAGCATGGCTTCTCGAACGTATAAGGCTGCCTAATTGAGAATGCACGCGCTAAAATGTGTTTTGCTCGCTCTGACGGGACTACTTAAACTCGCCGCTTGGACATTCACTCCTGCATTTGCTTACCTTTGCTTTTGAGAGAATTACTACCCAGGCCCCGACTGCACTCAGGGTTGTTATTCTCTTAAAAAATGCCGTTCGATCGGTCGAACGAGTGAACGCGGCGCAGCTTATATAAAACGGCGAGTTTAAGTAGTCCCGTCAGAGCGTATAAAATACATTTTAGCGCGTGCATTCTCAATAAGGCAGCAGGTAACTGCGCACTTTAGTGTTTTGTCAGTTAAATGCCATGTTTAAACTGCTTTACTAATCTGTCAAATGCGTTCAAGCGACAAGGATCAAAAATGTACAGCTACTTACAAAGCCGACTGTACAAATGGATATCAATTGTGTCGATAAATATCAAATGTGGCAAACTCCATCGAAGTTATTGTGAGACAAATGTGAAAAACCTTTTCAAATCGCGATTTTATCACTAGGATACTTAGTAGTGGCTGGAAGTAGTTGGCTGGTAGCTAGGGATTGCAAATAACCGGTTATTACCGGGTTTAACCGGTTATTACCGGGTTTAACCGGTTATTACCGGTTTTAACCTGTTATTACCGGTTTTAACCTGTTATTTTCACACAAAAACGGTTAATAACCGGTTAAATTGAATTCCCTACTGGTAGCAAATGCCTTTAGGCTTGACGTACCTTTATATGTTGTAATGTGTCGTGCAAAAAAGTAAAAAAAAAAGTTACTTTATTGTTTTTAGGGTTCCGTACCTCAAAAGGAAAAAAACGGAACCCTTATAGGATCACTTTGTTGTCCGCCTGTCCGTCTGTCCGTGTGTCAAGACCCTTTATCTCGGGAACGCGTGGAGGTATCGAGTTCAAATTTAAACCATATACTCAAATCTACAGTCCCTTGAAGCTGTGAAAAATCAAACTTCTACATTTACGTAAAAAAAAGATACGGCCGTTTATGTCGCAAAAAACGTGTATTTCAACACTTTCGAGGGAATCAAAATGTATAGGGTATTTCCCATTGACCTCTATTGATCTTTTACTACAAGTAGGTATAGGAAAAAAACTGAAATCTGTAAATTTTTACTGAAATCATGAAAAAAACGGTCTTTATGCAAGGAACAGCGGCGGTGCAAATTTTGAATTGAGTTGACCGTGTCATGTGCGGAACCCTCGGTGGGCGAGTACGACTCACCTTGCCCGGTTTTGTTGTTAATTCGTATTTGGCCGACTTTTAAATTTGTTAAATGTTTTTTTTTTGTAAAAATGAGGCAGCGGCAATAGGAGCGAGCGGGTCACCCTGATGGTTAGTGATCACCTCGACCCATAAAAACCCGCAACACCAGACGAGTTACCTGTCCAGCCACAATGGAACCATCTCAAAATAAAGTTACGTAGTAAGCAACAATTTAGATAGAAACATTTTCTTTCGGACTGCATTGTGACAAGGTTAATGGTGGCTGCCAGTTAAAATTCGTGACTGTACTTGTGAGAAAGCAAATACTATGCTATAATAATTTTATTTGCACAAGTGTGTATAGTCTTTACAGGTTTATTTTAATACACATCTAGGTATCTTGTTAACTGTATTATGTAAGCTATTCGTTTTGCTTTTTGAGCGATATTTTATTTTTAATGTATTATGTTTATGAATTTATGAACTAGCGACTTTTGAGAGCTACAAATCAAAATGCTCTGACTGGTCAAGCTCGAATACTTTTCACTTATCCTAGTAACAATTTATTTTGATTGATTGCGATATCGTTAAAGTTACAAAAAAATGTAAATTTTAATTTAAACTGAATTTCGAGAGCAAAGTTAGATAAAAACCGGCCAAGTGCGAGTCCGCACCATTATCTATACAACGTAAGCAAAGAACGGCAAAAAATCACGTTTGTTGTGTGGGAGCCCCCCTTAAATATTTATTTTATTCTGTTTTTTAGTATTTGTTGTTATAGCGGCAACAGAAATACATTTTCTGTGACAATTTCAAGTGTCCAGCTATCACGGTTCATGAGATACAGCCTGGTGACAGACAGACACACCGGAGTCTTAGTAATAGGGTCCCGTTTTTACCCTTTGGGTACGGAACCCTTAAAACTGTTTTTTTCAGCTACTTAATTGTGCATGAACAGATTATTAGGATAGATTATTCCGAGTAAGTTAAATAACAAGTCAACATTTTTAAAAACATGTACGGTCAAGGTTCATAAAAAACATCCGCGCAAAGTTGCAAAAATATGTACTTACACATAGACCTTATTGCTATAGTAATAAGGTCTGCGAACATATTTTTGAGACTTTGTGGTGTATACATATCGGTGACCTTGACAGTACATTATTAACTCTAAAATATCAAATGAAAAATCTAACCAACAAAATTATGTTGTTAATATTTTATTGTAAGGCGTCATATTAAAACTGCTCTACTTCTAGATGTTTATTTTGCTTCACACTACTAGAGGGCGCTTATTAAGCAGTCGCTTGATTGAAAACAAAATGACTTCATCTAAATTAATTAAAAAACGCATGAAACTTAATTTGTAAAGTATGTTTAATAGACAACAAAATATATTTTTACAATCATTTAGCTAACTTAAATTACCTACAACGATAATCTAGAAAGTAGACTTTTAATTTTCGTCTTATTATTTTTTATTTTTTTATTTTTCTTTAGTTGAATGCAGTTCTGCATGTTGCAACGTTTTATTTCTGGTTTCTACTTTATAGTCAATATTTTTATAGTATGTATACATGTCATGTAAACTCTTTATTAGACAAAAATATAAAAATTACAATATTTTTAATAAACGAATGTACAAAGGCGAACTTAACTAGAGTCAATAGGTAGCTATTTAGAAATGGGATCTCTTCCAGCTATTAATACAGTGGGTACCTATTCATTTGTTTTACTTTTTTGTTAAGTCAGTGTAAGTACCTATTAAGTATAGCCGAAGAAGTAAAGATTAATTTCTTTGTACTACTTATTTGTATTAAATGTGCTTGTTCATAGTACTACGCTCGATACAAACAACAATGTACTTGAATGTCAACATGTACATTTCACTCAATCATGTTCATTGTAACTTATTTAGATGACAATTTTTTTATTATATATGACACAACGTTAAAGATAAAAAAAATAAACTTATCTAAATACATTGGTCAGTAATCAACTCACCGGCAAAATTAGCGGGACGAAATAAAAGGTATAATTTTTAATGTAGGGAACAATTTTATACGACAGAAACAATTATTTTTTTCCTTACTCAAAACCATCTGTACATTGAGAAGTCATTTGATGTAAGGAAAATACATTTTGTTGTTTTTATCACGTAAAATTGCCAACAGCGCCATCTGTCGCAAAACCAACACACTGTAAGGCGATAATTTGAAACCAAACAACCAATTGCTGCTTGCCACTTCATCATTGAATCACAAGAGGGCGCTAATCTCAAACAATTAAATTCATACGTACATACGCCTCATTCTCCTGAGTGGGGTAGGCAGAGCTACAGAATTACCAACAACTCTTAAAACTTGTTGATAATTCTGTAACCACATTTTGCACAAATACGCTAAGATGTTTACCAGTGATTTAGTGGCAGGTTGCAAGCCCACCGCCTATCACTACCCCTCTGAGGGCTTATTGTCAAACGCACTCGCAATCACAACCAGCTTCAAACTTTCAAAGTAGAGCAATTTTTTTCATTTTGTATGCAGACAAGACTTCGATTTTCAAAACGAAAACGATCGTGATTGCGAGTGCGTTAGACAATAAGCCCTCCGGCCATAAGACCTCTTCAACTGTAAACTTCAATCTATTTTAACTCAATGGCCTGTCATCATGCGCCATATTCATTCTGCACCGGAAATGCATATAATTCTTTTATTATAAAATAGTAAACTACAGCTTTAATTAGTCTTGGAATAATGGCTAAATTCGAATTCGAAATAATGAAGAATACTTAATTAATGGATTTGATGGACATGCTAAATTAAGCGAGGGCAAAAATGGTCATGGTCCTTTAACACTGGTATCCTGATCTCTGACAAAACACAATTCTAATTCTTGTAATGTCTTGTTTCTAGTTTCTGGCAAGTATTTTTATAAAAATAGCCAGGTTATTAAAGATACAGTACCAAAAACACTAAAACTACTGTTCATGCCAATACTTTCAAATAATAATGGAAATGATTTTAAAACAGATGAATGAAATACAAAAAATACAACTGAAGCGATTGACACAACAACACCTTTGTATCTCATTGGTGTTATTTCAGATAAAAAAGCTGTACACAATATCACAGGTCCCCAACTCACGGAAAAGGAATACAATACAAGCAATAATAATGAAATAACAACATTTTGCGCAAATGTCTCACATCTTATGAAAGTCAAGTAAATAGATAAAAGATAAAGAAATATTATAGTAACGGCAGAAGTTGACAAAAACATAGTTCTTCTTTTCACTTTAATTGCTACAATACTTCCTACGTACATACCAACAACTGAGAAAGCATCAATGATTAACATTCCTGCGTATGCCAATGATTCATCATTTGTGATGTCTTGAATGATGACGAGGGAGTAAACAGCACAAATAATTTTACCAGTAAAAAAATACATACAAAATAAAACACAGTTCAATATTAATGGCATGTAAAATTGGCGCAAGACAACTGTATCTCTCACTCTAGTCCAAATATTTCCTGAATTAGAAGTATCATATTTTGGAGCCTGGTTACTAATAATTGATACCAATTCCTCAATGTCTTTACCAGTTCCTCGCAACCATTGAAATGATTCTTCGCATTCCTTGATTCTCCCTTTGCTGGCTAACCAATACGGTCCTTCAGGCCAAACAAAACATGATACAAAAGCAAACAGAGCTGGCCATATGGCCAAAAGTGGAATGTATCTCCAGTATGAAAACGTTCCTATAACATTAGCTACCCAAATACCCCAATAATAAGAAGCACTTTTTATTATCAAGAAAAAACTTCTTAATCTTGGTTCCGAATATTCCGAAACACCAACTAATGATAGAGCAAAGATACCCCCTAATGTTAATCCTTGAAAAATTCCTGCAGTCAGTAAATGAGTTACTGTTGTGGCAAAATATTGCAGTAGAAATGAAGTAATTATTGGAATGCAGATCACAAGAAAGTTCACTTTATATCCCTTCCATTGGTTTGTAAATGGGATAAGTAGAGCTGTTAGTATTGATCCAAAGCCCTGAGATGAATCTGAAATAAGAAAATAAAATAAGCATTAAGTACCTAAATTAAGGGTTTATTGTACCTACATACATACACATACATAAACTCACGCCTTCATTCCCAGAGTGGGGTAGGCAGAGCCACAAACTCACCAACAACTCCAAAAACTTGTTGATAATTCTGTGACCACATTTTGCACAACCAGGCTAAGATGTTATCCAGTGTATTAGTGACAGGTTGCAAACCCATCGCCTAACAGCACTACACAGCCTTAAGTCCCTTAGTCGTCTCTTACGACATCCAATGGAAGACATGGAGTGGCAACATTCTAAACCCGGCACCACACGGGCTACACGGCCCACGGGCACGGGCACGGGTTTATTGTATGGCTTGGAGAAGGCGAACGTAGACACGTTCTGATAGTAAGTGGGATATGTTTAAGACTACAATCTTAAGACTGCGATCCTAAGACTGCAAATGCTTTCACAATAAAGTATTGACATCAAAAAATCCGTGACAAATACATACAAATGTAGCAATCTAACGACTTGTACTTTTGATTGCTCAAATTGTAGTCATCCAATTAAACTATGCCCATGAAACTATGCCAAAGTGACGTAATGATCCAAATTTGAAGAGACTTTCTTATAAATTGAATTATAAAGTCACTTTGACATAGTTCTATAGGGCAAATGCATCAAATTAGTTGTGTATATTATGAAAACTTACATATCCAAGAACCCATCGCGTCGTCGACATATATTTCCCCCTTACTCTTCAGTTGAGGCAGCATCACAGTTGAAGTGCCCACGCCCATTCCACAACAGAACAGCAAAGTTACTAGAGTTAGAACCACCAATCCCTTAAAAGTAAAACATTGTTAAAATACATAAAAACATCAATTAACTTAAAGAAATATTGGTTACATCATTGGTGACGTTTCAGAGGCCTTAGAAAATGCATGTGTGCGTGCCTCGACCGTACGCGCCGCACACACATACAAGCAAACTCAACAAGTCACGGTAAGCCGGTTTAGTCGGGGCCACGCTGTCGCCACGTTTGGTTGCGTGCTTAAGTATCGACGCAGCCCTAGCGCACGAGCAGCTGAGCAGTAGGTATCAGAAACTTCTAAAGGGCCGGAGACGATTTTTTTTGCTATGCTAATATCAACTGACAGACGTTAATCTGATTTACATACATACATACATAAACTCACGCCTTCGTTTCCAGAGTGGGGTAGGCAGAGCTATAGAATTACATTACAACTCTAAAAAAAATATGATAATTCTGTAACCTCGTCTTACAAATTAGGCTAAGATATTTACCAGTGTATTAGTGACAGGTTGCAAGCCCATCACCTAATAGTACTAAAAGCCTTTATTCCGTTATTATTTACATACAGTACCAGTACCGAGTACCCTTAGCCTTGATTCCCTTATGGCCGAACCCTACGACATCCACGGGAAGACATGGAGTGGCACTATTCTAACCCAGCAACCACACGGGGAAATCAAATCCAGTAAATACTTAGATTTATGTGATTTTAACACGACGTTAAACTGACATGCTGATGAATTTGTTCAAAATTGTTTAAAATTTGTAAAATTATTTCAGTTAGTGTAAAACATAAATACCTTTTAGCAATAAATAACCATGATAGTCAAGAGCATAACCTATCTCAGATAAGTCATAATTATGGCACAAGATCATGCGAGTAAATTTGAGGTACCTAGAGTGAATAATTACTTTGGTGATAGAACATTAAGGAAACTTGTGCCATATTATGTGTTGAATAGTTTGCCCGAAGATATCCGACAGGAGCAAAATATTCGTAGATTTAAGAGGCTAGTCAAAAAATATTTATTAGAGTCACTTCCATACTAGACATACTATAAGACATACTGTAATGTATATTTAAGCTATATTTAAAATTAGAATAAAAGCAGATATTTTTTTTTACGGACACATTCCTGCAGTCAAACTGTTCTAACAGTTTTGCAGGGCGTTTAATATTATTGAACCATGTTGTTTGTTTTTAATAAATAAATAATAATAATAAAAAATTGAAATTGAACTTTTGAATTGGTTTCACACCTGTCTTATAGCTGGTGTGGCCCAAAACCGAAGATTGTCCGTTTGATAAAGATCCTTTGGATTCTTTGAGTCCTCGGGTCGAGACACTGGTTGGCATGATTCAAGCCTGTCACTCATCTGGGTGGGTTTAGACCAAGCGAGCAAATGCTAGACCAAATTCTAGAGAACAGTCTTTATTTTTACACCATAGAATTCTTGTGGCTTCGCTTGGTCTAAAACCACCCTTAGAAGTTAACACTTAAATAGATCTTATTTGTTATTTTATTTTGGAAAGTACCTACTCCAATTTTATCGATAAAATCTTTAGAGTATGTTTTAACAATGAAAATATTTAGTTACTATAGTATTACTTGTGTTACTTTTGTAGATGAAGTAATTACCCGACTGCGTTTTATATACTTAATTGAATTATATAAAATGTTCTCTACACCCCTTAATGCATTTTCTATAAGCCAATGAAAATGAAAATTATGTAATTTTATTATTTTTTGACATTATAGTTATTTGTTTATGTTTTAATGATCACTTTCACGGTAACTACGACGGTACTTAACTGTAATGGCTAATCACTGAAAAAAGTAACTTAACTCCTATATATAACATAAAATTAATAAAAGAATTACAACACAATTCTAATTTGAGCAGAACATTATTTAAACAAGATGGCGTGAGTTGACAAAATTAGTGCGGACACCGTGATATTTTTTTAGGGTTCCGCACTCAAGAAACAAGACTTACAAATGTATACACGCTAAAAACAAACAAACAAGTAAATACGGTTTACCCTTGTTTTGTAGACACTCATTCCATAGAATTTATCACTTCGCAGAATTTTCGTTTCATAGAAAGCTATTTTAGATGTTGATCCCCGTGTGTACCTTGTGATGGTTACAAGTTTAACCTAACCTAACCTACGTGAATCATATTTAAGATGCCTGAAAGCAACACGGGTTTAGCAGAAAATATATTTCTATGAAACGAAAATTCTGCGAAACAAGGGGACACCAGTACATACGAAACCATGCTAACGTTGTTGTTTTCGGATTCAATTTATAAGTTTTCAAATTACGTAAGTTAGATAAGGTTAAACTTGTAACTACCAAAAATAAAAATCTTATACGACGAGAAATGCCTTTCGAGGAAATGAAACTTCTGCGTAATGACACGTTTGTTGAAAGGTGTTTCGATTCAGTAATAGGTAGGTACCCGTTTGGGGAACCTTCGGTGTTTAAGTCCGACTCGCACTTGACCTTTTAGGGTTCCGTACAAAAAATGAAAAAAAAAACAGAACCCTTATAGGATCACTCGTGCGTGGGTCTGTCTGTCCGTTCGTCTGTCACAGCCAATTTGCTCCGAATCTACTGGACCAAATCAGGTGAAATTCGGTAGGATGGTGTAATCCAGGGTCATTTTCGGGGAACAAATCAGGAAATTAAAAAAAAAGCTTTTGCAAACCTTACTGTGTCATAATTATATGAAAAGGCTCATTATAAGGATCTCAAATATTTGTATTTTCTTTATTATTGTAAATGTTTTGATTTTATTAATGAAAGAAGACGAAAATTTACCAAATTTTAGGCTCAGTAGTTTCGGAGATCAGGGAGGGTCTCCGAAACTACTGAGTCTAAAATTTAAAAAAAAAAATACTTTTCAATGGTTGTAGATTACAGAAAAACTTATAAGAATTATATAAAAAAAAAACAATGTCTGGAGCCCTCTCCACGCGACTTCAACTTGCACTTGGCCGGTTTTTTTATGTTAAGAAGGTATAGTTGCGGAACTAAATCCCAGATGTAGTAAAGAGTTAATTTTAAACGGTCTGCTCCGTAATTTTTTACAATGCGAAATAATCATTGTTTGCTAGCCATGTATAATTTCATGTAAATGTATGGATTTCAAACTGTTAAGCGTGAATTTCCGGGTGCGGTTCAGCAGGTCTTAGTTTCATTTTGCCTTGGTAACCAAAACGTCTTAGGTGTATATTTTCAGTGCAAAAAGCCCGATCCGAAAAATGAATTTCGACCTTTTACTTAAGTCGTAATGACATTACTTTGGAATATTGCAATTTGGCGAAACGGCAGAAAACCTCAGGGGTGTGATTCTCTCAAGGAGCAAAGCTGGTGAGCGAATGAACGAGTGAAGTCCAAGCGGCGAGTAATCTTACTTAATAGTAGTCCCGTCAAAGTGAACAAAACACATTTTAGGGCGTGCATTTTCAATTTGGCAGCATGTCGTCTCGAACGTATAAGGCTGCCTTATTGAGAATGCACTCGCTAATATGTGTTTTGTTCGCTCGGACGGGACTTCTTAAACTCGCCGCTTGGAATTCACTCCTGCGTTCGCTCACCTTTGCTTTTCAGAGAATAACACCCCAGTTCTCTGCCGTTTCGCCAAACAACGTTTCCCAAACTGATTCATTTCCCAACTGTTTCATTTGGGCAAATGCTTTTTTTTCTAAAACTGTAAATATTACAGGATTTTTTTAAAACGAACTAACTAACCTAACCTAACCTATACGAGGTTTATATTTTTTTGTACGTTTTTGGTCATAAATCCGAAACTAGATGACTAAAAATTGAAATAAAGTATTTTTATACAGAAATATATGTGGGCAATCAGGTGGCCATCACGTTATACACATGCGTTTCAATTTCATAGGTTCAGTAAGTACCTAGTTGCTGAGAAAAACTGCCGTCAAACACAAATAGACTGCCACCAAAGTCGCACCATGAGGGTTCCTTTTTACCATTTTGGTACGGAACCCTGAAAGCAAGATATTGAATTGAAAATTATTGAATTCAACAAAACCATGTCTGCATGTTTTATTTTTGTTACCTTAGTAAAATGCCTAGAATATTTTTATACCTGAAAACCTGGCTGTATGGGCTGAGTATTTATCTTGTAGGAAGACGAACCTTAATTAGTGAATTTATAACTAATGAAGGTATACGGCGTCTGCCTTCCAGTTAACATGAAAACTACAGAAATAAACTGATCAGGCAAAATACAACATCGAACAAGTTTATGGGACTATTCTGAAAAAATCCTGATTAAAAGATACTTATTTATATTTTATATGAAAAATAATAAGGCTAGTCAAAATGGAACTTATTGCATAAAAAATAAAGTTCATAACTAAGATATTTTCGTTAAGTTGCAAAGTATTTCTGGCCAGCGCAGTCACCTGATATACATAGAGTCTAATTTCAGTGCGATAAAATGTAACATTATTTTAACTAGAACAACAACAAGTACTTGTTAACCGGGTTTTTATTAGTTACATAGAGAAGGGCTGATTATACAGATTTTGGTTTTTAAAATAGTAAACTTTGTTTTTCCTTGGTTTCAATGACCATAGCGCCATCTATGAAAGTCAGTTCGAACTTTGTGACTGCACAACATTTGCGCCAGTTGTTGCTCGTACCTTTCATACAAAGTTCACAAACAGGCTCAAAGATGGCGTTACTGAACAAATATTTCTTTGATATACCTAGTGATAGTAGATTATTACAGAAAATCAAAGCCTATTAATTAAAAGTATGTTTTAATTAAATAAGCGTTAAGAAATTAGACAACAAGAACTTTTAAAGCACCGTTATTTTGTAGTCTATTTTGGATAGTTTAGTTTAGTTTTATTTATTGCATAAAACAATTACATTAAAATTTACATGCATTGATTTGTGTTCGTCAAAATAGGTGCAATAATTGAAACAAAATAAAAACTAATATAGATTGTTTTTTACATAAATTTATTACCTATAACTAAATTGAGCTTCTTAACAGATAAGTAGCTTGTAGACAAAATGAGTTTTTAGAGATGAAATTAATGTAAAAGTCACACAAGATACATAATTTTCAACAAGTTTTTAGAGTTGTTGGTAATCCTGTAGCTCTGCCTACCCCACTCTCGGAATGATGATGATGATTATTAGACAGATAGATCCGATACGCCGTGTTACAAGTCGGCCATATAAACTCCATGTTCAATTCTTTTTTTGAAAGACAGAGATAGGAACAAATCTTTGTTGGCTTATATCTTGGTTATTTTTGTAGCAATTCAAAAAAATATTTTTCTCAACTGTTTGTTGCATCAGCTTTTATTGAAACTGAAAAAAAGTCATGAATATTTCCTTTTCTGATGCTGCAGAGGTCGACATCCGAGAAATGTTAATACCACTAGGTTTTTAAGTACCAATTTCATTAATCGATGTTGAACGCATGTTATTTAATATTATATTTATCCCTTCAAGCAGCAAGAAAACTAAAGTTAGTATAAATTTGAATTTTGAGTTAATGTCATAAAGTATAAATTGTTTTTTGACAGCAGCAGTTATACGGTTGCTTGCCACTCGAAGGGTTAATGTAATATATTCTATAGCTTTACTAAGTAGTACCTACCATTGATTGTGATAAGAAATATGTTTAAAAAAAGACTGACAGCTGAGTTTCTTGCGGCGTTTCTTCTCAGCTGTGGTCTCCTTTTGCGATTCATGACGTGTAAAAGTGCCCGTGCGGCCTACTTACTGAATTAATGTCTTTTATCTTTTATCTTTTTTTATCTTTAAATTTAATCAATGTTAACTGTTAGTTCATACAGCTGTTAACGCTCTAATCGTCTGTTAAGTGGTTAACATCGTATGGTGAAATTGGTACTAAAGCTGGCTATTGGTTTCTATTGTTATCTGGTCAGCCAGAAAGCGTTGTCGGTACAAAATAACAAAAGTTCTAGGTGAAGTAAGGTGAGGTAACTGTCACGCTGGTCACGCTCCATTTGGTCCTATTATTTCACACGCATATTATATTACTCAAGTATTATAAAATCTGGGTATTATGATACAAATTTCCTGCTATGATTGGAACTATTTGGAATACGCGTGGAGTCGCGTACTTAGTTATTTTCTTCTTTATTATATTTATTTAATTGATTATATGTAAGTTTACAGTATACAGACCAAAACAATAATCCCTTACTACCTAATAAACGTTGAGTAACCGTGGTATAGTTAAACCATGCTTTGTTCTTATCTGTCTTTGTGACATTTGAATTTGACAGATAAGGACAAAGCATGGTTGGAGGACAATCAATTTTCTAAAATCTAACTGCTTAAGAGCTTTTAAATGATTTTCTCATGATAAGATTAAGTGCTTTTTTTTTTGCTTTTAAAATAAAACATCTTAGCCGATTATGCAAAATATGTTTGAGGAATTGTCAACAAGTTTTTAGTGTTGTAGGTAATTCTGTGGCTCTGCCTACCCCACTCTGGGGACGAAGGCGTGAGTTTATGTATGTATGTATAATAATATATCTACTTTTGAACAATTATATTCTTCTGTAGATCAAGTGAAAATGGATGTAAGTCTAGTATACTCCGTTTTTTTTATGTCATAGAGAAGGCAAACGAGCACACAGGCCACCTGATGGTAAGTGGAAACTGTGACCCATAGACATTCGCATTCACAAGACTACGATCCTAAGACTGCAAATGCGTTGCCAACCCTGAGGACTAAGATGGAATCCCTCTATGCTAGTAATGTAACCGGTTATCCCCAAACCGGAACACAACAATGCGAACACTGCTGTTTGGCGGCAGGTTAATCGATAAGATGGTGGTTGCGATTCGGACGGACTCTGCACAAGATCCTACCACCCGCTAAAACGTCTCGTTTATGTATATACCCTTTTTTATTACGAGTTAAGTGGACTTATACCCTTTTTTACTAGGTCCCCGCCGCAGCGTCAGTTGTTGTAATTAAACTCTTATTTATGCGCATATTTTAATTACTTTTCGTTAGCAAATTTGACGGTAACAATTCAACATGTAGTAACTCAAAGTGACTTTTATCCATTACACTGATTTAAAGGTAGCTATTCTCTTTAAAACAGCTTCTTGTCGAATCGTCAATCGATCGAGTTTTACGATAATTGGGAATATACGCCTTAAAATGTTTTTTGCGCGCTCTGGAAAGAGCAGCTAAAGTTGCCGGTTGACAATTATTCATTCATCGAGCTGTAAAACCAGTTACCGGCCAAGTGCGAGTCGCACACGAAGGGTTCCGTACCATTTTTGTATGGGGTCTCCCTCTTTTCATCACAATCATCACTACATAGTATAAAACAAAGTCTCTTCCCGCTGTCTGTTTGTCCCTATGTATGCTTAGATCTTTAAAACTACGCAATGGATTGTGATGTGGTTTTTTTTAATAGATAGACTGATTCAAGAGGAAGGGTTACATGTATAATAAATTTTGGATTATGCACGGGAGTTACAGAAAACTTACATAAACCGAAGCGAAGCGAGGGCGGGTCGCTAGTTTTTATTATTTGTTGTTATTGCCAATACACTTAGGGAAATAAGTCAACTGTCTACCTATTACGGTTCATGAGATACAGACCTCTAACAGACAGACGGACGGACAACGGCTGAGTCCCGTTGGTAATATTTGGGAGCGAACCCTAAAACACGTTTTTATTTGTCATGTCTATGGAACCCTAATCCTGCACTGAGCATGGTCTGACATAATCTTGCCTGGTTTGTTTCGTTACGACTATTGATAAAGAAAAAAAAAGCATTCCACTTTATCATCTATCACCATAAGCCCGTTAGCAATTTAGAACAGAATGGTAAGTGAATGGATTTGCAAGAAAAACAAATATAATTAATGGAAATAATAAAGAGTTTAATTTCGAAGGAATTGTTATGTTGCTGTTATAGGTACTGGCGGGTACAAAATAATCCAAAAGGAAAAGGTAATCGTTGGGATCTAACATAGAGTGGTTCAGGCCCCTATCTACTTAATTTTTTTATAATCGTAGGATTTTTTTTTACATCATAGGTACACTAAAATGTTCTAACATGAATTGTTTTGTTTAAATATTGTGTCTATGTTACAAAAACCGGCTAAGTGCGAGTCGGGCTCGCTGACGAAGGGTTCCGTACCACACCGATAACAACACGTTTCTTGTTTGGGGATTCCTTTTAATTTTTAACTTTAGTTTATTTTTATTATTTAATGTTATAGGGCTCTAGTAATACACAATCTGAAAATTTCAAGTAGCTATTACAGTTCATGTGATACAGCCTGTTGATAGACAGACAGACTGACGTATGGACAGACGGACAGTGGACTCTTAGTAATAGGGTATGATTTCAATTTTTTACTTGGGAAAATTCGGTAAAAGGTGTGCAAAATTAGTATTTTAATGAATTTAAAATCAGAAAATACAGTATGGCTTTATAATATCCTACGTGGACGACGGCTGTCCGGAAATAATTTAATTTGGAAATTTAGAATTACTTCATGCCATTTATTTGTGTATAATCAAAGTTTCTTTAGGTAAAGTAGGTTTCAGAACTTTATAAGTAGTATCCCATTGTAATGACATTTCTTGTCGGCGATACTCCAAAATCGCGTAACTAACAAATTCAATAAATGGTCAAATGTACCTCACGGACTTACAAAATAAGGTCTACTTTGCACCTTACTTCAATTGTTTTTTACGCGGTATTGCAGTTCTTGTCCGTCAGGTAAACAGTATTTACTATCATAAAAAATAAATGTCATCACACACTACAACGCCCAGCACCGCTTTAGCTCAAAGTGAAATGTTGAAAAGTGAGCTTTAATGTATGTTAGTATGATACATTTTGAAGTTATTGTAAAAACAATTGCCGGGGTTACTGGAAAATGTATCATACTAACACAGATCAAAGTTCACTTTTTAATGTTTTACTTTGAAGTAAGGCGATGCTGATTTGTTGCCGGGGCATTGTAATTAGCGATGGATTTAAGCGCAATTCACACAGAGGGCGGGTCGTGCGCGGGAGCGGGCGTATTTCCGTTACATTGCTCGTAATACACGCATTCTCCGATAGGCCTTCTCACAGAGCGCACAATGTAACGGCAATACGCCCGCTCCCGCGCCTGACCCGCCCTCTGTGTGAATTGCGCTTTAAGGCCGGAATTTCAAAGCAACACATGCTACGCACACAACGTACCTACTCCTACAAAGCTGCATACGCAAGAAATGACGTCAGTGACACACGCCTAGAACAAATGATGCACGTGGCTCACGTGGCGATTGCGTACGTACCGTGCGCCACATCAGATTTTTAGCTTAACACTTACACGGACAATACGTCGAGAGACGTAAACTAAGACCCTCGTGATTTGGCACTACGGCTGTGGCCGGTGTTTTTAATTACACCAAAAACGGAACTCCATCCACGGCCGGCTATTTCCCATAGCATTTATAGGAAGCACGGACTCTGTGTCGTTTTAGGCTTTAACACAAGCCGCTAGTGTCACAGCAAAAACGCTCTAGGGCAACCTCAACCTCATGCACTACCTACTAAAAAGGGAAAGACGCGTGTTGTGGCACATTACGGCTGTGGACGTAACGGCCGTGGACGAGCTGCCACAGTAGGTAAGAAATTTATTGTACGAAATTACATACATGTATTTTCCGTCATAAAGTCGCACAATGTTTGACATGGTTTGACACAACGTTGTGACAGTTCGTCCATAACCGTAGAAAATGTTGTTATGGATTTATTAGTGCCATATGGTGCAATTTCGAAGATGGTGCTGGTGTCACCAAAACTAACCCTCAACGTGACGAAGTCATGAATATTAATAAGATTTTACAAAATGAAAGCCGTTAATATTTTGCGGTTGAATCATTCACATTGCGGTTTATTGGAATAATATAAGCAATCATCAATGTATGTGATGCCCATTCTTATTTAAATAACAATTATGTTGATGAAAGTTCTAAAATGAGTATAAATGAGTATGAGTATGAGTATGAGTTTCAGTATAAAATCTCTGCACTGGTGACTTCTAATTAGAAACCTTTTCGTGTCGTCAACAAAAGTCTCTTCTTGTTTTCTCTACTTTTCCTTGTGCAAAAAGCGTTTTGGCTCATCCTTCACAATCAAATGCATCCAGGGCTTCTACCCTTATATTTGGCCTATCTTGTTTCTATTATATTTACTCATATTATAAGATCAAGAAGTTGGTAGGTTCAAGATTACAATCTTAAAATTGCAATTTCTATGGGCTTCAGAGATCACTAAGCATCAAATGGCCTGTACGAGTATTAATTGACTTCTCCATTCCATAAAAAAACATCATCAATGCGATCAATGTAAATAAGTAAGCTGAGCTAAAAAAAATTGGTTGGAGCGTCAGATCACCTCAATTAATTATGCAGATAAAAATGTGATACGTTCTAGAAGCTAGATTTCATTTATTTTTTTATATATTTCTAACGACTTTTCAAGCTGCTGACGAGGGTTGTGAACGCTTAAATCACGTAGCAGTCAATTTTTTTCCATACGAAGTCGTAACGATAATAACGATAAAGTTTCTCGCAAATTTTGAATGTTGAATGTTGTAGTTATTATGAAAAACATTTTTTTTTCGTTACCGTTTTTTTGTTTGGTAAATTGGTTAAACTTACAGACCTAGTTTTTCATAGTATCTACAACGAATGTAAAAATCATAATATTTTGACTAGGTTTAAGGGGCGAGAAGCTCCATTGCATTTTATTTGGAAATTTTCAGCTTCATTTTTGCTTTTAAGCTTAGTTCGTTGACCTACGAAGCTAAAGGTACCGGGTTCGATTTCCAGAAAAAAAAAATGACTAACGCGAGTATTTGTTTCAAGTCTTGAATGTTTTCCATGCATTTAATCACGTATTTCTTTCTATAAGTGTATGTTTAACGTTGTCAAGTATTCATAATACAAACCAAGATATTAGTACTAGGTCAATTTATGTGAGATTGTCCCCTCATATTGATTTATTTTTAATGAAAGGAAACCGGCAGTGCTGCTATCAACTTTCGATCGACAATTCATAGTGGTAGTAGCCGCTCTAAATGACTCCAGCAAGCCTTTCTCGCGACTAGCTCCCATCACTTTCGACCTGTATAAAACGCAAGTGCATCACAGTCTGGCATCACTGTTAGCGTGTACCGGTAAACGACGGACATGAAGACATTTGTGAGTATTAATATTGATATTATAAAAGTGATTTAATAGGTATCGAAAATTGAAGGGCTTGCTTTAGGGTGAAAATTAGCCCTAGACAAGATGAATTTCGAGATCGTTATAGCTATCGAAAATAGAGAATTGACGAAAGTGATGGTCACGTTAATCGATTATCGTCGGTGATACAATACCGCGTAAATAACAAATTTAATAAGATGCAAAATACACCTTAGCGTACAAGACAATAAGGTACATTTTTCAACTTGTAGAATTTGTTACTTACACTTTGACAGTTTTCGAAATTCGTTTACGATAGCGTTAAGCATCAAGTCTAGGATCTCAGAACTGTACTAGGTAGCGGAGCGTTGTGCGAGGAAAAAATCCTCCAATACAACTGCAACTGCTGCAATACAATACAAATGCTCTTTAATAAGAACAAATAGATGTAGTGCGTTAATTCAAATCATCCATATAAAAACCGGTCAAGTACGATTTTTTTGTATTTCTTGTTTTTCTTCAGGGTGTGTACTGAATACCAAATTTGACTCTTGTAAAAAAGGTTGAAAAATAGGTTCATGTATGGAGTTTTTTTTTTTGAGGACCCATAGACATTCGCATTCACAAGACTGCACTGCTAAAACTGCAAATGCGTTGCCAACCCTGAGGACTAAGATGGAATGCCTCTATGCTAGTCATTACACCGGCTGTCTTATCCCCAAACCGGAACACAACAATGCGAACACTGCTGTTTGGCGGTAGGTTAATGGTGGTAGCGATCCGGACGGACCCTACACAAGGTCCTACTAAGGTGTTTTAAGGACTTATAAAACTAAAAGCATATTCATGATATCCACTTATAATAAAATGAACGTGCTATTATAATAAAATCAACTTTGCAATCAACAACATTTAGAACAACAGTACTTACTAGTATTTCCTTTCGAGGTTTCACCTGCGGGTTCCAACGAAAGACCAGCGGTGACTTTAATGCCAAACGCTGAGTTGGGACCATTCCGTGGCTATTTTTTTCGTGTGTAATGTTTAGCATAAAACAAATGTTCTAATTATCATTTCACATAACACTAATTGCATAATTTTAATCTGCATAATAAACCATCGATATAATAATCTTGATGCATAAAACGAAATGCATAATTTCAAAAACTATAATGTTTTCATTATTATTAATGTGGTCACAGTTCTAACCTAACCTAATCTAGTTAGAAGAAATTGACTTAAAATGCATAATAACGAGAAAATGACAGTTATGCTAAATGAGTGTTATGTTATTCGATTGTATGCCAGATAAAATTATATAATTGGTTTTTATGCTAAACATTCATTATGCTTTTCGTGGTTAGTTAAATGAAATTATACAAAATGTTTGTATACTGATGGAAGCGCACCCAATTTTTACTTGTGCTTATTTTCTATTCTTTGTTATTTTAAAACAAATTTATCTACACACGCTCTTGATACTTAAGTTGTGTATATCTAACTACTAGATTACTATGAGACTTCATTCTGCAGTGCTGCTAGCGGACTGTATACTAGTAAGTAAATTTACTTGAAACTTCATAGGTTTTAAGTAAGAAAACTTAGCACTTTTGCTGTTGGAAAAATAATGTTTCATTTAAGTCTTTTCAAACTTTACATTGAACCGTTCTTGTTTCAAAGCTAATAAACGCTAACGCTGTAAGCTTGCGTAATGTTTTCAAAATTTGTAGCATTTAATCAAAACAATTTAAGTGCATTTAACGCATTTGGCGACGCGATTAGCTAGCCTAGTTGGTAATGAATGCATACGAAGCTAGATTCTCGGCAAACATTTGCACGATGTTACTGTGTGTTTAAAACAACAAATTTAATTTTCTTTGGTCTATAAAATATTGACTTCCTGCCTTGATTCTAGGTCAACGGGAAGTACCCTATAGGTTTTGATTCCCTTTCGAGTAGGTATCAAATGAATGATTTTTTTTTTATAATATGCGGCGTGATCGTCCTTATTTTTGTATTGCGTTGATTCAAAAGTTTGATTTTTTTACAGCTGTAAGGGACTACTGATTTATTTATTTCATATTAATTTCAATTTGATATATACCTACACGCGTTCCTCATAAAAATGGACAGACAGACAGGCGAGCAATTAAATGATCCTAGAAGGGTTCCTTTTTTCCTTTTAAGGTACGGAGCCCTAAAAATACTTAAATAGTTTCAGTAACGCATTTATTGTTTTAAATGTTAACCATTGGCGCGAACCGTAATCTATTCAAACGGTTAATAATTGAATTTAAAGCTGAAATTCAATGAAAATCGAAAGCCGCTTTGTGGAAAGTTTAATTTTAGCGATAATCATTCATTGTGAAAGTAAACAATGGTTTTGTTTCCACTTTAATGTTTTAAATAGTCTTAAAATCAAACTTAATTAACATAGAGACGATTTCTAAGGCCTTAGGCTTAGGGGGTCGACTCGTGATCGCAAGGTATCGAGTTCGAACCCCCGCGGTCCCCATGTACCAATGAGTTTTTCTAACTTAAGTGCATTACCCGATGCTCTTACGGTCAAGGAAAAACATTGTGAGGAAACCTGCATGTTCGAACAGCTGTGCAAGGGTAATTGCACAAAAGATCCTAAAGGGTCAAAGTGTATCCGAAAAGGCCCATCTGTAAGATAAGATAAGATAAGGCTGAGTTTAGATGCTTTTTCTTTCTCAATAGGCAAAAGATGTTTGCGAAAAAAGGTCAGTCTGATACAAAAATTTGTCTCTTAAATAGAATCCATACTAATACTTTAAAACGTCATTGCTTTGAAAAAACCTCGTATCTCATATTTCGTTACGAACGATTTTAAACTTAAACGTGAAGAGAATTAAGTTTAAACTCATACATCTCGAAATATCAGATACGTTTTTTTTCCGAAGTAGTAACGAAATGTCGAAGCCATTCCTGTCTGTTACGCTTTCTCGGCTAAACCGCTGAACCGAGTTCGATGAAATTCGGTATGGATATAGCTCAAGTCCCGGGAAAGAATATAGGATACTTTTCACCCCGGAAAATCAAATAGTTCCCGAGGGAATAGCGATTACCGGCTTTTTGCGCAACAGTCTAACTGTAACAGGTACATAAATGATCACTTATTTATGCTGTTGACTGTACCTTAGACAAAAGGCCACTGCCCGTCTGTCTGCCAGCGGGTTGTATCTCATGAACCGTAATAGGTAGAAAGATAAAATTTATACAGTGCGTATTTCTATAGCTACTTTAATAAATACATTTTTAATTGCTTGATGTGTAATCTATCTGGCATTTAATTTCCTACAGCCAACTTATTGATACTGATAATTAGGCGAGTATCTTTACTTCGTATTTTTTATTTTGTCATCCAATTGGTCACGACTAGACGTTATCTTTCTTTTTTTTATTGATAATTTATGAATTAAGTCCATGACATAAATCGGACACCGAATCTCAAACTTTCGTTTTTATAAAGAGTGTCCATTTATTTATGTTTGTCAAGTTATCTATTAAAAAACTCATTATTATAAATAATTATCAGTGTTTTACTACAATTATGTACTAAAACACTTATAATATCTCTGAACAAAAGTCTAAACGAAACAACCACAATAAGAATGCGCGTTTAAATTTTGTCTACTATAACTATACGCTAATGAGCGTTATGCGGTTTACAAACTTGCCCAGAAAACGATAGTTGTTTTTGTTAGTTCTTAGGTAACATATAAGAATTATCTAGCTGTCTCGGTAACATATATAGATTATCTAGACTTCATCCGCATAGACATAGTTTATCGCTAGTCCCTAAAGAAAGTACTTCTTGGCATAAACTATCACTACACCAAATTTCTCATCGATCGGTTGACGCATTGAAAGTCGAAACGGTGGTGAAACAAACAAATAAACACACTGTTGGATTTATCATATTAGTAAGAATAATGAGGACTTTAAGGATAAATTAATTAATCCTTCTAATATTATAAATGCAAAAGTTTGTGTGTGTGTGATAGTTTGTTACTCCTTCACACTGCAACGGCTGGACAGAGCTTATACACTGGATTAACACATAGGCTACTTTTTATCCCGAATAATTTAAAAGTTCCCAAGGGAATAACGATAATAGAAATCTACGACGAAGTCGCGGGCAGAAGCTAGCTTGGAAAAATGATTTAAATCTTAAAGGTTTTATTGAACAACAGTTCTTTTGGACGCTTTTTCTACTTGATTGACCCAGAATGAGGGTTATTGTATGTATCTATGTAAGTAGGTATGTTTGTATGTCCGTTTCATTGACACCTCCTGTATCCTGTATAGTCACGTAACAAGGCCCATATTTACAAATACCTACATAACAAATTAACAATATATAACTTAAAATGTACATAACGAATACACTTTCGTGGTGACAGCTTGCTGGCGGGTACGGAATAGGCGAAATTTGACACCCCTCGGCTAGAATTCCTGCTTTAAAAAGGTCGAAAGATCTTTAGTCCGTTAAGGTTAATAGTGGCTTGACCGATTTTTAAGAGTTAAATGTCGTTAGATTCGTTTTGGTTTTATATTTTAATCAAAGTAATAAGAATAAAATGGAAAATATTTTTTTTTATGTAACAAAAAACCGTCGGGTTTTCATAAAGCCTACTTTGTATTTACCTAATAAATGAACACCTTTAAAAAAACAGACACGACTTGCCCGCCATAACAATCTGATATAATCCGTCTCAGTGTTACGCTCTACTAACTTTTACTTAAAAAGCTGTGATAAATACAAAAAACATGGCGAATCAAGCTATAACAAACCTTAAAACATCGTAATAAGATCATGACGAATTCTTATTGTGATCTGGTGAAATATAATAGAGGTAACCCGACATCGATTGTTACGTGCCTTCGTGTAGTCTTTTGTATTATTTATTTGCATGTAACGGTTGAGCGAAGCACGTTGCAAAATTTTCAACAGTTTGAGAAACGCCAGATATTTTTGGAGAAGTTTAAATTAAATTATTCCGGTATTTTTAGAAAATGTTACATATTAAAATGTCTTTAAATTTAATTTGTGATAAACGCGTTCATTAACTAAATGAAATTCGGTTTCATAAACACTTTCAATGTAATAAGTACAAAATGACATGACATGTTTAAAATTCAAGTTTTATTACCAAAGTTTTATTAAAAAATAACCATTAATTCGGTCCAACATCACACATATTTAATATATTTTATTACAGCTTAATATTCAGAATTGTACTAAATTCAAAAACATATTTCTTATTCCGTTCATTTTTATTCTGCTTTAAAACAATTTATGCAAGTAATAAAGAATAAATAACAAAATAACTGAATTTTGAATGAGTAAAAAACTACCACAATTCTAATAAAGGTCACTCAGAAAAATCTTATAAAAGAAAAAGTTGTTTTATAACATTTTTCTTTCTAACCCATCTAAGCTTAGAAAGAAAAATCTTATAAAATAACTTTTTCCTTTAACGATGCATGAAATTGTTTTCCTGGTTTCTTTTATGTAGATGAGATAGTAAAGGGTTATTTAGAAAACGGTATTTTATAATAAATATTTAATATAAATATACATTTTTAGATAGACGATAATTTTCGTATCTCACAAATATAGAGATACACCGGTTAATATCAAAGTGATTCGTATCAAGCGCTTTGCTCTGCACTAAAAAAACTTAAGTTTTTTTAAAATGAGTAATTAATCATTCAGATTTTGCTTATTTTGAATCTTGTTTATAGTGTTTTAAAAGGGTTTAGTCACTAAAAAACCAATGCTTAACATTTAAACGTACATACGGTCTACAAACTTACTGAATCAACAATCAATCTTTATAATTTATACTAAAGTTTTAGAACCGCTGCGTTACCGGATCTGTAACAGAACTACATTCTCTAAGTAATAAACTGTTTCTGCATCTAAGTCTGACTTTCATTTTAATTACTTTATTATTAGTGTTGTCTTTCTTTTTTTATTATGCAATGATTGTAGTGTTTCTAAATGTAATAAAAAGGCACAGCTTTCATCAAATAAGTTTAGATGTACCACTTAATCAAGCCATTTTTTAACTCTAAAATGATTAAGGTTCTCAAACTTTATTAGTCTCCAAAAAGTGCGAGTCAGACCAATATTGCAAGAATGCAATGACTCAGCAAAAAGTGGAAGCGCGTAATTAACTGTAAGTGCAAAAAAGTTATCAATTTATTTAATAAAGAGAACGCAAAACAAATAAAGAACGGAATAAAACCGCAAGACCCGAGACGAGGCGCGACGAGCCGTGAAAGGTTAAGACAGAGTCCGAGTTAAGAACATTGGAGTCTTTTTGCAAATGTGATTAATTTTTATGTGTACAAAATTATAAAAGGCAAATTAATATTAGCAAACTACAAGTGTACACCTATAATTTATAGTTTAATTTATTGCAATTGATAAAACTTATGTTTGTTGTTAGTATACGTTACTTAATAAATAAGTAAAAGACTTGAAATAAATTTTTAAATTAAAATTAGCATATTTTCAATGCTACGGCTACTTTTTGAAAAGAACACATGAATCTTAGTATTTACTTGTATTAAGAAATTTAGAAGTGTAACATTACAGTAAACGTCTTAAAAATTTCGCTGAAGATGGAAATTTTAGCAAAGCCTCGTGATTCTGCTGGAATTTTTTTGCTTATCTGGTCAACCCTAAATGATTTTCTCAGTTATTATTTCTAGCAAGCGTAAAGTTATTTGCTTTGATTATTTATTTCTATTTGTTAATAAGTTCGCCAAAAATGATTGGTGGTCTGTTAAAAATTAATGCTTAGGTCTAGCATAGCAACTTTAAACAAACAAGCTCGGATGAGGCTAAATTTGATCAAAACTTGCATACCTACTGTATCATAGATAGGTATAGTAATCATAAGTTCAATTGAAGATATACATAACTTTAAACATACATAGTGTTTAGCTATCTTTATTATATACGATTCGAAATTTGTGTTTTTTGAACAATATTTTTACTCTGACATCTTCTTGACGGCTTTTGAAAATGTCTGATAATTTTTTTAAGAAGTAACTATGAAAAAAACAACCTCTAGTCGTGTATAAAAGTACACTTTAGTTAATGGCAATATAACATTTAGGTTTTCTTTTAACAAACTGATCCCTGTTTGTATCTAGAAAAGGATTCCTTTGAAAGATGACTTGCAACCAATAATTTGTTTTTTTCCAACAACAGCGCTACTTTGAGATTGCTCAAAGTGAAAGTTATTTGTTCAGTAATTGAAGAAACTGGGGCTTGCTTTATTAAAAAAACCGGAAGAAATTTTGTAAACAAAATAAAAACATATTAAAATTGCATCAAAATCCGTTACGTTGTTTAGACGAAGTAAACGGGAAAACAGACAAACACCACAGAGTTGGTTTTAAACTGCTTAAAGAAGAATCCACCAGAGTCACGCGCATACATTGTTGCAGTAAATTGCTTACAGTTCAGTAACCTTTAGAGCATAAACAACTAAGGTCGCCGTCAATAGAACTTGCGAACTATGTAAACGAATTAGTACTGTTTGACACATAACCTCAAATATTCACCAAGCGTGTTTTTATTAAAAATAACGTATAATGAATAGTTATTTCATCTTAACCTTGATATGAAAAAAAGATTTAGTGTATAAATCGTTGCAAAGACCTCACTTTATCTTTAAAAGTACGTGATTATCGAGTAATCATGGTGAATTGGTTCGTTTAGTTTTGTTTACACAGTTCGCAAATTCTATTGACGGCAATTTTATTCAAAAATATTGGATACCCGATCTTTCTCAAGCTAAAATGTACCTTAATTTTACTGTAGGTACTATAATAATAAGTGTCTATTTGCTTGATTACGAGGACTTATAAACCCTATTGTAAGACTTAGTCTTGCCTCGTCGATACAATCTCTAAGTAATTGCCAATCAGCTCGGCTATTATATCTTCTTACAAAACTGAATACCTACAAACAATTTGAGTTGCTTTTGTTAGATTTATTATTGGAAATGTATTGTTTCAGTGATTTGAAATCAACCATCATTTATATTATTACTATTTATTACCAAGCAATAATATTTTACGTTATTATGTGAATAAATCCATTGGCTTGTAATGGAATGCTGATTGTTATTATCCATTAATTTGACCGTTTCACTTAATCTATTAGGTTATTTTATATAAGATTTGTAATTAAGGAAAATTAATTTCAATTAAATCTGCATGCAGAAAATGAACGCAAAGTTTATTCTTAGTTTAAATTTTAAACCGTACACAACCAATATCGTTTCTCTGAGTAAAAAGTTAGCAATATATTTAATTTGCAAAGCTGATTAAAATTATGATTAAATTAAATAATGATTGAATGTGCGAAAAACACAAATTATCTATAATATCCATGGAAGAGCAAGAAATAAATGAATGCTTTCATAGTTGCCTTTAAGCTAGTTACTGGGTTTTGAATTTAAGGATAGAGAAATTCTTCTTAGTTATGTAGATGAAGAAGATGAAAATTCAAAGAGATGACTAAAAAGCGTTTCATTTTGTTTCAGATATGTTTATTAGGTTTGGCGGCAGCATGCTCGGCTGTTGCTATAGAATCCAAAGGATCAAGCGACCAGGAAAGCAGCAACTCATGGCAGCCTAGCAATGCACCAGTATTCGATTACTCAAGTCTAGGAAATGGATTCTTAGCAGGACTAGGTCAGCATCAAGCTATAAGTCATGAACATGATAATTCTGGACAATCATACGGACAAAATCATGGATTACAAACGTTTGGTCATGACGCTGCGCAAGGATATGACTTGGGTCATGGACAAGCTAAGAGTTTTGATGTAGGTCATCATGCGTTGCCATCGTTTGGTGCTTCAGGCCATGACTTTAGCGGAGATTCTTACCTACAAGCTGCTCATGATTTTAGTCACCAAGGTCAAGGTGGATTTAATGGACATGGTGGTGAACTGAGCGGTCAGAATGGAGGTCACGAACAAGCCTACCCTCACGCTGACGTAAGTGCTTACGCTAGCGAAAGCAATGGTGATGAATCAAGTGGTCATAGTGATGAATCCAATCATGAAAGTGGCGATGCTGGAGGTCATCCTCAACTTCAACCGTTCATTCTTCACGACGGCGGTAATGAGTATGGACACGCTGGACAAGAGGCTACTGTTCATGATTTAGGTGCTCAAGGATATGCAGGACATGATATTTCAGGACAATCGGCACCAGGGTTTGAAGGTGGTTTTGGTCACGCTGAACCTTTCTCAGTAGGAGAGCATACTGATGAACAACACCCTGTCGAGGTTCCATTATACAAACATGTTACTGTGCCAGTCCCTAAGACTATACACGTTAATGTGCCAAAGCCAATTCTAGTAGGTATTCCTCAACCCTATCCCGTTAAAGTACCAGTTAACAAGCCAGTAGCTGTTCCAGTTGAAACTGAGATTACAATCCCGGTAGAAAAGGTGGTGCCTTATCCTGTTGTGAAACATGTTCCCTATCCCGTTGAAAAGCATGTTCCTTACAAAGTGGAGAAGACCATACACGTCCATGTTCCTCAGCCTTACCCCGTCAAGATCCCAATATACAAGACCATCCATCATCATAAAGGTCATTAAAGACTGCGTTCAGACGGTAATGTGAATGTTTCCAATGATTTGTGTTATGAATGTAGTGTGTTTGCAGCCGAGCCATGTAAATATTGTTGTTAACTAATTTTAAGTCATTTTCAACTTGGATGTTGTAGTTGATTTATTTATTGTTGTAAAGTTTGTTGATTATACATTTGTTACAGTTTAAAAATTGGTTTTTTTACCTATATTTTTCTGTTTATTAATAATAATTCAAAAAATTAAAAAGTTTAACTTCCTAATGAAGTTTATAAAGCAAACGTTCATATTGGTTTTGAGTCCTTCTACATTTCTTGCAACATTTTAGGATAAATTGATGTTTGAAAAATACAACAAAATTACATTGTATTTCAACTATGTATGAATTCCCAAATCAGATTGAAATGCAAGAATTGTAAGTTAAAGAGAGAAAGAAAGAAATATGACAGTTACCTATCTGTTTCGTTTGTCCGAAAATTATTTTTCTCTGAACCCATTGATTTTTTAAAATGTTTAAAGAGATAATACCAACAGAACCTGTTGGTCAGAATAAGTTAGTTTTATAACAATCCAGGAAAGTTAAGCGGTTTCAGAGAAAAAGGATTTTCAGACAAATGAATATTTCGGACCAACGAAATAGCGGCCAAAAGTTTTTCAAAACATCGATAGGTGACCCCTACTACTACCCAGGAGCAAAATTAGTTTTTGTATTGTTTGAACTCGTTTTGACTAATATCGTGTTATGTAATGATTTACAAATTAAAATAGAACAACCTGACGTAACATGCCGTAAGAAAATATATTCTCAGGAACAAATACAAGAAACAAGAAATACTTCGCACACAGTGACATTTATTTCAATTCCGACAAAACTAACAAAAGTCATGTCTAGACCCCGTTGTCTTGTCGCAATGACGTCACTCTGTTATAGGGACTGAATGTTTATTTTATCGACCCTCTCTATATCGATGTTTATAGTTTATAGTATAATGCAACAACGCGACTGATTTTTTGCCTTTTAAATCTCTGCTAAATCTCAATATGGCGTTGGTATTAAAAATTAGAAGATAACCTCATTATTCCAATAAGATGCGATAAGCTTACATAATTAATTTACCTATTTGCAACTATTTACCTATTAATTATATTTATTATTGATCCCATTCTTTTTTATCACATTTTTAGTAGTGATTGTCTTTGACTCCTTGTCAGTTACATGACATAATATACCTCTAAGTACTTATACAATACCATCGACATTTAAATAGTCGATAAAATAAACATTCAATTCCTATAAAAAAGCGCCGCCAGTGCGACAAGATAACGGGGTCTATCGTGTCATAGCTCCTTTTAAACATTATTAGTGTTATTTTAATATTTAATGTTAAAGAGACAAAATGTTATCAAAAATTTGGCTTCCTACGTTTTTTATTTAAAAACAGAAAAGTAAATTTATAATTCTAGAATACCTACATGCTGCGATTTCGATACCTATTACCATATTAAAAAACGACTTGTTAGCTGTTTTTTTTACTTTAAAAAAACTATGATAGGGTCCGACACCAAAATAAAAACAGTGAAATAGCAAGAATTCCAGCGCCACGGGTGCAGTACTAGACAGCGTATGGTCAGCACATTATTAAAAAACACTGCAGACCAGACTTTAAGCGCTATATAACGATAAATTTATAATTATCTCATTATTTTTGCGATATAACGTTGTGAAACGCAGATCCGTGGCGGTATTCATCATTATGATATAAACTTCATAATCATTATGTAATTTATGATAATTTGACATGCGTTGACATGACGTTGAGCAATAAGTATTCTTATCTAATCTATCGATATATAATACTGGCATTTTCTATAACGATATTTAATGACGTTTCACGTCACGTCTTTTACTGCATTTAATTTCGTTGGCTCGTACAATACCACAGAAGCCTTACATTGTTGACTTTAAATTGGGCTTATTAATTAAAATCAACTTATATTAACATGCACCCTAATTATAGGTGAACACAACATAATTTCTAAATGGGTTTACCCTTGGTTTATTTCGTGTGTCGAGTGTCTATAAAACAAGGGGCATCGTTCCTAAGGGAATTCCTTCCTTGCAGCATCTTATATTATTATTATGCATTTTAAGAGTAATTTTTGTACAGAATATGTATTAATATGGTCACCATAAAATCAAAGTTTTTTTTTTAAATTGTAGTTCAAATTAAAAGAAAAGAATGGTACGGAACACTTCGTGTGTGAGTCTGACTTCCTCTTGACCGGTGTTTCATACATGAACGCAACCACGGAATAGAAAAAACAGTGGAAGTGGCATGAGCTTCGCTCAGTATCAGACCTGTTGTCGCCAATACTCACACTATCATAAAAACAACACGCCACCGTGGAAAATATTTTTGGTGCGGCTATCGTTTTTACACTCCAAAATAGCACAATAAGACATGCTTCTGGATTTATTTACTATTTTAGAAATATCGAAATATCGAAATATTGAAATAAGCGATCGCGGCAAAAGTATGGTAGGTTATGCGGAACTCCGCATAACTATGCCACACGTTACACGCCCACTTGACACTTCTACTGTTTTTTCTGTTCTGTGAACGCAACTATGCTTCGTCAATTTAAAAGTAAAACACAACTTTAGGTGCATTTCAAATTGCACTACAATTTTCCCACTGTCTTGCTCTCGACTGTGCTACACTTTTGAAAGTTTTCCTATTACACCGTTCAAAATGGTTCTCATCACGACTTTGTTAAATTAAAAGTAATTTCATTTGCTTAGCTTTTTAGTACTTAATGAGTTTTGATAAAATGTGTTCTAGTTATGCAACAAAATCTAGATTATGTAAATTGGCATACACACGAAAATTAATACATTTAATATAATACAATTAAAAGTTAAAACTAAACTTATTTAAATTAAAATAAAAACTAAGTTACTCAAATATTAAAGACGTAAATAATAATCACCACTATAAAAAGAACACCCCCTCTAGCAGGTCCGCTCGCGGCATGGTCCCTATGACACTGGCTGCGTTACCTCTCTGGATAGCTAGCCCATTCCTTTGGGAGAGGTAAGCACCAGCTCTAGGATCTCCGGAGGTGTCTATGAGCCGGGATAGTAACACGATAATTGTACATGACCTCAAAATTAATTGAGAAACTTCTCCTGTTTTGAAGTCGAAGTGAAGTCGTTTGCGAGTGAGTCTTACGCAAGGAGGGTTCTGTACCATTTTTGTATGGAGCCTCCTTATTTTTTTAATTTAATTTATTTATTTTATGTTCTGTTACATCGGCAATAGAATTCTAAGATAATTTTACTTCGCCGCCCCATATCTAGTCAACAAAATCGATAGCACAACCATATTGTTTTGTTGGACCAACATGAAACCCTGTCATAATAACAGCGTCAAGTAGTGAGAAAGAAATTACATCAATATTAATCATTGGTTTTCTATAACAGGGTTCTAAAATAGCTAAGCGATTATAGTTGTTGAGTATAATTATGTAACAAGCTATCATATTTATTTTTGATCAGACAAAGATAGTTTAAATTCAAATAATGTATTATAAGGAAATTGGGCACAAAAATGCTCTTTTACACCTTGATAATATAGAGTGAGATTACATGTTTCAACCAGAAGATAATTGCACCGAAGAAGCACCGCAAGAAACTAGCAAGGTAGTTTTTAAATCAGAAATTACAAGAATACTTCGAAATAAGTAATATCGTAAGATAAAGTGGTTAGCACGAGATAGGGCAAAATGGAGTGAAAATTAGGCTTATACCCGATGTAGGAGGATGTGGGCTAAAATGATAAGGTAAAAATATCAAGTAATAATATTTAGCACTGACATAATATATTAATAAAGGAGGGTGGGCTAATTGGTCTATATGACCAATGAGCTCAAGGGATAAATGTCACCGGATAGGTAATTCTAAGTTGTAAAAGTATTACTATGGCGGATAGTTCGAAATCTTTGTGTGAAAACAGTTATCGCCATGCAAAGACAGCGGTGTTTCAAATTATGCTAACGTCGTCAATGTAGGCGTCCCGATGTTTCAGATTTTGTAAACATATCTCACAGTTATTTGACGTTTCCCACTACACAAAATCGTTGTAGAATCCAAGGATATCCAATGATATAGTGCTTATTGTTATTGGTTCCTAGGCCAGTCTTCATACATTTCTGTCCATTCTCCTTTCATATCATTATAAAACACTGAAGTATCAACAGGTTTGTCAATAAATTACGTCTGCCCTTCACTCCTATCCCCCAATGAGGCAGGCAGAGATTATGGAACGCCAGGTGCACCGGTCTTTACAAACAACTTTCGCTTCCTCTACATTCAACAACCTCTTCATGCACGGACGTCGGTTTAGGTTGCTTTTAATTTAGCCCTTATTTTGGTAACAGATTTAAAATTACATACATACACACGCATTCATTCTCAGAGGGGAGCAGGCAGGTAACAACTCTAAAAACTTGTTGTTAATTCTGTAACCACATTTTTCACAATCAGGCTAAGATGTTTAGCAGTGTATTAGTAACACGTCCAGAGGGCTTATTGTCTAACGCACTCGCAATCACGATCGTTTTCATTTTGAAAATCGAAGGCTTGTCTGCATACAAAATGAAAACAATTGCTCCGCTTTGAAGCCGGTTGGGATTGCGAGTGCGTTAGACAATAAGCCCTCTGGTTGCAAGCCCATTGCCTAACAGTACTACAAGACTTTATTCCCTTACAACCCTATTCACAAACAGTACTTAAGGGATCCTTCACTGAGTAAACGCACTGCGTTCAATACAGCTTTGTGATTGGTCCTTTTTGACCGACCTTATGTTTATGAAACGATTTGAACCACCCTGTGCCTTCGTGAGCACTGTGAGACCTCATAGTGATGTTTGTGAATACGGGTGTTAGTTGCCTCTTAGGCGAAGGGTAGACGTACAATAAATATTGTTATACATCAATATTTATCTCATATTGTGATATATATTGTTCGTCAAGTCTGCTATATTGATGGATGACAATATTTATCACGGAAATCTAGATTTCTTGATTCTGGATGGCAGATTATGATAAATATTGAAATCCTTCAATACACTAGACTACACAATCAGTAAAATATTGTGATATGACAGTATAGCTTTTGCCTCCATATCCAATACACGTTCTAACTCAACGAAACACGTTACAGTACTGACGTGATAAATATTGAACGTGTAGCCTTGCCTCTGTATTGCGTGAATAGAATGAAATCCATCAGTATTTATCATATTGATGGATCATAGTATTTATTGTACGTGTAGCCTTACGACTTCCTCAGAAAACATGGAGTGGCACTATTCTAAGCCAGCAACCACACGGCTACCAGATTTTAAATTAAAATCTTAAAAATAATAACAAGAAGTAAAATAAGACGAAGCTTCTTTATGGCTAGATGTAATAAAAACATGCTGCTGTAGTGTTTGATGACTAACTGCGCAAAGTTCACATATTTCCGAGTGCCAGAACAGGATAAGTGCCAAAGTTGGGGGACCTAGAATTCTTTTTACGACTTCCAACTGTGATACTTGCTCAAGACAAAATTAGTTTCTTTGTTGCGTTCTTAATAGTAATAACCTAATAACTAAGTAATAGCTGTCAAAATGAAATACTGTTGATCTTCTTTGTCTTCAAAACAAAGTCGCTTTCCGCGTCTGTCTCTCTGTCTGTTATGTAATATTTTGGCCAAACGGAATAGACCCTTATAGGGAGCCTGCCGTTTGGCAAATATAATTTTGGTCAAATGTATAATTACCTAAATTTTGATTTTATAAAAACATTTTGTACATACATACACTCGCGCTTTCATTCCCAGAGTGGGGTAGGAAGAGCTACAAGATTACTAACAATTCTAAAAAGTTGTTGGTAATTTATGTAACCACATTTTGCACAAACAGGCTACAATATTACCAGTGTACATTATTATTATATTTATAATTTTGTTTTTTTTATCCGGGATATCGAAACCGCTTGCTAAGTCTATTAGGTAATTTAACACTTCTGACTACATAAAAAATAAATATCTGCGTCGGGAAACCACTTTTTGGAAAATGACAATTGGAAAAATAATACATTTGACCAAAAATTTGCTGGCCAAACGGAATAGATCCGTCTGTATATGCGAACCTTGTCCTTAACTACGCAACTAATTTTGATGCGGTTTTCACGATCAGTTGTTTGTTAGATCAGAGAAACATGGCAAAAATTTATCGTATAAGGCACTTGTCCCTTTGCCGGCGAGAAAGCGATTAGCTACCGACTATTTTCTCGCTCAAGAAATGAACAAAAGATATAGATCCCGTGTCAATAAAAGAGACACGTATATTAATAGGTGATCGCTGGCTGTTCACACTGCCGGCAAGAACTCTTTCCACTAGTTTGTCGAAACAAAAAATATAGATCCTGTGTCATTGAATAGAGACACAAATATTAATAGTTGATTGCTGGCTCTACTAGTCGGCAGTAATGAATAAATAAATATCAAGGGACAATGTCACACCAATTGACCTAGGCCCAAACTAAGCTGGGCTTGTACTATGGGTACTAGACAACGATATAAATACTTACGTAGAGAAATATATAATTAAATACATAGCAAACATCCATGACTCAGGAACAAATATTCGCGCTCATCGCACACATCTGCCTTTACCGGGATTTGAACCCAGGACCGCTAGCTTCGAAGACAGGGTCACAACCGACTAAGCCAACGCGTCGTCAAGAGTGGGATATAAGTGCCTAAGTGCGCCTTAAGAGTTTAATGAGCGTATGTTGTTTTTGTAACGGAATTAGGTAATGCTATTATGCGGTCACATAAAAAGTTTACACCGCTTGTTTACTGCCGCCATTCCGGTAAATTAATTTTGCGACCATTTCCGACAACATTACTTGTCTGTGAAAGAACATCAAATGAATGGTTGTATTTATGCTTTCAAGATAACTTGCTTACATAATGCTTAATTGTAACTAATGTATTCTATGCAGTGAAATAAAAACTGCTTAGTAGGCGTTTTTTGAATGTATAACAATGCAAATTACAGCTTTGTAGTACGGTCACGGACTTTAATTGATTAACCACTATAGAGCCTTGTTGCATAAAACAAACGATTAATTCCTATGTAATGTCTATCTCGTCACTTGGCGCTGTCATTATTAGAAGGTTCTATGGTGGATCAACATTTAAAGTCCTTAAAGGTACTAAGACTCATAGTTTAACCGCGGACGGGACATGGCGAAACTAAAAAAAAAAAAAGATAAAAAGATAAAAGTCATTTATTCAGTAAGTAGGCCGCACGGGCACCTTTACACGTCAGGAGTCTACCAGCGCTTCCCAAGAGGAGACCACTGCCGAGAAGAAACGCCGCAAGAAACTCAGCAGTCAGTCATTTTTTAACCATATTTCTTACTACAATGATACTACTTAGTCTAGTATTATTATAAAGGTATAAATATTAAATTAAATATAATATCAAATATCATGCGTAGTTCAGCAGAAAAACATGACAAAACATTAGGAGAGAGAGATAGAGGGAGAAAAACGAAAAAAAAAAAACAACAAATTAACCACATAAAAGTTTCGACATGTTTTCCTACATCAACGGTGTCCCCTAGACAAGATACAACTTTTGCATTTGCACAAATTATTAATGAATGACTAAGTTTCGGGTTTAGGCCAAGCATTTTTGTCTGTTAGGTAGTCCTCGACCCTATAGTACGCTTTTGACATTAACGACTTTTTTAAGTATTTTTTAAGTGCTGGAAACGATAGCTTTAAAACTACGTCAGGTAGTTTATTATAGAAATGAATGCATTGACCAACAAATGATTTATATACTTTACGTACGCGGAATTTTCGAATAGCAATTTTATTTTTATTTCTTGTATTTAAATTATGTATATCAGAATTTTTGGTGAAAGAATCTAAATTTTTAATAACATAAATAATATTCTCATAAATAAATTGAGATGCTACAGTTAAGATATTAATTTCTTTAAATAGTTCTCTTAAGGAGTCACGAGAATTTAAGTTATAAATAGAACGAATGGCCCTTTTTTGTAAAACAAATATAGTTTGTATTTCAGCTGCCTTACCCCAAACCAGAATACCGTACGACATGACACTATGGAAATAACTATAATAAACTAAGCGAGCTGTTTCAACATTAGTTAGCTGTCGAATTTTCCTAACGGCGTAAGCTGCCGAACTTAGTTTACCTGCCAGTACAGCTATATGGGGACCCCATTGCAAATTTTTATCTATTGTTATGCCTAGAAAAACTGCCTTATCTACCATTTGCAGACACTCGTCATTTATAAAAATACTAGAATCTACCGGTTTAACATTAGGCAAAGCGAACCTAACACATTTAGTTTTCTTAGCATTTAGTAGTAAATTGTTACTAGTAAACCAATTAAGTACTTTAACTAGTATGGCGTTTATCATACTGTAGTCTACGGACTTTCTATCTACCTTGAAAATTAATGAAGTATCATCAGCAAAAAGTACAATATCACAAAGTTTATCTACTGTTGGTGGTAAGTCATTTATATAAACGAGAAATAAAAAAGGACCTAAAATGGAGCCTTGAGGCACACCTAGTTTCACTGTAGCTCCAATTGATTGCGTTTTGTTTACAACCACTGTTTGAGTTCTGTCACTTAGATAAGAAGACATAAGACTTAAAGCTTTATTGGACAATCCATAGTGTTTTAATTTTAAAATAAGGGTCGAATGATCCACGCAATCAAAAGCTTTGGAAAGATCACAAAATATTCCTACCGCATCACAAGATTTCTCCCAACTGTTATATATGTATTTAATGAGAACAGATGCCGCATCAATTGTTGATCGACCTCTGGTAAACCCAAACTGGTTACTATTAAGTAGTTTATTTCTATTAAAGTGACCTAACATATCATTCAGCATTAGTTTCTCAAAGACTTTACTTAAAACCGGTAGTATGGAAATGGGACGGAAGTTCGTTATATCACTCATGTCGCCCGATTTAAAAAGAGGTATGACTTTACTATATTTCATGAGATCTGGAAAGGTCCCCTCTGATATGCAATTATTGTAAATTAATGCTAGGTGGGGTGCAATTACATCTATGATATGAAAAACTACTTTAACTGATGTGCCCCACAAATCCTCAGTCTTTTTTAAACTAAGCGATTTAAATACCTTGACTATTGAATCTGAATTTACAGGGCTGAATTCAAAGTTTATATTACATTTACTGACATTAGTGCAAAGTAATGATTTAGCTTCAACCGCGGATGATTTAAGACATTTTGTAGTATTGCTAGCTATGTTGGAAAAATAATCTTCGAATGCTAAGGCAACGTCTTTATTTGATGTGATTTGTTTGTTACCTGTGTTTATGGTGACTTGATTATCACGAGTTTTTGATTTTCCCGTTTCTCTATTTATAATATTCCATACAGTTTTTACTTTATTGTCAGATGATTTGAGTTTAAGACTAAGAAAATTTGCCTTAGCAGTTAAACAAGCTTGCTTAAAGGTCCTTGAATAATTTTTAACATAATTTAGGAAGTCAGCGTCCTTATTGTCTTCCCTCTCTCTATATAGCTCATAAAGCCAATTTCTACTCTTATGAATGCCTGCAGTAGCCCATTCACTAAACTTGGTTTTTGACTTCGAAATAGTTTTCATATTAAAATTATTATTAAATTGATCTAGAATTACGCCAAATAAGTCTTTATAAATACTATTACTCTCATTCTGTAAGAAAGGTAACACAGAAAGGTTACTTTGAACTTTATTTTTAAATAATTCCAAACGTTTACTAGTTATAGGTCGGTATGTTATTGTCTGCGGTTTTTGATAAAAATCATTGACGAAAGATGCCTTCTGACCACTATGGTCCGAATTAAAACAATTGAATATTTCTTTATCCAAACATTCGCAATTACAAAAAATATTATCTAAGCAGGTTGCACTACTAACACCTATCCGTGTTGGTTCAAAGAACAAATTACCTAAATTAAAAGATTTAAATAAACTTAGTAACCTAGTGGTATTATTCCTTTTCCATTAAAGGGTTCCTTGTTGACTAAAGAACCCTAAAAAGCACATTTTTTTCCCAAAATCCTTCACACAACCCCCAAACGCATCTTCAGCTAACCATAAAGCTCCGCTCATTCAAGTGAAAAAGCCCACGGACTTTCCTAAAGCTCCGTTAATTAGGAGCAAGTTTATTTAGCTAGGGAGGAAAAAGTTCTTTAGGACTTCAAAAGTTGCTCCCTTGTTGTTTTACAGTTCCGGCGTTAGAGCTTTCAGGAAAGTATTTGAAGGGTTGTTTTTAACATTTTTTTTCTTTAATAAGGAACTGTTGGTTTACTTGAATGATTTAATAATAGAGAAACACAATACAGTAAGTCTAACTTATAAGATGATATCGGCTGTCTTCATTAATTACTAGGTTCCAGTCGGGTTTTAGTTGTTTATAACTTTTGTGTTATCTTTAATGTACAATAATAAAAAAAAAATATGTGTAAAGATTTTTAAATTTAACAGAAACTTCTGTTTACGAAATTATAAACTATATTACCCTCCGAGTATAAAAAGCAAGCGATTACTAATTTCGTGGATCTTAAGTAGGGTCTTGGTGGCATAATTGGTAATGCGCCTGCATCGGCCCGGAGAGACAGAGATGTTGGTTCGAATCCTGCCTAAGACCGACGATTTTTTTTCGCTTTAATATTGTTAATAATTGTGTATACATAGACCTTATTATTGCTGTAATAATAAGGTCTACGAATTAATAATTTTATTTAAAGCGATGGCTGTGTAGTTATTAATGCTTTCGACTGTACCGTTGGCCAAAAATGAAGTCTTTTTTTTATGTCGTTTGATCGGAATTGTTCTTAGCAAGGTCGGACTCGCGCACCGAGGGTTCCGTACTGCCGCAAAATAATAATTATTATATTCTGATTTCAATAAGATTTCGAATCGAATTAGCTCAAGCCTAACTAAAATTTGACCAGTTTTTAGTATTTGTTGTTTTTTTTAGGGCTTGTACTGTAACCATTCTAAAATATGCCGTTTATATTTACAATAAATAGGAAAATAAATATGAAAAGGAAATATAAAATGCAAAGCGTAAAATTAAACTTGAATAAGAATCAAATTTATTCCAGAAGCATATCGAAATCCTGCTACACTTGATTAATATTAAAAAAGCAGGTAAAATTTAAAATTTGAATTCAATTTAAACATTCCATTGTCATCAAAAACTCGCGAAATTCAATTACAACTAACTTTCATATCAAAATTCCTTGCTTTCTGCACAAAGGCGGCAATTGATTTTATTCCAAAACTACCCGCATGAATTTCCATTTAATTGGAAATGTTCCATTTTCCGTTGGAAATTTTCAATTTTCCGTTACGAAATTTTCAGCACTCTCCGACTTGGACGGATAGGTAGTAACAGCGCGGGACAAACGTAATATTCTAAATTTGAATAAAACCCGCGTTTAGATGGCGTGAATAGTGTAGAGTAGTGATGTGCGCTTTAATGTATCGATAACTCTTTTATTAAAAGAAAAAAGTATTTAAACGGTTATGTTAATTCAAATGTAAAAAAATCTCTCAAATTCATTTCATTAATTAAATTATCATGTATATTACCGTGATTATGTATTATTTATATCAATTCCGAAAGCTATTACTAGGATTTAACCTACAAATGGAAAATTGAGTTTCAGGGAAACTACCACGAAAATTCAGTGAAAATTCGTTGTAAATTCACCTTAACTGTTTTACCTTTTTTGTTTCCTAGTATTTAGCAAAGGCAATAACACGTTACAGGTAAATAGTTTTAGTTAATTTGTAGTAGTAGGCGTTTGTTAGAATATTATATAATTATGGAGTTTTTGTTACTTAAGAGATGAATTTTGATATTATGAACCCCCGTGTGTTTGCCGGGTTAGAATAGTGCCACTCCATGTCTTCCCATGGATGTCGTAAGAGGACTAAGAGGTGACTAAGGGAATATTAGGCTTGTAGTACTGTTAGGCGATAGGCTTGCAACCTGTCATTAATACACTGGTAAACATTTAGCCTATTTGTGCAAAATGTGGTTACTGAATTATCAACAAGTTTTAAACGTCGTAGGTAATTCTGTAGCTCTGCCTATCCCATTCTGGGATGACAGGCGTGAAGGTATGTATGTTATTTAATTTCAACGAGTAGTGTAAAATACATGTGGTTGAAATTATTTGATATCATTTATTTATTTGTTAAGACTAGGTATGCAATGATTTATGAAATTTTATAAAGACAAAAGTGGAGGAAGGAAGAAGAAGCTAAAAACTTCAATATGGTGGTTACTGCGTAAGATTTTTTTTTTGTTTATTTGTTATTGCGCTATCTCCAATGATATGATGTGAAACAAATTTCATATTGATGTCACTTTGATGATTCTTTACACTTCAAAATCGATCAAGCTAGTGTTGTTACCTAACATCAAAAATAAACCACGATAAAATAATAAATACACGATGATGCTCTTACGTACGATGTCGTAACAATTCCGCTCGATAAAAAACTAACATCCACTTACTTTAAAGGAACTCAATTGACTTTCACTGTACATCGCGCAAGTTTCGCCTTTTACTTATTTTCAAGTCGTTTGGAGACAATTACTTTTTTAATTAGTATTGTGAAATTGAAATTTAATTTTGGAATTTTGTTACACAATTAAATTAGTTGGTTTCTGTAAAATAATGCTTTTGTTGTTGATAACGCTCTAGATAATTGTCCTTTATTAATTGTGTAATAGTATCCTTTGTTGTTAAATTTGCCTTTGGAATTCCAAGTACGTTGACATTTCTATACACAATAGGTATTATCTGAAAGCTTAATTCTCTGACCGAAGTGAAAAAAGATACAAATTATTTAGCATGTAATAAAAAAGATATTATCATGTACAAAGTATACTTAACTTATGCCGTTTTTCACTTGAACTTCAGAAGATTTTTGTTTCCATTTTACTGGGGCCACCGTCCACCATTTATTTCATCATCACTTAAATTCAAATTAGTGGGTCAAATATAATTCATTACTTGGCCGTTTGAATTTTCAAGTGTTATAAAAAAACCGGTCAAGTGCGAGTCGGACTCGCGCACCGAGGGTTCCGTATTGAAGATGAAATGCTTGGTAACCGCTAAAGAAAATACTCATTTTGTTGTAAGCTTTATTTTCCAGGTGATAAGGTCGATTTTGACTAGCCTAAATTTTAATACAGATTTTCTTAGTTTTTTTTGTTATTTTTCAAAAACTGTAAATAATGAACACTATTTTATTTTTCCCGGAAAATATAAGTAATTATCTATACGGCAGGATTTTTTTCAGAATTTTTGATTAATAAACTTCGGAGATAATTTTTTGTAATTTTTTGTACATTTTTGGCTATAAATCAAAAAGTACATCACAGAAAATTAAAAAAAAAATAGTTTTGAAATGTGCAGATTAAGACCTTTCATATAACACCCCATTTGCTATAATCGAACCACTTTCATTTTTGAACCCCCCATTCTAGACCCCTTTTCAATTATTAATAAAATTAATTTCATTTTTTTTACTACAAATAGATGCGGGCAAGCAAGTTGTACAACTATGTTGTAAATTTCAAGTTGATAGCATTTGTAGTTGCTGAGAAAACCTGCTGTGACATACAGACAGACAGACAGACAGACAGACAACGAAGTCTCACCATAAGGGTTCCTTTTGTATAGTTGGTTCCAGTTTAAATGACGAAAATGCATTTAACGCGGGATTTTACAACTTCTTTTGTTGCTAAATATGAAAGGAAAAGATAACAAAGGGATGACCGAAGTGTGGCACGTGCCTTGGAGTAGCTCAACCCTTCTTGATCATTGAAATAAAAGATTTTTTAAGCCGTCTATATTGTAATGCAAAAATATACTTAATAAATATTCCTATATTATATACATTCAATATAATTTTAAATTGTCATTATTGATACATAATAAATCAACACAACACTAATACATATCGCATATTCTTATGGCTAACATGCAATAAAAAACTATCAAGATTGTTTATTCAAAGTATACTTTGGCCGTACCGATACACCTGCGTAATTGTTTTACAACCCTACTTGAAGATAACAATTGAACAATAGTTTTTGGTAATGGATGGTTTTAAGTGCATTTTCGTCATTTAAACGGGAACCAACTATACCATTTTGGTACGGAACCCTAAAAAGGTAAAAGTGTTACCTTAAGCTAAATTGATTCCAAGTGAAATAAACATAACAATATAATTATGACTGTTGTTATTAATTTTATTTTATGTTAAACTAATAACCAAAGGTAATTTAGGAAAATTTGAAGAAATCGTTTTTGGTAATAAGACGGTCCTTTATCTATCTCTTTAATAAAAAAAAACTGTTTGTCTGTAAAGATTTTGTGTTGTACTCGTATGCAATAAAATGTTTACTCATTGTATTGTAGTGTATTGATTTAGGAGATAGATATATTTCTTAAGCACTGATAGTCTTAATAAATAAGTAAGTTTATTGAAAAAGAAATTTTAATACAACTAGTAAAAAATGTAATTACTTACCACTGTAGGTATGTAAAAAATAAAAAATAAAATTCAATTATGTTTGAATTTTTTGGCTTTATGCAGACTTTTAAATTGTATAATTATTGCAAAACTATCGACATCGATAAACGTGCCCCATCACTACAGCGCCATCTGTCGTCACTATCCAGTCGTGATGTTTCGCTGAATATCTCATTCTTTATTATGGTGTTAAATCCGTCTGGCTTACGCTGCAGACTCGATATATGAAAAAGTTGGTAACGAGTGCTGACATTTTAGTATTTTTTAATTTCATGTCGTCGAGCATTTGGTTTCATAAGCATTTTTTATCTTTTCTTTTATTTAATCTGGTAGGTATTAAAAATGTCATATTTTACTAACTTATTCTAAATTCGCAATGAGGTCAATGCTCTTCGGCGGTAGGTTAAGTTTGTAGTAGCGTACAAATTTTCATCCATCACTAACCCCCTTACGAATAAACGTTGAGTAACCGTGGTGTTGTTAAACCATGCTTTGTCCTTATCTGTCAAATTCAAATGTCACAATGGCAGATAAGGACAAAGCATGGTTTAACTACACCACCGTTACTCAACGTTTATTAGTAAGGGGGTAGGGAATGCAATTTAACCCGTTATTAACCGTTTTTGTATGAAAATAACCGGTTAAAACCGGTTGTAGCCGGTTATTTGCATTCCCTAGTAAGGGGGTAAGAGAGGATAGTGGGCAAAAATGTCCCGACCCACCTCCAATGTATTTTTACTTTGACGATGATCACCTATCGTCCGTGAAACTGCAAAACCGCGTAAGTAACATTTTTAATGGGGAGTAAAATGCACCCTTTTTCTAAGGTATTAAGGTTAATTTTGCTCTATAATAAATTCGTTGGTTACGCGGTTTTACAGTATTTCCTGGAAAATCATATTTCGTATCGTATGGTTTTTTTTTAAATGAACACTTTCTTGTGTTACTTGCTCTTCAAATGTCCTTTTTCATTTAAATAAATCCATCTATGTCGCAACTTAAATATTGTGTTTTTTTCGGGCGTAAAGGACATAATTTGACATGCATCCCGTGATTGTTGGAGGGTGGGGACGGGGTCGATACAAAATCCTCCATCACCCTTTTTACTAATCCAATCCTGAATAAATCATTTGTCTAGTCTATCTTTTTATAAAAGCAGCTGTCGTGTTGGATTGACTTATTCTCACGTATGGGTATGATGGGCCGTACATCAAACATCTGCGATTTTGCTCGAGGAAAACTCGTGAAGTTTCGGTTCGCTGTTTCTTTTGTTACATTTATTTGGCTGAAAAAATATTTTGAGTCTAAATTATATTTTTGGGAGTAAGTCTTATTTCCAAGTGTACTTTTTTCATAAAGTTGCACAGTAAATGTTATTATTACATGAATTGTTTGTTTTTCTAAGTTAAAAGAAAATCATTTTTTTGTTTTCAAAATATAAAGTATACACATACCAAACAAATTTTCGTATTTATAATAATATTTAATAGTTAGTTAAGTAATTAGTATATTTTATAATAAATAGTACGGGTCGATCAACTTTTTGTTTTATCTCGTTGCCATGGTAACGTCTCCTGGGTCACTCTTTAAAACTATGATTTTAAAGGATATAAGTCCACTAAAAATCAGTGTTAATGTTATTCTTTTATAGCTTTTCTCCTGAGTGTGGTAGAAGTTTATATTTTAACATATCTTCTAAGAAACTCTATCGCTGCTGTCTCCTGGCTCACGGGACAGAATAACAACAAAAAAAAGTTGATCCATACACACAATATAACCTAGATTCAATATAGGCTCTAGCTCCTAATATAAACAAAAACATAATCCATTATTACCTTACTTTACCTACTTAACCTTATTTCAGTAAGAATATCGCAAGTAACCAAAATAAATGTTACTTCTCCAAAGTTACACCAAATCCTAAGCCACCGCCATTTTACCAGTCACGAAGAAAATTCGGAATGCAATATTGAGCAAATCCGATCTCGCAAGTCACTAGTTATTCATACAACGTAAAAATCCCATCTTCCACTCAATAATAAACCCTAACACGACTACGTAAGAACGTACTCGAGGGTCCCAGTAAACTGGTTCTCGAGTGTTACCAAAATCTTATACAAATGGTAACAAAATATGGACGTTGTGTGAGAGCAAGAAATTATTTTGTAGGATCCAATTTGCTATGAGTGCAAGTATAGGATTCGAAATGTGAATTTTGTGGTGAATTTTGACTTGTACATTTTTAACAAATCGGAATAGCATATTGGTTGAAAATACATTTTATATTATGTTTTTTTTTAAGTTAATTGTGTTAATGTCAGATTTTATACGCTATTAACAAGCAGCCTGTGTTCGTCGTAATAAAAAACCAATCAAGTGCGAGTCGGACTCGCGCATCAAAGGTTCCGTACCGCCGCATCGAATCCAATTAGAGCAACTTACACTTGGCCAGTTTTTAAAGTATCTGTTCTTTTTTTTTAGGGTTTATTCTATAATCATTTATATATAAGTATTAAGTACGTTTATCGTTATCTAGTACCCGTTATATGCAGTCGGCCTTATAAGAAGCTGCACACTTTAGTGTTTTGTCACTTGAACGTTATGTTTGAACTTCTGCACTAATCTGTCAAAGGCGTTAAAGCGACAAGGTACAAAAGTGTACAGCTTCTTATAATGCCGACTGTAGCTTTAAGCGTAGAACTTAGTTTGGGCCTAATTCAGGGATACTTTTATACAAAAATGTGTCAAACCCAGCAATGTAGCAATAAACAGTCAACCTACATTGATGCTACTGAAAGTTGATTAATACTTTTTTGCTAAGTTGTAGACATTATAAATATCCCCTTTAATATTTATTTATATACAACCGTTCCATTTATTTATATTTGGAAACATAAGGAAGAAAATTGGGTACACTATTTCCTAAGAGTCATTATTCCGAATTGATCCAAATCGTGAATTTTCATAATTTCGAATGCACTGTTTTGATGGATGACTTAATTTTTTGATACCCCTTATAAATAAAACTTAACCCAACCTAAGTACATAATATAGCAATTCATTTTGAATTTAATTAAAAATAGCTCCAGAATAACAAAGCTTTCGGAAAAATTATATTCGGAAGAAAAAAAAAAGAGAGAGAGATAAGTCAGAGAGAAACGTGGACTAAAAAAAGATGTAGTAACTAAGATTGAAAAGGGAATGCTTCGATGGTTCGGTCATTTGCAAAGATGGATGAAAGAAGATTAACGAAAGAGATATATAGAGCAAAAGTGAGTCGAAGGGTCGGTAGGGGCCGCCCTAGGCGAACTTTTTCGAATCAAACCGGAGAAATACTGGAAAAGGGCCGAATTTTAAGTACCCGAAACCGACGTGCGTGCATGACTCGATGAATGTGGAAGAAGCGAAAGAAATTTGTCAAGATCGTAGCAAGTGGAAAGAAGTGGTCTCTGCCTACCCCTTTTGGAAACGGGCGTGATTGAATGTATGTATGTATGTTAACAGATAAGAAACGTCTTCTGTTTTCATAGAAGCGTGTACTGTTTATATAATATTTGTATGAAAAAATAAATAAATTTCAAGGTGTTCCCAAAGAAACCACCAAGATTCAACGTGTTTTAATCTGTGTAGTGATTCTTTCAAAAGCAAAGGTGAGCGACCGCAGGAGTGAATGTCCAAGCGGCGAGTTTAAGAAGTCCCGTCAAAGCTAAAAAAAACATTTCAGCGCGTGTATTCAATTTGGCAGCATGGCTTCTCGAACGTATAAGGCTGACTAATTGAGAATGCACGCGCTAAAATGTCTTTTGCTCGCTCTGACGGGATTAAGAACTCGCCGCTCGGACATTCACTCCTGCATTCGCTCACCTTTGCTTTTGAGAGAATCACTCCCCTGGGCCCATAACCTGTTCATAACACAACGCACATTTATGTGCCCGCTGTAAATATGTTAAAAGCCCACGCGTCTACTTATTATTCAGTATCACGAAGCGTGAGGCAGGTCTCGGGGCGTGAGACACGTACAACTGGGGGATGAGATAAATTATAAAAATACGGCGGCATCGACGGTTCCGCACCTACTTTCTATTTGCATGAATAAGTTTCTGTCAAAAAAAAATTTTTGGACAAGCTTTTGTTGCCGACTGTACTTTTTATTGCAAAATATTTATCTGCTTAAAAGACCGAACTATTAGCGGCCTTTACACGTAAAGTTCGGACCGCGGGAAACGCCACGCGCCGTTCCAATCTTCGTTCCGGACCCGACCATTTTTTACTATTTGACTATTACAGTTGCATTTACACGTACGGTTCGGAACGAAGATTGGAACGGTGCGTGGCGTTTCCCGAGGTCCGAACTTTACGTGTGCAGGCCGCTAATGAGTCCCAACACGGTGGGTCTACATCCAGTATAGCGGAGATCCTGTCGCCACCTTCCAACTACATCATCATATCAGCTCTTAGATACCATAGTATTTCACTGTCATCAGGTTTACATACGTGGACCAAATTTCAGCCTGTTCCGTTGACGAAAAGTGAGTCAAATTTAACTTGCAATATTTGAGCCTTACATACATACATACATTGCAAGTTAAATATAAGCTTGTAAAAATATTAGAAACCTAATGAGTAATGATACAGCTGCTATTTGGTGACATGATCTCTTGTAAGCCACATTCACACGTCAAATTAACTGCGCTTCTATGTAAACAGAAGACGTATCTAATCTGTTAACATACATACCTACATACATTAAATCACGCCTGTTTCCCAGAGGGTTAGGCCGAGACCAATTCTTTCCACCTGTTGCCATGCTGACAAATCTCTTTCGCTTCTTCCACATTCATACATCGAGTCATGCATGCACGTCAGTTTAATAAAAGACATCAGTGTTAAAGCAATTCCTTTTCGCGAGAATATAAATATCCGACTTCTACGCCGCGACGGACTCGCGGACAACATTACAGCCAGTATGATATGTATATTGAATATTTTTTGATTACTGCCAAGACCCTACCTTAGTATTTATCGATCCGATAAGGAGATAGATGGATGGACTAAAAAGTGGTTTTGCTAAGGTGCGGAACCCTAAAAACAGCGTATTTCTTATTGTAGACTTGGAAGTAAGATAATAATACGTCGAGGGACAAGCTTACACAAATTGACCTAGTTCCATACTAAGCTTTTACTATGATGTATATACCTACTATACATAAATAATTTTAAATTCTTAAAAAACCTTTAGATTTATAATTTAAAAAGGTTTTATATTTTATTTATAGCCGTATTAACCTTTATTTGTTTATATATAGGTAAGTATAATATATGTATATATTAAGTTTATTTTTGTAATTTTAGTTTTAGTTTTGTATCGTATCGTATTTATGTATTAACTTAAATAATTGTTATCTTTTGTTTGTACAATAATATGTTAAATATTAAATATTAAATATTAAATATTATATATATATATATATATATATATATATATATATATAATATTTAATATTTAATATTAAATATTAAATATTAAATATTAAATATTAAATATTATATATATATATATATATATATATATATATATATATATAATATTTAATATTTAATATTTAATATTTAACATTTTATTGTACAAACAAAAGATAACAATTATTTAAGTTAATACATAAATACGATACAAAACTAAAATTACAATTATAAACTTAATTATATTTTAAAACTAAAAAGCTATATCTAAAAAAAAAGGGCCCTGCGGCATCGTCCCGAAGATGCTGGCAGCATTTCCTCGCTGGATAGTTAAACTTATGCGTTGAGCGAGGAAACTGCCAGCTCTTCGGTCACCCGTGACGTCAATGAGCCTCTTCTTATATAGATATATATAAGGTTAGGTTAGGCTTGTGACAACGGAAAAAAAATCATGCGACGACTGAAAATTCTACGTAATCATACGCTCGTTGAAAGGTATTAGGTACCCAAGTATATCTTTAATATAATGTTTCAGCACCAATTTTAATGATGATAAAAAGATAAAATACATTTATTCAGTACGGGCACTTTCACTCGTCAAGAATCTACCAGCGCTTCCCAAGAGGAGACCACTACTGAGAAGAAACGCCGCAAGAAACAAACACATCACTTGTCTTTTCCTTGTTACAATCAGTTAAAAACCTATTTATTTACCAACTGTACTGCATTGCGCAGCTCGCTTATAAATCAAAAACTTAAACGTGCTCCGTAAATACCAGCCTTCCTTTTCACCTCACCAACGCTTAACACCAAGAGTGAAAGCTCAAAATGTACTATATCGCATGGAACCTCCATTTGCAACGTATAAACCAACGGTGGACCAGCGCTATTGTGTTTAGGATTATGCAGAATGGTGTCCACTACAGGAGTTTTGGAATTATTCCCGAGGAATGGACTTGCATAGAATTTCCATTATTTAGGAAAGAACATCTAGGTATGATTTCATGCAAACCACAAGGGAACATTGTGAAAAGGATACCTTAATATGATCTGTATTTTGGTTAGGCTACATCCTATGTGGGCGATTCAAAGCGAACAGAATTGCGAAGCGATCCGATGGGGTGACACGCGGTTTCAATGCGAAGCGGTGCGACGCGGCGGCCTTGTCCTACGTCATACGTGACGTGCGCGTGAATCGCCCCGCCGCAGAGGCCCTACTTTGAAAATCGAAGTTCGAAGTTACGTTAGCTCCATCCCTGTCACTCGTCATTCGAGACTTAATCGAGAGAAGGGGATGAAGTTAACGTAACTTCGAACTTCGATTTTCAAAGTAAGGCTTGTCCAAAGTAGCCATTGTTGTACATTGAGGTTGTCAATATAATTATGAAATGACATCTTTAAAGAATTTAAAGAAGGACTCTTCACCTTTCGTTTTGAGTGCCATTATGGATATTAATATCAGATGCTATCCAATTTTGGGTTTAGTTTCGAAATCTCTGGATTTTAGTCTTAGATTTTGAATTTTTAACATTTGGGTCAAAAAAGTTCTTTTCTTCTTTACCAACTCAAATAGATTATCGACGCCATAATGTTCCGCGAATACCTTCCCAGACTCATAACTAATTACCGTATGCATTCATAAGTTGTTTTAAATCATGCCGGAAGTACACACATTTGTATGCAATCATTTTAGCCGTAAGCCTTAACTGTCATTATGTAGGATTCCACAACTTGCAAGGAAAAGTGTATGGATTGTAGATTCTTTCACATAACAAATAATACTCAGTTGGCAATCTAATTGTGGTTTGAACTATCTAGACCTACTGGGAGACAGTGGAGACTTAGTTTTCGATGGCAACTTTTTTCGTGGACAAGCCTTAGGGCCTCACGACTACCTCCCGCCGCCAATAACCGACGCCGCGTGGGTTCGCGCGAAAAATATCGAACCGTTTGATCGCGTTCGCTTCGTTTCGCGCCGCGCCGCCCGCACCCCACGCCTGTATTGGTCAAGTAGGACATTTCAATAGCTGTCGACTGTTTGTTTTAGTAGGAGATCCGAAAAGGAGACGACCTTCAGCCAGCTGCATATTCGATAAAAAATATTTTACATATATAATATATAATATATAAATTTATTATGGTAAGTAATATATGGCGAATAGGTTGACTGAAAATGTTCAGTCCAGTAGGTAGGTACAGTCCATAATTAAATAATAAAAAAAAAATTTTTTTTTTATTGCTATATTGTTTACACCAATTACATACTAATCGAAAGTATGAAGTCTATAGAATATGCAAAAAGAATAACAACAAATATTAGGTTTAGTGCAAATTATAAGTACCGACTTACCTACCTACCCAATGGTTATGATGGGAAAAATAGTCAACGTAACGTTTCATTATCTCCTATTCGGATCCCTACTAGTATTACTCGTTAATTATTAAACAGAAAACTTTAATAAATAATCGTGCCAAAAGCAATTATTCCGTTCCGAATTTCGTCGCGCCGAGTTCAAACTACGAGTATGAAGTTTTGAGTGCCCGTAGTTTTTAATGAGATGTACCCGAAGAAGCGTAATGGATATAAGTACGTTGTTTGTTTACGTATCTTATTATTAAAAAATAAATGTGTATAATTAATTAAAAAAAGTTAGTCTACATTTTAATGTAATGTATTAAATCGATAATTATTTTTTACAGGAATGGAATGCATAATTCAGCGAAATAAAGATATACCTTTAATATTTTACAACTAAAAATGTTTATATTATATTAAACTTAGGTCATAAAGATGTTTATTCAGTAGTTAATCCGCACGGGCACTTGTACACTTATGTGTTACTAGTTAGGTTACGTCATATATTTACATGTATGTATTATGTAGGTAAACAGTTTATTGTACAAAAACGATACAATGCAGACATTTTGTAACTTATATTTTGGGGGACCGTAAAAATATCATATTTCAGACATTATACAACCCAAAAAACCTCAAAATCCAATCCAATTCATTTATTTCATTACATTTAGACATTTTTCATAGATAGGTATTACTAGGATAGCACTTAGAAGATGCTTCGGGTTTGTACTTGTCTCTCACTCGCTCTCATACGATCTTATTAAGAGCGAGTGAGAGAGAGGTACAAAACCGAAGCATCGTCTAAGTGCTCAAAGACTGTACACAGATTGCAGTAACGAAAATATAAATATAAATGTGAAACAATATTACTTGACAAACCTTTCTTTTTATTTTATTTATAATTTAAATTTTGAACTTTATGGAACCTGCGCATCCCTTTGCGGGCTCATAACATTAAGTACCTATATTGTATTACATTATTATATGTATCACAAGTATCAAAAATATTTTTAGCACTATAAGTCAGGAACACCACAACTAGATTTTTTAATTTGCCCCCAATTTTTTATTCTCATCTTTCATTTGCCAGGCTTTAACAGTTTCGCTTTAATTAAATGTTTATATTGGTTAAAATAATCAACTTTTTTATATGTCGTGAAATAATTCCGTACTTTGTTCAAATATTTCTTATAATTTTTTTTTTTATTTATTTACGCTTTTATTTCGATGTGCTCTTTTACTTGATTATTCGATAGAAATAACGTATTTTGTTCACGTAGTGTAGTTTTTTAATACGAAAAGGACGTCTAGTTTATTAGAAAAGTTTTCTTATTTCAACCCTAGCTCCGTTGAAACTTTTTCAAAGTTAAGATCAAAGAACGCTGCTTTCAGTTATTTAATACGTATCAGGAGACAATCTCACATAAAATGACATACTTCCACAGTTCCTGTAACTAGCACTAGACTGGGTAAAAATACCTCCATCCAACCATCCATCCATCCATCCATCCATCCATCCATCCATCCATCAATCCATCCATCTATCCATCCATCCATACATCCCATCAACCTGTATCCACCTACTATAAGGTATCAGCCTCTTCCTTATCACGTCACGCTTCTTGATCCTTTGTTAGTCGCATCCATTGTCTCCCCACCGTTTTATGGATGTCGTCAATCCATCATCAGTATATACATGTTTATACTTAAATATCAATAAATACATTATATTAATTCTATTTTATTTTAAACTATTAACGCCTTCAATAATAGTTTTAAATTATTTAATTAAGCACTATTATCGCCCGTTGTTTAAAACCACTGAAATTGAGATGTGTCGTTTTGAATTAGGACGGCAATGTAACTAACAGTGAGATTTGTCAAGATATTATAGATTGGTGATCAAGATCAAATAAGTAATATTTGTACCTAGGCAATTTTAGGGGAAAAAAGTTTTTTTAATTTTTTTATGTGGTCACCTAAAAAAACACCCCAAAAAGGTACCCCCCTTTTTAGGTAGTCAGGTAAAAAAAAAACCTCCTGTATCAAAAACCTACACGAAAGGAAACCTACGAATTCAACAGTAAAGAGTCTGGCTAATAACCCTAACAAAATCAGTTAAAACTTTTTTCAGGCCGAATGGCTTTTCAAAATTCGCTTCCAGAACAGCACTTTGCAATCCAATTTCTATCCTTACAAAAGGCAGGGAAAAAGTAATTCCACTTTCATTTTCAAACTTTTTTCGTGGTATTGAATTTGTATTGTGGAGTTGTCCCATTGTGGTAAGTAGCTTAGGTATGTACAGGGTGTTAAAGTACTTGTTTTGTTTTTTATCAATTGTAATTTTTTTTTGTCAAGTTTTTATTGTGATAGTTTAGTTGTTTGAGTTATTTTATTCAATTAAGTATTAATGAGTAAGTAATTCTTTTTATTCTATTATCATTTAGAATGATTAATTTTTCGAATGTGGTCTTCCCTCCCGTGTAAATTAGTACTGGTAATGCAAATTAATAAATTTTACTATTATTAAACTCCTTATTTTCTTCTCATGGCAAAAACACTTTAATTTTGATATGTAATTTTTAAACAAAGCCCTAGGCGTCCTGGCTTTTGGACGCTTCCCGGGAATAACTGGGGCCCTAGCCAAGTTGCATTACGCTAACTAGCGTTTCTATTCGTTCCGTTTTTAAACCAATCACGTCACTGGTAGATGATGACGTCATATTTAGTGCAACCAAGTCAAATAAACTATAGGGCGTCCTTAATCTCCAGTTAATTGTACTTAATAAAGAACACTGTGCTTGTTTTACACGTCCTCTGAACCTTGTAGTAATTTTATCGCTAGCAAAACTAAACGCACTACAGTTTACGTAAGTTTTATACAAAGTCTTTGATTTTTATTATGAAAGTATTTGCAAAATGCCATTCAGCTTGTTCCCCAAGAACTTAACCCTGAATAGTCCAACGATTAGCGAAAATTGCATATTTCAATGAAAATAAAACTTCTTTCAAAATTCACACAATAACCAGCCGTATTTTTCACACCACCCTGTCGCACCTACTGGAGAGAAAAAAAAACGAATTATCACTGGCTGGAGAGTCTCGGTGAAATTCTAAACTGTTCGGTTTTTGAACAAATTTTATCGGCTGCCAGCACTGGCCGGCGTAGATAACGGAATTGAAATGGAAATGGCTGGTGTCAGCTGCATGCAAATGCACCTGGGTAGTTTAAATTTGGAATTCTCTAATACTTGCTGGTTTTCGGTAACGGTTTAAAAATAATATTTATTGTTTAGCTACGAAATAAAAAACGTTACGTTTTTTTTTTAACACACTGGTTAATAAAAGCAATTATGTACTAAATACACTCGTACATCATCAGTCCTTTTTACATTTATAAACTTCAAAAATGCCTACAAGTAATGACGAATTTTGAAACTAATTCAAAATAGTGTTCTCTCAATTTTATTTGACTATTTCAGATGAAGAAAATCAACAAGTAACAAAGTTATTATAAAATACAATACAATACAATACAATACAATACAATACAATACAATACACCAAGGACCGGATATACCGGAAAATAAAATAAAGACTAAATACCACGGCGGCGGCGATTATAATTTTTAATTACCATGTAAATAAATATCACACGTCATTCAACGTCATTTTGCTTTTAAATATGTACATTTAAATTTGGAATATTTAATTTATCTTTTAACCTGTATTAGGTTCTTGAAAGTTCCTTACAAATCGCACTTACTCGTACCAAGGTTACAAATTAAATATAAAAAATTACAACCATAGCATAAGTTTCTCTTCCTTTATTTTTTAAATTAAAGTCGTAAATTAAACCTGTTTTAGTTTTCCAATAGACTGGAGACTGTCACATTTATCTCACGATCGAAATACACTTTGAAATGATATGAAACCGGTTAATGTGCCATTATATTATTATTTTCTATAATCATAATAATTCATTTTACATTACTAAAAAACGTTGAAACTTGTTATTTTATTCTCGGAAGCTGCCCGCTGCCACGAATGGATTGAATGGGTGAATGAAAGCACTGCAGTCATGTATGTCAAAATACAGGTTTCGGGTTTGGATTTAGAACAATGTTTAAAAAATGACGGTTTAGCTATTTTAGAATTTTCACAATACATAAAATCGCTGTATTTTATATTCAATTTATTCCACCTTAAACTTGGGTTCCTTTAGTTCTATTTTTGTGGTAATAATTTTAATTAGTTCAAATAATTTAACAACTGTATGTAAATATAGAATAATTAAAAGTTAAAGATTGTTTTTGGGGTAGGCAATGTTAACCCCTAAGGCTAAAGTAACCCAAGTTTACTAGAAATCGTTTAACGTAATAATTATTATTATTGACATGAATGCATACATTTCTATTATAACATATAATCAGAATTTTGTAATTCTTAAAAATGATGACCCACTCTAACGCACAAAAAAAATACTGGTTGAGAATGCATTTTGTTTCTGCCATATAAAATAAAAGTAATTAATAAATTCCTTTAAAAAATGTATGAAACTATTTGTACGTCATCATTCACCTAAATATTTTTAATATAAAAGTTTGTGACAACTCATAGCAAAGCTTTATAGTTTAAAACGATAAACCCTAGCAGATATTCACGAATAACAGATTTTTTTATATTCGAATAATACAGTGCAACGCGTTGAAAGCATCCGTCCGAAAATTCGAGTTAAAATTGCCGAAAAAACACTGGCTTTTTGCATTTTAATCTAAATTGCATGCATGGTGTAGGTGACAAAAAAAAACCGGTCTGCGCTCTGTAAAAGATTTTTATCATTCACTTTTCAACTAGGCATTCCGTGTTTAAATTGAGATAGTTTTTAACTTTTTCAGTCAAATTCAAGGAGAATTTATACAATTTGAAACTCTAGCAACGATAAAAGTTAAAGTGGTCTAATTAAAAACTAGCTTGAAAACGGCATAACTCATAGAACTGGTACATTTTGACTTGCACTGAATGAGAATGTTTTGTTTATTTTTCAGCGTTATATCTGATGAAGTGGTTATGACAATCTCAAGGTTTTTCCAATTAAAAAGCCCTCCAGATAATTGTTAAATACTTGAAATTTTCGATATTTTTTCAATTTTCGTCATTACTTACCACCATGTGTTACGGCAATAGTTACTATAGACTCCTTAAAGTAGACTAAATTTGCAACAAAATGAAACTAATTTAGTCTCGGGAGAATATTTTGTTATACAGCTGTTCAAAAGTTTGCAAATATCTTTGTGTCATCAGGTGGCATGTATGTCCGTTTTCCCATATAAAAATAAATAAAATGCCTCTATGCTAGTCGTTTTACCAGTACCCTTACCATGTATGTGTATGTTACCGTATACTCGCTAGCGAGTCGAATGCTCTGTCCCTTGCACTCTATAAGAATACTGCAAGGCCTGCGAGGAACAGGGTAGTGATTCATTCAAAAGCAAAGGTGAGCGAACGCAAGAGTTTAAGTAGTCCCGTCAAAGCGAAAAAGACACATTTCAGCGCGTTATTCAATTTGGCAGCATGGCTTCTCGAACGTATAACGCTGCCTAATTGAGAATGCACGCGTTAATATGTGTTTTGCTCGCTCTGACGGGACTACTCAAACTCGCCGCTTGGACTTCACTCCTGCGTTCGCTCACCTTTGCTTTTGAGAGAATCAATACCCAGAGCATTAGACTCGCTAGTGAGTACGGTGATTGTAACTTATGGCGAAAAGTACTTGGGGGAAGCTTGTAGGCTAAGATGGGTGGTAACGATCATGACGGACCCTGCGCAAGGTACTTCTATCACTAAATATATCATCATCATCATCATCATCATCATCATCATCATCATCATCACCATCACCATCACCATCACCATCACCATCATCATCATCATCATTATCATCATCATCATGACCATCATCATCATCATCATCATCATCATCATCATCATCATCATCATCATCATCATTATCATCATCATCATCACCATCACCATCATCATCATCATCATTTTAGCCCACATTCACCCACTGCAGGGTAAAGGCCTCTTCATCTTCACTTTGCCCGGTCTCGTGCTAACGCCATCCATCAACTAAACACAGGTAAAAATATGCGATAGGCTCTCTTAGTCGGCAGTCGGGTAACGGCACAATTATGATACACACACATTTATTTTTAATAAAAGCTATCATTCCACAAATTTCCCTAACTTGGCAAGTTCGTCCCAGCCGACACGCTCGACTTGGCAAGTGGTTTACCAAATTTGGCCAAGTTTGGCCGCGCTTGATAAGTTTATTAGTTAAGATACAGATTCCTTGCGGGTTGGTCATGTTTTACACGAGGCGTAGAACTGTGAAAGTTGGAGGAAGCTTTCATAACAAATTCTGAGTATTTTTTTGAGTGTACAATCTTGAACAAATTGATGTACTTAGTCTTAAACTTAGGTCTAGAGTTTTACAATGTGTAACTATTTAGTTTATACCTATAAATACAAAAAAATCGGAAAAGGGAACTACTTGCTTTTTCATGATTAAAAGTGTAATTTCTCTTGTTTATTTTTAAAAGAATATACGTGTTAAATAAAAGTAACCTCATGTACTCACAATACAACGAAAAAATGGCGACTCTATTTTATTATTTTTATTATCTGTGATTTATTTTCAAGGTCATGATAGACAAATGTCATTCAAACATAACGTAAACAAACAGAATTTGCATTGTAGTCTTTAATACTTATGAGTATTTTTCGTATTTGACCATTGCTTATTTTTAACTAGACTTAAATTAACACAGCACTTTCTGCAACTGGGGTCCTAGTGAAAACTGGTATAACTCCCCTGAAGATCAAGTGAAAAAGGGTTTAAGTCTGGTATACTTCGTTTATGTATAACTTTTTTAGTTCGAGTTAAGTCGACTAATACCCTTTTTCACTAGGACCTTTTTCTTGAGTAGATTTACTGGTTACATCACATTAAATTTATTGATAACAGATTCCATACTTCTAATTCTAAGTTTCTACAATAAATGTTCATGCCATCGTGTTAAACCTATTAAAACAGCTCACCAGACAAAATTGTTATTTTATATCGTTTAAAAAATGGTCTCATTAATGTATAAATTTCGTCATAAAAATATTAGGTACGCATTAAGAAAGCAAATATTTTTACATGATATCACCAGTCCTCAAGCTCAAGTGTCATCTCGCTGCCTGAATTAAACTAATAATGTAAAATATTAGAGAGGTTTAGTAATGTTTTATATAAAATCACCGAAAAGGTTGATATAGCGCAATTTTAACCGCTTTTAGGGATCAAATAAAAGTCATTTCTTCATTTCATTATAATTAATTCAAAGTGATATATTTTGAAAATCGAACCGCAGTGATTTATTCAAGAAGAATTTTCCTCAATAACAGGTGTATCCCAATTCAAATGTTTCCCAATTGCTTCATTATTCCATTAAATAAATATGCATCCTCCATTGTTGACTAACTTTAAGTCCATTATTTTGATTCTAATACTCTTAAAGCTACTTTTACAAGAATCAAGTTTGTTGCAAGCCTGTGAGAGAGCGAGGGCTTATCACGCTAGTCCGAGATTATACTTAATCTGTTCTTTCTGTGTTTACACTTCAGATACGTTTTGTGTAAAAAAACTGGTCAAGTGCGAGTCGGACTCGTGCACTTAGGGTTCCGTACCGCCGCACAGTAGGTATTATAATATTCCAATTTGAATTCGATTTCGAATCGATTCAGCGTGAGGTCAACTCACACTTGATCATTTTTTAGTGTTTGTTTGTATTATTACAATCATACCAAATTTGACACTTGTGTGTATTGCCGTTTTTAAGATAAAACAAAAATAAACCTTTTTATGACAAGTTTTAATTAAAGGCAGAAAGAAAAATTTAATGACTGATTATACTGGGCCTCTATTCTAGATGGTAAAAACGATATCGTATTTGACCTGTAATGGAATTGTTTTTAACTCAGCCGCCATTACTGTCAAGTAAATAAAAGCTAACATGGAGCTAACAAAACATTGACAATACGGTAGGTCAAAAACGATATTGTAATTACCGTGTTGAATAGAGGCTCTGATTGTTATCTATTAAGTACCCATAATACTTAGAGCTTGGTTTAGAAATAAATCTGGAACTCAGCATAAGTATGACACATTATTATGACTAAGGTCTAATAAAGCCTTTTTTGTCAGCCTGTACCTTACTTTTGATCCGTTAATCATGCTAAAGAAGACATGCAACAAAACATTACAAGATACTTTACATTTAAAATTAATTCATTGGAATGAACCATACATTTTCCTATAGACCGAGACTTTTAACGCACAACGAGTATCATAATATGCTCACTGCACTGCACCAGAGCGACGCGACACGACGCGACACAAAGCGGTTCGAAACGCGACAAAACGTATAGGGTTGACGTAATCTGACGGTATCGCGTCGGCCGCTTGTGTCAATTCGATAAATTTTGACAGCATTCGAAAATAGCTAACGTTATGCAGTTGCGTGTTGCGCAATTTTGTAGTCACGCAAAGATTAATAATAGATGGATTCCTCAGTAATAGTAAAAACTGGGTAAGTGCGAGTCGGACTCGTTTACTGAGGGTTCCATATATAAATTTCCATGCAAGGGTGTAATTTAATTTATACGATAGAGCAAAACCCATAAAAGATAACAGTCTGCCTATCTTACCTCTTTAGAGAGATGTATCTTTTTAACCGTATTATAAATTTCGCAGAATACGTTTTATGGAGGCAAATTTTCTAACCACTATAGTAGATAATAAAAAAATAACATAGTAGTAATAAAAAAATAACATAAATTAAAAAATATTTTGACACCTGTTTGCATTAAGGTTTTTAGAAAAGAAGAAAAATAACCGCTCCCGCGTATTTTTTACCCCCGACGCAAAAAAGGGGTGTTATAAGTTTGACGTGTAAGTGTGTGTGTGTGTGTGTGTGTGTGTGTCTGTCTGTGGCACCGTAGCTCTTAAACGGATGAACCGATTTGGATGCGGTTTTTTTATTTGAAAGCAGGTTTTCTAGCGGTGGTTCTTAGACATTTTATATCGAAATCGGTTCAGCCGTTTTTGAAGTATTGAACTTTGAAATGTCATTTTTTTAGTACTTAATATCGTAAATATGTTAATACGTAACAGGCGTAAAATTTGTGATTGTAAATACAATAAATAATTAAAACATACGGAACCCTCGGTGCGCAAATCCAAATTGCACGTGACCATTTTATCATAAAATATGAAGGACACGACAAGGACTCTGTGACAAGGAGAAAATATTGTGGCTTCCTTTATTATTAGTGAAGCTTGAGTCTGCTTTAAAACTAATGGTTCAGTATTTTTACCCAAAATAAATAAAAACTGTCGGCGGCATCATGTTCTGAAAGGTCAAATTCTAATGCGTTTTTTTTTCCCATCACAAATACGTTTGTTTGCAAAGGTGGCTGGATTCCTTTGTATATCCGTATGTTCAGTTATATTCATAACCCCTTATTCATAAATGTCCAATAAACCAATTTTAGTTAATGTATTCATTGTTCATTTCTGTCTAATTGAAATTTCTTAAGGACAGAGTATACTCCAAGCACACTTTAGCTATTACACTTTGATGAATAAGAGGTATATTCTTTAAGTAAGAAAACTCAGACAAATGCCGTCGGAAAAGTCAAGACAATACCTATTTCTTAGTAACAAGTTAGGAAAAAAACAGACCTCAGCAATCAGGCGGTTTCTTTACATAGACCTTTAAAAAAACAAGTGACGCTATTCAGCGAAATGACAAAGATAGTATTGGCATTCTGCCATGCCTTGGTGTTATTCCATTCGGGAATGCGAGTTCGTTCGGCCGATCTAATCTTGTTATTGTCTCTGGGAAAATGCAGTTACGCATAGCACACTCGTCCGGGGGATTGCCGGCATACCCGTAACATAGAAATTTAGCGATAACTTCTGCATTTTTGTCGAACATGTTTCGAGGTTACTGGAGCGATGCTCCATTCTTCCCAGATTCAGATTTTCGTTTGTCCGCATACTCCTCCCAAACTATTAGAGATATCAGGACCAAATTTAGCCCGCAATACGACATTTAGTCATAGATGGCTTAGAAAAAAAAAAAAATTTAAATGGGACATATCACGGAGGAATAAGCACCGAAAATCTGTTCCCCTAGACTTTCAATAGGAAAAATGGGAAAAGTGCCGAAATTTCGTTTTTAAGCGGCGCTCTTCGCTCGTAACCTTTTTGAAGTTTCATCTTTAGCTTCAGTTACAGACATGTTGCGAAATCTGTAGCAGAGCTTACGATCGACAACTGTCGCGGCCATGCAGTAGCTTCGCTCCATTTAGACTTGCCCGGGGACGGCAAGTGAACATAGTATTAAATATAAATATGTAATTTGGTAAGAAAGCCAAGTCTCGCCTTTTCTGAATGGAATAACACTGGCTGCAAAGATTATGGAAACGGCCTTCCGACAAATTTGAAACGAAATATTGCTATAATAATTAATTTTGTGTATTTCCCTAATATTTATCATTCGTATTGCGACAGCTTTTCGCGATTTTGTCGTTTCACGAATTAATATAGGTAGGTATTTAAAGATTATGGAATGTCGAGATTGTGTTTAATGTATTTCTAGGATTTCTGTTTATGTTAGGTTCTCAGGTTAAACGGAAACCTACTCGTTTGGCATTGTAAGTGAGCTTTTACTTGTTATAAATGTTGAAATACGATACATTTTTCAAGGTAAAGTAAAATCAATTGAAAAGCGCGGGCATCGCGTCGTCCAAAAAAAAAACTATCGTTTGCAAATTAAAACTCACGTTTCAATTGAGCTAAAGCGGTGCTGATCTCGTGCTGAGGCGTTATAATGTGGGATGACGGTTAACTATCAAATAATATTTTGACTTAACAATATTTTCAATTACAATCTCATACGTAACTTTTATTAAGTTATTGGCGACGGTATCAAACATAACCTTCAAACTTCGAAAACAAAGTTGAAATAGGCTCTGCGCAATTCAAATTAATTCGTAAAGTCATGTATTACACAACATTCTAATCATTCAAAAGTAATGTAACATACTTATGAATAATGTAAGACAATATTAATGAACTTTTTGCCGCTAAACTTCTCGTCTTTGGCTGGTTTCATGCAAAATGAGCCAAGTTTTTAGTTGGCTAATTAATTCCGGCGCACGCCGTTATCTGCGAACGTTGCCTGTTGCCGTGGATGGTATTCAATTGTGATAACCAAGCAATTAATATGAAACCATGAATATAATGTATTTTTTATTGACTTGGAAATAGAGAAATGTAGGTTGAAGCTTTTCTAAGTGCCACGGCGAGCACAATTTGATTTTGGAACTTTTTTATACCTTTTTGTAAATATTGAAATCGAAAAGAGTTACTTTCGCTAGTTACGTGCCCTATAGCCAAAACTACAAGTAATAAACACCAGAAAAACCTTAATAAAAGCAAATAATCATACCGAACTTAAAAGGAAAACTATCACGATTAAATAGACTTGATTTAGTTCCTGCAGGCCAAGTATTATCACGTGACAAAATGTGAATAAAGCATCCCTCACCCTCGTACTTATAAACGTGTCAAAAAGTGACGGATGTTTTATCCAATTTTTTATCACGCGAAAAAAGCAGCCATAATAGGCCCCCCGAGATGCAGGCGGCTTAAGTTATTATACTCACAAAAATTATCTAAGACACTATAAATAAGTTAAAATAGAAAAATTGTTCATACTCGTTGTTTTTTATGTAGTTTTTTTGTGTTTGCTTGGCTTCGGAATACTACACTGTCAATGGTCCGACATGCTCTTGCCCGGTGTTTTTATTAGACTTGCTGATTTTTTGCCTTCTCTATGCCATACAAAAAAACTTCACGTCTACGGTCTTGTATTACATATCGCCGTCCAAGCACCAAACGCTGAGTTACGCCTTTGCGTCGGCCGCGTGCCCTATCTCTCAGAAGACGCTGCAATTGTACCTAACCGTTGGCATAGTGCTGAGCTTATAATGTGTACTAAAGGGCGTAAATAAGGTGCGAATTCTGTTAAGCCTCTCACAGACTACGCAGATACGCAGATATCTGTATCTTTCAATATCGCTCTTTATACAGTGTGTAAATGGTATACGGGCGTTTATTAAAAATGGACATAGATTAAGACTCCAATAATCACAAACAGAAATAATTATTTTGATTACGCTAACGTATACACCGTTATTAATTTTTGAACATACTATCGACACGCAATGTACATCTAATTCCATCTGTCATAACTTTGAAACATCATTAATTAATTGCATTATTTGTTATACATTGCGTGTTAAATTATTTTGTATGGTTAATTTTTTTAAAATTAATTTTAACAAAAGCTGCCTTAATGTGCTCATTAGGGGCTATACTAACCACAGTAAAAGGAACGCCCGTATACCATTTACACACTGTATTAAATTCATTGAGCAATGCACACTGCGCAGATAATTTATATTTTATCGTAAAGCATCTGTAAGCACTGACATAATATTGAAAGAATGGTGAGAATAGTCTGCGTTACGTAGATAGTAACGCAGACTCTTAGGGCCATATTATCTGATTTTGGGCCCAAAAAAAGCATTCGGTGAGCGCTATGTCAATTTCAGACATTTTGACAGCTGTCAAAAATCGTTTGCTTTAACGTTAGGCATCTTGTCTAGAGCTCTTCGGCTCAGATGCTCTCCCAAGAGTATATATCAAAGTAAAATTGTCAACAAATCCACAGATTTCTCGCCTCACTTGTGCCATCTTCAAAAGGCTTTTGATGCTGTCAAAGAAAGCTCTTTCAACGTGTTATTCAAAGGGACAGGTAAATCTTTTTGCAAGTGGGCATTTAATGGCTGAATTTTAGGGCCTGTTTCACAATCGACAAGTAAATTTATGTGCCAGTTAAAGTTAGCTCTCTCCTTGTCTATGGTTAAGTGTAAGAAAAGGAAAGGGCTAAATTTATGTGTCAGATACGCGTTACTTGACGATTGTGAAACCGGCCCTTAGTTTATGTCGTAAAACAACTGGTTCAAAATTAACTTGCAATGAAATAAGTAAATAATAATAAAAAGGTACTATATCAGGGGACAATGTCACACCAATTGCCCTAGTCCCAAAGTAAGCTCTAGACTTGGACTAAGGGTACTAGGCAACGATTTCCTTACAGAATCCTTAATCCTCATTTGTCCTATTGCATCATTTCTCCGAATTTTCGTTTATCCTAAAGCCATTTCCGCTTAATATTTTTTTTAATGTTGTTATAAAGGGGCTTCTAAACGGGCCATATTTTCACTGCAATATGTGGCCGGCAACTATTGGTGTCCCTCTCTTACTCGTATGTTAGAGAAATACAGCAATAGTTGCCGGCCACATATTGCAGTGAAAATATGGCCCGTTTAGAAGCCCCTTTATAACAACCCTAACCTAACCGAACCGCAGATATAATTGGGAAATTTAAAAAGTTGCCTAACTTAGCTGAAAACCAGTTTAGGGCAAATGAAAATTCGGACAAACGATGTGTTAGGACAAACGTTGTTAGGGATTCCGAGGGACAGCCCTAGACCACGATATAAATACTTCTACTTATAAATAAGAAACTACTTCTAATATTTTCTTCATAGCGATCAAAAGATTTTAACATGAAAAGTTAAGATATTATTATGCAAACCATCTTTTTTAGGGTTCCGTAGCCAAATGGCAAAAAACGGAACCCTTATAGATTCTTCATGTCTGTCCGTCCGTCTGTCCGTCCGTATGTCACAGCCACTTTTTTCCTCAACTATAAGAGCTATACTATGGAAACTTTGTAAGTAGATGTATTCGGTGAACCGAATTAAGATTTTCATACAAAAATAGAAAAAAAACAATAAATTTTTGGGGTTCCCCATACTTAGAACTGAAACTCCATTTTTTTTTTCATCCATCCCATACGTGTGTGGTAGGTATCTATGGATAGGTCTTCAAAAATGATATTGAGGTTTCTAATATTTTTTTTCTAAACTGAATAGTTTGCGCGAGAGACGCTTCCAAAGTGGAAAAATGTGTGTCTCCCCCCCCCCGTAACTTCTAAAATAAGGGAATGATAAATGTAAAAATAATATATGATGTACATTACCATGCAAACTTCCACCGAAAATTGGTTCGAACGAGATCTAGTACGTAGTTTTTTTTAATACGTCATAAATCGTAAAACGCAATTTACCTTTCACGGAACCCTTCATGGGCGAGTCCGACTCGCACTTGGCCGCTTTTTTTTATTAAAGTGCCTTACTATCCAACCCTTTATTAACATGTAATTTAAGATTTCTAAAAAGTAATTAACGAGTTTTTCACTTTTTAAACCCAAAAAGCGCTTACGTATTTACTTTAGGTCCCAAAACCTCGGTCTAGAAAACTGAAACTTTGATCTCAGTTCTTAGTAATTATATTTGTTAAAATTACCGTGAAAGGTAACTTTGAAACTGTATTGTCAAAGTGGCATGTTATTAAGCAGGGTAAATAGCAAAGTTTTGATTACACAGAGCCCTAACGAGCCAAACTAAATGCTTCAAATAAAAGTTTTTCAAATTAGGAAAGGGTCAGTCGCACCTCCGCACTAATTTTTCCAACAAACTACGAGAACTGCTTTTGAAATAGACTTCATTGCTCCATGACTAAGTTTTAACGTTTAGTAGGGGATCCGAATAGGAGACGACCTTCACCCAGCTGTTTATTCGATAAAAAGTATTTTATATCAAATTTAATATGGTAAGTAATATATGGCGAATAGGTTGACTGAAAAAATTCAGTCCTGTACAGTCCACAATAAAAAAAAACCTAAAACTGAACTTTGTTTTTAAATTGCTATTGCTTGTTCAACAGACCGATTACATACTAATCGAAAGCATGAAGCCTATAGAATATGCAAATGTAAGGTTGACTATTTTTTCCCATCATAACCATTGGATAGGTAGGTAAGTCGGTGCTAATAATTTGCACTAAACCTAACGTTTGCATATTTTCTTTCGATTAGTATGTAATTGGTGTAAAAAACAAGTTCATTTTTAGTCCGAAATTTTTCAGTCAACCTATTCGCTATATATTACTTACCATATTAAATTTGATATAACATACTTTTTATCGAATAAACAGCTGGGTGAAGGTCGTCTCCTATTCGGATCTTAGACCAGTTGTTTCTATTTTAGATTGTATTTCTCCGATTATTACGAAAGTGAACATACAGACTTATATAGTGGTGGTAGAATTACTTCACTTTCCATCACTTTACTTCAGGTGGCCTGTGTGCTAGTAATTCATTTTAACCCCCAAATCAAAAAGGGGGGTGATATACCAAAGTTTATAGTATCTTTGTGTCTGTCTAATATGTCTAGCATTATTATGTCCCTAACGGACTGATTAGGCCATGGTTAATAAGAGTTACCATTTATTTGACAAATAAGATAACATGTCAAAAACAATATAGTTTTACCGAGGAGAATAGATCTCCAGTATGGTTCTGAGCTAGGTTTAAACCATGGACAACAATCCGCATACATTCATTAATACATACAAGGGGGCTACATTGACAAACTAAAGCAGTACAGTTGAGGTTGAGAGAAAGGGACAGAGCTCTATAACTGCTATAGCTTTGTCCCTTTCTCTCAACCTAAACTGAGCTGCTTTAATATGTCATGGTTCAGGTCAAATACATAACCCTTCATTTTGGACAGTCAGGTAATTTACAAATTCAGAAATTATAATTCCATCGTCAATTATACCAAATAATTATTATACCAAACTGGCCATTTAGCGCAAACTGTCAGCCATTCCTTTAATTTGAGTTCTGTCGCAGAACCCTTTAAGCACCAATGGAACAATTTGTTTCCGTTTTCCGAGATGTTTACCGGGGAATTCCCGCAAGCGACAATTAGGAAGAAATGGAGGAAAAGACAAGCCAAGGAATATTGGCGTAATTCTACAAAATCACAATGTTGCAACTCGAATTTGTTAAGAAGTTACTCGCTTCTTTATTCCTAAAGGCATAACGTCCTTAGTGACGTGTCTTGAATTTGAAGATGTGATGATATGCTTCCGTGGTGCGGATTTTGGAAGTGTTTCGGCAGTGAAAAGGCCTAAGAACGTTGAAATTCTAATGTTCTTAATTTTTTTTTGATTTGGTTTGTTGTGGTGTTTGTTTATTTTTCTAATTGGTGACTAAAAAGAGGTAAGATGCCATTTAGGGCGTCATTTCGGGTGTTTTAGATCTCATTCGATCCTAATGCAACAATTCGCAGCCGTAAAATAATAAATTTAAGAAAGTCAATGTCAAGTGATCATGAAATGAAAGGGCGGCCAGGAGTGTAGAAAAATGAAGTATTACTAATAACTAATTATTATATTTTTATTATTATTATCCTATTATCATTATTACTAATTAGTTACTAATTACCTTCATTAAGGAGAGTATGCTGAAAGTGCTGATTTTGGCACAGCTTTATTTGAAAAATAACTGTAAAGTCGATCCTAAATGCTTAACAGACTAATTTCATCTCACTAATCCTACTTATATTATAAATGCGAAGGTTTGTGTGTGTGTGTGTGTGTGTTAGTTTGTTACTCCTTCACGCTGCAACGGCTGGACGGATTTGGATGAAATTTTAAATGGAGATTGCTCATATCTCGGATTAACCATAATTATAGAGAACGTTTTCGTTAACATATTGCTGACCTAATATTCAGCCAGCACAAATTAAGATGCAGCCAGCACGCTACAAGTAACGAACCTTCATATTATATTATGTCATATTAGTATGTATAGGTATGAGACTGGGTACATTTATTTTCGCTCGTTAAACAATGTCATTACCGCGTAAAAGAAACGACGCCCATTTTAAAAACAGTGGCAAAATGAAGCTTTAAAATTGATTATAAATTGCCAAAATAATCTAAAACTTCCAACACAACGCATGTTTATAAATAAAACATGATTGTCCTGCTTAAATATTTCGAACGGGATCAAACAACAAAGTATAAATTATTTTTTATCATCGAAACTCGATAAAAATGCAAATATGCCAGCTGCGTCCCCGGTTGGATTCGTTTATGCAAAAATAATAAAGTGACATCGTCCTGGAAATGGAATTTGAACCCGTATTTTCTTACAATTCGGTAGTGTTGTTGAAATACAAATTACGGCGTTTTTTATGCATTTTTACAACAACAACATAAACTCACGCCTTCATTCCCAGAGTGGGGTAGGCAGAGCCACAGACTCACCAACAACTCCAAAAACTTGTTGATAATTCTGTGACCACATTTTGCACAACCAGGCTAAGATGTTATTAGTGACAGGTTGCAAACCCATCGCCTAACAGCACTACACAGCCTTTAGTCCCCTAGTCGTCTCTTACGACATCCACGGGAAGACATGGAGTGGCAACATTCTAAACCCGGCACCACACGGTCTCCCGGCACCACACGGTCTGCATTTTTATTTCGTTGTTATTAGTGTTTTTATTCGGTAAGTAGGTCGCACGGGCACTTTTACACGTCGAAAATCTACTAACGCTTCCTAAGAGGCACTGCTGAGAAAAATAATTAACCTAGCCTTTTTTGATTGATTTTTGTAATTGAGTTAATCTTAGGCTGCATTTCACCAAACTGGAATAAGGTCTTATACCTAGATTAAACGCCGAATTTGTATAGACTAATCTCGGAGTAAGTCTTATTCCAAGTTTGGTGAAATGCAACTGGATAAGTCTGGGGAGACCCTTACAAGAAATACATTCCATCTTAGTCCTTAAGATTTGCATCGCATTTTAAGTTTCGAATTGCAGTTTTAAGATTACAAACTTTTATGGGTTTTAGATCTTACTTACCATCAGGTGTATTAGGATGCCAGGTTTTTCACTTCTTTGTAGCCATCGAAGTTTTCAAACCATAAGGGTGTTACCAGATCAATCGATCGATCACCGATCGACGGCATCGATTGACGTCGATCGAAGTCGATCGATTGGTCTGGTAGGAACTATCGATTGACGGATATCGTTCGTCTAACCAATCGATCGATTGCCGGTCGACGTTGATCGACTGGTCTGATAGCTTAAATTGATGAAGGAACTATCGATCGACGTTGACTAATCCATTCTGCCATCGATCGACGATCGATCGGTTGGTCTGGTAGGAACTATCGATCGACGTCGACTAATCAATTCTACCATCGATCTATGCCGTCGATCGACGATCGATTGATTGGTCTGGTAACACCCTAATGTGCATCTTGACCTTCACTTATTAAAAGTGTTATCAGTATGATAAAGATACTCACGTGAATGACTGCGGTTATGAAATCACAATCAAACAATGTCAATTAGATATACCTTGACATAGATTAAGAATAAATTAGATTATCTATTACGCGTCAAATATTTAGCAATAATTTTGTTTACACACGCATGTTTATTTTTCTATATATCTCCGTCAATTGTGTACCAATTTTAATTTTTTGTCCGATTGTGTTAGAATAGGACAGGGTACTTTAGGGTCTCATTGTCAACTACTCGGTATTTGATGAGAAATTCCATAATTGATAGAGCTTCTCAAATATTATAGGCACATACAGGGTGTTAGGCAGAAGGTTGGACAAACTTCAGGGAATAACTCTATCAAATACCGAGTAGCTGACAATGAGACCACCCAGTATACCTGTCTTATTCTAACTGTATCGGACAAAAAAAAACAAAATTGGTCCACAATTGACGTAGATATACACGGTGTCAGGCAGAAGGTTGGACAAACTTCAGGGACTAACTCTGTAGGTCATACTCATCAACTTTTATAATGGGACCATCTTCAAAAAAAATAGCTGTTCCATACCTACTTTGAGAGTAAAACAGCCGAAATGTATGGAACAGCTGTCTTATGTCGTATGTCGTTTATGTAGCTTCTCAAATAATATAGGCACATAAAATATATCGATTTTGGTTTTTTCAGTAACAAGTGCAGAAAGCTTATTGTCTAACCGGCAACAAAGTGGAGCAATTGTTTCCATTTTCTATGCAGACAAGCCTTCGATTTTCAAAATGAAAACGATCGTGATTGCGAGTGCGTTAGACAATAAGCCCTCAGGTCAGGATTCGCATTCAGAAAGTAAGTATAATTTGTTGAAGTGGAACTGATGATAAAGACCACAGATGGCCACTAAAGCGCCTCAACGGTACCTATTTCAAGGGTGGCGATAAGATATCTCGATTAAGATTATGCGACTTTAACGAAGCACATTTAATCGATTTAATACGACTATGAATTTCCCGTGGCGTTGCTTGCGGCGAGTTCAAAATGTTCTATAGTTTCCTTTTAAGAAGCGGGACAACATAACAGCATATTTTGATCACAAAAAAGTATTTAAAAAAAAAGTACCTCCAAAAACGCAAAACAACTTCTTCTCGTATTAAGGTCAGTCCAGCGTCCAGCTGAAGTCGGTGTCCTACAAGTACAATATTATTAACAATAAGCCGACTTTATTTAGTTGGACTGACCTAACATAATTATATAGGTAAGTAATAAAGTGAACGTACATACTATAAATTATCCTTTATTACTTTTTTTTCCTTGTTCCTGGTAATTTTAATTAAATCACCGCCACTTATTTTCAAGTAGGGCCTAATGAAAACCACCGCCGTGGGTTGCCATGGTTTAATGCTGAGTGGCTTCCTGTTTGACAAAATTTGGTATTTTATTCTTTTTTTTTATTCATTTACCATTCTTAAATTTATGTGTCTTAATAATGTATTAATTAATCTATCTTTCTTCCTTTCCTACATACTTAAACGGTTACATTTCACTCGCTTATTACTAGGAATGAAAATTGCGAAAGAAACATTCTACCTTTCCTATAAAATATATGTCATTTTCGAAAAAAACATATGAGAGGACGTATACTTGTTTCATACTGTGTATTTTTCATATTAACAATCAAAGAGAAATTAATCTTCTTTATTCATATTAATTGAACAGTATTTGTACTTTATGTAATCAAATCAATGTCTCGATAGATATAGTAATGTGAACATACACCGTAAAACAAACGTAAAAAACTTAAATGGCGAAAGATTTTATTGAAAAAGACAGGGGCGTTTGAAAGATACATGTAATTTACAGATCATTTCAACGCTAACCCTTTTTTGATTTATCACGAAAAGACTTCGATTTTTTGTAAGGCTTGGGTACAAAAAAGGAACTAGTATGGTGAAACTTCTTCTGTTTTTGCGTCTGTGTCCGTCTGTCATAGTGACATAATTCGCACCTATTAGAGCTTTAACGCATTCACTGCCACCGACGCATATATGCGTTCACTGTCATACAAGTTTGTTCCTAAGCCACGCCCCCTGGCAGTAAATGCCTTAAAGTAACAGATGCCAACTATGCAAAAAAATGCAATCGACAAAAATAAGTTGCCTCCAAAAATAGTTTTTTCACTTTGTGTCAACTTTGAAACCACTAAAATTACTGTCATAGACTTTTGTTGGTCACAAATTAATTATTAAATGTTTTAATCTTCAGTTGATTTAATTATTATGTGTATTGATTGCCCAGTCAATAACAAACGTGTACTAAACAATTAAAAATCACTGACCAATATTTGCAAAACACTCGATGTCACTGTTAACTTTATCTGTCAAGCCCTTTATAATGGTGTGAAGGTCCGCCCTATCAGTTAACGATTGTGACCTTAATTCTTTATTTTGTAACTGACAGGTATATATAGTTTAATTAATAGAGATATCTTGATAACGACAGTTGTATTCAAGATGTTTAAGGTGTTGTGTTTCGCTTTGCTGGGATTGGTTGGTAAGTCTATTTTATGATCTTAAATAAATCAATAAATATCTAGACAGTCATAAACAAATAAAACTAATATCAAATTAAGTTCTTGTATTTTACTAAAGCCACTGGACACTGATATTTTACTTATATTATAGTGAAATACATAGAAAACTTTCAAAGCACATAAACAAAATATTCATGCTCATCATACAAATACTTACAATTACCGGGGGTTGAACCAAGGACCACTAGTTTTGTGGGCAAAGGCACTACCATCAAGGATAATAGCGTCGTCAATGTACTATTATAAATTGTGATCATGAATATCATGATTGTTAACCATTTTTTTTTTCAAGCTTTAATATCTCGCTAACGAGTGTATTTTGTAAAAATGCATCATGCTGTACTTCTTTCTTCGGCAAAACCTAAATTAGCAAATTTTTGAAGACAAATTAGATGTAATATAATTATTACAAAGAGTTCCTTCGGTGTTTCTATCCAATGAAGTTCCAGCACAACAAAAACAAACAATTTGCCTTTAAAAAAGTTTGGGAGTACCTAGATGAAACCTGTACTATTTACAGTCAATTAAAGCTAACTGCAAAGCAATAGTGTGAGCGTTTACTGTAGTTACCAATAGAGTATTAACGCTGCCATAAAAAAACAAAATGAGAAAATTAAAAAATAAGGCCCAAAAATTACATGAGAAATAACTAGTAATTGAAAAATTGTTCGTCATTTATAATTTAAACATTATATTATATTATAAAAAATACTACATTAAATCTTGCTTACTAACATCCTGCACTATTGTAGCAACCTTAGTAAGCACTATGCAGTTAAAAACTCATCATTTTAATAATTAATAAGTTTTCACTGTCTCTAAATCTACCCCTATATTTGGAAAAATTATCACATTACATTAATCATTACGTGGTGTAGTTAAAATATTTCATAGATTTAAAATACAAATGTCATTTTTAAGCCAGTGTTCTCAAACTAAAGTTTATAATAATAGTAGTCAGCTGTCTTCGTGGGTATAAAGGCAGAATATAGTAAAGCCTAATGACGATATTATAAATATTAACTTCCTTCCAGTGTCATCCCCGACACCGAAAAGCATCGAAGACGGGCGTATAGTTGGCGGTGATGACATCGACATAAAGGAAGCCCCGTACCAAGTGTCCATGGTGTACAAGGGACGGCACTCTTGCGGGGGTTCCATCATTGCTAAGGACATGATACTGACTGCAGCTCATTGTGTTATGGGGTAAGTGGAAGATAAAAAAGATAAGTAACCAAATTAGTTACACGAATTTTTCAATAAACACTGCATCAGCCTAGATGGAACACCTCGTAAGTACAATTTTATTTTCATGCAGAAAGTTGTCATTCTAAAAAATGGTAGTTACAAGGTGTCAAATTTAGACCAACGATGGTTGAAATATTACTTTCTTTTAGTTCCGTGCACCTTATACGCTCGCTGAGAAGAAACTCCTTTTTTCCGGCAATGACGCTTGAGAATTTACTCCAACTACAGTGATTAAAAATAGAGTGGATAGGTCTTCAACAAAGTGGACCGACGACGTGGCTAAGGTTGCGAAAAAGCGAACGATTCAAACGGTGAAGAACCGGTCCTTGTAGCAAACCTTGGGGGAACTTTTGGCTTGATGATGATCATGATGAAAAAAGACAGTGAAAAGAGAGAATTGCATAATCGGCCTGGATGCGGCATAAGAATGATCATTGTAGCGAGTTTATTTAACCTAAATCTTTATTTCTTCTGTTATGTATTTTACGTATCGTAAAAACTAAATGATGTTTTAGGGATGATACCATGACACTCTTTCTTATAAAATGTTTGATTACATTGGCTTTTTGTAACAAGCCTTATAAACAACTTTCAAAAGGCAGTGTAAAACCTGATTTTTTGTTGCCACCAAAATTTGTCGCCTTATTATTTGACTAAGCAAAAAAGTCAATATTAGGAGTTCTTACAAAACTTAGATGATAGCAGACTTTCATTGTTTTTCATTTTTCCAAGCACGAACTAAGGGCCTGTTGTTTGATCAGCAGTTAACTCAACTAATTGTTAAAATTCGAAAAAGGAATCGAAAATTTGACACATTTCCTTGAGATTTAACCATTAGTAACGATTTTAAACAATTAATTAGTTTAACTACTGATCAAACAACAGGCCCTAACTTTCCCGTCAATTTATGTCACGCACTTTACTTCTCTTTATGTGGTCTTCTAGATAAATAGGATTCAAGGAAAGTCATTCAAAATTGCAATGTTCAAAAAATAAAACATACTAACCACTAATTTAATTACAGATCTTTCGCAACTGACTACCAAATCCGCGTTGGATCGTCATCCAGTTTGAACGGAGGTTTACTAATCCCAGTGGCAGATTTGGTATATCATCCAAAATTCTCTTTTTCCCAAATGGACTTCGATATTGCACTGGTCAAATTAAAAACACCACTAGAATTGAGTGATACCGTTAAAGTGGTAAAGATGATAGATGAAGATGAAGAGATTGATGATGGAGCTATAACTGAAGTCAGTGGATGGGGAAATACTAGGGTAAGTAGTATTTATGGTGTGGTATAAAAAAACAAGCAAGCATCATCAGCATTCTAATGGTAAATAGGGCTCCACGACGGGAGCCCTTTGTTTTCCATATTTTTTTTGGTCATTTATTATTTATAAATCTTCCACAATATTGGCATTTGTGTCAAAAGTGACATAAAGCCCTGTACAATGCGGATAGTTTTGACATGGCTCAACCACCCCAACATTAATAATACAGAAATAATAATCAAATGGGGGATTTATTTTGGGTTCATGTGCTACATTGTTTCACTATTATATTGCGAGTTCTCAAATCATAAAGACGCTTATCTTTGCCCTGCCCATTCGTTTTTAAGCAAGTTTAGATTTCTTCCCAATTAATCTTTATATGACATTTTTGTACGGATAATTTGAATTATCGGGCAGGATTTACTAAATCGATTAGGTCTTATTAAAGGACATTGGGCAGGACAAGAATATTAAGGATCAAAAAGTTGATCAGGCACGTTTTCAATGAATAAATATCAGGGATAGTCTCACACAAATGACCTAGTTTCAAACTAAGCTCTAGGCTTGTACTATGAGTCGACGATAAACATACTTATATATTATAGAGAAATACATACTTACTTAAATACGTAGAGAGCATCTGAGACTCAGCAACAAATACCTACTGTCTCATTACACAAATATTGAGATAATTTTATTCATTTATAGATTAAAACTTGAAGAAAACAGAGAAAATTCGATACTCTTTTTGCATTTTCTTGTGTTTTTTTCATAAAGTAAACCTTTTATTGTTTTTATTATTAACTAAGTAATGACAAGTCATTCCCTGTGTAAATTCTTTAACATCACAAAACATTGTTAGCGGTAAAAGATATAGTTACGATACAACATTGCACACGCCTTTCAAAGTTTGTTCTGCCAGCATGATAAAGTTACCTACTTTAATGCTTAAATTTTGCAGAATAACGTATCTTATGCAAAGCTTCCAAAATTTTAAAGAGCATATGCGATACTAAGCTTCGTTATACAGCAAAAGTTTAACGAAGGTGTAATACTTGTTTTAAAAATTTTGCTTGTCACTTACTTTACACCTAAAGTGTTGCACCGATTTTAATAAATGGGTTGTCAAATGGTTTTAGAAACGTGTCAGTGTCATAAACTATGTAAAAACAATAGAGGTGCGTTATAATCAGGGATCGGAAATTCGGATAGATATTTACCTTAACTTTCGCGGCGGCGTAGTTGTTTGGTAGTATGGAGGCGGACTCAATCATACAATTCATTAATAAAAATCCCGAGATTTCTATTTAAATGAATTACGCCAGCGTAAATTCATAATTAATTATGTATATTAACTATTTGAAGTTATTTTCCATGTATAGATTCACCAAATGTTATTTAATTTACTACAGGTAAATCAAACAACAAACTCATTGACCTAACGAATTTATAGGAGCAAAACGGAACGTTTTATCCTACATGTAGAATAATAATATTTAACGTTTTGTAGAATCCCGGAATCCCGGAACTTATATTATTGAAATAATATATTTTTAAGAAGCCGACGTTCGCCTATCTTTTTCCGGGATTTTGCCAACTTTAGGTAAATATCTATCTAATCTTCAAATAAAACTACATAATCAAACTTTCAACTTTCCAGGAAGGAGGTGGCACCCCCTCTACTCTTCAGAAGGTATCAGTTCCCAAAGTCAATTCCCAAATCTGTACAGCGGCGTACTCTCCTATGTACAGCATTACTCCTAGGATGCTCTGCGCAGGCGTGCCAACTGGTGGGAAAGATGCTTGCCAAGTAAGTATTACTGATTTTTTTAGTACACAACATGTCATGCCGGGTCTACACACTCTACACACTAGCGCGAGTTGATGCGAGGCCGAGATACACTGCCGACTTTAAATACGAGACGGACTGCAAAACTTTTATAATAACATCAATGTATCTCGGCCTCGCGTCGACTTGCGCGAGTGTGTAGACCTGGCATCATGGTTTCGGTCAGCATTGGCATAAGCTAAAATTTGGACTAAGTAGAAAAATAAATATAATTTACGTAGTCTAAACTAAGCTCTAGGCTTGTTCTATAGGTACAGTAAGCGTCAAAAGTAGCTGATCACTTTTGTACTTTATCGCATCAAAACATTTGACAATTTTGTTTGACATTGCTTACGTGAATTTAAAGCGACAATGTACAAAAAATCGTATCTTTTTTTGACGCTGACTATACTAGACAATGATAAACAGTCTTATAAAAATATTATTCAGAAACTAACATCATCACAAAAATATTTTTGTTAGCCGGGAATCAAACCAGAAATCGCCAGCTTTGTTGGCATGGTCACTACCGACTAGGTTATTCGCGTCGTAATTACATGATGATCAGATCTAATGATAAAGGTAGAATGTAGCAATTAATTTTCGCCAAAATCCGTATATCAAATACATTTGTTTCCATGTAGTTTCATTAACAAGAACCATTTTTCTTCAAAAACAGGGAGACAGCGGTGGCCCTCTCGTCTATGAAGGTAAACTGGCCGGTGTTGTATCCTGGGGCGTTGGCTGTGCTCGTCCAACTTATCCAGGAGTATACGCCAAGGTATCAGCTCTAAGGACCTGGGTGGAAGACAACATGGTGTTTCTAAGGATTAAGGAGCTGCTGCGATTCTAAATAAATGAATAGCTGAATCACTTTCGAAGAGTTGTAAGACCAAGACATGCAAATAGTTGACAATTGTAACTAACGGTTTTTGCATGCATACTGATTATAGTCCAAAGCTCACTGCGTCATACGCTTTTTGCCCTACGTATGCTGAGACATGTGGCTCCATTGGTCTTGCTGCATTTATCAAAATTTTCACAGCACGATACATGCGTACCTTTGCTACACATGCTAGGTGCGTGGATTCATTTGTTTAGCTGCGTGTGTCAAATTTACCACTGCAACACATGCGCCTTCTATATTTATGACCGTGACAGACCTATGCCTCGTAGCTTGTCTATGCAAGACAGTGGACCAGAAGCAATTGTGTCCAAGTCCATGTACCGCAGTGGATTGAATAGAGCCATGAGCGCTGTTTGGGGTCTTAGGCTACGCATGGATGCGTGTATTAGGGAACACCATTTCATGCGTATTTTCTTGTACCGCTTCAGGAAAATAACTATATTTTGAGAAGTTTTACTCACATGTGTAGCAGTTAGGACTTGTGTAGCAGTAGGCATGTAGGTATGTGTAATTGTTGTATTGACTGCTATGGAAAATGACAACGTTTCTAAAGTGATTTTGTTGCACTATGTTTTTTACGTAATGATAACGTGTATATTATGAATGAGAATAAAGTAGATAGACTGATGTAATTATTAAGAAATTTGACAATGAATACTAAAAATGTATGTTAATATTTTATATTTTAATAAAGCTTTGTACACATAAACGTCTTTGACTCACAAACGTCTAGCTCTTCGTCTTAATTTACTACGAGAATAGCAATTAATTAATTAAAATAAATATTTCACTATTTCTTGACACAAGGCAGCTCATTATGAATACTAGAAACTAAAAACCTTTGAATTGAAGAAACCATAAACAGTCTTATTATATACCCGCTAAAGTTTTAAACGTTGTTTATGCCAATTACTGAATCTTGGCTGTAAATAAATTATGCTCCTGAATTAAATTAAGGCGGAGGACAAAGGACTTACTCAAAAACAGGTCAAAAACAGGCCAAGTTAGTTTAAATTCTTGGCTCCGGAACTATTCATAAACAAACATACGTTAAACTCCGCGAAGTGTATTCAGAAAGTTGTTAAACTGCGCTTTTCACGAGCCCGTATCCGTTTACTAACGGGGAGATAACACCTCTGGATTTACAGGAAGCAAGCAGAAAGAAGATATATCAGTTTCTATTTATGCCGCCCATTTCTTATACAACAACAAAGTAAACTTAAACTCATTACGCCATTAGAAACATAACGTAATAGATTTAAAAGCGTTAAGCGTTGACTTTGCTTTTTATTTAAATAAACATTAAATGAAATATTTTTGTTCAGGATCATGGCCACCCTACATTGAGTATTGCTTTCTCGTCTGATCGGTTGACTTTTAAATAGGTTTTAACATAAAAATGTAGGGTGACCATAATTTTAGTATTATTTACGGAAACCTAATTTTAATCTCAATCATTTACTGATTTTTGACGACGCGCTGGCCTAGTTGGTAGTGACCCTGCCTACGAATCTAGCGGTCCTGGGTTCAAATCCCGGTAAGGGCAGATAATTGTGTGATGAGCGCGAATATTTGTTTCTGAGTCATGGATGTTTTCTATGTATTTAAGTATATATTTATCTATATATTATAAGTATGTTTATCGTTGTCTAGTACCCATAGTACAAGCCTAGAGCTTAGTTTGGGACTAGGTCAATTGGTGTGACATTGTCCCCTGATATTTATTTATTTTATTATTATTTTTACTGAGTCGGAAAAATTAAGTTAAGATCCCGACTCCGCAGTCACCCTGTATAGGTACTTGTTAATGCACGTTTTTTAGGAGTCCTTACCCATAGGGTACAAATGGGACTCTATTACTAAACTTTCGCTGTCCGTCCGTTCGTCCTAACTTTAAACAGCTGTATCTTATTTGGTATAATTAAAGTACAAACCCAGAAGAAAAACAACAAATTACTAAAAAATGGTTAACTGCGAGTTCGGCACGGGCTGATTTGATTCGAAATCGAATTAAAATCCGAATATAATAATACCTATGCCAATGGAACCCTATTAATAAGCCTCCGCTGTCCGTCTGTGCATTTGTCCGTCCGTCCGTCCGTCCTTCCGTCTGTCAGCTGGCTGTATCCCATGAATTGTAATAGGTAGACAGTAGAAATTTGTATTTCTATTGCCGCTTTAACAAAAAACAAGAAAATTATACGAAAAAACAAGAAGTTGTATGAAAAGAACCTTCACGATTTCATTTATTCCTGATATATTTGCGGTGTAAAAATGTTCGTCACTTTTGGACCTTAAATGCTTTGGATAGAGTCTAAAAGTGACGAACCTTTTTACTCCGCGACTATACTTACAAAAGTACCAAATGACGCTATTTATTTCTGTGAACCTTCTTCTAACACTTTCTCCATGCACTGGCAAAGGTCCAAGAAATCTTTCCAACTTGTGAAGAAAATTCTAAATTCGAGCAGTCGTGTTACATCGCGCGAGTGTAGTAAGAAACCGTTATTTTATTTCGATCCAATGAGCGCCGTCGTTCGTGAACCTTCCGACAGATGGCACTGATCGTTCTTTGAAGAGAGGATTTTTGAAAAGTTTCCGTTTAATAGTGTGTCGGCATTTTTATTAAAAAGCTGAAGTACGTTTTGATTATATGCGGTGTCTTTGTTATGTTTTTAAATGAATTCTGTATTTAGGAATTAAAAAAAATCGTAGGCAAGTTCAATACCAACTAGACCAACTAAGTCATTTAATTAAAATAAACGAGTTTTGTAATTTATATATTCCTTTTCACTTCTATTATATAAAAAGTTTCCATAGGTAAGCATAAAATATAAACAAGGTACCTAAGTTTTCAAAACCAACAAAAAAATTGTTTCTATTTTAAACTTTCCTTTGTCTTACACAGGAGACGTTAACTTTTACAATTCACTTTTCGCTTAGCCCTAGGATGTAATAAATTTCTTAACTCTCAGTTTATTTCCGGATAACTTGGCTAAGAGTCCAGAAACAGCACACAGTATTATTTTAACAATAATATAAAGAATATAAGTTGTAATAATTTTACCCAAATAATACAGACGAGCACTGGAGGGGTTCAATCACTCTATAATATACTAGCCCCCTTACTAATAAACGTTAAGTAACGGTGGTATAGCTATACAATGTTTTGTCCTTATCTGTCATTGTGACATTTAAATTGAGAGATAGCATTTACGCACTTACACTTAAGAATATAGTCATCTAAAATTTAGATAAAGCTATAGTTATGAAAATAAACATTACAACTATAGGATATTCCGTCTTACGTGATTTTTAATTGCAACAAAATTGACACCGAAGAAAATATCAAAAACTGTCCGTAACAATGGTTCATTAAAATTTGCACGAATTACGCAAAGTCTGCAATATTCAAGTAGTTTTTATAAAAAACTAGAGGACGCCCGCGACTTCGTACGCGTAGAATTAGTTTCCCGCTACTCCCTCCATTTCTTCCCGTTGGGGGTCGATTTTCGGAAAATCCTTTCTTAGTGCTCACTAACATCATGAAAGGAACCCCTATACCAAATTTCAAGTTTCTAGGTACAGTAGTTTCGGCTGTGCGTTGATATATAAGTCAGTCAGGTTTGCCTTTTTAACCGACTTCAAAAAAAGGAGGAGGTTCTCAATTCGTCGGAATATTTTTTTTTTTTTTTATGTATGTTCCCCGATTACTCGAAGACTACTGGACCGATTTGAAATTTTTTTTCGGTGTTCGAATGGGTATACTTTCTATTTGGTCCCATTGTCAGCAAATCTGAATCTGATGAAGGAATCAGTGAGGAATTGAGGGAACTCCTCAAATATTGTATGCAAACATATAGCAATTTTAGTATTTTTAGTAACAAGCGTAGCATTTGCATTCAGAAAGTGTCACTTGGTGAAGCGGAACTGATGATGAAGACCACAGATGGCTACCGGAACTCCTCAACGGTACCGATTTCAAGGGTGGCGATAAGATATCTCGATTAAGATAGTTGAGCGACTACAACGAAGCACATTTAATTGTTTTAAAATGACTATGATTTTCCCGCGGCGTTGCTTGCGGCGAGCTTGAAATGTCTTAAAGTTTCATATATCAACTAAGAAGTGGGACTACATAAGCTTATTATGATCACTAAAAAGTGTAAAATAAAATAAATGTTTTAAAAAACAAAAAACCGCCTTCAAAAATGCAAAAAATAACTTCTACTACTAGGTACTTAGTAGTAGGTACCTATCCTATTAGGTTAGTCTAACTGAAGTCGGCGACCACAATATTTTCAACAAAAAGCCGACTTCAGTTAGACTAACCTAATAGGATAGGTACCTACTACTAAGTACCTAGTAGTAGAAGTTATTTTTTGCATTTTTGAAGGCGGTTTTTTGTTTTTTAAAACATTTATTTTATGTATATATAGATGAGACACTTATCACTTAGCTGGAGTAGGAAAGTTGTGAGCACAGTATTGCCGGCGATGATATTTTTTCATGCGGTGTTATTCTTCTCTACATCTACACTAATATTATAAAGAGGAAATATTTGATTGTTTGTAGTGTAGGGAATGCAAACAACCAGTTATAACCGGTTTTAACCGGTTATTTTCATACAAAAACGGTTAATAACCGGTTAAATTGCATTCCCTAATTGTCAGTTTGCATTGAATAGGCTCCGAATCTTCTGGACCGATTTGAACAATTCTTTCACCATTAGAATCCTACATTACCCCTGATGAACATAGGCTACTTTTTATCCCAGAAAAATGAACGGTTCCCGTGGGATGAAAAAAATACGAATTCTACGCGGACGAAGTCGCTAAGTTAAAGATAACTTCGTTTACAAAGGGACCATAGCCTTATACAAGATGCATTGCACGTTATCGTTATCAAAAAAGTCGATTGACGTTAGCGGCCGGAGGGTCGCATCGAGTGCAGCTTATTAATTCGATACATTTTAACAGTTTATGTTGGCACTAAAAATCTTGTCTAAGGCCACAAGGCCTTTATCGCCATTATCATTTCAATGATTGAGCCAAAAGACGTGCACTACTGGACATAGGTCTTGTCCAAAAATCTGATCAAATTTAATTTTGACCGTTTTATATATTGCCGTGTATAGTAAGAAATAATGGGAAAATAAATGAAATAGGTACTTATAGAATATAGAAAACGAGCAAAAGGGCGATTTTTGAATTTTGAGTCGATTCATTTGTAAAATTCTCACGCCTATAACAATCAGATACCCCCACTCGTAAACGAAATAACCGAGTAAATTAAGTTTTCAAACTTGTTGAAAATGTATTTTCTATTTTCTTTTAATAACCATAAATGATGCTTACTATTACCTTTTTGAAAATGCTGTAATTTTAAAGTGCCCTACAAGACTAAGGCTTCTTCCTGACTTGTTGTTGGTATGCTTGCAGTAAAACATGGGATCGGTAAGGGTTGCTAGGCAACTAGTGCCATCTACCAATTAACGCACAGCGTTTACGCCCACAATGCGTTTTGCTGGAAGCATACCGCCAATTTAGGATGCGGCCTTACTTGCAGAACAAAACTTAAACTATTCAATTTGCAGAGATCAAGTTAAGCCAGTTCGATCGAGATAATTCTTCTTCAGCAAAAGAATAACCCCAGAGCCTATGATAGCGGCTGACACGAGCTTGATTTATGTTGACATTTCAATCTCACCGTGTAAACTACGGTCACCTTGGGAAGAGAAAAATCGTAAAGCATTATTTTTCTGCCTATTTGAAGGAAGCGAAAGAATTCTGAATAATGAGCATATTGTTAGAGCTACGGAAACGAATTCGCAAAAACACTGTCGCAGAGTGACGTATTAAATGGAACATCGCTAGTGGTCCTAGTGAAAAAGGGCTTAAGTATTCTGAAGATCAAGTGAAAAAGGGTTTAAGTCTAGTATACTCCGTTCATGTATATACCCTTTTTATTACGAGTTAATTCGACTTGTCCCCTTTTTCACTAGGACCCCACTAGGGTTAGTACTTTTGGTGGCATATCGTGGTTCTAGAATCCATAGAGTCGCCATTTGAATTTAAATTTGAAAGCGTTCTAAACAAGAAAATATTCAAATTTCAGTAGGTATGGATAAACTGAACTATAAATGTCTTTAGTTATTGTTAAATGGTTTGTTTTGCTTGTCATGTTTTAAATTTGTGTTTGCGTTGAATAAATTTTATGTGTATTCTATTCTATTCTATGTTAAATATCGGGTCATAGAGGCAACGTGGTGGTCTTCAACCTTCATAGTACCTATTATTTTATCACAATCCCACTTAAGCAATTAAATCTTCATAAAGTACATTTTGAATAACGTATTCCTTCAAACTTAATAACGAGCATTTTCAGAAGCAATAACTAGGCAATTTCTAATAACTGAGTGTATAAAAATATTCGAAATGTCTAGACTAGAATGTAAACAAATATCACCAAAACTCTTATTATTAGACTACTTCGTTTATAAATGTAATAACATCACCTACATTATTTCAGAAATAGGCCAAACCTATACGTGTAGTAATTATTAGAGTTTTATTTTATATATTATTAATTATTAGTTTTTAGAGTTCTGTATCCGAAAGGAGCCCGGGTCCCTATTAATATGCTACACTGTCCGTCCGTCTGTCCATCCGCCCGTTCTTCCTAACTTTAAAGAGCTTTGAACCGTAATAGATAGAAGGTTGATTGTTTTTAAGAATATTTTTAAGTAAGCGTAGTAAAAGGGGTTCTCGAAAATATAAACTTTTTAGACGTTTTTTTTTGTAGTGCCGAAAAAACGGTTAAATAAACACGTGTCAAATTTGGGTGCCCCTCGGAATCCCTAACAACGTTTGTCCTAACACATCGTTTGTCCAAATTTTCATTTGCCCTAAACTGGTTTTCAGCTGAGTCAGGCTTTTTTTTAAGTTTTCCAATTAAATCTGCGGTTTGGTTAGGTTAGGGTTGAAATATAACAACACCTACAAAGTTTTAAAATTTAAACACAAATATGGCTTTAGGATAAACGAAAATCGGACAAACGATGCATTAGGACAAATGACCATTAGGGATTCAATAGGGGAACCGTCAAATTTAGTAATCATACTAAATTATTATTACAAACCCTGAAAAAAAATCTGTGATGGTGAACTCGCGGTGATTTGATTGGAAATCAAATTCAAATCAGAATTTTATAATGCTTATTGTGCAGTGGTAGGAAATCTCGCCTCGATGCGGGAGCGGAAGTCCGACTCGCACGCCAGTTTTTTATGTAACCTTACCACGATCGAATGCATGAGAAAAACAAAGATTTGAAAAAGGCAAACTGCGACCCATAAATATTTTCGTTCTCAAGACTAATTATACCCCATTTGTCATAGTTGGTCGACTTTATTTTTTCTTTTTTACAATATGGCGTCTAGCTGCCGCCATATTGAATTTTAATTACTGTCATATCTTTAGTGACACACAAGATTAAGACAAATCGATTGCCATAAGAATCATCAAAATCGGTCCACGCGTTTAGCTTCTAGAGTGCCACAAAGGAACAAACATACATATATAGGCTGATAGACACATTACCCTCCTCCTTGGCAGTCGGATAAAAACGTTGACATTCTATTTTAAATCTATTTACTGTGAGCCAGGTGACCTGCAATTTGTGTAAGGCGGGGAACAAAACACTTAGGAATTCACCAACTTTTTACCGATTTGTTTCAACTCTAAAAGACTCGCCGTCGTCGCTGCACTTTAATAAATGCACTCTACTTTGCATAATGCAATGAAGTAACATTTAGTTGTACGTAATTTAGCCAAAACAAGAAAAAACTCTAGGCTTGTGGTTGCCGGGTTAGAATAGTGCCAGTCCATGTCTTCCCGTGGAAGTCGTAAGCGACTAAGGGAATAAAGGCTTGTAGTATTGTTAGGCGATGGGCTTGCAACCTGTGACTAATATACACCTAGTAAACATCTTAGCCTGATTGTGCAAAATGTGGTAATAGAATTAACAACAAGTTTTTAGAGTTGTTGGTAATTCTGTAGCTCTGCCTACACCACTCTGGGAATGAAGGCGTGAGTGTATGTAAGGTAAAAAAGTAGGACTCGCGCACCTAAGGTTCCGTACCATCCGACTCTCACTTGGCCGATGATTTTTGTATTTTCAAATTTTACAAATTGTGTCGGCTCAATGCCATGCCTATTGCAATGATACTTAAATAATTTCTCCCGTATTTTACAAGAGAAAATAATGGTGTATTTCTTTCAATCAAAATGCGGATATAAAAGGTTCAGTTGTACATATATTATTATAACCACGGGGATATCATAGATAACAACGACACAAATTATAAAAAGTATTTCGTTTCACCATAATAATAATGTACACACAACTCGAATTTTCTTTTGTACCGTTTACAAGTTGTTATAAGAAATAGCTTTAAATGCCTTCAGATGATTTGTTTAAGATGCCCGTCCCAAGACACTGTAAAAATGTCAGAACGCTTACGTACATTTCGCTGGATTAATATCCCCACGCCGGAACACAATAATAGGAACACTACTGCTAGGTTGTAGATTAAAGAATAAGACGGTATTACTAATCCAGTCTGAGCCGAGGCGCTCACTTAGAAGCGCCTCACTCGCAGCTAACTACGAAGTTGTCACGGTGCGTAGCATCAACAACATAGGTCAAACTAAAAAAAAAAAATGTAAACCGGATGGACGCCGCACAACTACCTACCATCGCTTAAAATTTTAAATTTAAAAGTGGCCAAAATCCTCGCATCTGCACTCGACCATGAAAAAATCACTGACCATTTAAAACTTCCCAAAATAAACTTCTTACAAATCTTAATACGGAGTCCCAACTCCTAATTACTTGAGTACGAACTTGGTAAAAGTTCCAAGATAACGAGCTGACCGGAGGACTTACATCCAATAGAACTTTGCTGGATAGTGATCTTAATGCGAGACTTAGTTAAAGTTGTAATGACAAAAATAATGTTAGATTATCTATAGCGAGGGAATGGGACAGACAGAGTATTGTAAGTTCAGACAGTTATGGTTATCGAAAATGTATAGGATTATCGTAACGTTAACTGCCGGACGGTGGCATCGAGCCCTCACTTATGCCAAACAGTTTTCGAAAATCGTTTACGTTAGCGTTAAGTATTTTATCTGAAGCAAGTTATCTATTTCAGTTTCGTTACCTTATTTTGTTTAACTTTATTACCATAATGTAGTAATGTTAAAGTTACTCTAATTTTGGTTTAAGAGCAAATTGTTATATTTAATGATAAAACAAATATCTACAGTTAGGTAATATAAGAAACATGAAACTTGTCTAGGCGTTCTGTTTGTAACAAAAAAAAACACACAAATTGATTTACAGCCGCACTCAGAGACATCAATTAAATGTAATGCTTGTTTAAAGTAGCTGCTGTCACTTTCTTTGCTATAGCAATAGAATACGACAACACGTCACTAAACAAGCGTTAAATGTAATTGAATTGACGTCTCTGAGTGCGGCAGTTAGGCTCAGACTACGCTCTAGCCTAGGCAGCAGACAACGATACATGTACTTATAACAGAGAAATAAAATCTACATATAAATATACCCAAGACTCGTAAACAAATAATCTCGCTCACCACACAAATATTTGCCGTAACCGGGAATCGAACCCAGGACCGTTGAATACTGACATAGATTTAAAAAAACTCAGCCATTTCAACATCGTATTAAATAAAGGCAGTTAACAAAATCCCAACAATATCTACAAACAATATACGTAACATTAAGGCAAAACTATGGCGTGAATGTTTACAAACAACACACTGAATGCTCAAGCAATTAACACTTTGTGTAGATAGGAAACAATATATTTGTACGGTTAATAACATTTAGGAAAATCAACTGTTTTGTGTGGTATTTTCCAAGTAAATGTTACATACTGACGCCTCAGCCTTGGGTTAGGGTAACGTATTACAACAAACAAAGTATTAAATTTCGAGTGTTACTGCCGCACTCAGAGCCGTCAATTATATTTAATGGTTGATTAAAGTTGCTGCTGGACTTGACAGAAGCGCGTGGAGCTAACCCCATGTGCTTCTGTTTAGTCCACCAGAGTTAATCTCTTTAACCGAACAATTGTCCTCGCGTGTGATATCCATGGACTTGTTTCTCTAATAAGTCCATGGATAACTCGATAATGGCGAAATACACCTTGTTAAAACAAGGAGTGAAAGCCATTAATTAACAAGAAAAAAAAAAGTTGCTGCTGTCACTATATTAAATTTGTTACGGCAATAGAATAAGACAACTTACTAAACAAGCATTAAATTTAATTGACGTCTCTGAGTGCGGCAGTAAGATAAAATTGAGATTTTGTCTTTCTATTTCTAATTAATTTTGTGTTAGAAAACCTATAATTTAAATGTACGTACTAATACGTGTTTTCTTTTTTTGGTATTCAATACAGAATATTTTTTGTATTGTATTGTAAAAGATAGTAAAATCTTGTTGTAGGAAAACATTTTATAAAAAGCTTTACAAAAATAACAATACAATAAAATACAATACAAAACACTTTTTTTTACACTAAACAAAAAACATTACATAGAAACAGAACAATTAAAAATAGGACTGGTAAACAACAGACCGTCTTATCGCTGATTAGCGATCTCTTTCAGACAACCTTGGTAGAGATAAGGTGATAAATGAAAATATTCTCTAAAAAATATAGGAACTAAAATATTGACAATACAAGCCAGAGCAATGTCAAAATCTTATCTGTTCCATAAATATACAAAATTCTCAATCCTTTCCATTTTCTTTTTCTTTTGTACATCCCTGCTATATCTTTGTCTTTTTTTAAATTATGGTCTCGTTTATTTGTACAATAAAAATTGCATACATACATCCTTCTAAATATTTAAATACAGGGTGTTTCGTTTATTTATGAAGCCAAATGTGGTTAGTTATTGTTACTGTAAAATGTTAGCGCTGGAAATACAATTCCACGTAAATCACGCGTCGGGCAAGTTTGAAATAGAGATAAAATCGGGTTTTATTAGCTCTGGCACAGTTATCAATCTTCCACGGGAAAATCCTTACCTTTACTGGGATTTAGTTACCGTTTTGAAATAAAAACTGTAAGCGTTTACAGCGTTTCCAGTAACTTTACGATAACAGTTTTATTTAAGCTAAAACTTGTGCAAGTTAGGTAGGTAAATTAGTTAGAAAACATATTACATAGAACTCATAGACTCTGTCAACGAAGAATTAAACATTTAAATACTTTGATAGCGTGAATGTTTCAGTGATAGTTTTAGTTTTGTGACCAGATAAACCTATTTTGCATGAAAGTACTCGTAACAAAAGAGGTATAAAAAGGTATCTTTTAAAGAAGAATAAAAAGTAAACGTAGCGAAGCCAATTAGCAAAGAAAGATAATTAAACCTTCTTTGCGTACCTGTACTAAAATAAAATACTAATGGTCATCTTCAACAATAACAACTAGAAATTGAACTTGTGAGCAAATAAAAACGTGTCAACTCCACTAATAATTTTGTTTCTACTGGAAAGTTAATGTACTTGACTACTTGTCAACTCGGCTGAACGCAGCTACACGTCTATTATGATCGATCACACGTTGTGTTCGAAATCGATGGCGTTTTGTTCCTCACTGAACTTCTGACAGCTTTATTGCGTGAACGGTATTAAGATGATCGATAGTTGTTTAATGATAACGTTAAAATATTGTCAACATCCTGTAGGTTGTATATAAAATTATCGGTTTTCTATCATAATGTTGAACTATTTCGTTCGTCAGAATTTTCATAAGTTAGATTTTTTTCCATTACATTTCCTAGATTATTGTAAAGCAAACCTAACTTAACCTACAGGTGCTGTAGTTTTCTATATGAGAAAACCCTTTTATCACGAGAGGCCGACGCC